>CM033642.1:28198372-28375872 GCA_019512145.1 Engystomops pustulosus | reverse complement strand
CGTAAAATAAAAGACACTGCAGACTGTCCTAATTGAAAATCAAACCCCCTAATAAATTTTTTCGCCACTTTGTTGTTTGAGGTTGATATGTGTTTCACCTAAGAGCTAAACACAACTGTAGCAAGTCCCCTTTCAAAATTCCCTCACAATTGGTACTTGCTGCAATTAAAAAAAAACAAAATGTCTACTACACTTTTGTAGCCCTAAGGTGCTGGTTGGTTCTTGAGAACACTCCTGCCTAACACTATTCTAATAAACAACCACCATACTAGACAGCACCTCCTTCCCTGACCCAGCACAGCCTCTCCCGTAGCGGCAATCAGACACATAAATGATCATCATCGCGAGGCGGCAGCGGCTAGGTTTTTTTCCTTTATTTTTTCTCTTATTTTCCAGGTCACCTGGATCTGGCAGCCAACCACATCGCACCTCTATCGCGTGTAAGGGAACCACGTCTTCTGGGTGAGTGCATGAGTCTCGTGGCTTGGATTGGCTGTCTGTTTCTGGCCAACCAAAATGCAAAACGGGCGGAGATTCCATTTTCTTCTCCGAGCGTGCTGCAAGTATTCGTGCCGAGCACAGCAAGTTTCGACGTAACGCTACCCTAATGCTTGCCGAACGAGCTCACTCGGACGTATAATGTTCGCGCTCATCCTAGTGCCGAGACCGCATTTCTTCACAAATATAATGAAAACCAATGTGTGAAGAACACATTGCAGATGTAGGAAGCTTTGCAATTGTGCTTTTTCACACATTTGTTTCTTCACATACTATTGTGAACACCGTTCGGCACACATGTCTTCGGATAGTTAGCAGATGTACAGAACACTTGCAAGTTGTTCTTCTTTAGTGTTCTTTCCAATTGTGTTCTTTCAATGAAAAATGCTCGAGTCTCCCATTGACTCAATGGGGTTCGTTCTTCGATACGAGCACTCGAGCATCAGAAAAGTTTGGACCCGAGTACGAGCACTCTGAGCATTTTTTAGGCTCTGCTCATCTCTATTTGCAACCCATTGTGGCCTTCAGTTTCCAAAATTAGTTTGTAGTCAAGTCGTGGTGAGACCATGGAGATGCATTGGGACAGAGATTGAGTTTCCATGACCTGGGGTGTGTGTATGGGGGGACATAAAGGACAGGGGACATGGTCCTGAGGAACCAGGAGACATGAAGGGGGGAGGGTCAGACATTGTGACAGATAAGAGAGGGGCTAGGGTAGTATAATTTTAATTGATTTGATTTTAGAAGGAAGGAGGCCATGGATAACAAATATAAGTAGGTTACCACAGTCACAGTGCGGCAGATTTACTTACCTGGTCCCATTGCGATCCCGTGGTGCGTTGTCCGACGTGGATTCGGGTCCAGTGCGATTCACTAAGGTCGTGCGTCCGAGTTCCTTCCCGTGTCGCTGCTGCGCTGAGGTCCGCCGGAGTTCACCTGTTTCTCCCTGGTGCACGTGAGTGCTTGATCTTGCGACACAAAACCTTTTTTAAATTCCGCGATTTGTCCGAATCTGTCGGGTTGTCTGATGACCACGCCCCCCAATTTCTGTCGTGTGCAAGCCGGCGCCGATGTGCCAAAATCCCAGGGCAATTCAGTGCAAACGGAAATATTCGGGAAACCCAACAAAAGTGCGGCGTTCAGACCCTTAGTAAATGAGCCCCAGTGTCTGGATCTATGAGTAAGTGTCCCTGGTTTATCATGATGGATATTGATGGTAGATTTCCTTTAAGCCCTATTCTATGGCTTAAGATAGGGTTTAGGTTTATCCTTTATTAATTTGTATAGGTTATAAGCTTTTCTATTTGTATTAGAGAAATTACCATAGATTTTTGAAAATGCTATTATTCCTTTGAACATATTTGCAGACACAATCCTCTGTGCAAAGCAAAGCAGAACGATTTCTGCCACTATGTGTAAGGCTGTATGGATCCTTATAGAGGACATTCTGCTCTGTAGAATCTTAAGACTCCAATTTGTATACACAAATGCAATGCTTGTTTGTAATTGGTTAAACATTTAATAAAAATATTTAAAATGTTTAATGATCCTCAGCAAAAAAAAACTTGTTTTGAAATCATATTAAATGGTTTATTAAATCAGATTACAGTGACCAGAGACTGATAAATTGCGTATTAACATTTTACTAGAGATGCCAGGCATAGTTCACATCTACTGTACCTTTTTGGAAATCTGACAAGTTTTTTTTAATTTTCTGTTATGATCTTAAAAATTTTACTTGTAATTGATATCTGCATAAATACTTTGTTGTTGCATTCCTCCTATGAGTAAGGAGCAATAAAAAGTTAATGTCTAACTCGGAAGAAAGTCACTTATGAGAATGAACATCATTGCCACACTTACAGTACGATGAATTCTCAAAATGATTTTGAGAAAATCTTACCTCTGCAGGGTGAGTAATGGTTCTGACTTCCAGTGATTGAATTTGTTTTCAAGGGATTATCCCTGGATAAGGAAACATGGCTGCTATTTTGACAATAAGCTCTAGACATGGATTGTGTCTTCTGTGGCAGCATATCACTATTTAAAATCAATACAGTTGATATGTAATACAACATGTCACCTGTGGGACCTAGCCTTTTCAGGTTTTGGGGCAGCTGGATTCCCTTTGGTACCTGAGTTGCGGCCTAGCGCTCGTCTGGGTCACGGTCACTGGGTACTGGAAGAACAGGCCTCGCCCACGCCTGGCAGGTATCTGACATATGTGGATTTACAAGAAAGGATTGAGAGGCTGTCATTGGTGCACCCGCGACCCATATCATGGTTCGCGGGCTCACCCGTGCCCCTCACTGCCTACCGGTGCCACACTCATGCCACTTACCTGTCCTCGCTCCGGCTCCAGCATCCCAGCGCGCACATCCCTCCTACTAGGGCATGCACGCACCGACGCTCGAAGATTTAAAGGGCCAGCGCAACGCTGATTGGTGCTGGCCATCCCCTGGAAATTGCATAAGCCAGTCTCTCCCAGAATTCCCCACTGGATCTTCGTGCTTATGCCATTGAGAAATCTTGTGTCCCGGCTTTATGCCTGTGTTTGACTTGACTTTGATCCTGTTCCGCCTGCCCTGACCTCCTGCTTTGTTCCAGACATTGATCCTGTGCCACCTGTATCGACCTCCTGCCTGTTACCGACCACAATTCTGCCTGTTTTGTGTGTACCTCACCTTGGTTGCCACCGCGGGCAAAGTCACACCTGTGGAACAACCTGGTGGTACCATGCCGCAGCAAGTCCAAGCCCCTTTGAGGGGTGGGCTCTGGTAAAAACCGTGTACCACTTAGGTTCCGGATCCAGGTGTCGGCTTACATCCAGTGGTTCAGTGGGTCCACTACCCTTGGAGCCTGACAGAGGCTGCAGGTGTAGGATAGTTCTCTCTGGGGCAAACCCAATGTAGCTGTATGGATCCCTGGGTGTTGGTAAATGGGATTCCCTTGATGTTACCAACTTTACGCACAGATCACTCGGAGACAAGGGATGTCAACCATAAAACTCACAGTTAGTTTATTCTGGTACATGGCAATGACCACAATGGTAGGAAACCATTTCAACTGGGTCAGTGGTGTTCAGCAGAGGTTGTTCACATCCTGGTATAGGTAGCTTTAAGGCCAGAAGGGTGACAAGTTGCTATGCAGTACTCCAAGGCAGGCTCTGGTTTGGGTTCAGAGACCTGCAGGCCTTAGTTAAAGGCTGTGTGTCTGGGCAGCAGGCCTTGAACACATGTGCTTCTTTTTCCATCTTAGGCAGAAAAAGACCAAACTTTTCCAGCCACAGAGGGTTTTATAAACTCTGCTTGTGAGGTGGCAAGCTTACTATCCAAACAGCACCGTTGTGCAAGATATGAATAGCAATGCATTTGATGGTTTACAATAATTAACATTCCTTCGAAGGCAGATATTATACAGCTGCATTACCATCTAGAGACACTTGAGGTCTCACTGAGTTGATCAGTCTCAAAAATTCCTATTAGATCTATGGGGAGTTTTGTTTCACAACACACTGCGTTGCACAACCCTACTTCCTTGAATGTGTTTTTCATGAGAATAAAAGATGATTTTTCAGACGCCCCTGCACATAGAAATATGTATCAAGGACCTCCGGAGGACATGCATTATTCATCACAAGGTACTGTTGGTGGGCATAGGGGGTATAAGAGAATGACAGCTTCTTTTAAACTCCTTCAGGAGATATTCCCATAAATTAATTATGGTGTGGCCAAAAAGTACATAACCCAAAACCCACCATAAAAAGGTGCAAGGATGCTGTAAGGAAAGGAGTTGAGTTTCTATCAACTGCAGTTTGTATGAGCTGAGAATAACCCTCAATATGCTATGGTTAAAAGTGACTGAGGCATCTAAGTTGTTAGACAGAGGGCTTCCTCTATCACCACACCAGCCAGCAGACATAATAAAGGTCCTCAGTAGAGATGAGTGAGTATTTCACCTGCTCAATAACGAGCTTTCACTTAACGAAACGCAGTGAAGAACAGTGAAGAGGGTACTGGAAGAACAGGCCTCGCCCACGCCTGGCAGGTATCTGACACATGTGGATTTACAAGAAAGGATTGAGAGGCTGTCATGGGTGCACCCGCGACCCATATCATGGTTCGCTGGCTCACCCGTGCCCCTCACTGCCTACCGGTGCCACACTCATGCCACTTACCTGTCCTCGCTCCGGCTCCAGCATCCCAGCGCGCACATCCCTCCTACTAGGGCATGCACGCACCGACGCTCGAAGATTTAAAGGGCTAGCGCAACGCTGATTGGTGCTGGCCGTCCCCTGGAAATTGCATAAGCCAGTCTCTCCCTGAATTCCCCATTGGATCTTCGTGCTTATGCCATTGATAAATCTTGTGTCCCGGCTTTGTGCCTGTGTTTGACTTGACTTTGATCCTGTTCCGCCTGCCCTGACCTCCTGCTTTGTTCCAGACATTGATCCTGTGCTGCCTGTATCGACCTCCTGCCTGTTACCGACCACAATTCTGCCTGTTTTCTGTGTACCTCACCTTGGTTGCCACCGCGGGCAAAATCGCACCTGTGGAACGAACTGATGGTACCACGCCGCGGTAAGTCCAAGCCCCTTTGAGGGGCGGGCTCTGGTAAAAACCGTGTACCACTTAGGTTCCGGATCCAGGTGTCAGCTTACGTCCAGTGGTTCAGTGGGTCCACTACCCTTGGAGCCTGACAGAGGCTGCAGGTGTAGGATAGTTCTCTCTGGGGCAAACCCAATGTAGGTGTATGGATCCCTGGGTGTTGGTAAATGGGGTTCCCTTGATGTTACCAACTTTACGCACAGATCACTCGGAGACAAGGGATGTCAACCATAAAACTCACAGTTCGTTTATTCTGGTACATGGCAATGGCCACAATGGTAGGAAACCATTTCAACTGGTTCAGTGGTGTTCAGCAGAAGTTGTTCACAGCCTGGTATAGGTAGCTTTAAGGCCAGAAGGTCAGGGCAGGCGGAACAGGTTAGGCCTGCAGGTCTCTGAACCCAAATCAGACACCTGCAGGCCTTGGTTGAAGGCTGTGTGTCTGGGCAGCAGTCTCCGACACATGTGCTTCTTATTCCATCTCAGGCAGAAAAAGACCAAACTTTTCCAGCCACAGAGGGTTTTAAAAACTCTGCTTGTGAGGTGGCAGGCTTACTATCCAAACAGCACCTTTGTACAAGATATGAATAGCAATGCATTTGATGGTTTACAATAATTAACATTCCTTCGAAGGCAGATATTATACAGCTGCATTACCATCTATAGACACTTGAGGTCTCACTGAGTTGATCAGTCTCAAAAATTCCTATTAAATCTATGGGGAGTTTTGTGTTGCACAACCCTACTTCCTTGAATGTGTTTTTCATGAGAATAAAAGATGATTTTTCAGCCGCCCCTGCACATAGAAATATGTATCAAGGACCTCCGGAGGACTTGTATTATACATCACAAGGTACTGCTGGTGGGCAAAGGGGGTATAAGAGAATGACAGGTTCCTTTTAAACTCCTTCAGGAGATATTCCCATAAATTCATTATGGTGTGGCCAAAAAGTACATAACCCAAAACCCACCATAGGTGTTCTTCACAATAGTATGTGAAGAACAATTTGTGTGAAGAACACATTGCAGATGTTTAACACGGGTCATTCTCCTTTTTGAAGTTCCATGCATTTTCCATTGAATTAAAAAAAAACAAAGAAACAGGACTGACTTCCTTATTTCTCAATAAAATGACACATTTTATTGCAGAGCCTTGGTCCCCTTGAAAAATGCTCGAGGCTCCCATTGACTTCAATGGGTTTCGTTATTCTAAACGAGCACTCGAGCATCGGGAAACGTTTGATTCGAGTAACGAGCACTTGAGCATTTTAGTGCTCGCTCATCTCTAGTCCTCAGGTCTGCCATATTTATAAAGTAGAATTATCATTCTGCTGTGCTCTTTAATGAGAAATTTGGGTATTTTATGGAGTGAAACCAAAGAGTGGCTACCTTCCCCATGTCTGGCGATTGTGTCCTGGTGTTGGACCTCTACTAAATTTTGGCCTGGAGTTCTCGCTTAATGGAGCCTCTAGGACTGCTCACCCTACTTGGCTACACAGCTGAGGTACCCATCTAGCTGGAGGCCCTAACTGCTTATTTTCCAGGTACTATAACAGTATTTAATTCTTCTAGAAGGATACATGGTGGTATTATTGTAAAACAGAATCACCCATGACTGAAGAAGGACAGTGATCTTAGATTATTCTCTTCCCTTATGCAAACCTCTCACTTATGTCTCCAGGACTTCTCCCGAGCTGCACCAATTCTCTGGAATGCCCCATCCTGGTCTATCAGACTAATACCCAACCTCCAAAGCTTCAAATTTTTGCTTAAGACCCATCTCTTTAGGAAAGGCTTCCTCACTTGCTAACTGCATGCAAATTTAACTCTCTTTTTACTAATACATTCTGTTTTCTCCCACCTGGTATCCGGCAAACACCAGATACCAAGCTCTAGGCTTCTTACCAGTCCCATTAACCTTGGACTCTGTATATAAGATGGTGACTGAGGACTGTTTCAAGGAGCAGCATTTTTATTTATTAAATTATTTTATTCCATTCACTTATAAAGAACTACTGGACCATTATACAAGCTCTTATACCTCTTGTGTAGCCCCCTCATCCTCATAGACTGTAAGCTCTTGTGTCACCCCCTCATCCTCATAGACTGTAAGCTCTTGTGTCACCCCCTCATCCTCATAGACTGTTAGCTCTTGCATTTTATTGCAGAGCCTTGGTCCCCTTGAAAAATGCTCGAGTCTCCCATTGACTTCAATCGGTTTCGTTATTCGAAACGAGCACTCGAGCATCGGGAAAAGTTCGATTCGAGTAACGAGCACTCAAGCATTTTAGTGCTCGCTCATCTCTCGTCCTCAGGTCTGCCATATTTATAAAGTAGAATTACCATTCTGCTGTGCTCTTAAATGAGAAATTTGGGTATTTTATGGAGTGAAACCAAAGAGTGGCTACCCTCCCCATGTCTGGCGATTGTGTCCTGGAGTTGGACCTCTAATAAATTTTGGCCTGGAGTTCTCGCTTAATGGAGCCTGTAGGACTGCTCCCCCTACTTGGCTACACAGCTGAGGTACCCATCTAGCTGGAGACCCTAACTCATCATTTTCCAGGAACTATAACAGTATTTAATTTTTCTAGAAGGATACATGGTGGTATTATTGTATGACAGCATCGCCGATTGACTGAAGAAGGACAGTGATCTTAGATTATTCTCTTCCCTTATGCAAACCTCTCACTTATGTCTCCAGGACTTCTCCCGAACTGAACCAATTCTCTGGAATGCCCTATTCCAGTCTATCAGACTAATACCCAACCTCCAAAGCTTCAAAAATGCGCTTAAGACCCATCTCTTTGGGAAAGTCTATCTCACTTGCTAACTGCATGCATATTTAACTCTCTCTTTACTAATCCATTCTATTTTCTCCCACCTGGTATCCGGCAAACACCAGATATCAAGCTCTAGGCTTCTTACCAGTCCCATTAACCTTGGACTCTGTACATAAGGTGGAGGCTGAGGACTGTTTCAAGGAGCAGCATTTATATTTATTAAATTATTTTATTCCATTCACTTATAAAGAACTGCTGGACCATTATACAAGGTCTTATACCTCTTGTGTCACCCCCTCATCCTCATAGACTGTAAGCTCTTGTAAGCAGGGCCCTCACTCCTATTGTTTCATATGACAATGTTATTACTCTGCAATGTTTTATTTTATTTGTATATGTTCCCCATACTAATATAAATTGCTATTCGATGGTGCTATATAAATAAAGATTATTATTATAATTATTATCATTAGCTTTGTGTGCAATACCTTTAATAGGTCTGTATGTGATAACCAATTGGTGTTATTTATGTTATAAATGTAACTTATGCGATTTTCCACAGGTATAGCAGGTTGTGATTAGTTGCCATTTCCAGAAACTTCTAAAACTGAACAAAAGTCTATAACTCACTATATAGACTTAGCATGGGATTCTGGGGATTTAATTCCTAGGTATTTTCTGTGCGTCTTAGTCTTTTGGTCTTCTGACTCAATACTACAAGATTGCTTGCTGATATCATGGTGTTGATGCAGCAGAGCTGACCTCTGGAGGTAGATTCCAGCTTAGCTGACCACTGGTCCAAGTTGTAGGTACTCCATGCTGAAATTTCCTGTTATTCAGAGGACAATTCTCCTACCACAGACAGCCAATTAACCACCCTGCTTTCCCTCAGAGAGAGAAGTTCTTACCACCCTGTGACCTGCTGCTGAGGAACTGCTTTAGGAGAGGCCTCCTAATAAAGGAACCAAGAGTTTACATTATCCCCATAAAGCCACTACCATCACAGGCCTCCCTTCTACCATCTTCTAGGGAAATATCACCTATACCACAACTGCCCAGGGGGAACCCCTACCTGTCACTCGGCTGCCCCCTCTTCTTGCTTCACCCTGATGTTCCTGACAGGTGTTGATGAGGTCCATGCTAGGATGGAGCTACCCTGACACCTGTGGCTAAGTCACAGCCAGCCACTCTGTTCCTAGTCCTCAGATGTCCCCATACACTGTCAATCCCCGGTGAAGATGTTGCAATTGCAATGTGGGACAATATGCCAGACCCACAACATGTCAGCACCTTGTGCATTGCTGAAAAAGAAAAATCATTTATATAACCCAAAAAAAACCCAAAACCCACATACGCAAAACACCTGAAATTGTGTTGGGGGGATTAGTTGGATAAAATGTCCTGATCATGACCTGCCTAAACCATAGTAACAGCAGGTAACACAAGGGCAAGTGGACCGACAAGCTGGCACCTTCTAAAGCTGTTAATACCATTATAATATGCTATATTATAACTACTCAGCACTTGACAAATTGACTTAGCATTAAATATTGATCGATATTTCATTTTTGTCACAAAAGAGTTAGGCAGAGTAAATCATCATCAACACCATTGAATACAACAATACGTTGGTTTAACAAAAAATAAAATCCTACATGATATAGTAACTATTATGTACTACATGTAGAAGGAAAAGAATATAATTTAAAAAAGACTACACCCATGTAAACTGAAATTACTAATTAATTACCCCTTACAGTACAAGCTATAAAATCATCATTGTTTTCTTTTTCTTAAGGAAATAATCCCATAAAGTGTGCAGCTTGTTTTGGCCTTCAGGACACGTTAATTTATCAATTTTGAGTTCTAAAAGTTGTGTTTGTTTCATTTTTACATGTATGCTGCTGTTCAGGGGCCTGCATTTTTGCGAGACAAGTTGTACTTTTTGCGGGTGCCTATACTTTGGGGGTGTTCATTAAATTTTTAACTTTAAGTCTGATTTTATGTTGCAAGTTTTACATAGAGAAAACTATAAGGAATATAAACATTAGTTTCAGGGAACTCTTTGTGTCCTTCACCTCAGCTCACATCTCCCCACTAGGGATAATGGACCCACTAAAGTATGGACCCACTTAAGAATTTAAAAATTCTGTTCGGGTCCAGATGTTTCTACCGAATTCACTAAAAGTGCATTGTCCGTCTATAATACTGCGTGCGTCGATTCACTAAGATCATGCACCAGAAATCATGAATATTTCGCTTGCCCTCACTGGTCCGACATAGTTCACGTCCCCTAATTTGTGTTGTATGGAGGCCAGCGCAGCTGCACCAAAAAAAGGGTCGCTTTCGACACAATCCCAGCGCAGACACTTCTTGAATACCTGTGCAAGCCGTTTCAGCCATGAAGAACGTGCGCGGTCCGACAAAAGTGCACAGCGCGACCCTTGCTAAATATGACACTTTTTGTCCCAATGAGACTTATTTGAGATAAGTTATTTGTCTCAGTTGAGATTTACTTGTGCAATTTGAGATCAGTTGAAACTTATTTGTCCCAGTTTGTCCATTTGTCCAATTTAAGTCTAATTGAGGCTGATTTGTCCCATTTGAGATGTATTTGTCCCAGGTGAGACTTATTTGTCCCAGTTGAGACCAGTTGAGACTTATGTGTCCCAGTCTAAACTAAGACAGATGAGTCTCAAAACTTTGTAAATGAAACCAGACAAATTTACGTTATTATGTTATAATAACCACAACCTTGTATCTGTTTTTAGTCAGTAGATTTCTCGCCAGTACATTGCTGCCCCTTGTGTTAGCATAAAGGAACTGCAAGCTCTGTTATGATTTCAGCACAACTTCAGTATGAACTGTAGAGATTCCATGCGGTCAACTGTGACTGTAGCAAGAGCCAAGTCTGAACTTTTGAACAGCATGCTACTTGCTCAAACAAACCTCTCTGATGTCATGTGTGCACAATAATCTTAATGAAAGCAAACAAAATACAAAAACCTCTCCCATGAAGCTAAGTCAACCAGAAAATGGCTCTCCCTAGTCTTAAATACAACATAAACAATGTGCATCTGATACATGTATTGTACTATAAAAAGAACAACTCCACCTCATCCATTAGCTATATAGTGTGATATTAATGTGAACACACTTTTATTTTATATAATTCAGATTTATTGAGCTCATTCTGGTCCCCTGCCGAGCGACAAGATCAACTAATGAATTGCTAATTTCTCATATTTATTTACCTTTATATCTCTCCCCATTGTATTCCTATATGATGCTGAAAGTGATCAATAGCCATCTAATTTCTATCTATATCATATGTATTTATCTCTTATTTTTTATCTATATATCCTAGGCAAAAAGCACAGCCCCTGTAAAGTACAATTGGGAAAAAGCAGCACTCTAACTTAAAGGCACTGCCACCAGATTTTACAGCATTAAACTACTAGAACCCTGCGGTAAGGGATGAAAAGTCCTTTCTACAATTCCCTCTTTTATGTTAAATGTCCCCTCTAAAAGAGTCAGCTACAAAGTCAGAAGAAAATGAAAGGAGAACAGTCATTTAGTATTCGAGATGATCCACTTTTAGATGCTGGAGCGAGGGGATGCATAAATTCACACACTACTATCTTCCATTCTGTAGTACCTGGGATCATTGGTGCCATATAAAACATCAGAATCTCATCTTTCAAATCATACCAGACTTGTGGTTCTGTGATACAGAGACGGAGATATGGGCAATTTATCTGCAACCCGCATTTCCAACTATGTATGTGATCTGAAAAGATTATGTTTTTTGTCCCTATAGAACTGAAAATAAGAAGTGACTCTCACTCTCCAGCTTCCGAAAGTGACCCCTCTCAGACAATAAATGTCTCTTCTCAGCTCATTTGCACATGACTTTGGAGGTGATTTTTTAATAGATCACATAAAAGAGGGAATTTTGCAAAGGACATTTCATACCAGACCTGAGGGGCTAGTAGTTTATAAGGGTTATGGAGGGAGATAGTATCCCTTTAAGTAAGTACTCTATTTAACCAGGATGCAATGCTGAGGCTCTATCTACAGAGCACTGAGATACTGTTAATAATAATTCCTTTAATAAAAATTCTTTATTTATAAAGCGCACACAGATTATGCAGCGCTGCACAGAGCTTGTCACGGTCCCTGTCCCTAATGGGGCTCACAATCTAATCAACCTACAAGTATGGTTGGTAGTGTGGGAGGAAACCGTTAATTTTTGTAATAATTATATAAGACAACCCGGTACTTAAGATATCATACCCCTGATGAAATACCCACAAAACTGGTTGTTTAATCCACATCTCCAGTGGATCCTCTCATTGGTATGCGTAATTATTAGTTCAGAATTATTTTAGACATTTAGAAGTGCTGGACAGACATGAAATAACTATTTACTTGTCAATGAGCATGACAATTATCAAAACACAACGAGGCATAATTATAAATCTGTTTTCAATGGAAAATTGTCATCATTTATGCCTGAATTGCCTTTTGCCAAAATAAACTTTGGGGGAGATATATTAATGGGTCGGTCTTTAGACCAGTGGGCGAGTCTTACTTTACACCTCCCTTTAGTTTTCTGGTTGAATTTTCTGGTGCACGGGTTATTTCTGTGCAGACACGCCCCCTTTTAAGGAGGACACACCCTTTTTTTGAGGGGGCAAATTACTCCAGTTTGGTTTTTTTGATAAATCTTCTCCAATATATCTGATTTGAAGCGATATAGGGCTCTTGGTTTGTTGTTTATGGTTTTCCCACTGGGGCATTACAAGAGAGTTGGAAGGGGTTGTCCTACATATTTGCAGGGGCACCTACTTATTGAGATTGGGCAGAATCTTTGTAGGAGGTGCAAAGGGCTTGTTTTGTATGGGAAGCTCTATGGCAGTGATGGCGAACCTTTTAGAGACTGCGTGCCCAAACTACAACCAGAATCCACTTATTTACCATGAAGTGCCAACATGGCTTTTTAAGCAGTAACTTAATGCTACCTGTTCTTCAACATCATTCAATTGTATGGGCCCCCCTGAGGCCACCAATACAGTTGTAATAAGGTGGACAAATTCAGACCATCATTGTAGCTTCTCTCCAGGTAGAATGGTGGGTCCAGCAGGATGACATCCAAAGACAATGCAGTTCTGCCAACACCTTCTCACTTTTCCTGCAGTTCCAAACAGCCAATGAAATGTCATTTTAAAATAGTGCTGAGAGCAGCATCTTTTAATTTGCTTGGGACTACAGAAAGATTTGGTGTATTTGGTCCTGTTTGGTGAAATTGGGGCAATGGCCTGAGTGCCCACAGAGAGGGCCTTGAGTGCCACCTCTGGCACCCGTGCCATAGGTTCACCACCACTGCTCTATGGGATCGCTCTGTTTGAGTTATGGTCTTCTCTTTTACTGCTGGAACTTTTTCCTACGTCTCTGATGGGGAATACAGATTTGTGGGATGGGGTGAGGGTAGGTTCATGAGGACCTACTTGTGTATGCTTTATTGGCAGCATCCATGTGTGGCCAAAGGTTTTTTTTTATGTTTGCGCTTTCACCTGTCTTTTTGTGCTGTATGTGGTTGATAATGTTAAAGAAATGTTCAATCAAAAATTATCTGATTTTAAAAAAAGGTTCTTTAGATAATTTTACAATTTGTGAAACAAAGTGGACATGGTCATGGCCTGGTCTATACGAGGGCTTGTTTTTTGTGGAGTGATGTGTGTTTTCTATTTGCACTGTTGAAATGTATAGATTAAATGTGATTTATGTTGGGGGTAGTAAAGGAATAAAACAACAAGTTTACATTTAGTAGGTCACAACACTGTTTTTATTTCCATTATTCTCTGCCATTTAAGAAAATAAAATAACAGAAATTATAATGGATCCACTACAATTTGCATTAACTAATTTTTTATGTCTTTCATTATTTTCAGTTTTTCTAAATTAACGACTGTATATTTATGAAGATTTTTAAGATTTTAAGATTTTTAACTTTTTATAAGTAAGTGTTTTGTGTAACAGATTTATGCGGTGCAGAACCATATTTAGTGGTATAAATGTAATAAAATAATGCATTTAAAGTGTCCCTTTTTATAATGTGTATATATAAAAGTACACATTAGCATACCGCTTTACTGTTAGTTTAATTTAGTTAAGCATCTATTATAAATTCTTCTGTATTTAAAGGAAATCTACCATCAACATCCATCATGATAACCCTTACTCATAGATCCAGGCACCGTGACTGTGGACATATTTGTTATCCGTGGCCTCCTTCCTTCTAAAATCCACTTTTACAATTATGCTCATGAGCCAGAAGGGCTCTACCGGATAACTTAAGTGTTATGACTTCAACAGCTGTCTACATGGCTCACCTCTCCCCTCAGTTCATCAAGCTTTTGCCGTCTCTCCTTGCTTGATTCCTACAGCAGCTGTACACGTTGAAGGGGGTAACTGGGGGAGGAGAGCCCTATATCAGACGATCTTATGAATGGCTTCCAATTAACCATAAAATGTACATATTGTGATACTCAAAGAAATGCAGTTACCAATCACACTCATTATACCATTCATAAATATACACATGATATACATATATAATACAGCATATATACACCTCACCGGCCACTTGTATTAGGTTACACCTTGTCCAACTGCTCGTTACATTAATTTCTATCAGCCAATCAACATGGCGGCAACTCAGTGCATTTAGGCATGTAGACATGGTCAATACAATCTCCTAAAGTTTCAAACGAGAATCAGTATGGGAGGAAGAAAGGTGATTTGAGTGCCTTTGAACGTGGCATGGTTGTTGGTGCCAGAAGGGTGGATCTGGAGTATTCAAGAAATGCTGATCTACAGGGCATTTCACGCACAACCATATCTATAGGGTTACAGGAGAAATGGTGCCGAAAAAAGAAAAAAAAATCAGTGCAGAGGGCCAGATCTGTGGCGGAACTGCCTTGTTGATGCAAGAGGTCAGGCGGATAGAAATGGGCAAGACTGCGTTCGAGCTGAGAGAAAGGCAACAGTGACTCAATCGCCTACCGTTAAACCAATGGTAGGCAGGAAGAGCATCTCTGAACGGCACAGTACGTCAACTTGGGGGCAGATGGGACTTACAAGCAGCAGAAGACCAACACCGGGGGCCATCCTTTCGCTAAGAACAGGAAAACGAGGCTAACAATTTGCACTAAGCTCATCTGAATTGGACAGTAAAGATTGGAAAAAAACGTTGCCTGGTATGAGAGTCGTCGGATTTCTAGTGCACATTCGGCATGGTAGGTACGAATTTGAACGTCAAAAACATGAAGCATGATCCATCCTGCCTTGTATCACCGGTTTCAGCGACGGGGTGGTTTGTGGTTGTCATGTTGGTGGGGGAATATTTTCTGTGGTCACTCTTGGGCCCCTTGGTACCAATTGACGCTCGTTGTTTGCAACACCACAGCCTACAATGAGTATTTGCTGACATGTCCATCCTTTATGACCCATGTACCCAACATCTGATGGCACTTTCATCAGGCTAATGCGCCATGTCACTAAAGCTGGATTCATCTCAGACTGGTTTCTTGAAACTGACAATGAGTCACTGTACTCAAATGGCCTCCACAGTCACCAGATTCAATGCCAATAGAGCATCTTTGGGATTGTGGTGTGAACGGGAGATTCGCATCATGGATGTGCAGTCCGACAAATCTGCGGGCAACTGTGTGATGCCAATAGTCCAATATGGACCAAAACCTCTGCGGAATGCTTTCCAGGCAACCTTGTTGATCTATGCTACAAAGATTGAGGAAGTCTGAAGCAATAAGGGGTCCAAACCCGTACTAGTGGGTGTACCTAATAAAGTGGCCGGGTGAAGATGTAATCAAATACAACAAATACAGCATAAACATACTACAGCAATTATCACAATATACACATTCTATACATATACAGCATCGAATACAACATCATTATTGTACACACCATAAAGCAAGGAAATAACATCACCAGAATAAACGTACATACAGAGAGCAACATGCAGCAACACAACGAATACCCACCAGGTATGGGGCCACAGACATGTGGGCCCAGAGCGGTTGCTATGGCGTTACCACTGTGGTTACGCCCGGACCACAGTGGGAGGCGGAGAGCGGTGCAGAACATTCACTACTCTTTCTAGTTTCTTGGGTTTTCCAGAATTAAAAATAATTGTGACACCCATGTACTCTCTGTGAGAACAGGGTGGGTCGGTTTTGCTAGTTCCAATTCCCCTAGACACATTCAATGCTGATGAATGCGGAGGACACTGCCCCAAACCACTGTCTATTGGTAGAAGTATGGATACTCGCTATGCCTCTACGTACAAAGGTAACTAGATGATTGGTATCAATACGGGTTGTCAAAATATCTTCTTCCGCATCGTTTATTCTATGAGGTCCAGCCAGACGGAAACATACGATGAATATGATGGGGTGTTTGAACTGCAAGAATCAAGCATTGCAAATTTCTATAACCAGAACTGCCAAATAGTCTTCACCAATGTTGTGAACTTTGACGTGTGAGTTTTTTTAAGTATTTTACGCTAATTTTAATTAAAGTGAATGGAGCAAGGGAGGCGGGGGGTAAACTTTTATATAAAATGTAAATTCACATGAAATTTGAAATTTGCCGATGTTGGCATCACACATAAAGATAATTTATCACCCCTTAGTTTATTCAGTTTTATTGTGTGTTTTGCTCCAACGGCAGGGTGGGCAGGGAGTCTCTAAGCAGACACTTCATGTCTCTTGCAACATGAGATGCGTTGTTCGTGTTTGTGGTATGGGGTACTGACAATGTGCTTAGATGTGTCAGGGGGGGTCGGTTTATATACACATTGTTCTTTAGCTCTGATTCTGTATATTATTATAGCAGATGAATCAAAGAGAGATGCGGGACAGGATCAGAGGATGATGAGATCAATGAGATGGATATAACACACAATGACACACTCTGCACTGCTGCCACTCTGCTATATCTCAGCTTATCTATAACACACACAGTCAGCTCTGCTACAACTCCTTCCATTCTATAAAGATACTTGATCGTGTGATTGTAGAGTAAGGTCTTCTCAACACTACTGCTTGCCGACAGGACAGGGTGTGTGTGGGAGGCAGAGAGAAACACTGCCAGTGTGCAGACAGGAGACGCTTATTCATGGGGAAGATGCTGTCATGCCCAACCCTAGTCATAGAAGATACAGGTTGGATAGTCCCGGGAACCATGACTTGTACTAACACAGACTGATAGAGACGGGGTGTTGGAATAATATGGTGAAATGCGTATGATTTTCGTTAATAATGGGAACTAGGAATGTGTTATTTTATTTTCCCGATGTATATTATAGGCATCTTGTCTTCGAAGGGAATACCCCTTTAAGATTGGACTAAACCAAAGGGAAATGAATAAATAAAACAGAAAGAATGATTCTCTGAGTCTAGCGTGGAACATGCAGAATGGACACATGCTGCCTCCCCCCCGTCAACATCGTACAGTCCCCGGTTGTAACACAAACATATGGTTGGCGTCCCAATGTGTTAATCCAGAGTATGATCAATGTATGTTAATTGTGTAGGGGTCCGGAATTTTGCAGTTTCTAAGAGGACGGACATTATTAAAATACTATTCTGTAACACGGTCATTAGTACGTGAACAATCGGGATAGCATAAAAAGGGGAGGCATATGCATCAGTCAATTCATAAGTCAGATCTGTAGCAAGAAATGGTCACGCGACCAACGGAAAAAACTAAATTAAAATACCAGCTGCAGCCTAATATAGTGATCTGGAGTAATTAAATGTGGAATTCCTTTAACTATCTGTTCTTGTGTATATATGAGTCCGGTCTTCCTGGCACGAGGCGTCTATTACTGATTCTGATTGATTTATAGTATGATAAACATAATATGACTTTCTCATGTCACTCTAATAATAGCCAAGGGAACTCAGGCAGGCGATGTTTACTTTCTAGCAGTGATGTAAATTGCTGGAGGCTTTTAATATTGTCATACACATATGAGGGGATACAGTCTGTGGATATAATAAAGTGGACACAGGATATATAATTTGAGCTCTCTATGTCACTGCTTTATTCGTTCTATAAGGTCACGTTATTTGAGAACTGAAAAGCGGTGTTAGGATGAGTACCATTTTCTTAAGGTTCTTCTAACTGATGCTAAAACTGAAATACATGGATGGTAAAAGTAAGATACATTAAAGGGAGTCTACAAACAGTAAACCATACAAAGCTGTAGACTTTATTAGATAGTAGCCTTGGACATCACTGTATAACAAACCTTTGTTAGTAGCAGCAGGACTGTGAAAAGGCATTTATATTCCTGGAATGTAGCTGGAATATTGATTGTAGAGCAGTTTAGTGCAGAGATGAAAAATACAGCAGTGTGATAAAGTGCAATTTTTACCACACATAAAGGTATTATACACTGATCTTCAGTTTTGTATGGTCAAAACTGCTGGGAGACTCCCTTAGTGGATAGTTTATACCATTTTTGTTTTCAGGTATTCTCTGGGTTGTCTCGAATAACGAGCACCCGAGCATTTTAGTGCTCGCTCATCTCTAGTATCCTTCCATTATACACAGACTTTAATGGTAAAAAATAATGCTAACCACCATCATACTTCAGTTATTATTAAAGAAAATGTCCTGTATTATTATAAGCAAATTTAAGATAGAAGACTTTTTTTACCTAATAGGGCATAAACAGATATGATATTAATACTTTATGGTCAGAAAATAAGATTTCTCCTTACAGAGACTTTGCCAATTAAGACCACATTGCAGTTGTGTGGAAACAGCCATTAACGCTCCATTGGGGATTCTGGGAAATATGCAAATATGTTTTCCAGGATGAGATAAGGAAAACACTGCCTCTTTTAGCTGTAAGGGAGTTCCCTGAACATCAAGCATGACTTTGAAGAAGCCTAATGACATGATGTGGGATTAATGCCTAACAGAAAACAACATATTACTAACTCCCCCAGTAGAGCATTGATGGTAAGTCTCCACATGCCTGTAAGGTGGCCTTAATTGGCAAACGATGTAATGGCAAAAGAAGATATCGTCCTCACTAGCTCCAAATGATTAAAATATATCCAAGTTTATTGATTCTATAACGATAAAAATAGTGATATTACTGCAAATAGAAAAATAGGAGTGACGCATTTCGGATATCGCCATTGGGCTGTCCTTGTTCCCTACACTGTACTGAAGAGATGCAAAGACATCAAAACAGCGCTGTCTACAGTTAGGAATCTGTTCCTTCAAGAATAGATATACTGGTTTGGCTTTAATCCCACATCATGTTATTAGGCCTCTTGTAAGTCATGTATGATGTTAAGGCGGCTGCCTTACAAGGTAGACGAAAGAGGCAATGTTTTCCTTATCCCATCATAGAAAACATATTTCCCTACGAATATTTCTGTCACATAACATGAATATTACAAAAAACATTGAAACCACTTAATCATAAAACACAAGACAAACAATGGCGAAAAAAAAAATTGCAATAATAAATGGGACCAAACTCTATATTACAGTTGATGTTAGTAAGGGGCTTAAAACCCCAGGAAGAGCATACAAATTTTGGAAACTAATGCACAGATGTATACTATAAGGGCATGTTGGTGGTTTTGGGCTCTCATAGCTTCTGATGGTTTCTATATAAGTTCTTGTACCATACCATACGTCTTGGGGCTGCGCACAAGGAATTACACCGTATATCACTTTTGCCTTGACTGTTGCTTTAAGAAATATAGTTGAATAAGTTGAATTTTGTTATCCCACGCCATGTCAAATTGACCACAGTCTCCATAACATATGACAGTTTGATATTATGCTGGAGGTAATTTCAGTATTTTCAATGTCATTAGTCACAAAAACGGAGCTCAAATAATTGGATTTCTCAGATTTCCAAAATTTTATGGCCTCTCTAAGTATGTGCATCTATCAAAGGATGGCCCGCCACGGAAACTACAAGTTCCATGATCGTCAGTTCCTCATAACTCCTCCTCCGTCTTATTCGCTCTGCATACCATTGATGATCTACAGCGTCTTTTTCTTGCTCTGCTACATAGTAACGAGTGTAACTGCATCACCACAACGCTGGCAACGGTATGCACTGCAACCAACCGACACAGCCGAACATATGGTGGTCACATGACCCTCGCCCAGGCCGGTACAGGACAGTGATGTGGACATGTGACCCAGCTGCCATCTTCTTTCTGCGACGGACCGCGCAGAAGGAAATTAACGGACTGATTAAAGGGCGCAGTTGCATCTTTAATTCTTCATCACTGTGTATCCGTCACCAGCCTTCTTCTGCTAAGGGGACGCAAATTTTAACTAACAACTAATTACCAATTGTCTTATATTTTGCTATGCCCACTTGTACTGCAATTATGCTGATTCCTGGAATACCCCTTTAATAATATCAGCACACCGCTACCACTACCATGGATCATGACTGACTAATACCACCACACCACTACCATTACCGCAGCATCATGACTGAATTATACCACCACCACTGCATCATTACTGAATAATATCACCAAGTGGCTACCATTACCCAAGCATCAGACTGATTCAATATCCCACACTGGCTACCCATTACCACTGCCAAAAATAATCACACCTAACAGCTACATCACACACTCTGTATGCCCGCCGTACCGTAGTACGGCGCTGCGCGCGGAGTCAGAGGATAGCACTAGTTCACCCCCGCCCCCTCTCCTAGGAATATCAGCCATGGGGAGTAGGGCGACTACGTACGCCATACATACGTCGGCGTATATGTCCGCCCCATACGCTCATGTGAATGTAGCCTAACCACATACGCAAGAAAATACCAACTACCATAAAATTAATTCAATAAAAGTGACAAATGCTCTCGCAGATAACTATGAGACTTTATAATATGATTAATAATCTGATTACTCACCGTTTACGGTCCTTTCTTCTTACAACTCTCCTTACGTCTGATAGCGCGCCCCTGTCGTCTGGGATCCTCTCTTCATCGCGCCGAGACTTTCGTACTCCCCCAGCTGTGATATTCGCCTCCTAGATGTCTCAGCTCTTTGCCTTCTCTGCCCTTAAAGATCCCCATCACATTAATTAGTAAATGGCACCTGGATATATGATACACAGCCCTCTTACTACAGCTCGCATAGATGGCACCCCATATTTATGAACAGTCACCCCTGCTATATGTCGCCCTGCTATTACACCCCCCCTGTTCATCTATCACTGTCTGTATACATGAACTTCACACGCCCCGTCTCTTCCCTACATGAACCAAACCCCTCCCTTCCTCTAAACACAGTGGCCTTCTATCCTACTAATTAACCCCCCATCCTCCTAGCAGTGCACCTACATATAGAAATTATCCACACCCTTCCCTCTACACTTCCTCTCTACTACAAAATATACACCCTTTCTCACCCCATACTACCAACTTTTACCTTCTCCAATTTCATACTACTTTGCCACTACACAACCCTTCCCCCCTATACAAGCCTCCCTATATACACTAATTACCACCCCCATCTGCCCTGCTATCCAATTGCCTCCTCATATAAATAAACTACACACACCCATCCCCTATACATTTCCTCCATAATATATTATTTATCACTTTTCCACTGTCCCCCTATACACCCTGGCTTTCCTATACCTAAATAACCCCCCTCCCTACTACACGCGGCTTTCCCTATACATAAGACCAACTCCCCCCCTCCAATATAAAGTGGCTCTTCTCCCTAAACATAACCTACCCCCCCCCCACTATACATGCCTTTCCTCAACACTAAACTAACCACCACACCCCCTCACACTAATACAGTGGCCTTCCTTCTACATACAATACACCACCCCCCCCCCTCCACGATACCAGCTGGCCATTCCTGCAGATTCAATAACCCCCCCTCCACTACCACAGTGGCTTTCCCTATAAAAAATCTCCCCCCCCCCGCTCCCTATACAGTCGGCGTTCCTCCTAAATAAATGACCCCCCCCCCCTCCACTATACAAGTTGCGCTATTCCTAATACATACCACCAACCCCCCCCCCACGATACAGTGGCTTCTCCGCTATACATAACCATAACCCCTCCTCAACTCCTCCACTATACCAGTGGCTTTTGCCCTACTACAAAATAACCCCCCCGCCACCTAAGACGAGTCGCGTTTCCCCTAACATACCATACCCCCCCCTCCACCTATCAGTGGCTTCTCCTATACACTAGAATAGCCCCCCCCCCTCCACTATACAGTGGCTTTCCTATACATAAACTAGCCCCCCCGCCACTATACCAGTGGCTTCGCCTATACTATACTCGCCCCCCCCTCCACTATAGCAGCTCGAGCCTACCCGATACAATACAAGCCCCACTCCCCCTCCACTATACATGGCTTTCCCTATACATAAACTAACCCCCCCCTCCCCCCTATACAGTGCTTTCCTATACACTAATACTCCCCCTCCCCTATACAGTCTGGCTTTTCCTACCATAAATACCCCCCTCCCACTTTACCTGGCTGTCCTATACTCCTGCCCCCCCTCCACTAACAGTGGCTTTTCCTATACATAATACACCCCCTCCTCCCACTATACAGTGGCTCTTTCCTTATATAAAGACCCCCCTGCCACTATACAGCTGGGCTTCCTATACGACCTCCCACTAACCTCTCCACATACAGATGGGCTTTCCTATACTAAATAACCCCCCTCCTCACTAACGTGGCTTCTATACATCAATACCTCCCCACATACACTTGCTTCTCCTATACATAAATAACCCCCTCCACTCTACATGGGCTTTCCTAACATCAACATAACTATATAGAGCCGCCATTCATAAATAATACCCCACCCCGTCAATCACAACCATTTGCTCCTTAATTTCTATCTACCCTGCTCTTCCTATGATGAGCCACCACGGTAAATACTACAAGTCCACTCACACCTTTCCAGACGATATCCTCCCCATCGCCAGTGCTCGACAGCACTGGATGAACTCTTTGGCTCCTCTCCCCTGCAGTCGTCTGAGCAACCGCCACAGCCCCGATCTTATGAGTCCCACAGCCGGCGGTCTGTGAGGACAGAAGGTGCATAAGCAACTGAGGCTCACATCTACCTGCACCTTCTCTGATCACTCCTACGATATCTGTCGCCCTTAAAGGACACCTACCCTTAGAAAATGGCCGGCGGTAAAGCTGTAAGTACCACTCCAGAGCTCACCGCAGCTCAGGTTGAGTTGGTGCGGTACTTACTTTCGTTAGCTGTTAAACCGCGGTATCCGCGGTTTCTAACTTTTAACACTTTTTAAACTTTAGAGCAAGAGAGGCTTCGGCGCTGCGCTCGACCGTGCGCGCACAACATCTCCGCTCTAAAGTTTAAAAAGTGTTAAAACATCTCCTGCTCTAAAGTTTAAAAAGTGTTAAAACCGCGATACCGCGGTTTATAACACTAACGAAAGTAAGTACCGGCACCAGCTCACCCTGAGCTGGTGCTCGGTACTTACAGCTTACCCCTGACATTCTAAATGGTAGGTTTCCTTTAATAGCGTTTAGCAGCCCGATACCTCTACTAGCTTCTTACTGCCTGCGGGGCCCCTGTAGCCTCGTGCAGGTATACAGGGTCCCGTACCATAGCAGCGCCAGACTCCCGGGCCCATAAGACCGAGGGCTGATCCCACCCCGGCGCTTGCTCCTCGGACCTTGTCAGAAACGGCGTTGGTCAGAGCACGGATGATGTTCTCTGACACGTGCTTGTGCAGGGCTGGGACGGCACATCGGGAAAAGTAGTGGCGGCTGGGGACCGAATACCGAGGGGCGGCCGCCGCCATGAGGTTTCGAAAGGCCTCGGTCTCTACCAGCCTATAGGGCAGCATCTCCAGGCTAAGCAACTTGGAGATGTGGACGTTGAGGGCTTGGGCGTGTGGGTGGGTTGCGCTATACCTCCTTCTGCGCTCCAGCGTCTGGGGTATGGAGAGCTGAACACTGGTGGATGCTGTGGAGGATCGTGGAGGCGAAGATGGGGTTTTCGCTGCTGCGATATGCACAACCCTACATCTGTATGAAGAGATCAGACCGTGAGGCCCTCTTTATTACATTCCCTTATGCCTCTGGCCGTAGAGCTAAGGCTCAGAGCGTAAGGGTGTAAACATTATAAACATGTACTTACACTCTTTGCACCCGCCGAGTGTCCCGCGGCGCGGTAGTCCCTTTGATCCGTGCCGTGTTTGTTTGTTAATGGGGCACGGAAGCAGCGAACAGGGAACTTCCGGGTCAGTGATGTGGCCGGCTCCTCCCAGGTTGGTGGTGTGGGGCTCTCTCATAGCTACTGATGGCTTCTCTATAAGTATCGGTACCATTACCAGTTGGGGCTAGCGCACAAGAAATGACACCGTATATCACTTTTGCCTTCCTGGTGCTTTAGAAATATAGTTGAGAAGTGATTTGTTTTAGCCCACGCCATGTCAAATTGACCACAGTCTCCATAACATATGACAGTTTGATATTATGCTGGAGGTAATTTCAGTATTTTGTGAATTCAGCCCAGAGCCATAATTTGTCCTACAACAAATTACTGTACAGGATATCACTTGTGACACGTTCTATGTCATTATTGGTCATTTTGCAGATGAGAAGTGTCGATATAATTCTGATGTCCAATGTCAGATATATGAATATACACAAATTCCCAATACAGAATAACTGGCACCAAATGAGTCATAAAACCACTAAAATCCAAATCGGATGGTGTAATCGGATGGTTACAACTGTGACCGGTGGCTTAGCGTTGTTGATGTTAGAATGTAAATGAAACCATAGGGTTATTATTAATGAATGACACTGTAAGTACTCCTCATCTACATGGACATTTTAATAACAATAATTCTAAGACATGAATCCACGTGACTATACAAACCTGTTACTGTAATTGCAAAGCGTCATAGATCAGAAACCTTATTACAGTTAAGTAAACAGTAGAATCGAAAATGGCCTCTTTATTGTATGATAATAGTATAAGAATAATAAAACCACTATATTGTTAGGGTTATAGATTTTTTTTATAGATATTGTTGTTATAGATTTTTTTGTACTAAATTTGTGATGTAAAAGACCCTCTGCCTAGGTTTTAAACCACTGATAGAACATGAAATTGGAGCCGTAGAGAGGTACAAGATATTTATTTTGATCAATAATTAATTATAATTATTTGATTTAATTATTAATTAATTGATTTAAATTAATTTTAATGTCCATAATAAAGCCAAATGTATATGGTGTAAAGGAAACCTACATCACTGATGTCAGATTACTAGTACTCACATCTGTTCATATTATATCCTGGAATTGGCTAAATTTGATAAAAATTAGTCATTAAAAATTTGCAAATGAGGCGGGAGGGTGCTATAGGGGCGTTACCAGAGCCCCAACAGGCTCTTGTATTCGTTTATTCATCCCCCACTCCCTGTCTCTTCCCACCCCTACTCCAGACAGAAAGCCGCTGACGTCACCCATCTCTCTGCCGATCCCGCGCATGCGTTGTTGTATCTTCCTTGTGCAGCCGGCTGTACAAGGAAGATACTATCGCACAATTGCTGGATTTGCAGTGAGATTAGTAATGTTCTTGCACGAGGTGGGTAGTGGGGAGTAGGGGGAGTGATTAATTATTTCAAGGCAGAACCCAACAGGGCTCTGATGACACCCTAAAAGTCCCTCTGGGTTCATTTGCATATTTTAATATGCTGTTTTTTTAATCAAACTCAGACAATTTCAGGATATAAATTCCATGGACAAGATTTAAAAAACGCACATGTGAGCACTAGTAGATTTCCTTTAAGGATGAAATGCAAAGTACTTCCTGTGAATCCCAATAACTAGAAGCATGTGCTGTCGGAGTACACGGTGGACATGTATGTGTGACTTGCTCCTTCTTAAAAGTCATCTGTCAAGCAGTGACTTTAAGGTATTTTGCTTGATTGATTATGAAGATTGAAAAAGGACAAGAGTTCAACAACAAGAGCTATTTATGGAAAATATTATTCTTGAATCATGTTGTTTTGCCATTTGTATGCATCAAATTAGGTTACTTGCTTTCCACCTACTACTTGGCATTCAAACCTGCTGCTTAGATTCTTAGATTTTAGTTTTGTAGCCTTTTGCTTTTTCATTTTTAATAATAATGAAGGATATGTTAAAGGGGTGGTCAGTAGTCTGACCACTAATGATTTATGATGGAAGAGCAACTGTTGTTTCTGCTGTAAGGATTCTGGTACAGAAAGGGTGAATATTCTGCATATCAGGGATTAATATGCACTGCAATTATTTATATTGCACCACTAAAGCCATAACCATGCAGCTCCGGAAAACTATTAAAAAGTTACATGTAACTCTTACTGCCTCTTACTAGTCCATATGTAAATATGTAAATAGTGACATGGGAGTGGCCAACTAGTCCCGCCCACAGCTCTGAATCTTAGAGCAAGAAACTGCTTCAGTGATAGGAACAAAAATACTCAAAAAAGTCAAATTGCAAGGTTAATGGTTTAAAGTTTTTTTCATTTTTATCATGCTTGGGAATTAAGGACTTTCTTTCATAACCTACTCACAAATGTTACAATATAATAAGACAGTATGGGGGTCATTTATCTTATCTCTGTTTGTTTTGGCTAGTTTTTTTTTCCGGTCTGCTTCTTTAGCAATTTTTCAATCTTACTATTTCCTTGTTTTAAATGTGTTTTTTCACATCCCTTTTTGAGACATTTGTTACAAATGTCTCAAAAATGTCTCACAAGTGTCTCCAGCCACTAAGTTTTCCTTAAGTATAGCTTTCTTGCAAATGTTAGACAATTTAAAGTGATAAATGTCATTTGCAACATTTTGCACAACTGGATTAGAAGATAAATGTGCCTAACTGGCGAAAAATAAATGTCCAGTTGATATGTCAAAATGTCCACAAAAAGGCACATAAATTGTAATGTGACAAAAATGCCTCAAAAAAGACAGAAAAAAACCAGGAAGAAAAATAAACATAAATGACCCCCTATATATTATAATGTGTTGACAGACACAAGTATACTTAAAGGGGTTTTCCAATGGATATGTTATAAATGTAACAGCAAGATTGATGGATATTTAATCAGGGTTAGGTTTAACATTTTAGATGAAATACCTTTGTGAGATATGATTCATTCATAAGAGACATTTATGGCATATCCTTCTCTAATAGATGAGGTCCCACTTCTAGAACATGGACCTTTTTCTAAAATAAACCAGTAAACCCCTGTTCCCAGACTCCTGGTTCCTGCTGATTTCAGACTATGAGTGGTGGTTTGGTTTCATGGAAACAACATACAGTAATTGTAATGCAGGATCTGGGGATGGACAGGTGACATAGAAATAGACATAGGGTGCCCTAACACTAATTCCCCTTCCAGCTTTCCCTGCCTGATTGCCTTGCCTCACCAGGCGGTAGGGAATTTTAAATAGCCACTAGGAAATCGCTATTTGGGAGGTAAGAAGTAAAAAAACAAAAATGCCTGTAGCAGCCAAAGTTTAAGAACAACAAATGTTTTATATGGATAACATTCCATCCAAAAAATCTAACACTGACATAACAAAATGACAAGTCTAATAAGGTTCTGGATATGAGATTTTTGGTTATGTTATTTGGTTTCTGGTTGATTCTATGCCCCTTTATCTGGTATTATGTAATTCTGTTTCATAAGACTTAAAACAAATCTTTCAGTACATGTGCAGTGATCACACAAGCGGAAGACCTGTTTAGTTTGCTAATCTCATTATATGGTATTAGGAATTGCTGTAATATCAGATGCCAGTGAAGTTTACTTGTGGTTGTGTTCACATGTTGCAATAGTGAGCTGCACGAGCAAAATAAAAGTGTGCTCCAAAACGGCTTATATTTCACTGTAAATGGCTGTGGGTTTTCAGTCATTCATTTTGCAATTTTTATAGGTCAAAATCTTTAGCAACTTCAGAACCAACCTAATTTTAAATTTAGGTTTTTTTTATTTTTCCTCTCCATCCTAATCCAGAACAATTTTTTTTACTATTATCTACCAGTTTTCCTGTAAGAAAAGGTTTTTTTGCAGTACTTGTTGTATTTTTTATGACATCATATCTTAGTACATAACCCACGTGTAAAAAGCATTTTACCTTTACAATTTTTATGTTTTCTAACAGAAATATTTTTTTTACTGATTTATTTTACAAATTATATTTTATTCCCTTGAGGAGGAAATCACACTGCATACTCAGAATACTGATGCATTACTGACTGCCTGTGTAAACCATGGCACTATCAAGTCATAGAAGCGCTAATATTTGCTAGTGAATTTGCCAAAGTTATACGTCAGGCAGATTCCCGGATTGATGAACTAACCATTGATTGGTTGATGACGTTCAGGGTGTTTTCCCAGTGATGTTACTGTCCTTAGACAGAGGCCAGTGGTGGGGTGCAGTATGTCGCATGCATCTCCTATTTCCTCCAGTAACCTCCGCTGAGCGTATACGTCATTCAGCAGGAGGGAGAAGGATTGAAGGATGCAGCTTGTTACATCTTTGCATCTTGTGTTTTAAACAGTATAGAACATATACTGTGCATACAAAAGCAAAAAGATGAATCTCCTAGTGATGTTTACACAATAAAGATCATTTTTACCACCTTACTTCACAATTTTACTTAGTTTAATTGCTTTTTAAGCTCCTATCACTTAGTGATGGTCAGTGTAAGATTCCATGGTGTGGATGGTGATTCTCTAAGCAGACACGTCATAATTAGAGATGAGCGAACATACTCGTCCGAGCTTGATGCTCGATCGAGCATTAGTGTACTCGTAACTGCTCGTTGCTCGGACGAGTATTTCGCCCGCTCGAGAAAATGGCAGCTCCCGCAGTTTTGCTTTTTGGCGGCCAGAAACAGAGCCAATCACAAGCCAGGAGACTCTGCACTCCAACCAGCATGACGTGGTACCCTTACACGTAGATAGCAGTGGTTGGCTGGCCAGATCAGGTGACCCTGGGATAGACTAGCCGCTGCCCGCGCTGCTCGGATCATTCTCTGTCTGGATGCCGCTAGGGAGAGAGCTGCTGCTGGTCAGGGAAAGCGTTAGGGTGTTCTATTAGCTTACTGTTAGGCAGGAGTGATTCTAAAAGAACCCAACAGCCCTTCTTAGGGCTACAATAACGTTATAATTTTTTTTTTTTTTTATTTGCAGCTAGTACCATATTGTGAGGAATTAGCAGGGGGACTTGCTACCGTTGTGTTTAGCTCTTAGTGACACACATATCCACCTCAAACACCAAAGTGGGAAAATTTATTAGGGGTTTGAGTAGAATTAGGCACAGTCTGCCAGTTTCTTTTTATTTTACGTTTATTGTTTTAATAACTCAGTGTCATCTCATCTGGCATAGTAGTGTGCTGTAATACTTGGCTAGAAAATAGCCATAGGAGAATACAAACGGCTTAATTACGCCTACAGTAGCGTTATAAATCCAACAGCGAGGAAGCAGCACTCCAAGTTTCAATAGTGGTATTTATTCACACCGGTGGAAAAAGATACAACGTTTCAGCTATCTCGATGTAGCCATTTTCAAGTATACCAAACAATGTTACAGGGCGGGTTTATATCCCCCGCAGGATGTGACATCATCAGTGACAGACAATATGACCAAACAAATACATTTTAACCCATTGCGGGTGTGCTCATACATCAAATGTGTTCCATGTGTATATACATCCATGTGCATAATTTGCATAATACTATTCAACAAGCTACCCGGCGTACCACCAGTTATTCACAATAAATCACACAGCGCATGTCCGAAGACGTTGCTAGGTAATCCGACTCAAACAAAGGGCCGATCGCATAATAGCACACTAACCTGTACAGTCCCCAGTAGCGACTGATAGACCCACACTCATCGGTAATGACAGACCTTGTGCCGATGTAGGAGGGGATCCTGAGGTGACCAGCTGGGATCATGTGACCGCGTTGCGGGATCTCATACCGCCACGATCAACTCGTCTCTCAGCGCTGTCTACTACTCATGAATCCACCATACTCTCGCGAGCAAACATCTGACGGGTCCGAACTCAACCTAGAGGTGGGTAAGCGCTTTCATCTGGTTGGTGTGCAGGTCAGTGGTGTGCATTGACCATGTCTATTCAATATGTTGTGTTCAGAATTTAAATGAGAAATGTTTAATTACAATAATTCATGCTCTTATAGAGTATACTAGACTGAACACAACTGTAAACTGTCGGTACCAAGGCGTCAGGACTTTGTGGATGGCCACATCGAAAAAAATTTTTTCATCAGATTCCTTGTGATGTGAGTATCAAATAATCAATCTTGAAAAAGTGTCCATAGTAGCTGGTGGTAAACACTCGGGTGCGGTTGTTTAAACAACTCCATGTGAATGGTGATCTAAGTAAAAAAAGAAAGAAAGGTCAAAAATATATTAGTCCAAATAAACGTTTCCTTACATCATCCTATGTGTCATCAATATGCTTAGTGGGCATTTAGGGCGCACTCAAATCAAGGTGTTAGTATTGAAGTCCAGGTTCAGACCTACTGGTTGTAACGAGTTCAGTCTGTAAATCCATTCTGTTTCACGTTTAAGTAAAATCTTGCGTCTGTCCCCTCCTCTCCTAAGTTGGGGTACATGGTCAATAATACAAAATCTCAGTTGGTGAATAGTGTGGCCACAGTCACTAAAATGTTTAGGTACTGGTAACTCAAGCTTTAGGGTGTTGATGGTCGACCTATGATTGTGTAACCTCAATCTACATTCTGTAGTCGTTTCTCCCACATACACTTTTGGGCAGGGGCATAACAGAACATAGATCACATGGTCAGATCTGCAAGTAAGATGATGTTTGATGTTGTATCTCCTGCCATTCACTGGGTTGGTAAAGACCTCACCTTTAATCATGTAGCTGCAGTTCTCGCAGCTCATACAAGGGAAGCATCCAGGCTTTAGAGCGGATGCCAAATTACTCTTGTTGTCAATCGAACCAAGATCCCCCTTAACCAATCGATCTTTCAAATTTCTTGAACGTTTGTAAGAAAAAAGAGGAGGTGCTTGGAATTCTCCAATATCTCTATAAAAATGGGATAGGATTGGCCAATGTCTCCGTACTATCCCTGCTACACTTTGGCTATGCGGACCAAAAGTCGTCACAAACGGTATTCTATCCCGTGTACTACCGTCCTTCACCTTTGGTGTCAGAAGGGATAATTTGTCAAGTTTTTCTGCTCTATCTCTATGCCGTCTGACTGTTTGTGTGGGATATCCCCGAGTGATAAATTTCTCAGACATTTCAGTAAGTCTGTCGCTCAGTCGACTCGGATCGTCCACAATTCTGCGTACCCGTACCATCTGGCTGTACGGAAGGGAGTCAAGTGTGCGTCTGGGATGTGCACTTTCAAATCTAAGCAGGTTATTACGGTCAGTGCTCTTAACGAATAGGTCCGTTTTTAATCTATTACCTTCAATGTAGACATTCGTGTCCAAAAACTGAATGTTGGACTGGGAGAAAGATTTAGTGAACTTGATGTCCGGGTCCACTTGGTTCAGATACTCAAAAAAGGTCAGGAAGGTTTCAGTATCACCCACCCAGATTAAGAAAATATCGTCGATAAATCTAACCCACTTCAGTACATGTACATAAAGTGGGGAGGTATATATCAACGTTTCCTCCAGGTCTGCCATAAAAATGTTGGCATATGTGGGGGCCATATTGGCCCCCATCGCCGTGCCTCTTAACTGTAAAAAATAGTCATTACCAAATAAAAAGTGGTTACATGACAGTATGATTTCAAGTAAATCCACAATAAACCTCTGGCAACATTTTGAGGAGTCAGTTAGGGCTAAAGCCTTTTCTACTGCAAGTATTCCTCGGTCATGGCTAATACTAGTGTACAAGCTGGACACATCAAACGATGCTAAAATAGCATCTGGTGGGATCTCAATGTCCTGTATTTTAATCAAAAAATCGGAAGTATCCCGAATATAAGACCTAGATGATGTGGCCAGGTTGTGTAAAGATTTCTCCACAAGTATGGCTGCAGGAGATAAGATAGAGTTCCTCCCCGATACGATGGGCCTACCAGGGGGGTCCTCGAGCCTTTTATGGATTTTGGGTAGGCAGTATAGAATCGGAGTGACTGGTTTTTCTGGGCCTGACACAGCTCTTTTGATAAGGGGACGACATGTGGAGGCAGCCAAGGAGACGACTTCCATGATTAAGAGCGACAGTATGGGGCATTCATATTGCGCTGCTATGATTGCAACTTCAGGTCTCCAGCATGGCGGCGACACATGGGCCGAGTTCCACTATGTATCTGGTGAAACATCTGAAAATTCTGGCTGGAATAAATTCTTTGAACGCGAGGGTCACGGGATAGGCAGCCTAGCATGAAATCTGCCATATGCGCCAGAGTCCCAACGCGCAAGAATTCACTCCCCTCACTGGCCTGACTGCCCATTTCCTCCTCCTCCAACTCCTCCAACTCCTCTTCTTCTGCCCATACACGCTGAACAGTAAAGGACTCAACAATGGTCCCCTCTTGTGTCTCGCCAACATTCTCCTCAGTGTAGCTCTGCGGCGTTCCCCTGCTCCCTCATCAGCAGGTGGTGTCTCACCCCGCCCAGGACCACGGCCTCTGACCCCTGCAGTAGTTGGACGCCCACGTCCACGCCCTCGTCCTCTCTCGGGTTAAACATTTTCCAAATTAAAGTGTAAACTTAAAATTTTTTTTTTTGTGTTTATTTTTTTTTATTTTTTTATTTTTTTAAACAAAACGATGCTATCCTATTGCTATGGCTAGTTTCTAACCTACACTTAATATAAAACATGTCATGGCTGAGATCTGAATCCCATGTCCCGACAAGACTTGTTTCGCCCTATGGGCTCATCAGGGGATTGTTGGGTTCATGCAGAGGATACAGCCTGCATTTGAATGATAAGAAGCAGTGTAAGGCCCTCATAAACTAGATATAACATAAAATTCAGTCCAAGTTTAGTGAGTAATCTTACCTTGTCCCTGGTGGGGGCAAGTGCGTGGTAGCCAGGCAGTGGGTGGCTGGTGAGGTATAACCTCTCGGTAGAAGCCAACGAGACCAGTGGGTTCTCTAGTGTGGTCACTAGTGCCGCGGCTTTTAAAGAGCGGCGGCTTTTAAAGAGCGCGCGCCGTGATGTCAGGCTGTGCCGGGGGGGCCGCCCACCTGGAGTCGCCCACTCAGGTAAGCCAATGGGAGTTTTATTTTGCTTCTGAACATACTACTAGTATTTGACACGTAGAAAGGAGATGAGAGAAATCTGAGATAAGAAATTATGAGATCCATAAGATGCGAGATGAGAGAAATCTGAGATAAGAAATTATGAGATCCATAAGATGCATATAACACACAGTGACTCATTTCAGCTCTGCTACATCTGAGCTAGAACAAATGCAGTCAGCTCCGCTATATCTGAGCTATAACACACAGAGTACCTCCCTCTCTAGATAAAAACCGCATCTTATATGTACCTTGTAGAGTAAATCTTTCCCCAATGCCTGCCGACAGGAAGTTGGTGTATGTGAGCTAGTTTTGTAATGGAGGATGGAGGGGCTGTAGGCAGAGAGGAGAAGCAGACAGGAGAAGCTATTTATGAGAAGAATCTGCCATGCCCAATCATAATCAGAAATTTTTTGTTAATAATAGTGAATTAGAGAATGTGTTATTTTGTGACCCTAAGAATATTTAAGAATCTTGTCTTCATGGGAATACCCCTTCTAGGCTGGGGACATTCTGTACATAATCCCTGTGGGATTGGATGACAAGCATCTCATCCATAAAATCACTTACCTGGCAGGTTTTGGATCAGCATCACAGGTATGTGAATTATGACTGGGGATTCTTGGAACCTAATTCAACATTTTCAATTCTAAGGTTGAACTCTACTTTTTACTAGAGATATATTACAGCAGTCTTTTGCACATTTCAGAATAACTAGGTGATTTTGTTACATGTATCCCCAGCATGAAGCATACTGGAAACAGTATGCCACTGTACAGTAACATAAGGAACATTTCTTATGGTGCCAGTAGTCCCACTCGTGGGTACATCCATTCATAATGTGATTAGACATGTCACAATGAGGGGCTCACAAACAGCTGTACAACACTTCCGTCTACTTTGACATCTGATATGTGTAGTCCTTCCAGCTAACTCTGTGCACAGAGATTTATGGTTCAAGCTGCCAGACGTGTCCCTGTCTTCTTAGGAGATTGTTAACTTTTCACTTCTTTTTAGTTCATCCACACTACATTCAGAGAAGACTTGACTGGAACTAGTCTGCTGCGGATTAAGACTGCCATGGGACCTGGGCTGTATGAATATTATATCCCCTACAACTTCAGAATCACTTCCTACATATGGTATTAGAATCAGCTTCTTGAGGAATTGAGAATGTATCCCTTCTGCCTGCTTTCAATCTGCAGTTGCAGGAACCTTGTTGGACCTTCAAAAATCCTGAAATAGGTCTTGTGCACATGTGTATTGAGAGCATGAACACATTTACAAGGATTTCATGGGCAAAGGTCCTCCTCTCTATCAAATTTGGTTGGTGGTTAGGGTGGCCATGTGCCCCTTATTAGGCTGAAGCCTCAGGCTACCGCCCGAACTGCCGCTACTGCAGCTAGTATACATACAATACTACAATCTTACATAGATCTGGGCTGCTGTATCTAAGCTGCCCTGTTACAAAAGAAGTATTATTAATATGCTGTTTCCAAAATACATTCAGATTTTTGGTGGTGAAGAGGTAATCATATATTTGGGCATTTGCTCCTAATTCTTTTAGAAGCTGGTATCAAACAATTGTCTGCCACTTCTGCATCAGTGGTTCATGAGAGTTGCTTAAAGATACTGATGGACATGAGGAAAAGTTTATTGAGCCAAGCTAAAGTCTTTCCCTGGGGCCTGTGAGTCTTGAGTTATAGAATAGAATAGTATAGTACAGTATATAGTATAGAATAATAAAAATACAGGCAGTCCCCAGGTTACGTACAAGATAGGGTCCATCGGTTATAATTGTAGTTCCAGCCAAAATTTTTTGTGCCCCAGTGACAATTGGAGTTTCAAAAGTTTTTGCTGTAGCGGGACCAGAGATTATCAATAAAGCTTCATTACAGACACTTTACAGCTGATCACTGCAGTCTGGGACTATAGTAAAGCATTCAGAGAGCTTCACCAGAGGTCACATTGGGCAAAGGGTCCTGTCTTTAACTAGGAGTCATCTGTAAGTTGGGTGTCCTTAAGTAGGGGACCGCCTATACCTGTGTGAAGGGGCCTAAGTCTTCAGTTTTCTTTACTAGTTATAAGTCTTCAAATTCTATAAACTTGCAGTAAAATTGACAAGGATCTGACATATTAAATAATTTGACAGCAATCATCTATTGGACATTTTCCACACTATATAATTATAGTATTGGCTCATAAAAAGGAAAAAAGAAACTATTATGTCTAAATTAATATTACAATGTGTCAAAAACTGAATGTTACAGGTATTTCACACCTCAATATAAAGATGAAGAAATGTCTTTTAATTTGCATTCATACAAATGGAACAGGTGTGCCTTAATATTCTCATCATAAGACGGGTGTCTGCGGTCACTGCGACGTCACTCCAGGACTCATATTAATTAGAAAGAACGCATTGTCCCCTGTTGACCTATTGATATTAAATTACAAGTCATAGAACAGTACAATTTTTACATTTAGACTTTGTCTCCTCCCCAGAATTGTGTAAGATGCCTTGTGGAATGTACAGCAGAGGCCTCAGGGTATCAGATTGCCGAGGAGACAATCTGATATTTTCTACATTTTGGAGTCCGAGTTACACAAGGAGAAAGTTTAAGATAAGCAGTCATTAACCATTTCAGTAGCATTCAAGCAACTTTTAACCTAAAACAAGGGAATAGTTTTGATTTTGTATTACCTTCAACACAATGGGGGATATTTATCATACGCTGGCGCTCGAGCCCCAGCGTATTATAGCCCCGCCGCTGCAAATTCGCAACCCGATACATCAAGAGGCATCTGCCTCTTAATGTATCGGGGCTGATCGCAGCGCAGCGTTTATCCTACACCAGCCAGGGTCTGGCGTAGAAAAAAAAGCAGCCGGCGGCTCTTCACATATGAAAAGTCGCTGGCAGCAGCGAGTGCGCAGGCCCCGCGCCGGCCCACTCCCGTCCGGCCGCGCGCCCCGCTCGGCCGGCCGCGCTCCCCCTTAACGCCCCTTCACGCCCCACTGAAGGTGGCGGATTGGGGAAAATAATCGCAAAAGCTAGCAATAAGCTAGCATTTGCGATTATTTCAGGGCCTCTGCGCCACTGGAGGTGCGCAGTGGTCCTGATAAATATGCCCCAATATCTTTTTTTTTAAAACAAATTAACAAAGGAGTGTCTACTATGCATCTTTTAAAAAATTTACCTGTTTTGTATTCTTTCCATTTGTATCTATTAGTGGATTATAATATTGACTGTCGATAACAAGACAAAACTTCCAGGGGTCCATGGCCATCCAAACTACCCTCCAGATTTCATACTGAAAAGGACCTTCATTCATGAAACCTGTTCCTACTCTCGATACACAAGAACATGAAGGTCCTGTAGGAATTTACGCTGTGTATGTCTGTGTTCTCCTATATGTTCATCTGCCTCTGTGAATTTTTAGAGAATATGAAATAAATTGCTATGCTTTTACTCATCATGGTTGTGTGAAGCTGGATCCGTTACACGTTTTGCTTGTGCTGGACCTGGAACAAGAGTTGTCCGTGCTCCAACCTTACCAGAAGCTGCTGTATGATCTTCAGGTGAGCTGACTCTATACCTTTTCAGTATCAATGTGCAATGAGTTAAGAAATTGAATGCTTGTTTGAATTCTGTTTTTTTAGAATCTGTAGATATGAAATACACTGTATAAAACACAAAATGTAAAAATATAATAAGAACAAGCAAAAAACAATAAATATTAGCTCAATAAGTAATAGACATGCCTAGAATATTAAAGGGCCTTGCCTCTATGGACTTGCGGTATAGGTTATTGCATATTGTAAGCTCTTTTAATGGGTCTGCAAGTTGCTTTTGTAAGTTTGGATGGTGAGAGAGATCATGTGTTGGGGTTGTAAATTCCATGATGATTCATTTGAATACATTAGCTACATCCTGATTCCTAGCTGTGAGATGTAGTTTTTAGCTTGCAGCGCCACTCTGTTGGATAGCTCCCATAAAAAGATAAAAAAAACACTTGCCCTGTGGGTACTGCAAAACTCATTAGAAGTGTCAGACAGATGAGACATCGCACCTGACAATTAAAGTACAACTTAGAACTTTTACAATATATTTACAATGAGGGTCAAGGTTATAATAAGCTGACATGGAGTCCTCCTAGAGCAGGGGTCAGGAACCTTTTTGGCTGAGAGAGCCATGAACGCCACATATTTTAAAATGTTATTCTGTAAGAGCCGTACCATATGCACATGCCCCCCAGTAGATAGGTAGTCCCAGTGTCACGGGTGCCCCTGCGATCTAAGTCTCATGCCCCTCTCCATCGAGGCGCCCCTTTCCGAGCTCACTCAACTCACCACTTTCCAGCTCCAGTCCCGGCTGGCCAGCGCTTGCGCGCCACCACTTGCAGATTTAAAGGGCCAGTGCGCCGCTGATTGGCGCTGCCCACTTCCCGGGTTCCTATAAAGACCGGCAGCTCCCAGCATTCCCCGTTGGATCTTAGTGCTTCATGCCTATGAGGAAGCTTTCCACAGTGTTTCCTTCCCAAGTGTTGACCTCCCATCGTGACCCCGGACCAGTAGATGGGTAGCCACAGCACATACTCCCAGTAGATAGGTAGCCACAGCACATACCCCCAAGTTGACAGGTAGCCATAGCACATGTGCCTCAGTATATAGGTAGCCACAGCACATGCCCCCAAGTAGATAGGTAGTCATAGCAAAAAAAAAAAAAATTCACTTACTAGTGCTCCCTGCAGTCAGCTCCTTATCGCTCCCACGCTCTTCTCTTTGACCCAGGCTTAGACGATGGCGCCTGGGTTGTTCAAAGGACGTAGGCGGCGGTAACATCGCTGTCTGTGTCCAGTGATCAGTCTAAGAGACACACAGCAGCCATCACTATTTATTAAAGATCTGTCTGAGAGCCAGATGCAGCCAACAAAAGAGCCATATCTGACTCCCGAGCTGTAGGTTCCTTACCCCTGACATACAGTAACATGAAGCCATAGCATTTAAACCATGGTCTACATTCATTAAGACCGTGCGCCAGTTTTCTGGTGGACTTTTTAGTGGAAACTGCTTGCACAGGTATTTAAGAAGTGTCCGCAGCGCAATAGCAATATTATTCACATGGCACAAATTTGATAATTGAAATGGGCATTCCGGTGCAGAGCGAGACCATGCCACAAATTTATCATGCAAAGTCAGACAGAAGTGTGTCACACGCTCTATGTTAAAGGTGTTAAAAGTCCTGAACTTCAGTTGAATTTGTATGTAAGGCAGAACAGGTATATTGTAAGTGTTACTTCAGACAAAGTATATTTTCCATCCATGTCACAATAGGATTTTTATAATTTAGAGTTGTCATGGGAACATGGTATAAAAATAAAGCTTCATTGCAGACACTTGTGTTTAACCTGGGTATAAAGTTCACTAGATTACCACCATCCAGAGAGTTTCAACAGAGATCACAGTGGGCAGAGGCCACTAGAGGTCATCTGTAAGTCGGGTGTTCTTTAGTCTGTATTAATAATAAATACAGAATAATCCTGATTTCATACACATTGGGGCACATTTACTTACCTGGTCCCTGGGCGATCCCCGATCCGGAATGTCCGACGAGGATAAAGTCTGCCGGGATTCACTACCAGTGTGCGCCCGATATCCTGCATCTGTCTCTTCCCTGATCAGTTCCGCCGGAGTTCACCTTCTTCTTTCCGGTGCATGTAAGTGATTGGCTTGCGACACAATTTTAAATGTTAAATCCTGCACATTGTCCGAATCCATTGGATAGTCCATCAGCCGCCCATTGATTTGTTTTGCGTGAAAGCTGGTGCGATTGTGACACAATCCCATCGCATGCGACGCAATCCCTGGCGCATTCCCTGAAAACATCGGGAAACCCGACGGAAATGCAGCCGCGGGACCTGCCCCATTAACACTGATTTGTGATTTAGCATTTCAGTATTATTTTCTGTTTAAAGGAAATCTACAATTTGGTAGAATTCATTTTAAACCAAGCATACATTTAGATTCCTGTAGGTAAGTGGATGCAGGCTCTTATCTTGATAAGGCAAGGAACATAATGCTTTCACCCGCAAAAAAGTATGCTAATTATGCTAATGAGGCTCCTTTGCTCATGTAACCATCACACATGGCACTTGGTGCTCTCCTATTAGCCTAATTATTTACACCTCCAACATGAATGCGCCAGTGCTGCCCGGCATCCCATTCCCCTTCTGGAGAAGCTGGAAAAAAAATCCAAATGTGGTAGAAATGCAAAAAAAACACACTTGCGACACATTCCCATGCACTTTGTTTTTACATATTTTCCTGTGTGGTCGAAATAATACCTCATCTTTATTCATTGGATTGGTAGGATCCCAGAGATACCAAATTTATATAGTTTAGATTATGTTTGAGTTCTAAAAAAAATGTAAATCTTTAGTCCAAAAAAAAAGAATTCTTCGTTTTCTGAGACCAGAAATTTTTTCATAGTTCAGTGTGAAGAACTATGTAAGGTATAATTTTTGCGGGACAAGCTAACTTGTCTTTGACCTTGAGGCCTTACCTTTGGGCTATGAATCTATAGTGAAGCAATGTGTTGCTTTTCTATTAATCTGTGGAACAATCTCTAGTGTTACAGGACTTTTCCACACAAACATAACTCAATTATCGACCAGGGCCCCATTCTGACTTATTATAGTCTCATGTACTCACAAGTTATGTATTTTATCTTGCACTGACTAGTTATGTATATTAGCCAGCCCTAAACAATCATATGTGTATATAACGTCTCGAATGATAACCAGAAAGTCCCTTTTGACTTGACCTTATTTCACCGATTGTCCATCAATGCCAGTTGACCAAGTCATCGTCATCGATCACATAAATACCATCTCATTTCACAAAAGGAGATACAAAGAAATGATAAGACACAAAAGGTATTTCATTAACTCAAAATAATCCATAAAATAAGCGCAAACCTATAAAAGGAGCTGTCTTCTACTTTAAGGAATGTTGTTTATTTGGCTGTGGAATTGTGCAAGCCATGATATTAAATATGGGTCTACTTTGAGGTAAGAAGATTAAAAACTTGTTTTGCTAACCACTCTTGGCACAGAGATTAATCTCTACTGGACTAATTCTATCAACTGAAAGGTATATGGCTCTGCACATCCAGGCCAGGAAAGGTGTGCTCCCGATAAATTCTATGTCTGCTTTGTACACAATCTCTAGATTTAGCCAAGGCATTGTAGTAGTAGGATTTGTAATATAATACCGTCTTTGGATGACCTTGGAAGTGTCTACCTGCAGTATGTGCTGTATTTGGAGGTAATGATCTCAATGGCATGTAATCTCAATGCCATTACTCCACACACATCAGAGGAATAAAAAAAGCCATTTTAGTTTTCCCTTTAGAGGGGCCGACTAGAGCGAAACCTCCAACTGTATGATATTAAAGAGGACCTTTCCCCACTTCACACTCACACAAGTGATGAAGAACATATCATTCTGTGGGGGCTTATATGCAGACTTGGGGTTACTCTGAAATTTCTTTCTAACCCTGTTGGTGCCAAAATGGACTGTGTACAAGTGTATGTAAGGGATCAAGAGGAGGGATCACCTGCTTAAGCTAAAGGGTAAGTGTCTATGTCCCCGAATGCTTTATTTCTATAAAAATGATGTTTTGAGTTTTAGTGTTAATATCCCCCACCAGTGCAAGGCTATTGACTATTTTAAGCATAACTCTAACGTTAACTGGCCAAAATAGTTTTAGCACAGCTGGATACCATCCCTTTATTATGCTACTGGCTTCTTCCTTTCCCGAGATCCATCCAGGTATATCTATCAGCTCTTTTATAAAGTTATATTTAGCTCCTCCTGAAATGGGTGGGCCCTTCCTGGTTGTGATATCAGCTATAGGCACTGAGACCAGAGCTCATTTCCCATAATGCTGAGCTGTCCTCTCTAGCACTAACAGTTCTAGCCCACAGATTATTAAACATACACAAATACAGACCTATGCACTGTTACACATATAGACCTAAATGTAATATAACCGAGCCTTATGACTACTATAAAATTTACAAAAAGCAAATGGACCTTCTGTCACGGCAGGGATTAAATTCAAAATTTTTTACACAAAACTGCCTATAGGCAGTCAAAGAGAGCCCATATCTGGACAGGTGAAAAAATAAAACATCACTTTTATTGGAAAAATAACTAAAATAATTAACAATAATTCAAAAAAACGTGGCATAGACCACTGGGTGCAGAGGACTCTAGTGAGTTAAGAACACAGTGTGGTCTAAGTCACAGGCAGTTGCATACACGAAGAAGGTTCAGAGCCTATACAATTGAACTGATAACCGTGCACCATTGGCCAAGTATAGTGCACTGTGTTAAGCGGCGCTGTCTGCATAAGGTAATGTAGCCTGTAATGTGATATAGAGCCCTAGGCTGGATCTCTAGGCTGAGAGGCTCGAGTATTGCCTCAGCTGCCCCTCTAGGGGCCGCTATTGTGGTAAAGCATATGTTATAGTGTGTATTACATATAGGCGTTATGACTATTATACACACTACCTGCCATGATGGATGTGTCAGCCAGGCTGTTCAGAAGATGCTATTACTCTCCCCTGATTCCAGGACAGTGTGGTATGGGGAGTACAGAGAACAGAGAAGGTATAGCAAACAGAAGTAAATAGCCTTCATCCTATGTATCAAATTACTGAGCTGATCTTACCACACTCTCTCCATTGACTTGAGTGTAGCCTTGTCAAAGTCTACAGAGAAGTTGATGGTGTACAGGGAAGGTCAATGGATGATAGATATTTACTAAACTGAGCAGCTGCAGGGGGAGGAGGTGGACTGTGTGAGGATACATGAGAGCAGATTGCAATCAGAGCAGCCATGATGGAGCTGCTGCTTCCTGTAATTACTGAGCAGAAATCAGAACTATTACCTTCTGTGACTTCTCAATCTGTAGACTGCATCTCCTGTTCCCTCTTCTTTCACTCGCTGACAGGAGACAGGAGCTGACAGGAGAGGGCTGAGACAGGATGATAGCAAAGGATTAGAAGGATGAAAAAACTTTATAAACTTTACAATTGCACTTTAAAACCTAAATAATTTTTTGAAGCTATTTTATCTTTTAAGAAATGACATTTTTGGGACTTGATAAAGGAGTATGATTTCACTGGAATGAGGTGTGCAAAAAGTCTCATATGTGTAAGCTTACTTTTATGGCATAAACTACTCCAGGTTTAAAGTTAGACCAGACTAACTTGTCTAAAAATGCTACATATTTATCATTTACAATAAGAAATCTGCCACAGTTTAAACTTTGTAGTGCAATGTACCAATGATTACTTTTAGTCTCCCCCATATTTGTATCACACGTGATAAAAAGACTAAACATTTTCTCAGTTACATGATCCATACAAATCATTGTTATTATGCTATATAGCAACTAACATTCCGATTGCATTGGCATTACTGAGCTGGCATCGCTGTGGATACAATTTTTCTTTTAATTCTTCATTTCCTGTTTGTGTATACCCTGCTTTTAAGTGGGTGTGGATAAGAACCTTCAGCTAACAATTATTTGTTTCCCTAATAGATGGTTGCATGTTACATAGCCACATAGTTTCTACGGTTGAAAAAAGACACATGTTCATCAAATTCAACCTAGGAAGGGAAGGGATTGGATGAAAAAGGGATTTTGGGGAAACAATTCTGTATAACATATCTCTCAATGTTAATAAGGTGTAAAAAGGCATCTAGGCCCTTCTTGAAGATCTCTACTATTCCTGCTGTGACCAGCGCCTGAGGCAAGCTATTTCACAGATTGACAGTTCTCTTAGTAAAAAAAAGCCCTGTCACGTCTGGTGATTAAACCTTGTTTTCTCTAGTGCCCTTTTTGTCCTTCCATATGTTATGCCAAAGTGAAAACACTAACATGACAGATAAACACTATAAGGATCTAGGTCACTGAGATAGCATACAAGGTACAGAATCACATACACAAAAGGATAGTCAGAAACAAGAGCCAGATATCTGAAACCATGAGTATAGATGTATGCAAGAAGCACAGACAATAGAGCTAGTAAAAAATCTTTAACCAGAAAGAGGATAGTGTATCAGATTACGATGTGCTCCAGGTGAGAGGGGCAGAGTTCTGGAAGTTTGAGATATTTAAAAGTTGCTGGTTCAGATAAAAGTTAGCAGAGAGCCAGGGGAGGTGTTTTCAATCAGCAGTCCAGCCACTAGAGCGATGTACAGGCTGTGAACTGATTAACCAGATGAAATTTAGCATTCTCACAGCCTGCAGAAGGCCCTGACACAGATGTTACACCTTGCTGAACCTCAAATACAATCTGTCACCAAGGAGAAAATACTGAATTGCATAAATTAATTGTCTCATTCTTTTTTCCCCAATGAACTTGGCTACTTTATTTTCTTTAAAACCTGTCCACCTGTTCATAAGATATGTCCCCAGATTGTCATAAAAGAATTATCTTCTGTCGCCCTGGTGATTAAACCTTGTTTTCTCTAATGTCCTTTTTGTCTTTGCATATTTTATACCAAAGTGAAAACACTAACAAGACAGATAAACACTATAAGGGTGGTAAACAATCCAGGTCACAACTGAGATAGCATATAAGGTACAGAATCACATACACTAAAGGATAGTCAGAAACAAGAGCCAGATATCTGAAAACATGAGTACAGATGTATAGAAAGAAGCACACACAATAGAGCTAGCAAGAAAATCTTTTACCATAAAGAGGATTGTGCACACCAGGTATGTATCAGATTACGATGTGCTCCAGGTGAGAGGGCCAGAGTTCTGGAAGTCTGAGAAATTTAAAAGTTGCTGGTTCAGATAAAAGTTAGCAGAGAGCCAGGGGAGGTGGTTTCAATCAGCAGTCCAGCCACTAGAGCGATGTTCAGGCTGTCAACTGAAATTAACTGGATGAAGTTCAGCATTCTCTGAGCCTGCAGAAGACCCTGACACAGATGTGACAGCTTTCTGAACACCAAGGAGAAAATACTGAATTGCATAAAATACTTGTCTCATTCTTTTTTCCCCAATGAACTTGGCAACTTTATTTTTCTTTAAAACCTGTCCATTTGTTCATAAAATATGGTCCCCAGTTTGTCATAAAAGAATTAGCTTCTGCTGACCAGGAGTGGTAACCTTTAATTTTCATACAGCATAGAGAGACAGGCTCCCAGATAGAAAAGGTTACAGCTTTATTGGTAAGCAAGAACTAATCTTTCAATATATGGATGGCATGAAGGTGGAGGTGGTTGTCAACAATACAGTTACCTTTGAAGGTGTTTAATCTCTATATTTTAAAGTATATTACTGTTTTCAAATTTTCAACTTATAGAAGACCTTTCCCCACCTCACACATGTGCAGGTTAGCATATCATTATGTAAGGGCTGTTACACAGATTCAAGGGAACTTTGACCTTTTGCCGGCTGCGCCAAAAAAAAAAATAAACGCTGTGCAAGCCCCCCCCCCCCCCGCCCAGATACATCAAGAGGATCCAGCCTCTTGATGTATCGCGCTGCGCAAGAGTCGCAGCGGGGCTACCATACGCAGGTGCATGAGCGATATGCCAATATACGATAAATATACCCCACTGTATGTGCAATGCGCTGTAAATGCAATGTCAACAGAATATTAGTGGAATGTGTGGGAACATAAAGAAATTACAGCTCACTACTGTTCATAGTAGCTTCTCTGACATTATCTGCTACTGAATGGACAGTATGGAAGAAGATTCGCATAACACACGCCTCCAGCCCCAGCTCCTCCTCTCTGACAAAACAGATTACAATGGTCAGATATCGGGACTGATATCTCCACAATCTCCATACAAGTCAAGTGGTGAAAGGTCCTCTTTAAAGCTTATTTTTGGTCTTTCCAAATCAAGATACAGTGCACTATATGCAGTTTGGCTGTCTAGTGTGCAGGGTGCTCCAGATCCTGGATTTCTGGTGCACGTTCTGCATGACTATAGCGCCCCCCTGCACTGCTCGACAGAGTGCACCACTTTCTTTTTAGTGCCCCTTTAACATAGAGCGTGCAACACATTTCTATCGGACTTTGCATGGTAAATCTGCCACAAGGTCTGACTGAGCATCGTAACACCCTCTTCAGTGCACAAAAGGGTCACGTACAACACAAATGTGTCGCAGGAGCTTCTTAAATTCCTGTGCAAGCAGTGTGCACCTAAAAGAACACGCCAAGTCTGAGATAAAACTGGTGCATGGCTATTAGTAAATCTGTCCCAGTATGTGCATGTACATAGAGATCTATGACTGACTGACACCTTTGTTGGCCATTCTTTTCTGATACAAAGGATATCAAACTCATCACTGATCTGACCATTTCCTGGATCTCCTCATCTCAGTTTTTATCACTTGCAAACCACTTCTCCTCCTCGTCCCCTTTCTATTGGTATCCGGAAAGGCTATATCTTAGGACCCCAAATCTACTCTATCTACACCACCATTTTTAGTGGCCTAACTAGAAGCTGATGGGCCCCAGTGCAAAGTCTGTGCCGGGCCCCGGACTATAATGTATGGTTTATAGTAATAGTCTTCTCATATGGGAAAGTGACAACATAAGGGCCCCCTAAACCTCTTGGGCCCAAGTGCGATCGCAACCTCTGCACCCCCTAAAGTTACGTCCCTGACCAATTTTGATTCTGATGACTATATGATATATATTCTTGGTAAAGCATAAGTTAAAAATTTTGTAATTGGCTTAGGGACCATTAATCTTTAAAAATGTTATGCTTTATTTCATAGAACTAGAATTTTGTTTTAGTACATGTTATCAAGTTCAAAAGTTTGTGAACACTTGTCTTGGCTCCAGGGTGATTCATTGGAAAGGCTTGGCTCTCAGTTGACTCTCAGGTTTCAGTTTACCATTGTATTAAGTCATTGTTTAATGTCGATTAATTTTGATGATTTGAATATTCCGAAAGTATTGGAGAAAGATCAACAGATGACAGATTGGTCTTAGATGCAGAAAGGTATTATTATTATTATCATTATTTATAGAGCACCATTAATTCAATGGTGCTGTACAATCAGTAAGGGGTTCACATACATTACTAAGACATGAATAAATGCAAGTACAAATACAAAGCTACAGTGATCAGGACACAAGCGGAAGGAGGACCCTGCCCATGAGGGCTCACAATCTATGTGGATGTGGGAGCAGAGCATTGCAGTAATTGTGTAATGTAGGTTATCATGAACAGGTCGGTTTTCAGGTTACGTTTGAAGGAATGGAAGGTGGGGGACAGTCTGACACATTTGGTAGAGAGTTCCAGAGTATTGGGGATGCACCGGAGAAGTCCTAGATGCTGTGGTGAGAAGTGCAGATGGTAATAGAGTGAAGCTGAAAGTCCTGTGAGGAATGGAGATTACGTGTGGGGCAGTATGGGATTTGGTCAGAGATATATGGGGTCAGGGGACATATTGTGGATGGCTTTGTTTATGTCATTTTAAATTGAATTTGCTGTGCAATGGGTAACCAGTGGAGAGAGGGACAAGAAAACAAAGAGGGGAGGGTAAGCGAGTAGGTATCACATCCAAAATATACTAATCAAATCCAGAGAAGAAAAACAGCGGATGTGTAGAAAATATCAATTTATTAATTCATAAACAAGCTCACCGGCCACTTTATTGGTACACTTGTTCCCAACTCAACGCTCGTAATACTTAATTTCTAATTCAGCCAATCACATGGCGGCAACTCCGTGCATTTAGGCATGTATACATTGTCCAAGACCATCTCCTGCAGTTCAAACCGAGCATCCATATGGGGAAGAAGGTGATTTTGAGTGCCTTTGAACGTGGGCATGGTTGTTGGTGCCAGAAGGGCTGGTCTTATTATTTCAGAACTGCTGATCTCCTTCTGATTTCCAACGCACAACCATCTCTAGGGTTTCAGAGATTGTCCGCAAAAAGAAAAACACCAGTAGTTGGCATTCTGTGGGTGGAAATTCTTGTTGATGCCAGAGGTCAGATGAGAATGGGCAGACTGGTTCGACTGAAGAAAGCAACCGTGATCAAATCGCCACCCATTACAACCAAGGTAGGCAAAGAGCATCTCTGAACGCACAGTACGTCGAACTTTGAGGCAGATGGGCTATCATCCCAGAACCCCACACCGGGTGCCACTCCTTTCATTCAGCTCATGCCACTCTCCTTTTCAAATGAGTTCACTGTACTCAAATGGCCTCCACAGTCACCTTGATCTCAATCCATAGAGCATCTTTGGGATGTTGGGTAACGTGAGATTCACATCATGGATTGTGGCAGGCCGACAAATCTGTGGCAACTGTGTGATGCCATATGTCATATGGACCAAAAATCTCTGAGGAATGCTTCCATCACCTTGTTGAATCTATGCCACGAAGAATTGAGGCAGTTTCTTAAGGCAAGGGGTGTGTCCAACCCGTTACTAGAATGGTTACTAATAAAGTGGCCGGTGACTGTATTTATCCCAACATGTTTTTTTTTATTTTTACACATGAGGGTTTTTTTTGAGACCCTTTCACTGCTAAAAATCTCCCAGACCTATATACAACCTCTTCATTAATCTGGCTAACCATAGAAACTACTGCGAGTGCAACACTGTTCAAAGCCAGATTCATGACTTTTGGCAAAAGTCTATAAAAAGTCTCAAACTTACCTTCCAGTCCCCTGCTGGTCTATGTGCTTAGACTTTATACATTTTTGAGACTTTTTTGGGACTTTTTGAAAAAAATCCCAGACATAAAATAGACCATATGAAAACATTTATTAAAGGGCCCAAAGCCACTTTAATGAATCTCATGGGCATCAGAGCCCCCAAATAAGACATAGAACGTCCAAGAGCTGGTCTTATGATACATAACCCCCATTATCTGTAACAGCTTTTCCTCCAGGTTAGATCAATCTGAATGAACAGGTCTGAATCTCTGAGAATCTCTGTCCTCCATAGGAGTCATTAAAAAATGTCTTCCACAACCACAGCAGTTAACGGTACATGTCTGCGTATAAAACGTCCATTAGTGCTGTTTAAATTAAACTGATGTGTAAATGTTGGATCCTTCCTACTTTACCAAATCTGACTTTCCATGTTGTTTGATGTTACGGCTCCAGTATCTAAAAAAAGCTATGTTCTGTGGAAGTGAGGCATACCACTTATCTTCTATTGAGGTTGGTGGTTTGTAGACTGTGATAATCTCTAACCCCTTAAGTCACGAAGGTGTTTTCCATTAATTTTTTCGCTCTCCACCTTCAAACAATTCATAACCAACCCGTTAATTATTCTGTGTAGAGACCGGTGTGAAACTTCTTTTTCGTATAACAAATTTTACTCTCAGTGCGTAATTTAAATCCATGCCATGTACTGGGAAGCTGGAAAAAATAGTACTACTGTACTTATTTTAGTATAGTACATTTTTTTAACGTAGTATTGATTTACTTACTTATGCCATACAAAAGTGCAATGGAAAAGGCATCTGTAAGCATTCATTTCACGTTTCCTCACTCACTTTTTTTTATCTAGTCTTCTTATTAACAGTGATTGACCTACCATAGTCATGGTCCTGCACTTCTATTCTACCCTTACCCCCTGTACGCTAGCTACAAGCTACATCATTAGCTCTGTCTTCAATTTCATAAATGTTATCTAATCATACCTGCTGTTCCTTCCAACGCCACACCTCCCAATTAAAAAACAAAATGGATGCAAACCATGTTGGACTGCTATCATTTATGCCTTTTATGTAACCGTTGAGTGTTTTCCCTTGTTTTGAAAAATGGAATGCTACTAATCCCCATAATGTGCTGTTTCTAAATGCAAAACTCTTAACAGCATTTTAGACCTGCTTACATACAAGTCTCATATTATTTCTTTTCTAAGTTCTGTTTCTCAGCACAGTAAACTTTGGAAGAGCCACAACCCCGAATTTTCAACGACTTGTGATCCCTCACATCCCTGTACTGTCCATGATTCTCTATTTCCCATGACTAACGGGGATATATTGGCACTAAAATGTAAGTGCTTCAGCTGTTGAGGTGATTGGCACTTGTCCTAGTGGTACAGTGTCTATGTTCCTTTCCTCAGAAACTATCCTCGTAGGGAAAGAAGTAAAATGTTATACTTGTTAGACTAAGATGTAAAAAAAGTTTCATAAACTTTAAAAAAATAATGAATGTCTGTTTTATAAAGTCATAGATGCAAACCTATTCAAAAGCACAAAACCATACAATGATAAACACACCTTATGTCAGAAAGATAACAATCACAATGTTTTAAAATTGGTACATTAACAAAAAATGGTAAATGCAACTAGAATAGATCCATAACCATTGCATCATTTCCTATGCACAAGGAAATATAATGCACAACACACCCCTGCCCAATGCACGGCAGAGGAGTTGTTGCGATAAGCCATAATATGTGTGTTCCCCCGAGTAGGAGTCTGATCAGCTCCTCTGCAGACACTATACATGTACAGAAGTATTGTGCTCGGTATATACTGTCTGATAGGCAAGGGTTAATATTAAAGTTTATCATCCAATTATGTTCCACTATTGTAACTGGCGTGTGATTGCGAGTAGTTCACCTGCCCAGGATGTTAACAAACCCTTAGTCATGTGAGGAGTTGGAAAGTTCCAGAAACTTCAGAGAGCACACTCTCTTACAGGCCCAGCTCATACAGAGGAGCACACCTCAGAGCACAAGCTCTTGTCTACAGGCCTCCTAGGACCTCAGCAACTCACACTGATTGACACCATGAAACATACAGGTTAAAGCTGCAGGTTCCAGCTGGCACATCTCCATCCAGAGCCTGCACCTGCATCCAGGATGGTGACCCACTTCCTCCCGGTCCATATCCTCCAGTAATCTGCACTTGTTCAGAATCGTTTGTCTTGTTTGATGCTGTTTTGGTTCGAATCAAGAACTGTAAGGTTACTTTTATGCACATCTTTTTCCTCCGTCTGATCCCTGGCTACTGCTTGTATCACCATCAATGTCGCCCCCATTCTATCTACCAAGGGACACCTACAAAGCAGAGACGTCTAAGGGTTTGCCCCCCGCAGGGAAACCATAACCACAGCCCTCTCCTTCATCTCTTTCTTGCCAGCACCACCCGCTGGTGGTAAAGTTTTTAAGGTGCTAAAACGTGAAGGTAGCGATGTAGACAGTACAAGGATTATCAAGATAAAATAAATCCTGTAAAAAGCATATAAAGGCCCAATAGTAGAGACAGAGAAATATTGCCAGGAGAGCACAAAAATTATTTTTCAAGTCATAAATGAGAAGAAACTAAAACCTGAGGTGTGGGGGGCCCCTTAGGAATAACATGGGGGTCATGGTGGAAAGGGGATGATGGCATCTACTCTATCGCTTTCCTCAACTGTCTTTATTACCCAGGAAAATCCCCTGGTGGGACACAATTAGGAATAATGTAATTCTCTTTGGATGTCAACAGTTTAACCCAGGAAGAGGTACGGCGCCGCCTCACAACCACTAAATAGGTACAAAATCACCAGGGGCCAGATTGAACACCCTTGGTGTCTGCATGAACTATGTACCCGTGATAGACAGACGTTATTTTTAATATTTGAAGATTTAAACTAAGAAAGATTTAAGTCTTAAACTTAAGACTGGTTATGTTCCATAGGATTGGCGCTAGCAAATGTTGTACCAATATAACAAACAAGGATTAACAGCATCCTGTAAATTACAGCCCTGTGAGTTTAACTTCTGTGGGGGGGGGTGGGGGAAAATATTTGAGGGGTTTGGTTAGATATGCTATCCTGGCGTATCTCACTGTGCATCACCTTATACCCTAAAACCCAGCGTTCAAGCTGGTTTATGAGAAATTCGTCCTGTAGACCAATCTGATTGGTTTCTAACGAGGATGTTAAGTTCACGACGGAATCTGGGGTAACGCTGTGGATGTTGTATATCTGACTTTTCAATGGCTTTGGCACCGTTCTACATTAAGGTGGTATTAAATTAGACTGCTGGACTAGGACAAAATTTGTGTATTTGGGTAAGTTTATTGGCTTGGTGATAGAAAACAGAGTGTCGTCATTCTCGATTGGTGACCTTACTCAGAGATGGCCACAGGGGTCATTATTGTGGGCCATTCTTTTATATTTTATTAATACCTTAGTGGGTTTACCATTCAAGTTTCATATTTGCAGAAGAACTAGCTGTGTAAAGTAATAAAACTGAAGTTCTATAGTTAGCATTACAGAGGGATTTGTGAAAGCTGAGGATTGGCACTGGAAGCTACAAGGCAATAAACTATGGGATGTATCAATAGAGGAAAGATCGCATATAGACGTAGTTTTGCCCTTATACAACTCCCGGTGTCCAGACCACACATGGAATATTTGTGTCAGTTTTGGGCACCAGTGTATAAAAAGAGGGGATATAGTAGAGCTGGAACTGGTGTGAGGAGAGCAACCAAGATTATTAGGGGAATGGGGGATTTAGAATACAATGACAGATTCAAAATTTGGATTACTGCAGTTTAGAGAAAAATACGACTGGGGGATACCTCATTCAATGTACAAATACCTGAACGGACCGTACAAGTATCTCTCCAAAGAACTTTTTATACTAGGCCTGTGACCAAGGACAAGGGGGCAAATCCTCTACACCTAGAGGAGAGTTGATTCTAACCATCAACATAGACAAAGTTTTACTGTAAGATCAGTGAACTATGGAACTCTCTGCCATAGGAGGAGGATGCTAGGGCACTCTATGTAGTGTTCAGAGGGGCTGGAATGCTTTTCTGTAGAACAAAACCTATCCGGTTTATGGGGATAAAACATTTAGTTACTTCGTAAAGGTTGGACTTGATGGCTTGCATCTTTTTCCAGCCTAATATACTATGATAACTCCCGGCCCCAAAGGTTAGGCCCCGGTGGGGGACTTGCATCTATTAGAATATATAAAATATTGAAAAAAAAAAAAAAAAAAAAGTATAGAACAACAGGTTAGCATGACAGTTGGGGGAGGGGTTACACTATAAACACCTTTGCGTGTTTCTTTGAAGGGGTTGCATCATTTTAAGCTGCAAACCCTTGTTGATGCTAGATGGCCAGTGGTAAACTTACTAATAGGTGGTGTCATGCAATGCTATATTTGCTCAACGGCGGACATTGAACACTCAAAGCTCACGAAGACTTCCGTGATCATTTTAAAAATCTTCAGTCAGATAATAATTTATTTGACAATGCGTTTCAATTCAGAAAAATGGCCCTTCCATCAGGCATAAACAAATATAAAACCAGCAATCTTATAGCATTAAAGTGGTTTTCCCATGACAGAAAATTCCCCTCAATCTCAATCAAATCTCAACCCCTATTGATTTTAACACAATAAGATCATTTTAAACCCCTTACTGTACATTTCGACTCATGTTTTGCTCTTTTAGCCCTGATCACTCCCTAGGCTGTCATTGCAAATTCCAGTTGGACGGGGACTCTAAGCAGACACATTATGATTATGATGAGCGAGTATACTCGTCCGAGCTTGATCTCGGTCGAGTATTAGATACTCGGACCGTCCTCGTTGCTCGGACTAGTATTTGCCCTGCTCTATAACTAGCATTAATTTAAAAAAAAGAAGTGAAGAACAATAAAAAAATACAGAAACATTAATTTATATTAATTGAAGAAAACCGTGAAGAACACAGTGCAGAATAATTGGGCAGATGTTTCGTGAACATCTGCGATCCTTTTCCGTGAGACAACCCCGTGGCAGAAACTGTGTTTCTCCGCATAAGTATTTGAAGAACATAATGTGTGAAGAACACATTACAGATGTTGGCAACATCTTGCAAGTTTTCTCTACACATATTGTTCTTCAAATACTATTGCTTAGACCACCGTTCTGCCGCGTGCTCCGTAGCAATACAGATGTCTCGGAACCACACGCGGCAAACTGTGTTCTCCGCAATAGTATTTGAAGAACAATATGTGTGAAGAAACACATTACAGATGTTTGGAAACTCTGCAAGTTGTTCTTCACACTATTTGTTCTTCACATACTATTGCGAGACCACCGTTCTGCACGCGTGGTCTCCCGGAACAGATCGCAGATGTTCCCGAACATCTGCAATCTATTCTGCACTGTGTTCTTTCACTGTTGCTCGTTCAGTTTTGTAATTTTACGAAAAATGCTCGGGTCTTCCCTTGTTTCAATTGGGGCTCGTTATCGACGAGCACCTCGAGCGCATTGGGAAATGTTCGTCTCGATAACGAGACCCTGAGCATTTTTAGTTGCTCGCTCCATCTCTAATTATGATCCATCTAGTTCTGTGGCGTGAGAATGTGCTTTATTACGGGTACATGTGTAATACACTTTCATCTGGTTTCTGACATTGTAACCAACACACTGACACTAGAGAGATAGGACCGATCAGAGATGCTTAGATGGCTATTACACCTAGGCATGGCTGTCAGCCTGCTACATCTGTGTTTCTTACAGTATGTGCCTGCCTCCCCCTTCCAGCGGATCACTTATCTCCTGTAGTTGTAGTTTGCAGCTTTCTCTCTCGACTCCTCACAATGTATTTGCAGGCAGGAAGTGAGTCAATGAGAGTTCTTAGCATGGAAATGCGTTATTTTTTATCCTGAGTACATATAAGAAACTTTTCTTCGTGGGAATACCCCTTTAAGTGTGCATTCTTCATTGGATTAAAATAGGTTTCCGAGTGCCATCATCAGTTAAGGGATTGAAGATAAAGACCAAAAAAAAATTATAACTAAAATAAACTATTTAAAAATAAAACAAAATGGAAAATAAAAGGCACTGACATTCTTAGCCTTTGGTAGTGGCTTGGCAAACCGATACACAAAACATACATTTGAAAATTTTTCATAATATAGTATTAAATCAGAATTACCGTATATATTCCACCATTATAAGCGACCAAGGCTTATAATGGCTCCTAATTTAACCCAAAATCGTAATTGGAGCAAGGCCTGGTGGTCAAGGATGTCAGATCAAAGAAGCCACTTCTCCTGCAAAAAAAACATCAGTGACAGACTGATATTCTGCAAAAGGTACAGGGGAGTGGACTTGCTGAGGACTGGGCTAAGTCCTTTTCTCTGAATCCCCTTTCCGAGGTTTGGACATCGAAAATAGCTTGTTTTCGGAAAGACTAGGTGAGGGATACCAACAGTCTTTTCTCATGTGCCAACTGTAAGCAAATCCTGCAACCATTCATGTTGGGGTTGCTTCTCAGCCAAGGAAATTGTCTTTTCCTTTCTCATGTCTTTGCCTACAAACACATCATGCATAAGAATGGTACCGTGGGGCGTAGTCTACTGTCCTCACGCTCTCCACTTCTCCCCCCCCGTCCAAGAGCAGTTTGGTGATCAACAATGCCTTTTCCATAGTATGGACACTTGCCTAAAGCAAAGGTGATAACTAAATGCTCAGGGAACAAAAACATAGAGATTTGGGGTCCCTGGCCTGGAAACTCCCCAGAACTAATCCCATTTGAGAACTTGTGGTCGAGTCAAAGAATGGGTGGACAAACAAAAAACCAACATATTGTGACAAAATGCCAGATTGATTGTGCAAGAATGGCTGCAATCATTCAGGATTTGGGTCCAGAATTTGATTGAAGCATGCCAGGGAGAATTGCAGAGGTCCTTAAGAAGAAGGGTCAACCGCAAACATGGACTTGCCTGCCTTAACTCATTATACTGTGAATAAAAGCTTTGTTACTCCAATAATATGATTGGCCACTTGTATTTCTGTTATGTGATAAAACAATCTGACAAACACACTAAAAATACATGGTAAATTAAATAACTGAGGCACAGCGAATTTTGTGTTTTGATCAAAAAATTTTCTCCATAGAATAGATGAGGAGGAAAACCCTTTAAATTGATCATGTCAAAAACAAAAGCGTTTCATACAAAGATTAACTGTCGAATCAAAGAGAATGGAAAGGGAGAAACGGATAACAAATGTAAAGAAGAAGATAACAAAAAAATACAACACGTATTGTTACCACTTGAGTGAACAATTGTATAGTAAGAAATTTTGTAAGAAATATCTACCTATTTTAGAACAGGAATAAGGGTGCGAATGTTGAAAGCTAGGCTAAAATTTAGTACCAAACAAGCTCCCACTATAGGAATGCAGGTCTCACCCAGCATGTTTTCCAGTAGGGAAGATAGTCAGGAAAGGAAGTACACTTGGCTTTATTTCCCAGGCATGTAAAAGCCTATATAAACTGCAAAACCCCATTTGTCATATATTTAAAAGCATGTACAGTAAGTACAGTATGTGGGTTGTACCACCTGTCCATTAAAAGTAAGAATCAGGCGCCACCTATCTGATCTGTCTAGTACGACGCTTAACATTTCAGCCACGTCTAGGCACTTCAGAGAGGTACATATTAAAGATACTTCTTTTTTCACCTGGAAAGGTATAGAAAAGGTCTTTTGACCAACAAGAGTTGGAGAGCTTGTGGGTAAACTTATGGATAGAGAAACATATTGGATATTTATCATGAAAAGCACGCAGCCTATGGGATTAAATCTTAGACGGGATTTGATACTTTGTTACTACTATGGACAAAGAGTATATTTTCTTATTCATTTGTATGTATGTCTTTGAATATAATATATATGAGCTAGGAGGATATAAGATAGAAAGTAACTTTTCTCCTATTGTTTACAACTAAGATAAGCCCATCGATAACAGTAGCAAAGTTCCATTTCTCTTATCTCCATATGTTATAATAGTTTCTTTGTATATTTGTTTTTATATGAATGTATTTTTATATATATGACAATCGATAGTAGGTGTGGTGCATAAGGGTTTTAACATTAACCTCCATTCTAGGGTAGTTCCCCGCTGAATATGGTCAATCACGTGATCATTATCTCCCCCACCTTTCATGTAGGTTTGGAAATGTTTGATTTAAATACCCAAAGCACAAGGTATGGTATGACCATGAATAAGTCCGTGTAGGTCGAAATGCGTTGGTTTCATTCACACTATGTCTAGCCTGATTTATGATTGCCGTGTATAATCTTTTTTAACATAAATAAAGAAATAACTTTTTAAAGTCTTCCGTGGGCGTGCTGGAGTATTTTTAATCTTGTTTCCTAATGCTCAGTTCGATTCACTGCATGTTTTTTTCACAAAATCCTTAGATTCTTAAAAAAGAAGACTCAATCTCAATGCACAGCATCTTTTTCAAATATATGTGGTACTGTTGCTAAATCTGTATATTCCGTAATTTTTCTTTATTCACATCATCAATTTTTCCAAAAATAGCAGTATTAAATGTTTTGCTAAATCTGAATCTTTTCTAAAATGCTCAGTCCCGTATTCACTGTATGTTTTTTTTTTTTTTCAAAATTGCCGTGCTGTTTTCTGAATCGTTTATTCCTAAATGCAGACTCCCGTATTAATCATAATCCATTTTTTTTCCAAACCTATCATACTACTGTTTGCTCCATCTGGTAATCTGTATGTATGTTTGAAAGCGTGAATAGAAATGAATTTGTCTTAAAATGAGAAAACAAAATGAAGGGACATGGGCATGCTTTGGGAGTGCTGGTGCTGCAGGGAAAGGATTGGGCAGTTTTTATCAGTGTCTGAAAGTCAGAATATTCTAGTTTCGCCTGGCAACCAATCACCTCTCTGCTTTAAAATATTCATGACGCTTTAAAATAAAGCTGGCTGGTGATTTGTCTGGGCTTCCGCGTGGTCCTTCGGTTGTTGGATTGAGAAAATACAACACTCATCTGAGGGTGGAACATCATACTGCCCTTTTACAGACTAAATGGTTTTAAAATCGCTTGGATGCAAGGCCCCTTGGGGGGATGAATGAGGATTTACTTTCAAGGGGTTTCTATAAACTAAACCAGTAAATATTTTTAGCATCATTTTCAGCACTTTTCCATGGTTTAAATTTTTTTAACTGCATGGCCTCTTCTCTTTCTTTTGTAATTGACGCATTCCTTCACTGGTTGTCTTATGGCAGTGATTTTCAACCATTGTGCCCTGGCACACTATTGTGCCACGACACATGGACGTGTGTGGGGCCTCTTGGAAAGTTCCCCAAACTATGGTGCCCCTGTGTTTTGTTGTCCCCCAGCAATGCGCACGAATGCGCAGTCACGGCTTCTTACATGTAGGAGACGTGACAATACCACATGTGCAAGCCTTGAACCCTCGGTGCGACAAAATTGACGTCACGTGGCCGGCGCCTCATCCTGAGAGCGAGAGACTCTTTGCATTTGCCCCACCGCCAAGGTAATGCCTGCCCACCAATAATGCTGCTATATGAGCTTTTGCCTGAGTATAGACTGTTGGCAAATACTCACATATGAGCTGGTAACTTTTATACTTCCAGTCGTATACTGCATATAACACTGAAAATGTAAATGAGAAATACAATATCAGGAGGCTGGAGTCTACAATACCAGCTCATTATCTGAGTATATGAGCTGTCATTTGTACTCTGGCCTCAGGCCATAGTGTTTCTCATTGTCCCCCTTTATTGTTGCAGTATATGAGCCCATAAGAATTCACACCATATACTAAAACAGGAAGAAACTGAGAACTGTTGAGAGAGCTTTGTTGGTCTTTCACCATTCCTGCAGGATCTCCCTTTGTGTTATGAACAGTCCCAGGTTCACACTACTGAGGTGAGTAAAATAATTTAGAATCTTATTATTACCTATATGTAGAATATGAAACTGTTTTAGTGTCATTTGTGCTATTTTGGTTGGTTTGTGCCCCAGGATTTTTCTAAGTATAAAAAGTGGTGGCTGGCGGCGCAAAAAGGTTGAAAATCACTGTCCTTATGGGGTTCACTTGGGTTGGGAGCTTTTCACCTTTAAGACAACTGCAACACGTGGTAGGTTTGGAGCAGGTAGGATCATTTTGTTTTTTATCTCACAACACAAGGTGAACACTTTTTGTCTTAGTACTAGATTTCATCTACACTTCTGTAACCCTTTATGTTGTTATTTAGGCGAGTATTTCACCCGCAATACACTTTTTGTGATCGCCACACTATTCACATTTGTCCATAGGATTACGTTTTTGCTTATATTTGACCTTTTTTCATTTTTTAGATTCTTTCAGATCCTTCTAAGACTTCCAGGTACCTCATATGTGCATATATGGACATCCCAGGATATATCCTACCTATGTTGCTTTGTGGGTATAATGGAATACAATATCTACAATATTTTATACCTTCTGTGACCATCACAATTCGTTCCTCAATTGTACTTTCTCTTTCTCTGGGTTGGACCTCATGACCCGTGCCCTTCTTTCCATGTCCGACTGATCTTACTTTTGCACTTTTTTAGATTCAAGATTACTCCTATTTATGTATTATAATATACTATAGTATTATATTTTGGTGTAGAACTATTTTTTAGATGTCTTTGTCAATGTGGCGGTCTATTTAGCTATTTTTTTGTACATCTTGCATATATTGATACAATTTTTGCACATACTTGCACTTTATGGTTGTCAGCAAAGGTAATTTACAAACCTAGCAAACTTCAGCAGTGCACTGAGATTATTTAATGGCATATAGTGTTGTATTTTTGAAAATTTTTTCACATATGGGTTCATATTTATTTTGTTTATGGTGCTGGTTTGATTTTTCATTCCGTTATTTTTGATTTTTGTTATTTATGTATTCATGTTTTTTGATCCGCTTGATTAATATTACACTCTAATGAGAGAACTTAGTCGTCCCTTTTTGGTGCGCGTGCCGTGGGCACTTCGCCTTGGCTTGCTGCATCTGAAATCACCTCAACCATTCCTATGGAATAGATGTGGCGAATCGCTATACACTCATCTCACGTGACCAGCGGACATGGTCCCTCTTGCGTGCGCGTTTTGTTTTAGCACACATGCAGCTTTTCACTACCCTGAGATTGGCCTCATAAGCCTTGTCTCGCAGGTATTATGGATCTTGCTTTACTTTAACTGCCAACGCCCATATACACTAAGCCGAGGGATAGAACAGACTCTGTGCGATGCGCCATTTAGAATACGGGACACATTTCTTACTGCACCACATGGATTTCTCATGGACCGAAAGTGAGCCAATTAAGCTAATGGCACACACAGGATCATCCGTCTAAACGAACCATCACACTATGCAGGCACCTCCTGAAGAAGCCACTTTGGGCGATCCCGTGTGGAGTTCCCTCCCCAGCTTCCTCTTGTGTGGACACACGTCTCACATGTAATACAAGGCACGCCCCGGTTACGTAAATAGGGGTCCGGAGGTTTTGTTCTTAAGTTGATTTGTATGTAAGTCGAAAACTGTATATTTTTATAATTGTAATATCCACAAAAAAACAATGGAGTTTAAATATTTTTTGCTGTAGGGACCAGGATATCAATAAAGCTTCATTACGAGACTGATTATTACAGCTGTTATTGCAATGATGGACTATAGTTAAGCATTCAGCATTCAGAACCAGAGGTCAGAGGGCCGTGTAACTTGGTTGTCTGTAATTTGGGTGTCCTTAATCGGGGACCGCCGATACTTGCTCATTTGTTGACGCAGGTGTACCGTGTGTGGCAACTGCCCATCATATATTATTCAATTGTGTATTATATATATATATACTATATAATATATATAATCTATATACAGGCGGTCCCCTACTTACTGAACACCCGACTTACAGATGACCCCTAGATAGAAACGGACCTCTGGATTTGGTACTTTACTGTACTTTAGAGCCCCTGGCTACAATATCAAGCCTGAACAGTATCATTGGTGTCTGTAATAAAGATTTATTGTTAATCCTGGTTCTACATACAATCCAAACATTTATAAAACCAATTTTCACCCAGAGACCAAAAAAAAATTGTCCGGGTACACTTATAAGAATATACGGTTCCGCTTACATGCAAATTCAACTTAAGACAAACATACAGAACCTATCTTGTATGTACCCGGGACTGCTGTATTTATTATATATATATATATTATATTTTTTTTTTTTTTTTTTTTTTTTATTCTTTCTTGCATAGGGTACTTGTATTGCATTTTCCTCTGCTCATAGCCCTTCTGTGTGCACCCAGGCCCAGGCCATCACCAGAGATTACTCCAAGTACTTCCTGTGCCAGAGCCATTTAAAGTAACTGTGGCTAACTGGGACTACTGGAGGGAGTGGTAAGTTGTGGACATCTCGATCATCCAAATTTCTTCTATTTTCCCTTTTTCTGCTTTATTAGTGTCCTCAGGGTGCTGGTATCAATGAAAGCTGTGACAGAGAAGGGAGTATAAATCACAAATTAAATTTCTGTGCGGGCACTTTGCGATAAATAAGTGGGTCTTGGTTGAAGCTTGGGCACTCGGTCTCTAAAAGGTTCGCAATCGCTAGCTTATAGGATACCATTTTTGCACTCTTTTCTGTGTTATACAAGGCCCTTGTCTATAGGGGGAGCTGGTGGTTTCACATGTTTGGTTTTCCTGTATCAGATCATTTTGTTCACATTTTTATGGTTTCATTATGGCCTTGTCTGTGTTGTGGTGTTTTGTGATATTAATAAAGAATGTATTGTCTTGGTCATATGGCATGTATCTTTTTTGTTCTTGTGGTTAAGCTATTTACACATGCATTGACCCATACTTTATGTTCTGCTGGTCCCATTCCTTTGAATTCAATTGTATATAATGACACTGTTGTGTATGAACTAACCACAATAGGTGTTAAATGCATGTTTAAAGGAAACCTACCATTTAAAATGGCAGGGGTAAGCTGTAAGTACCGAGCACCAGCTCAGGGTGAGCTGGTGCCGGTACTTACTTTCGTTAGTGTTATAAACCGCGGTTTTAACACTTTTTAAACTTTAGAGCAGGAGAGGCTTCGGCGCTGCGCGCGACCGTGCGCGTGCAACATCTCCGCTATTTCCTATATAGACCGAAGCAGCTTCTGGTCTAAAGTTTAAAAAGTGTTAAAACCGCGATACCGCGGTTTATAACACTAACGAAAGTAAGTACCTGCACCAGCTCATCCTGAGCTGGTGCTCGGTACTTACAGCTTACCCCTGCCATTGTAAGTGGTAGGTTTCCTTTAAAATAGAATCCTATGAAATAACATTAGTCTGTATGTGGGGAAGATGTTGGGAAAATGAAGAAAACTTATTGAGGGTATGAATGTTTGTATCATGAGGATGCTATTGATGATAATTTAATGTGTATTAAAATTATTACAATGTATCAAAATGAATAAATATGGATACAGTCTTACATCATTAATTTTTATATAGCCCCCAAATATACAGCCCCCTCCCACTGACCTGTTACATAGCCCTGTGAATTGGCTAAAATAATAAAATTTACTTACCTCCAAGAGATTCCACAATGCTGACTGCAGCTTCTCCTAGCTCACTGCCAGTCAGGGGCTTTTTCCCTTGGCTACATAACAGTGGTTTGGCACATCACTATTCACTGCCTGTGTCGTAAGCAGGTCCACAACAGAAGGTATATTGCTGCGCTGCCCTCTCAAACATTGCATTTGTGTCAGATCCAATTGATTTTTTCATGATTGTGCAGATTTGGCTAATAGTAATGGCAGTTCTTTTTTCTGGGCAGTTTTGATTACCTGGCATAAATATATAGCTTTGTTAATAATGTCCTTGTGTTTTTTCTATCCCCTTCTCAGTGTTTCCTTTTTTCCCAAACAAATGTCACTTGGGTCCTTCACTTATGCATTTCTATTTTCAATCTTCCCCTTCACTTTGACCTTGCTTAGAACATCTTTCTGTTCAATGCATTGGGTAGGGCCTTTTGAGGTGTGCTCATCACCTTTTTTCAGTTTTTTATTGATAGTTTTATAAGCCCCCTTCTATACTCGCCTGTTATTTGATGAACTCCCCCCCCTTGGCATCACACTTGCAACTCTGCTACCAACTCATGCTGCTTGGATCACAACACATCACAAACGGCAGAACGCTGCACACCGGGACTGAACTGACATGCTGAGATTAGTTCTGGTTGCAACGTTTGGGCCATGCGATCCGGCAGTCAGTGTTGGCGGTTCAATCGCATCACCTTGCGATTGTAGAAAGGGGCTTAAAGTTTTATGTTCACCGTTGCTGGAACTTCCTTGTTCCCCTAGTCCTGAGAAGTAATATAGAAACTATAGAAATATTTTTAGTCACATTACTCCTTTCAAGTTGCTTAACTTGCCAATCTAAGCACACCTGCTATAATAAACATATGCATTGACACAAGGGGGCACAAAATGTCATAATTACCCATGTAGCTTTATAATAAAACGTCAAACCAGTTTTTTCTTCTTGAAATTAGCAATAAACCAGAAAGGCAAATGCTGTTTTTACATAGTAGATTCTTGTGGTGTTTAAATGCAGTTAATATTGTAAATGACATTTTGGAACTGAGCAAAGATATATTCTGTGGCCATCTCCAGATTTCCTGCCAAAAAAAGCAACATATAGGCCGTAATAATTTTACCTCTGTGTAATGTGACCTTTTTTGACTGCAGACCCAAGACAAGATTGCTTATGAATATTCACTACATAAGTCTTAGATCAAACTTGCGTTTTTAATATATGCATACGTGTGGCTGACTTAAATGGTGCATTAAAAGCAAACTTTGCTATGAGCTTCTGATCATTTTCTCGAATGTTTATCAATAATACTTATTTCCCCATACGGTTTTCTGGTGAAAGATAAGCAACACAGAAAAAGCTATGTAAACTTTTGTGTATATATTCATTTTATCCTTATCTTTTTCCTGTATATTCTACAGTTCACACCTTGTTGCTAATGCTACATTAAGAAGTGTGAAACCATGAGTATAGATTATGCAAGAAGCACAGCAAATAGAGCTAGTAAAAAATCTTTCCAGAGGAGGATAGTGTATCAATTACGATGTGCTCCAGGTGAGAGGGGCAGAGTTCTGAAGTTTTGAAGATATTTAAAAGTTGCTGGTTCAGATAAAAGTTAGCAGAGAGCCAGGGGAGGTGTTTCACTCAGCAGTCCACCACTAGAGCGATGTAGTACAGGCGGTGACTGATTAACCAGATGGAAATTTACCATTCTCACACGCTGCAAAGGCCCTGACACAATGTTAGCTACACCTTGCTGAACCTCAATACAATCTGTCACCAAGGAGAAAATACGGAATTGCATAAATTAATTGTCTATTCTTCTTTTTCCCCCAATGAACTTGGCTACTTTATTTTCTTTAAAACCTGTCCATCTGTTCATAAATATGTCCCCAGATTGTCATAAAAGAATTATCTATCTTCTGTCGCCCTGGTGATTAAACCTTGTTTCTCTAATGTCCTTTTGTCTTTGCATATTTTATACCAAGTGAAACACTAACAAGACAGATAAACACTAAAAGTGTTGTAAACAATCCAGGTCACAACTGAGATAGCATATAAGGTACAGAATCACATACACTAAGGATAGTCAGAAACAGAGCCAGATATCTGAAACCATGAGTACAGATGTATAGAAAGAAGCACACACACATAGAGCTAGCAAGAAAATCTTTAACCATAAAGAGGATGTCCACCAGTATGTATCAGATTACGATGTGCTCCAGGGGAGGGCCAGAGTTCTGGAAGTTTGAGAAATTTAAAAGTTGCTGGTTTCAGATAAAAGTTGCAAGAGCCAGGGGAGGTGGTTTCAATCAGCCGTCCACCACTAGAGCGATGTTCAGGCTGTCAACTGAAATTAACTGGATGAAGTTCACACATTCTCAGCCTGCAGAAGGCCCCTGACACAGATGTGACAGCTTTCTGAACACCAGGAGAAATACTGAATTGCATAATTACTTGTCTCATTCTTTTTTCCCCAATGAACTTGGCAACTTTATTTTTCTTTAAAACCTGTCCATTGTTTTCCTAAAATATGGTCCCCAGTTTGTCATAAAAGAATTAGCTATCTGCTGACCAGGAGTGGTAACCTTTAATTTTCATACAGCATAGAGAGACAGGCTCCCAGATAGAAAGGTTCAGCTTTCTTGGTAACAAGAACTAATCTTTCAATATATGGATGCATGAAGGTGGAGGTGGTTGTCAACACTACAGTTACCTTTGAAGGTGTTTAAATCTCTATATTTTAATATAATTACTGTTTTTCACAATTTCCAACTTATAGAAGACCTTTCTCCCACCTCACACATGTGCAGGTTTGCATATCATTCTGTAAGGGCTGTTAAACAGATTCAAGGGCACTTTGAACTTTTTGCCGGCTGCGCCTGGCGTAGAAATAAACGCTGTGCAAGACCCCCCCCCCCCCCCCCCCCCAGAACATCAAGAGGATCCAGCCTCTTGATGTATCGCGCTGCGCACAGATCGCATGGTGGTCTACCATACCGCGGTGCATGAGCGATATGCCGATATACGATAAATATACCCCACTGTATGTGCAATGCGCTGTAAATGCAATGTCAACAGAATATTAGTGAACTGTTGGGAACATAAAGAAATTACAGCTCACATACTGTTCATAGTAGCTTTCTGACATTATCTGCTACTGAATGGACAGTATGGAAAAGATTAGCATAACACACGCCTCCAGCCCAGCTCCTCCTCTCTGACAAAACAGATTACAATGTTCAGATTCGGGACTGATATCTCCACATCTCCATACAGTCAATGGTGGTGAAAGGTCCTCTTTAAAGCTTATTTTTGGTCTTTCCAATCAAAGATACAGTGCACTATATGCAGTTTGGCTGTCTAGTGTGCGGGTGCTCCAGATCCTGGATTTCTGGTGCACGTTCTGCATGACTATAGCGCCCCCCTGCACTGCTCGACAAGTGCACCACTTTCTTTTTGAGTGCCCCTTTAACATAGAGCGTGCAACACCATTTCTATCGGACTTTGCAGGAAATCTGCCACAGGTCTGACTGAGCCTCGTACACCCTCCTCAGTCACAAAAGGGTCACGTACAACACAAATGTGTCGCAGGAGCTTCTTAAATTCTTTTGCACAGCATGTGCAACCTAAAAAACACGCCAAGTCTGAGATAAAAACTGGTGGTGCATATCGTCAGTATGTAATCCTGTCCAGTATGTGCGTATGGAGATCTATGACTGACTGACACCGTTGTTGGCCATTTCTTTCTGATACAAGGAATATCACCATCATCACTGATCTGACCATTTCCTGGATCTCCTCATCTCAGTTTTTATCACTTGCAAACCACTTCTCCTCCTCGTCCCCTTTCTATTGGTATCCGGAAAGGCTATGTTCTTAGACGCCCTCAAATCTACTCTATCTACACCACCATTTTAGTGGCCTAACTATAAGCTGATGGGCCCCAGTGCAAAGTCTGTGCCGGGCCCCTGACTATCATATATGGTTTATAGTAATAGTCCTCTCATATGGGAAAGTGACAACATAAGGGCCCCAAAACCTCTTGGCCCCAAGTGCGAACAAACCTCTCACCCCCTAAAGTTACGCCCCTGACCATTTTTGATTCTGATGATATACATTCTTGGTAAAGCATAGTTAAAAATTTTGTAATTTGGTTTAGGGACCATTAATCTTTAAATGTTATGCTTTATTTTCCTAGAACTAAATTTTGTTTTAGTACATGTTATCAATTCAAAAGTTTGTGAACACTTGTCGTGGCTCCAGGTGATTCATTGGAAGGCTGGCTCTCAGTTGACTCTCAGGTTTCAGTTTACCATTGTATTAAGTCATTGTTTAATGTCGATTAATTTTGATGATTTGAATATTCCGAAAGTATTGGAGAAAATATCAACAGATGACAGATTGGCTTAAGATGCAGAAAGGTATTATTATTATTATTATTATTTATAGAGCACCATTAATTCAATGGTGCTGTACAATCAGTAAGGGTTCACATACTTACTAAGACATGAACAAATGCAAGTACAATACAAAGCTAACGTGATCAGGACACAACGAAGGAGGGACCCTGCCCATAAGGGCTCACAATCTATGTGGATGGGAGCAGAGCATTGCAGTAATTGTGTAATGTAGGTTATCGTGAACAGGTGGTTTCAGGTTACATTTGAAGGAATGGAAGGTGGGGGACAGTCTGACACATTTGTTAGAGAGTTCCAGAGTATGGGGATGCACCGGAGAAGTCCTAGATGCTGTGGTGAGAAGTGCAGATGGTAATAGAGTGAAGCTGAAAGTCCTGTAGGAATGGAGATTACGGTGTGGGCAGTATGGATTTGGGTCAGAGATATATGTGGTCAGGGGACTATTGGTGATGGCTTTGTTTATGTCATTTTAAATTGAAATTTGCTGGGCAATGGGTAACCAGTGGAGAGACTGGCAAGAGGACTTGTTTATGAATTAATAAATTGATATTTTCTACACATCCGCTGTTTAACCAGTGGAGAGACTGGTAGAGATTAGAGGCTGAGGAGAAGCGAGGAGACAGATGGATTAGCCAGGCAGCAGAGTTTCGGATGGATTGGAGGGGTGTTAGAGAGTTAGCTGAGAGCCTACAGAGAAGAGTGTTGCAGTGGTTCAAGCGGGAGATGATAAGGGCATGGACTAGTAATTTTGTAGACTCTAGATTGAGAAAGGGTCGGATGCGAGAGATGTTCTTAAGATGGAGGCATCAGATTGTAGTAAGGGTCTGTATGTGAGGCTAAAACAATAAGGCAAAGATTAGTCCAAGACAGCGGAATTTAGGGACCGGGGAGAGCGTGCAGCCGTGAATTGTGACGGTTTGGATCTATGAACAAATATCACTCCCACTTTGAATAGATTTTCCTACCTAATAATATTGCTGTGTACTGCATACATATATGTTATAATAAAAAAGTAGATTGCCAATTTGTTGTCAATTATAACATTTGTGCAAGATATATAAGTAAAACAGAAAAAAGGAAGAATAGTTCACTAGATCAACACGTTATGTAACCATTTTCTGTTTTCCGCAACTTCCAACATATTATACAGAACCATGGAATTGGCTATTATCAAATAAAACGTTTTTTTTTGCCAAGGAATCATGGGATGCACTGAAATAAACTGCAGAATAGATTTTTTTTTTTTTAATAGAAAATCCATCCACATGCTGAAAAAAATCCATCATGATAAACCAGGGACATTACTCATAGATCCAGGCACTGTGACTGTGGGAATCTTCTTATTTTTGCTATCCATGGCCTCCTTCCTTCTAAAATGAACTTAAATCAATTATCCTAATGAGCAAGAATGGCTACTGGGGCAGTTTGCAGAGCTCCCCTGTGCTGCACTAAATGAGTCATGTTTGAAGACTGCAAATCTCAACTTTCAGAGGGCATCAGACATGTGGTTCTGTGATCTACAGAGCCATAAATAGAGGCAAGAAAAAAACAAAATTGGAGGATAAATATCTTGTTCCCACCTATTTATCAGGCAAAAAATGTTTCTTTGCTCATTTTAAATGATTTTGGGATAAAAGGTGAGATTTTCCATAAAAGAATTCTAGAAAGAACATTTCCTACCCACCTGAGGTGGCTGGTACTTGGGGTGAGGTAAAATTTGGTGATTCCCTATAAATAAGCGCCAAATACATCCGATACTGATGATTGAATTTAATTTACAAACTGCAAATGAAAACCCACCTTTTTTCCTTCTTTTATGCTTTTTTATTAGAAAATATTGTATATGTTTTTGTACGTGGTTATGGAGGACAACAGATAAAATTAAAGTTCTTTAAAGTCAATTAGATCCATTACACTGTATTTCCATTATTCTTCACTTACCAGTACAGTTAGACCACTATGTACAATCTGCTCAGTTGCTCCTGCTGTATAACATGCTGCCTGCAGTTAGGATACTATGTATAATTTGTGCAGCTCCTTCTTCTCTACATTATTAAGTAAGCCGATGCTTAACCCTCATTTCACAGAGAAGAAGAAAAAGAAAAAAGACAGTACTTTAAAGTTACAGGTCACATTCATCGCTCCACCCTGTTCCGAAGTGGAAGACCCTTAATGTTCCTTGCTGCCAAATTTGGAATTGTTTAAAGGGATATTCCCACGAAGACACGTTTCTTATATGAATAACAAAATAACACATTCTCTAAGGCCCGTTCCACACTTGCGAGTGTGATGCAATGAACTCGCATCACACTCGCAAGTGTGGAATGGGCCTAATTAGTGCCCGAATGCTGCACATCGGGAGTGAACTGACATGCTGAGTTCACTACCGGTGTGCATCGTTCGGGCCGTGCGTTCCCGGCAGCATGCGTTGCGAGTGTGATACGAGATCATCGCATCACACTCGCAAGTGTGGAATGGGCCTAATTAGTAACAAAAATGTAGCATTTCACAGATATAAGTCCAACCTGTCTCTATCAGTTCTGGTGTACACAATTTCAGTTTCCTCTTGACACAACCCTGTAACTTCTCTTAGGGTCAGGCGCCATCTTGGATGAGATTGTGGAGCTGAGTTTCTGTCTGTTTCTGCTGTGTGGCTGTAGCCACGCCCCCTGCACGGAGCTCACAGATACTGACTGATTCACTGCCTGTCAGCACATGGTGAGTCAGGGGCTCATGTTCCAGGGGCAGGGAGTGAGATGTCGCAGAGCTGTGTCTCATAATCTGTTAGATGTAGCAGTGCTTTGTATGCAATAGGTATCTCATATCTGATCTGTCTCATCTCCCTTTCTATGTGTCAGTGTGTTAGTACAATGTCAGAAGCCAGATGAAAGTGTATATACACCTTGTACCCTGATAATCTAACCACACTGTCACCCCACAGAACCAGATGGATAATACAGTATGTGTCAGAGAGGCTCAGAGGGTGCTCAGAGAGGCTCCACCCACATCCTAGGATTTTACAGAGAGTGATAGGAGTTAAAACAGCAATAGAACTATGTAAAATTGTAAAGTAAGGGGTTAAAATGATCTTTATTGTGTTAATATTTCTAGGGGATTGAGATCTGCGAATTTTCTTTCGTGGGAAACATCTTCAAAGGCTGGAAGTAACTGTGTATTTAAACGCCTACTGTTGCGTCAAGCACCATGTGAGTATATCTAATAATAAATACCTGTCTCCCTAAACCTTGGTGATCCGCACAATTGGTTTGTCTCCCGTTATGCAGGATCCAAAGGCAAGATTGAAAAGTGGACTAATGCCGACAGCGTCCACTGCAACTGTCAGCGATCACCAACCATTGGAGCAGTAAGGGTCTTCCACTTCGGAACAGGGTGGAGCGATGAATGTGACCTTAAACTTGAAAGTATTGTCTTTTTTTCTTTTTCTTCTCTGTGGTGAGAAGAGGGTCGAGCACTGGCTTATTTAATAATGTATTTTCAGCATTTGTGAGAGAGCATGCTTTACTCCTCTCCAGGAAACAACTTTTTGGTTTTTCTCCTTCTCTTTAACCTGCTGAAATCAGATAGGACACTATGCACAATCTACTCAGCTCTCCCTGCTCTATAACATGCTGCCTGCAGAAAGGACACTATATACAATCTGCTCAGCTTCTCCTGCTCTATAACATGCTGCCGCCGGGCTGGGGAGGGCTATTTAAACACAATAAACATGTACTTACCTCCTCCGGTGCTGCCGATGTCCCGCGCCGCGGCCGGTATTCTCTGTGCGCCGGTTTCATTACAAGAGCGCACAGAGAGCTTCCGGCCGGCCGGATACTCCCATGCGCACCATTTCCCAGCACTTGCAACGCTGAGAGATAGGCACAAGAAAGGAAACATTGACCAGTTATCCCCTACTATCTGGGATAGGATAGGCAAGTGGGTAGTGGTAGCTCAAGCTTTAGGGCTCATTGTTCATGTCTGTCCTTTTGTTTTCCATCTTATTAATAAAATAACTAAATATGACCTTCTGAGAGACCATTGACACTAATGTGGGATTTGATAGCCAAGCAGAAGTTCTCAAAAAGAGATATTCATGCCAGAGGAATCTGCCCGACCATAGTCAGGAGTTTATAGTCGTATGCATAGACAACCGAAATATAAACATCAAGACTGATAGAGACAGGTTGGAATTATATCTGTGAAATGCTGTAAATGCTGTAGTAATCTATTATGTCCATAAGTTTCCATGCTTATTTCAGTACAGAGGATGAGAAAAATAGCCATTGGTTGAACAAATGCTTGGCCAGGAATGGTTTATCCCTAAGCACATACAATATGTATTCACACCTGAAAGAGCCAGGAGAGAACCTGAAAATAAACAGGTCCTCAAAAAACTAACACATAAATCTAGATGCTTAGCAGCTGGCGAGGGTTCTGGCAAATGTTGGCATAGGTGAAAGGTTTTATTCGAAACAGGGATGCGTCTTTATTTTCTTCAGAGCTGATGAACCAAGAAGTAATACCAGATGATGTCTGGATGGATGAAACCTATCTGGCAATCATTGTACATTTACTTTACAAAGTAAATTGGCTTAGTCAGGGAGTGGCATGTTTTTTTCATTCACTCAATGAACACAAACTCTGGGAATGTCTGAAATCACCGTGGAAATACTTTTCTTATACCTAATATCCTACAGTTTATCACATGCCTATGCCATGAATTGTCCCTTGTCCTCACAGTTTGACAGATGTACACTTTACATTAGCATTGACAGGAAGAAGTCATTTAGATTAATCACTCATCTAGTGATCTCCAAGAAAAAAAAAACGTAATGTTATGAACAGAACGTATGTTCCATGCCATAAGACTATCTGCCACCTGACACGTCATGGAGGTTCAATCATGCGTGCCCCAGTATCTACTTATTACTGCGTGTACTTCCAGAAGGGATTTACAGCTCTGTTTATTCTGCCAAATATCCGGGATCCTAATCCAGCCTATCAATCAAACATTGGCAAGCATAGTCCATGCCAATAGGTTCTAGCTGGCACTTTGTGGATTAGCAACTCTTAATATCAGGAAGGAAGCATTCATGCTGCACTTAAAGTGTATTTGGCCTTAGTACTGGGGGCGAGGCGGCTGTATGTAGCTGTGTTACTGGGGATGAGGCAGCTGCATGTAGCTGTGTTACTGCTGGGATAGTGAAAAGGAAGCAGGAGGACGTGTGTGTGTATGCTACACTTACTGGGGGCCTCCACCAGATTTTGCGCCCAGGGGCCCCCACCAACCTTAATCCGGCCCTGGTTACAGACGGACTACTCTGCCCACGGTGACCTCTGGTGAAGGTCTCTGGATGCTTTACTAAAGTCCCAGACTGCAGTGAACAGCTGTAAAGTGTCTGTAATGAAGATTTATTGATAATCCTTGGTCCAATTACAGCAAAAATTTTGAAACCCCAATTGTCACTGGGACAAAAGAAAAAAATTTGTCTAGAACTTCAATTATAAAATATACAGTTTCGACTTACATACAAATTCAACTTAAGAACAAACCTCCGGACCCTATCTTGTATGTAACCCGGGGACTGCCTGTGCTCCATGAATGTAAGGCAGAGGAACATGAGGGCAACATACTGCCAATGTGCGTTTCAACCGCAGTAGTATGGCAAGGCAATTTGTAGTATGGGACTGTAGGAGAATGTTATTGGAGATAGAAATGGATGTAGGGAGATTGATAATAGAAGATAAATATGAAAGAGGATACTTGAGGAAAGTTCTCAGCAGCACAATTGCAAAACAAATGTCGGATGAAATCTACCAGGGCTAGGGATAACAGATCCTCCAAAATATATACAAGGAAAAAAGAAGAACTTCGATGCAGGTAGATGTAAGGTTAAAAGGTGGTAACTTTATTCCATAGTGACAAGTGGCAACGTTTCGGCTCGGTATGAGCCTTTCTCAAGCCTTTTTTCCCACTTTTCAGACTAAGAAATAGACAAATTATAGGAGATAGATAACTAGATGGATAGATAGATAAGCATCTTCAACGGGGCATTCAACCAAGGTGTTTTAACGAAGCAATACATCCTCTGCCCACAAAAGTCCACATACAGGGGGCCCCATGAGGATGGGCACAGCCTATCATTCTGAATGTGTCATCATCACTAGCCGTTTGCAGAAACTTTTTGGATTGTATTTGGACATGCACTTCACCAAGGCCATGAACCATAAAAACAATTTAATGTATATTTACTAGACCTTGTGGAACAATTCAACATATACCTACCAAACTTTGCACTTCCACATATAATGTTCTAATTTATAGTGGGTCACATAATACATCCATAATTTACTATTCCTCCAGTTCTAATGTGCCCCTCTTGCTCTGTTTCTTGTTCGCTCTGCCGTCACTGGCAACGGCTCATGTGCCTTCTGGTCACGCCTTCTACCTAAGGTCATGTGACCGTGAATCCGCACCTTAGACTGTTTTCTATGGTTTGGTTTGTTGCCAGGCGATAACATGTTTACATTTACTCACTCCGCCTTGCGACCAGATGTCCGATCATCAGTTGTCCGATTGGACCTCCCACTCCTTAACCCCCTTGTGACTCCATTGCCATATCACATACCTGTGTTAATGTTCTTAGGGAGTTTCCCTTTTTTTTCCTATTTAAATGCAGGCACTACAATGTGCATTTAGGTATGACTAAGGACTAATACATTGTCTTGTCCGAAATCCATTAACGCTTGCATTTTTTGTGACACTTTTTTCATATAATTATGGATTAAATAAATTTTGTGAACTTCTACCTATTACCAGTGCCGGCCAAGTGTATTTTTTTCTTTTTCTTTGATATCTTTCAATATACCTTCTTTGTCCAGCACGGCATCATACATCTGATATGCATGCATCTATGTGGGTGAGCACAAGCTTTTGTTTTTTCTCTTTTTAAAAATGGTCCTGGGCAAATGCCCACTTTGCTGCCTCCAAATCCAGCCCTTTCTATTAGCACATGTCTGTATTTCTCTTTTCATACACTGAAAAACTAATTTTAATGTTTCTTAACCCAGGGGAGAATCCCTCTCCTTTAAAGAGTAACCGTCATTTGAGATAATTTTTTATATTGTATTCATGGGATGTGGTAAACGTTTTTCTAATATGCTTAGTTAGGAAATTCTTCTTAGTTTGTAAAAATCAAGCTTCTTCCTCCCATAGAAATGTGTATTCTAGCCTGTCCATTGTGTCTATGGTTAAACAGCTGTGAGATAGGAGAATTAACCCCTTCAATTTCAGCTTGATCTTTGAAAATACTAGTCATAGCATACTACAGCCAGGGAGAGAGCAGGAAGGGTTAACACTCACAGCTATGTAACAAACAGGAGAGGAGAGAAAGACCAGTCTTAAATCTGGTAGATAGCTTTGCCATAGAAATATAGAAGTAACATTATAACTAGGGGACATATTGCAACCTGTTTCTTTACAAATTAAGGAGAATTTCTTAAAGGGGTATTCCCACAAAGACAAGATTCGTAAATATACTCAGGATAACAAAATAACACATTCTATGATTTACTGTTATTAACAAAAATACAGCATTTCACAGATATAATTTCACCCCTGCCTCTATTAGTCATCTGTGTATACAGTTTAGATTTTTGGGGGTCCAACCATAAATCATAAGTGTAGGGTTAGGCAGGAAAGATTGTTCCCCTGTCTGACACTGCATTGAGCTCCTCTCTGTCTCCAGCCCCTCCTCTTGAATTCCAAAATGAGCTCACACAGAGACTACAACGTGAGCTGAGTAAATCTACAAGCTACAGGCAGAAAGAAATAGCAACGAAGTTGAACAAACCAAAATAGGGAAAAAGATAGTGTGTATACTATGCCGTATAAATATACTATAATTTTCATTCGTCCCTATGTGATTTGACACCATGTGGCTTGTTGGTGATCATAAGGAAAGCCTATTGTTTTTTCTTTCAAAAAGAAGGAGGAAATAATCCAACAAAATAGCACAAATTTACACAAAACAGGTGGTTGCACAAAAATGTTTACTTTATTGTGGAAAAATGACAAATACTGGTTAAAAAATTGCCCCCCAGATGGGACACAAGACAATGTTGCATGCCAGACAACAGATCAGGATAGTATAAATGTGTTTACAAACTGTGGATGTAAATTGGGGCATCAGTGGCCATTATCACATATATAGTGCTGGTGGGAAGCATTAACAGATAGTAATACAATAGAAAGTGGTGATAACAAGTAAAACAAAGAGCTTACCCATATTGCACTGATCGTTGCCTGGAAAGACAACAGCCCCGACGCGCGTTTTGGCTGGTTTGCAGCCTTTGTCTGGCAGATACAGGCAGATAAGGTCTTTATCCAGGGGAAGGAGGCACAACAGAGCTGACAGTGTATAGTATGGCTATATAGCAGAGCTGAGAAAGTCATTGTGTGTGATATGCATTTCATGAATCTCATCCTCTCTCATCTCTGATCTGTCTCATCTCTCTTTTTGTGTGTCAGATATTAGTGGAATGTTCAAAAGCTAAATGAAATTGTATATAAACCTGTACCCTGATAATTTAAGCACATTATCAGCATACATCATCTCCTAGCACTAGAGGGATCATAATGTGTCTGCTTAGAGATTCCCCACCAATACTCTGGAATTTTTCACTGACCATCCTAGGGAGTGATAGGAGCTAAAACAGCAAAAAAACGAAGTAAAATTGTAAATTAAGAAGGTTAAAATGATCTTTATTGTGTAAACATCACTAGGGCACTGAAATCTTTCATGAGCCAACCCCTTTAATAAAGTATATAAAAATGTTCACAACACTCCTTTCTTCCGAAGAGACTTGGTTTGTCTGTTATCCCACAAATGGCCCTAGGCTAGTTGAAAGTCAGGCATTGAGGTAGAGGGAGCTGCCTTAGTTGAGATAGCACTGCAGTCATAGTTTTCCTTATGCTTCCCTGGAAACTCACATGCAAATTCCTTTCCCACATGTCTGTATGTAAGAGACTGCTGAGTAATACAAGAGAGTCTGCTCCACTCAGGGAAGACATCACCTGATTTATCAGAACTGCTATTACCTCTAGCAACAATTTAACTTTTAGAAGAAGAAGATTCAAACATGAATCTTGGGACTTTTTATCCCTAGTTTTTAAAGACCTGGGTACACCTAGTGCTAAAATAATGGGTCAAGTGATACTACTCAAACAGATGGAACATGACTGATTGGTGTGAGGAGTTGTGTAGGGGGACCCAGCACTGTCTGAGCTACATTCAGTGGGGGCCCCTGGGTACAAAATCTGCAGGAGGCCCCCACTGAATGTAGCTCAGACAGTCATACACATCACTGCTGTTGGCCTAGCTCCTGGCCTAGCTGGCTAAGTGGCAGTGGCAGTATTACTGACTACTAGTACTAGTTGCCAATCCCTTACATCACTAATTACCTTAGAGTTCTCACCCTACACTGATAGATTGGGCCAATCTGTGAGGAAGTAAACCTAACATTGATTGGCTAGGACTTGTTTAGCCAACTAATGTAAGGGTAAGAAGAGGCTAAGAAGGCAGATAGATCAGGTGTCACTCTGCATGCAGGACAGCTCATGAAAAAGCACGCTGCATGTACAGAGTCATTGAGTCACTGTCACAGCTGTGAACTGACTTATGGACATTGCTGGTGGAGGCCCACTTATAAGTAAAGTGGTGGGGGCCCTGGGGCGTGCACCCCTGGAACCCTCCTTATAATCTGGCCTTGTTTCTAACCTTTATTAAACAAGAAAGTAAGTAGTATAGAACTTTAATGCATAATATAACATATAGGGCAGAGATAACGCTTGTAATAACGCTGGAGGCGCTTGTACAAGTAGTCATCCACAGATTTTAATATAAGATAATATAATATACATTAATTCGTCTTGATATCTTGTGTAAGATGAAAGTGGAGCCAGGAAGGACAATGTACAAATGACTGGATCATAAGATACACGGTAAAGGTTGCTAGGTCTGATTTTACTTTACAGCAATTAACATCTGCAAGTTACAACAATTGCCTGCAGAATGAAAGTAAAACACAGTGTGCAAATATTAACATGAGAAGTTGTCTATACAGTAGATCAAGCCGGGGGTCCGTGCTATACACATCGGACATAATCTGCTGAAATACATTTTTAAGATAGGGATAGAACCATTGGTCTGAGAGATAAAGACTAAGTGTACCTAGTACTCAACAACAAGATCTTCTCTGGAACCATTCCAACCCAACTTATGAAATGCCAATTGCAATTTTAATATTCAGAATTGAATACCATATGCATGATACAGTCACTAGTATGGTACATGCAAATTCTGTCCTAGCATAGTGTTGTGAATATACACGCTATCATTGTTTAATATGCAGCTATGGCTCCTACTGGTCATGCGTGGTACAGCAATGCCTTGAAGGCTTTTTAAGATTATATACCTAAATTGGAATTCTCCACTAGATGTATGAGTAAGTAAATGTCAATAAACTAAATATGTCAATAAAATCAGTCTGTAAATAGTTAATTCTGCTAATAGATGTGTAATGTAAATGTGGTGAGCCCCTAAAGGAAAACTACCATAAAATGATATGTGTATGAACCATTCAGGCAACTAGAAGTTTATTCAGAGCCGTGTTCCAGTACTTTAGTATAAAATAAAGTTTTTAAATGAAGCACAAGTGCTGCGGGGACCATTAACAGAGAACCCAGAGCCCCTCCAGACTCCGGGCTCTCCAGCTACTGAGTGGCTGCACAGAGCCGATCCACATCGTGGCCGCAAGATTTCAGCAGACAGCATAGGGGAAAGTACCAAAGGATCAGGGAGGTGGGTTACTAGTGCTTCAGAGAACCTGGAGAGGAATTGAATGGTGGGTTTCCTTTGAGGACATGTTTGTGTTTCTACTTTTATTCTAGTACAAAAACATAGCCATAAAGTTTTAGCAAATATTTGTATTAGCCCTAATAGGGGGCTTGAGCATACGATCATTATATTGCTTGTGTCATGAAATTCAACACTCCTGTTACACCATTACTAAGCTACTGTCAGGTGTGCTCAGAAGGACTCTTGCTGTCTTATGAGTCTTGATAAAATATATTCTGAATTTTACCCAGAAATCATGTTTCTAATCATGTATGATAATTTTATACCACTGATGTCAATTTATAACTGAGCTTCAACTACAGAATAAGGTGGCAAGTATGAACTTAAACATTAAGTGGTTCCCTTCACTTCTTAAATTTCACAAACTCATTTTAATGATCTGTTTAACCACCACTATGTTCCCTGATTTATATCAAACAAATGTTCTCCCTAATGAGTTCTTTCCTTGGCTCTTGTATGAGAAGTCTGAGGTTTTCTTTAACATTCCTCCCCCCACACACATGGAGGAAAAAGATTGGAATCACATTGGGCATTCTAGTAGGGTAGCAGTAGTAGTAGTGTTGTACTTACTGTATACCTAATAAATACAAATATGTATGAATCCAGGTGTAACATGAAGCATGGTCTAGATCTTATTCTCTCCAAATGATACTCATCTACAAAATTACTAGTCCATGTCCTCATCATCTCCCACTTGCACAACTGCAATATTCTTCTCAGCTAACTCTTTACCGCCCCTCCAATCCATCCTTTACTCTGCTGTCTGGCTAATTCATCTGTCTCCTCGCTTCTCCTCTGCCTCTCCTCACTGCCACTGGTTACCCATTGCACTGCAAATTCAATTAATAATACTAACCCTGACCTACAAAGCCATCCACAACATGTCCCCTCCATATAGCTCTGAACTAATCAGCCAATACTGCCCCACACGTGATCGCCGTTCCTCACAGGACTTTCAGCTTCACTCAATTACCATCCACAATTCTCATAACCGTCTCCAGGACTTTTCCCGTGCATCTCCCATACTCTGAAACTCTCTACCAAAATGTGTCAGACTGTCCCCCACATTCCAAACTTTCAAACATAACCTGAAAATCCACCAGTTCAGGATCGCCTACAACACACAGTAACTGCACTCTACTGTCGTCATGGCACCTGCGACGGACCATTCAGTGACACAGAGCCAATGCTGGAGCCGCAATGGATATAGAACCTGAGTGAGTACACTTTTAGTTTTTTTCCTATAGGCATTATATTGGGGGCAGGGGCTGCAGGCTATATACGGGGGTTAGGGGCTGGCAGGCAATATATTACAGGGGCTGGCTATATACTACAGTGGCTGGCAGGCTATATACTACAGGGGCTGGCTATCTACTAACGGGGGCTGGCAGGCTATATACTACAGGGGGCTGGCAGGCTATAAACTACAGGGGGCTGGCAGGCTATATACTACAGTGGCTGCCTGGCTATATACTACAGGGGCTGGCACGCTATATACTACAGTGGGCTGGCAGGCTATATAATACAGGGGCTGGCAGGCTATATACTACAGGGGGCTGGCAGGCTATATACTACAGGGGGTTGGCAGGCTATATACTACAGGGGCTGGTGAGCTATATACTACTGGCAGGGTATATACTACAGGGGCTAACAGGCTATATACTACAGGGGCTGGCAGGCTATATACTACAGGGGGCTAGCGAGCTATATACTACAGTGGCTGGCAGACTTTATACTATAGGGGCTGGTGACCTATATACTACAGGGGCTGGCAGGCTATATACTACAGGGGTTTGCAGGCTATATACTACCAGGGATGGCTGACTATATACTAAAGGGGGCTGGCAGGCTATATACTACAGGGGCTGCCAGGCTACATACTACAGGGGCTGCCAGACTATATACTACAGGGGCTGCCAGGCTATACACTACAGGGGCTGTCAGGCTATATACCACAGGGGCTAGTTGGCTGTATGCTCCAGGGGCTGGCAAGCTATATACTACAGGGGGCTGGTAGGCTATATGTTCCACGGGTTGGCAGGCTATATACTACAGGGGGCTGGCAGGCTATATACTACAGGGGCTGGCAGGCTGTATACTACAGGGACTGGCAGGCTGTATACTGCAGGGGGCTGGTGAGCTATATGCGACTGGCAGGGTATACACTACGAGGGCTGACAGGCTATATACTACAGGGGCTGGTGAGCTATATACTACAGGGGCTGGTAGGCTATATACTACAGGGGATTGTTACCACTTAATTACCCAGAAAACTGTTTAAGGTAAGTGATGTATAAACTTAGCAACAAAAGTGTGAAAGTTCTCACAGCTCTGATCTTAAGATTAAGACATTCTAACTAATTTTGACTCAGCGTGGAAAGAAGCCTGCTGGCAGAAAGTCTGAGGAGCAAGAGATGACGATTGAGAAATCTTTTAGTGGAAAGCTGACAAAATTCAGGCAGGACAATAGAAGCTTATGAAATAGATAAGAGTGTGTCAATTCAATCTCAGATGTTATATAAATCTATTTAATTATACGTCATAGGTGAAAAAAAAAAATGACTCCATTCCAGGTGACACAGAGGGAGGTTTACATTATATTAGGCTAAACTGTTATTTAACATGTACAACCAGGGGAGGAACCTGTAGTCTTCTCCACCTCTCATCTAATTTGTCACCTGCACAAATATATAAGCTGGCAACCTACTTGCAAATTTAGATAGCTACAAGGACAAGACATCTTACAACCATGCCAGCCTGCATCTCATTGAGGAGAGAACTTTGTTCATTGGCCTTTTACAGGGCTGTATTTGCCGAATTTCTAGCCACACTGATCTTTGAGTTTTTTGGATTGGGCTCTGCACTGAGATGGCCAGCTGCTCTACCTACTGTGCTACAGATCTCATTGGCCTTTGGTTTGGTGATAGGTACTATGGTCCAGGCGGTGGGACATGTTAGTGGAGCTCATATAAATCCTGCAGTCTCTTTTGCCTTTCTTCTTGGATCTCACATATCAATATGGAGATGTATTTTCTACATCATTGCCCAGCTTTTGGGGGCACTGGCTGGTGCTGGTATTCTCTATGGTGTGGTTCCACCAGCTATTCGAGGAAACCTTGCAATTAACACAGTAAGTATGAAATAATTTGGTAGACGTGACGGAGCCAAAGTGATGTGTCATTAGGTTAGAAATTATTTACATATGGCTAAATGTGAAACGAAGCACAGATAATGTACATAAATAACTAACTCAGTGCTATCCAAAACACTAAGACAATTGGGAAAATTTTATATACTATAAGGAAAACAATCTATTACTATTGGATATAACTGTGCAGTGCAATGTCAAGACTTGAGACTACAGTAACTCAAATATCTCCAACATTGTAGTCCAGAAAGCAGATAAAGGGATTCAGATGATGAGGTCCTTATGAGATTTGTTGGATCATTTGTATTTTACATTGTGGACTGGAAACTAGGTTGAACCTTTAAAGAGGATTTAGGGTTGCGATAATTTTTGAAAGTTTATAGATCATTATTGGCTGAAATGTGACTATTGGAGTGTATCAATATTAATTACATACAGGTTGTCCCCTACTTAAGAACACTCGACTTACATACGACCCCTAGTTACAAACGGACCACTGGATATTGGTAATTTATTGTACTTTAGTCCTAGGCTACAATAAACAGCTATAACAGTTATCAAATGTGTCTGTAATGAAGATTCATTGTTAATCCTGGTTCTTATGACAATCCAACATTTTTAAAATCCAATTGTCAAAGAGACCAAAAAAGTTCTGGCTGGGATTACAATGATAAAATTTACAGTTCCGACTTACATACAAATTCAACTTAAGAACAAACCTACAGACCTTATCTTGTATGTAACCCGGGGACTGCCTGTATATATATATATATATATATATATATATATAAATTATAAAACACATTTGAAATTTGCAAAGCAAATGTGTAAATACTCCACTGACCAATCATGACATACTTCTAAAGAGATCACATTGTATTTGGTGTGCCTCTGGCTATTGCCAACTATTGCTAAAGGACGGGATGGCCAATATTGTCAGAATTGGCTGTTTTGGTAAACGTTTACCAAATGTTTATACACTGTTTTTATTTGGAGTATTTTACATCAGAAGCTGATTTTATCTAAATTAGGACTTCTGATAAACAAGTTCACCAAAGGCCATGACTTATGTAATCTTATCCATCTAATAGGGTATCAACAACAATCACAAATTGTTATTATGGGAATTTCTTAGTCCATATTATTTACTCAGTCTTTATGAGGAACATCATGTAACAGATAATTATTTTGTAAAACAATTTACGAGTACTGAAGTCATAAAAAAATCATGTTAATTCTGGACATATTTTATCATGACCAAAACTAGGCAAAAAGATTATTTTTATTGTGATTTGATATATTTTATAGTATTGTATAGCATTAGTGATTTTGATGTTTTTATGTTCTTGTTTTACTTATATGGCAGCATTATGTTTTATTATACCATTTTCTGGTGATCATAGCAAGAACCCGAATGCATACATCGAGGCTGAATGAATGTCAGATTTGCTCTGTCTCATCTAATTTTTTTGCAGATCATGTTGAAAATATTGAATATCCATAATGTTCTTTTATTATACATAATACACTAAAGTGTGTGTAAATTCTATTATATTATTATGCTTATACTTTCCACTATTCCACTATTATCTACTCAGGGGTGTAACTAGTAGATGCAGGTAGCAGATTTCAGAATTTTTTCCCCTTAAAAAAAAATCTACATATTACACACTCATAACACATACATTAGTATACTTATAGATAAAGTATATATACATACATCATAAACATACATACAGTATACAAACACCACATATACATACAGCTTAAACATTTATACAGTACCATATACACCCATGCAGCATATACACATCACATATACATACAGATACAGCAAATACATACATACAATACCAGAAACAGACATGCAGCATACACAAACACATACATTATATATACTCCATACACACATAAAGCATACACCCAATACACCAAATCCCGGAGACCCCTCACACTGTGGACCCCAGTGTGCTATGGCTGCTACTACTGTAGTTACGTCCCTGTTTCTACTATTTTACATTTGTATATGTCTTTAATGCTTTGACATATATGTAGAGCCTCTGGCTGGATGATGTTGCTTAAACTACCTGTGCCATACTAATATACATCTAGTAATAGTTCTGCACCACTTTCTTGATATGTGAAGTGAAGCCTCTTGTCTTATACCTTATCAGCCAGACATTCCTGTCCATAAAATGGCGGCAGGTGCAGGGTCATGTGATCTCTGTCTGTCCATAAACAATCACCCTGCCAGGACCTTGACCTCATATTCATGAATACTATCATAAGGTCCTGACAGGGGATTACTCATTCACAGGCTTAAAGTAAAATACAAGTAAAGGCGGTCCCCTACTTATGAAAGCCCGACTTACAAACGACCCCTAGTTACAAACGGCCGTCCAGATGCTGGTAATTTACTGTACTTTAGCCTTAAGCTACAATAAACAGCTATAACAGTTATCAAATGTGTCTGTAATGAAGCTTTATTGTTAATCCTGGTTCTTATGACAACATAAGAACATTTTTAAAATCCAATTGTCACAGAGACCAACAAAAATTTTGTCTGGGGTTACAATGATAAAATATACAGTTCCGACTCACATACAAATTCAACTTAAGAACAAACCTACAAAACCTATCTTGTACGTAACCCGGGGACTGCCTGTATATGTAATCTTATGTCTTTGGCGGATAAACTCAAGATTCACTCCATACTTTCCCTGTAGACATGTAGAGCTAAAGATAGGTGTTGAAATAATGTAATACATACCATGTCTAGAACATAGGATGAGCTTATTTTCACCAACAGGTAACTAATACCTACTCATATTGTGGAGGACACAGACAAGTTCTTATTTGACTCCCTCAAGGTCAACCCCCTAAACATCAGAAGACAACCCATGTTTAGGAGAAAACTGGGAGTGGCTATTTGTAGTCCATATATCCATTACAAAATTCTTCTACCATCTTAAATGGGTTGTCCGACTGTATTTTAAAATTCTGCAGGCAGGCCCCTTCCCTCTGGGTGGTGCCCCTGCTTGTTTACAGGGACATGGAAGCTGCGCTGAGTTCCACTTATGTCAGCTCCTTGGCCGTCCGGATGCTGAACTCAGCACAGATGGCAGCAAGGGACACTGGGATTGACAGAGGAGGTGTGTACTGATACCGATAGAGCTGTCAATCAATGTGTATGGGTGTGGTAATCAGGACTACAATGGCCAACACTTATTAAAGCCTTTGTGCCAGTTTTCTGTCTGCCCTTGCACTAGAAAGAATGTTCAAACTGCTTGCAAATGTAATTATAAAGTGTCTGCATCAGTTTTCTGTCGCGGCTGCACCTTGTCCGACAAGACAGAAAAAATGTGCACCTAAAGGGGCGTGGTAGTCCTTTGTCAGGCCATGCGCTACAGTTGGGTCCGATGTGCACCATAAAAACAACCAGAAAAAATAATGCATTCTGCCACAGCAGTACAGGGGGCGCCAGATTCATGAAGACCATGTGACATATTTCATGAATCTAGCGCCCCCTGCACACTCTACAAGCAAACTGCACATAGTACAGTTTGCACTAGTTTTGATAAATGTGGACCTATGACTCCTATGAGTCCTGTTGGGTTATACATTGTGGCAGACTTTTTACATTGGTAATGTAATCAAATTATAAACTAGTCAACTTATTTAATACATTTAGTCAATGCTATCATAGTGTATGTACCTGTAATGGCCATTTACTATTTTTATAGAGATACTAACCATAGGTTAACATTACAGCTCAGTAACAACACAAGTCCGGGACTTGGTTTTGTCGTTGAGATGATTCTTACCTTTCAACTGCTTTTGTGCATCTTTGCGTCTACTGACAGTCGTCGAACAGATAATGTAGGGTCTCCAGCTATATCCATTGGCCTTTCTGTTACTTTGGGTCACCTTGTAGGGGTATGTATAACATCTATTTCATTATTTTATTTTATTTTTAATGTTTTGTCTTCCCATTGGATTTTATTAACTTGTTATATGTTAATGTCTACCCTGAAATAATAGTAATTTAAAGTGTAGAATACATTTTGAAAGATTTTTATTTTATTTTAATAAATAATTGAATAGTTCAGGGAATTGATCTTCTATCCTTCTCCCTTACAATTTTAAGAGAACATATCTGCCATTGGGTAGGTACATATTCTAAGCAGAATATTTCTTAGCTAGTTTGATGCTCCTGGTGCATTAGCGCTTTTAGTTCCAAAATATTGTGCAGATTTTCCATTGGCTTCATGGAGCAGAATATACCCCATGTATATGTGCTAGGTCAGAATTACACAATTGAAGGAACATACGTATAACAATGCAATTCATAATTCAAAGTATTTATCATTTGGGTCCTAGAGTTGTAATCATCTAATAAGAATCTTATTTTAAACCCTTTAGATATACTTCACTGGTTGCTCTATGAATCCCGCCCGATCATTTGCTCCAGCAGTTATAACAGGAATCTTTCGCAATAACTGGGTAAGTATAAAATATCATGCTCTGAATTAAAAAAAGTTAGAGAGATTAATATATAACTGATAAATAGAGATAGATGATAGAAAGAATGCAAAGTAGGACAAATAGCACCAATGTATTCATTCTCTTGGATAGACAGAACATACCCATTCCTCTATTATGTTCATTAAAGAACAGTTTTCAACTTAATTTAAAGCTGTTGTGGTGCTGGATAAACTACATAGATATGAGATAAATAGTTAGATTTGATAGAGTTATGGATAAGATAAGATGGATAACAAATAGATAGAGAAAGGCTCGGAGAAAGCTGAAACGTAGCAACTTGGGAATAAGCACCACTTGAGTTATTCCACTACTTATTGGAGTGCCGTTCATTTTTCTATTTGTTGAGGGACGTGGCTGGTCCCAAGTAGTGTGCACCCACTCTAATTTTTGTTTGTCGCAGTGCCGCTAAAAAACTTTTCTATGTTTAGATAGATAGATAGAAAGATACATTGATACATAGATAGATAGAAGGTGATAGATAGATAGAATGTAGATGCTAAAGTAAATAATAAAGTATTTTTCTATGTCTTATAAACAGAATTTGCAACCGCTGATTTGTCTCACTATATCTTGTGTTGTAGATCTTCTGGATCGGACCACTTACAGGCGGTGCCTTAGCTGCCTTGGTGTACAATTACATTCTCTACCCAAACATACAATCCCCCAGGGAGAAGCTGACTATATTTTTGGGAACTTATGCTCCATCAGATGACTGGAATGAGGAGCCTGAACAACATCCGCACAAGAGACGCTCTTTGGAATGTCCTGACCGTGTAAATAAGCCATTCTCTATGTAGCAAGAGTCCTAGATCTTATCTCACTTAATGGACATTGTCTTTAAATTACAAAGCAAGGGCCAATGTGCCAGTTAAAAGATTTTGTAAAATCCAAAATTTCTTCTGTGGTTTTTCTTCAAACCATAGCACAGAAAGTTTTGGTATTTTACCTTAGATATTGACCTTGCTTATAAACCTTAATTTATTATTTATAGTATTATTAATATTTTATCAAACAGGTTTATTCAAATGATATAGTTTATATCTAGGCATGACCCTCTGCTTGTCCACCATGGTGGTCTATGATCAAACAGACTTATTGGACTGATGATATGGTGGTACAGAAGTCTAGAAGAGCATTTTGTATTGCCAAATGACAGAGCTTGAAAGAGCTGGAGCCGCTGTATATATGTAAATATAACTTGGGCCCATCCCAATATGCCTTTTAATGTATGATGACATCATTACACCTTGTCGATGGATGCCATCTGGTATATTTTTATTATAAGATATAATCATGCCTTTGCACTGACCATGTATACCACAGCATGTAAGGACTCAAGGCAGATGAGCCAGGTTGTGATTTTGGCTTTGCAACCACTTTTACATAAATTTGGCTAAATTAGCTGTAGCCTCACGGCACTGGGAACACGCCTACAGCCCATCCCGCAATAGATAAGGCAGGTTCTATTCCTCCCCATCTTTGCTAACAGTCACTTCCAAAGAAAATCTTTGGGGTCGGTGCATGTTCTTAAGTGTAAGGCTTTGAGTGGAAATTGCTCGGCATGGTACACCTGATAGTAGCCATTCTTTAAATAGAGGCCAAGGGAAGTATAGTGGAGTGCTGCAGATTCATATGCAGGCACAATGTGCAGAGCACTTTCCCCCTCCCACTGTGTCCTGAAACTTCCTGTGTTGTAGTGACATTATATCAGGCAGAGAGCAAAAGTGCTGAGCGAGCAGAGGGGGGAGTGTGAAGCAGTGTAATAGGCTGTGAATCCAGGGCATGGAGTCAAGTCATGGTGCTTGGATCTATGAGTAACGGTCCCTGGTTTATGATGCTTGATTTTAATTTTATTTAAGGAGTTCTATAAAATTAGCCGCAAATGCAGCTTTAACATCACTTCTCTGATGGCCCTTCCTGGTCTTGGTAGGTACACAATTGTACTGCCATACATGCACACATTACTACATTATCCAATCACTGGCCTCATAGGCCAAGTTCCACATATGAAGGCATCACTACATGTGACCAGTAATTTGCAGTAAAAGTGCACATATTTCATATACATCTTACAGTTTCTGAAAGAACAAGTCAAAGACCATCAAGGGCCCCACAGAGCAGTGGTAGTATACACATGGCATACTAGGGGTACAGTCACTTAAAAAAAAGTACTGGCCAAAAATCATCATCCAAGTCCATGACATGGAGTAAAATATTAATGACATTGGAATAAAATTCCAATTCCAGATCCTTATGATTTCAAGGTGTAGATGTAGATTGCAATGTGCATGTTAAATAAGCTTTGCATACAGTTGCATACATTTTATTATATTGCATACAGTGTTAAGCATTGTTAGTAACTATATCAGTTAGAAGCTGGTATGATTTATAACCGGAGGTGTAACTTAGGCTATATTCACACTGCCGTTGCCCGCCCGTACCGTACCGTAGCGGGCAACGGCAGTGTACGGGGAGAGGAGGAGGAGGTGAGCGCAGCTCACCCCCGCCCCTCTCCATAGCAACCTATGGCGCACGGCCCCGTATTACGGGAAAAGATAGGACAAGTCCTATCTTTTTCCCGGGTACGGAACGGTACGGTGCCACACGTGTGCTGCACCGTACCGCTCCCGTAGGGTGCCGTGCGCCCATAGGAGTGTATGGGGGACGTATATCGGCCGTATATACGTCGGCCGTATATACGTCCCCCATACGTTCGTGTGAATATAGCCTTAGAGTTACTGGACCATAAAGCAAAATCTTTTGCCATTTGTTCAAATATAGAACTAAAATATGTGTAAATATGACCTTTTGAGCCCTCTAAAGACCTTGAGCAGGGTGCAAGTGCCCCTTCTACTCCTCTAGTTACAGTATGCCCCTGTTTATCACTGATGATAATGTTTCTGCCCTATACTTGTGCTATGGTAGATCATTTTTGACAAAAAAGACTCCGGAATAAAGAAGATGGTCCATTTTCATAAGAGCACAAGGGGGGCATTTATTAAACATGTCCAATAATGCAATTTTATATTAGCAGTTAGTGTACAATGTGATTTTAAGTATTTAGAGTTTTTTGTTCCCAAACCTTATGTCCTACCATTTGTCCCATAATATTTTTTTTGCATTGTTTAAACTGAATTTATGTTGATTGTGAAATTTAACAAGTTATTATATTAAACTTTTCACTGGTTTACCATATCTTTTGCATGTTGTAATTCTAATAATTACACCACTTTATTTTAGACAAGTGAAATATAGGCTATGGTGCCAATTTTAGGCTATGGACTGTTAAGTAATTCTGAAATAGTCAACATAGATACAGTATATCCAGTTATGGCTAGTGGTCAGTGGGTTCCACAGCAAGAACCTTCCGTGGTTCCTTATAAAATAATGAAAAATCGTGAAGGAATTATCTCATAAAGATAATGGGAGGTATTTATCATACGCTGTAGCTCTTGTGTCACATTTGAGAAGTCGCTGGTTGCAGAGCTGAGATACTGAAAAGATAAGATCTTCTTACCTTCCGGCGTCCTCCAGTGTCCTGAGCTGTTGTCACTCCGGTCCCGGCGCCATATAAACAAACATGGCCGCGGGAGCAGTGCTGGACTCAGCTTCCGGCCGTCCGTGGCCAGCCATGCCTATTCAAAGCATTGTGTATGGGGGCCGGAAGGTTGTCGGGTCCAGCCAGAAGCTGAATCCAGCACTGCTCCGGTGGCCATGTTTGTTTACATGGCACGCGGACCGGAGTGACAGCAGCGCGGGACACCAGAGGGCGCCAGAAGGTAGGTAGATCTTTATTTTTTTAAGAAGCCCCCTCCGGTCACCTTTAGTTTTTTTTCACAACTCTCGGACAACCCCTTTAACTTGTAGCACTACTATGAATTCAAGTATTTAGATCCTTTCTAGTGAAACAATAGTTTAATTATACATATTTGTCTTCCATGTTGGGATGAGGAAAACTTTGCCTAAAAGCTACCTTGACACATTTGTCATAGTAAATGGCTTGGTTACAACAACTATATCATATTAGATCCAATTTGTCAGTTTAGTAACTTCTCACAAGAAGCATATATTGCTCAGTTCTCCACTAGAACAACCCAGAAACAGGAGATGTTCTATGCTTAGTAAGCTAGGTCATTTTATCACTAGACAGTGGTTGTGGAACAATTTGTCCCAAGAGGTTTTGCTGGCAGAGCTTGTTGGTATAGGTAATACACAGTAGCTGGATAATGGTAAGGTACCTCTATTTTATAACGAGGAACTAAGTAGTGTTTCTACTGAAAACAGCAGCACTAGTAGGGTAATATCCTTACTGGCCCCATTTGTACAATAAATGGGTTATGCTTCAGAGAAAATTGGGATGTCTACTGTTGCCTGATGTACTCTACTTTCTCCTGATTCTGTCTTAATACAAAAGAAATGCCTGCTCATGTTATTACTAGACATGGTCCTCAGTCGTAGAGTAGATGGGGTGACATTTTATGGCATTTCCTGTGTGTGAAGATGTGAGCAGGAAGTAGACCCCAACTGGGACATAGTAAACAATGGGGTATCGGTGAAGTAAGTGCAGCTTCTTTTACATATTTATCCAGTCTACCCTTGTTTTTCCAATATACTCTTTACTAAGACAATACAAATATTATAATACGGACCACAAATTACTACTTATTATTACTGATGAGTGGACCCGTTAAAATTTGGACCCGACTTCTGGCATCGATCACGAGTGTTAACTTTTTAAATGCATTGTATTGAATTTGTTGCATCCACACGTGCTGCTATTTTGCAGAGGGTCGTCGCTTCCAATAATGTCAACATTAATACTCCCCAAAATGACGGCTCTCAATAATGTTGTGATTTCACCTAGTACTAATTGTAATTCAATAAAATTAATAACAGTAGTAATGGTGGTAACTATAATAGTAACTGCTTGTAGTGATAGTTCAAATCGATGTGATATTTTTCTGCCTGCTAGATCTGAACTTGGTTAGAATACCATTGATATAGGACAACTCACAGAAACTTTAGTAATAATAGGTTGGCCAAAATTTTAGAATTTTATTAATCTATTTCTTTAGTATTAGATTCTAATTTAATTTCAAAATTTAAAGAAATAAAATTTGTTTCTTATAATTGATGAATATATTTATATAATGTATATATTTCAGACTGTACTACAACTTTCACGCCTAAAAGATTGTTGAACATCCATCTGTCTAGGGCAGCAGAGTTTTATGCGTCCTCCTACCAGAGATCACACATCACGACTCTGAAGCCGCACAACTGGAACATTCCCCATGTTGAGTCGCTTTATCGACTACCAAGACAACCAAGAAAACACATCGCTGTATAAAGCATATTCTTTTTCTGCATCGTGGGTTTCCACTTTCATATCTGTAAATTCCTCTTAACTACATATTAATCAAACTAGTATTTTTTAATTAATTTTTATTTATTTTTTTTCCATTGCTTGTTGGACCAACAAAAAATAAAACATGTATTATCTATTGAATGCACACACCTATATGTATAGTCTTTAGTTGTATATGAAGTGTGTGGTATAAATAAACTTATGGTATGACTTCACAAATAAAAAATGGGGTGGAAGAAGGAGTGAGCGGCTTCCTATGGAGCTCTCGGAGCAATTACAATTGCGTGTTGTTAGATTCACACCCTGTTTTACATTTTACATAAATAAATTCATGGGGACAGAACATCTGTCTCAGACTCCGTTGTAAACTTTATTAACAATGTCAAATAAGGGTCAGAATTGTTTAAACATGTGGTTCTGGAACATGTTGTAACGTGATGATACAAAGAATAGAAACTTCCCTTTAAGCAAGTGAAAATATAGGATTATGATTCCCAAAGTGAACTTGTAAATGTGAATTTAGAATTTAATGTATATACTCGAGTATAAGCCGGCCCGAGTATAAGCCGAGTATAATTTTACCACAGAAAACTGGGAAAACCTATTGACTCGAGTATAAGCCAACGGTGTAGTATACAGCCAGCCAGCCCCCATGTAGTATATAGCCAGCCAGCCCCCATGTAGTATACAGCCAGCCCCACGTAGCAAACAGCCTGCCCCCATGTAGTATACAGTATTTTTTTTTATCATTGACTCGTGTATAAGCTGAGGTGAGGTTTTTCAGCACATTTTTTGTGCTGAAAAACTCGGCTTATACACGAGTATATACAGTAAGTAGTGTCTGGGTTGCAATGAAGTCCTTCTATATCCAAGGAGACTCCAGGGGTCATTTAACTACAGAATTTATAGATCTTTTTCTCCATATTGCTGTGCCTCCCAGAATGTAAAAGACTTTGGGGCTTAAAATTGTGCCACAAGACAATCCACTTACATACACCGGGAAGAAGAAGGTGAACTCCGGCAGACCTGAGCGGGGAAACAACTCATGCAGGAAATCAGGTGCACGATGTTAGGGAATCACGGCACAATGCATTGTCGTCAGACAATGCACTTTTTGAAACTCCTCCAGACGGTTAAGTAAATGTCCCCCATTATTGTGATCCTCTCCATTCTCTTCATAACAATTTGGTGTCTATTTGTGGTCCAAGTTCCCTTTACAGGGATATTAAATTACTTTGCTGCACAAACAGACATTCTAGAAGGGATCATATTATTTTAAGGGATTAGCCCCTATTTTACATAAATTTCCCATTTGCCTAAACTACCATGTAGATAATCCTATAATGTTCATCAAGTGATTCAGCACTCTTGCTACTTATTTTTTTTACTTTGTGCAGACTCTCTGTGATTATTTTTCTGAACTCTGGTGAATAGAAGGGGCTGTAGCAGGAAAGTTATGGGAGACACCATAAGGACCGCCCAGAACAGTGAGAGAGATGGTAGCTGTTTGTATACTATATATAAAGGGCAGAAAAGGGAGAACAGAGAAAGGCTATCAAAAGAGGAAAAGACACAGGTACAACATATACTTGTAGAGAGGTGTAATGGAACAGATTTATTGAATAGTGACTAACCCATTCAACCTTTTAAATTCAATACAAGGAAATAGTAAAGTTGCCCATCCATCTTAGGCGGGTGATGGATGAAAATGCATGTTTGTTGGGGTAAGCTATTTTTAAAAATTTCTGCATAAATTAAAAAAAAACCCCTGTAAATTCTCATAAAAATATACGTTAATAACGACTTTGCCCATAGAACAGTGCTCCTTATATAATTCAGTATATTGTCTCACTGACATTTGCCATAGTGTTATATGGTGAAAATCCATATTAATGTACATTTTAATGAGAATTTGCAGTATTTTGGAATCTCATGCAGAATTTTTTTAAAGAACCTATCATTGCTGCAAGGCAAAAAATTGACTGCTATATCAAATGGGGTAACTTTAAGCTGTTGTGTCCAATGCTTAAGGCTCCTCTAGCTATAAAATAGTCTGTGACTACTGGATAAGCGGGTAAGGCACTGCGACTACTGGGGGCATCACTGTGACTACTAGTTATTGGGGCAGGCACTGGGACTACTGGAGGCAGGCACTAGGACTACTGGGTACTGGGGGAAATATTTTACTTACCTCTGCATATAGGGGCATTGTCTTCTAAGCCCACATAGGCCAAATGCTATAATTGTACATTTTGTACCCCATGTGCCACTTTTGCTGTTTGTCAGGCATGGGATCCAATTGGCTTGCCTCGGCTCAGACAATCCAGTTGTTAAAATTGTGACCGTCTCGCTGATGCTGGTTATCTACTGCAGTGAAGCATGGGAATTTTTAGCTCCCATACTCCACTGCTCTATGTCCATCACACAGGCAACCAGAGTTGCGGCCCGTGTGATGCTAGACAGGGCACAGGCGATGTGTTATAAAGTGCCTGCCTGAGCCAGATCAAAGGTGCTGAGAAGACCCGGTCCCTGTGGCCGAAGATGACTTGGCATAGGCAGATGTGTGTTATCATCACAAGTCATCTGCGCCGCAGTTTATGATTTAACATGAAAAAGACACCAGGAGAGAAGAGAAGGTCCAGAGAGAATCAAGTTAAGTATTTTTTTATATACCATTTGCTACTGTGGAACATCACTGTGACTACTGGCTACTGGGGACAATATTGTGATTGCTACTTGGGGAATTACTGTGACTAGTGGGGGAATCACTTTGACTTCTGTGGTGTTACTAATGGCTACTGGGGGCAGGCACTGTTACTACTGGCTACTGTGGCAGGCACTGTGACTTTTGGCTACTGGGGACAAGCACTGTGACTACTCCCTTTTTGAGACAGGTTCTGTGACTACTAGCTACTGAGATAAGGCACTGTAGCTATCGACTACAGGGGGCAACACTGTGACTACTGGTTATTGGGGTAGGCACTGTTACTACTGGGAACAGACACTATTATTACTGGGGGAAGGCACTGCTACAACTGGCTACAAAAGGCAACCACTGTTACTACTGGGGCATACACTGTGACTATTGGCTTCTGTGTGGGGGCACTGTGACATTTTCAGAACCTGTAACTAAATTAACTACTGTGGGTGGGTGGGCACTCTAACTACATTAGTGACTGTGATGGAAATGTTATTTTATTTTTTATTTGGGTTATAATAGGGATCTCTAGGGGAACAACAGAGCATTTTTAAGTTTGTGATAAAAAAAAAATGATAATTATGAAGGGAAGAGCCTAACTTTTTTGTGTTGCTAAATCTACAGGGATGAGAGATGGTTGGAAGAATGGTAGCCAGGTAGAAGAAGAAGACATCATAGGGTTTACAGGAATTGCTGGCATTACATATGAGCTCCCAATTCTGCACTCAATACTCAATATTTTTTACAGTGAGCTTGGTTCTATTAGTTCTAGTTTTTATTCTACCTTCTGGATCTATGCAGTTAACATAACAGTTTTGTATTTAAGGGTTGGTAAAGGGTCTGTATATGTCCATATATGAGTTAATATGTAATGCATATAATTATAGTTATAAAAAGGTTGACTTAAAGGGAACCTACCACCATGAATCTTCCTATAAAGGTAGATCGGGTGGTAGGTGGATCAATAGGATCCCCGCAATGTTTTGAAAAGTTTTATTGCCCCAATATTCAAATTTTCTTATGCGGCTACTGGGGCATGGAGTAGCCACATCTGAGGTTACACGGGGCGGCTACTCCACGCACCGGTAGCCTCTTTTCTCCTCCTACCGAAAATCTGCAGACAGCATATTCGTCGCCCTCGTCCGACAAATCTGCTGTCTGCTCATGCGCAGAACAGCAAGCCATGCCTGTGCAGCTCCGGCTTCGGAGCAGTGACCGCGCAGGCGCAGACAGCAGATTCGTCAGACGAGGGCGCGCAATAAAACTTTTCAAAACATTGCAGGGACGTGAGGATTAGCCCTTAAAAGGGCTATCCTCACGTCCTATTGATCCAACTACCACCCGATCTACCTTTATAGGTAGTTTCGTGGTGCTAGGTTTCCTTTAAATAGTATATTAAGCTACTATAAAGTGAATTTTAAATATAGGAATTGTTGTTTACAGTAGGTATAATTTTTTCTTGTGCCACGCTACAAAACACAAATTTTGCTCCCAAAGTAGGGAGCCTGTTGTTAAGTAGGTGTGATTGCTTATACCATTTCACATATAGAGCAGAGGTAATTGTTGCTCCCAGCAGTGAATGAAACAGGCCATCTTGAGTTGGACCTCAAGGTCCTTATAACAGCAACACGGATTATTTTACTACTATGCATCTTCTTTTTATCTTTTTATAGATAAAACTACAGCATGAATGACTGAATTCACCAAATGTGCAAAAATACATTCTTATGTAGCAAAACTACACAGTAACCAAAACCCGTTTTGTGTCTCAAACCTGAGTAGCCCTCAAGCAAATTAAGGGCTGGTCCTAATATATGAAGAAAATTAAGTAATTTGAAACTCAGAGGGTGTCAACACAGGTGTGGCTGTCCATTACTATTTGGGAATGATTATTGGCACCAGACAGGTATTATACAGAAGCCGACTTTTAATTTGGTCTAATTTTGCACTTGGCAAATATCGTGGATGTAATAGAATCTCTGATGATAATGTATTTTACTGCAGCACCACTCACCTTCCTGCCCGGACAGATCTACAAGAAGCATTAACTAAATTTTACACAATTGTATAAACTTCTCAGAATGACTATAGTCTATATAGGTTTCAGATTCTTGGCTTTAAAGCATTGTTCACTTCACTGTTCCAAAACAAAGGGTCTGCAGGGGTCTGTATCCTCTGGCACCATCTTAACAGACTTTTGGACTGATGTACACCACCAGTTGCTGCTCTCCTTACTTATCTCCACTCATACACTGCTCTTTGCATTTCCCAAAGGAAGTCCTGCCGAAACATTATGCAACGCAATAGTGGAAATTACCTGTCTACTTCAAAATAAAATATTTTGTCTGCATCACAAGGAGTGCTTGGGCTACACTATTCATTTGCATGGCTCTTTAACCACTTTCTGACATTGGACTTAGTACTACATCACAGGCGGCAGGGACTTGTAGTACTATGTCTCGCTTCTGGCACCGGCTGCTGAATGGAGCCGGTGCCAGAAGCTGCAGGTGTCAGCTGTATATTGAAGGTTCCAAAAAGTGTTCAAAAAAGTTGGTACCACTGAAAAAAACAACTCAATGCGTAAAAAATAAGCCCTAACTCAGCTCTGTCAACCCAAAAATATTAAAGTTATGTCTAAGAAAAGATGTCGATATAAAAATAAATGAGATTTTCTCTATATTAGTTTTTCTTCAGTAAAATTGTAAATATATACAAAAAATATATATAAATGAGGTATCACCGTAATCGTAGTTATCTATAGAATATAGATAATAAGTTATTTTTATGGTACGGTGTACGCCCCAAAAAGCTTATGACCCACTAAAATGAAGTATTTGTAAAGTACATCTCATGTCGCAGAAAATAAGCCCTTATATGTCCATATTTCCAAAAAAGATTATATAAAGATTGTATAGCCATTGAATAGGGACAATACATAATCTGCTCTAAATGGAGCAGCATCCCTTGATGCCCTGTGCCCATAAAGCAGTTCACCACCACATTTGGTGTATTGTTATACTCGGGAGAAATAGGGTATGAAACTTTATAGAGCGTTTTGGTATTTTATCCACTGATAATGTGTACATTTTTCATTCAGATAAAAGTGTAAATTTCAAAATTGCACACGATGTTGATTTAACCACTATAAAACAATTAAAGGTTTACCAAACTTCATAAAAGTTGTTTTACATACGTTGAGGGGTGTAGTTTGTATAATGGAGTATTTATGGGGTTTTACTATTATTTAGGTCTCTCAAAGTGACTTGAAATCTGAGCAGGTCCCTCAATAGCAGGATTTTTTTTATGAAAATGTGAAAAAGTGCACCTAAAGTTCAAAGCCCCATAACATCCTACAAAAATGAAATGAATGCTTATAAAAGCAGACATTTGGTAAACATTAGTTATCTGTAAGGACTTTATGTTGAAAAAGTAGATCATTTGAATTTGTAAAATCAAGAATTTTTCTAAATTTACACCAAATATATGTTTTTTTTCATAAACGCAAAACATACTTCCAGAATTTTCCAATTTCCAGATTTGAAAAAATGGGCAGTGTCAGGAAGGTGAAAAGTGGTTTTGTCAGTAAGGGGTTAAGCAGGAATTCCCCGGTTAGGCCTATTCTGCCACTGACCGTGCATCAGGACCATGCATAAACATCTTCTTTAATTTTAAATAACCTATGGTATAGTCACAAAAAAGGCACAAAACACCCAAAAAGGTACAACAGTAGAGAAAAAAGAAAAGAACAATTATGGTAAATGACCTCCATTTTTTTTCAGTGGTGCTAGGATTTTTTCTATCCCCAGATATTATTTAAGGCAAGCAGAGGGGCACTGGGTCGTTGCTTGTGTTGTGAGAACATTTTTATTTAGGACCATAGTGGGACATAGTTTAATCCAAAGGACGTTATACTGTGTCTGATTGACATATTTTCAGGGGCACAGTGTGGAAATGTGCCTCAAAAGCTCAAGACTTCTGACTTGAATATAAAGTGGCAAAATTAAAAATATTTTCTGTATTTGCTGATTACGTTTTAAAGGATAGTTGTGGTGAATTGTGCCTTTATCTATTCATGAAACTGGCTGTGGTATCAAGGGGCATAGACTTTTTTGTTCATGGTGTTGCTTATTTTGAATGGAGGCATTTATTGTAACCCCCCCTCCCCTTACCAAGAAAACCACCATGAAATACCATGAAACATCATAAAGCCTATTCCATTTAACCCGACATTACACTGTACCCAATTAAACAGCAGATACATACACCTTTAACTTAATCTACTTTATATAGCCGAGGTTAATTAATTCACTTGGAACAGCATACTTAGTGCCATGAGAAGTGGGTCATCATAGCTGGCATGATAATTACAAGCCTTTCCGGCACTTTAATAGAAATTTCTGATCAAAATTAGGATTTATTTGCTTAATCACAAGTTGAACCTGTATGGAAGCTATTTCTTGGCTTATACTACCAGACATGTTTCATTTTGCAGGTATTTCTATGCTCTAACCCCTGGCTATGACTATGATACACAATGATGATTCCAAAAATTCCTGTCCACCACTGTATAAACCTGATATATAATGCACTACAGTGATTACCAGGTAAAGGGAATGATCCAAATCATTGATCTGTAAATATTCTTAGCTAACAGTGGTTTGACACGTTGTGGCAGATTTATCAAGCTGTCTGAAAGTCAGAATATTCCTTTATTAAAGCTCAGCTTTCATTTTACCAATATTTTAAAGGGGAGCTGTGATTGGTTGCCAAGGTCAACTGAGAATATTCTGACTTTCAGACAGCCTGATAAATCTGCCTCATCATATACTGAAGGTTACTAAGCTACGAACCACAACATGGAACATTGTAAAATGGTAATATATACCGTAATTTACTAAAGCATGTAATTATCTCCAGAAACTAAATTATAGGCAGAATATTTACCTATATACTAATATATGTGTATGTACAGGTATGTCATATGGAATAGGTTTTTTGATCGCTTTATAGAAGACATAAAAGTATGATAACCTCTCAGAATATCAAAACAATTTTAATTCCATATCTGTAAGCATATGCCTAGAGGCATCACAGATATAGCCAAATAATATCCTTGTCACAAATGCCACTTCATGGACTCCCAATAAAACATATCAGCTGACACCAACAAATGTTAAAAATGTAATTAATTTTATTGGTTTAAACATAAAAATACACAAAAAGTCCTCAGCGGAACCAGCTATGGCTTTGATACATAAATTACAGTGATCAGTATAATAACAATAGCCAGCCAGTATGATTACCATTAGTGCAAAAAGGAAACCCCCCGAAAAAAGATAAATATTACAATTTAACTAAAAATTTCACCAAATTGCATAAATGATTAGTGCAGAGGATAACTGTAAACTTTGTAATAAATTAATTAAAGAAATATGTTTCTCTACACTCCTCTTTCCCTCCCTTTTTCCTGCCCTTAGCAGTGTCCTCCATTACTAATACTCTAAAAACCCATAGATAAGAAGCTGATAAAGTTTCTACTGACTTAATTCGTTAAAGTCAGGCACTAAAGGAAACCTGTCACTATTTACCATATGTTATTTAGCAACTTTACATCTTCCAAATCATGTTTATTTCATGGCCCAGTAAGGCTCCATCATCCATAAAATCAAGTTTAAAGTGAGATGTAAATTGGTTGTATAAAGTCATGGAGGCGGAGAGTTTAAGACTAAAGTCAAGCTTTCCTCACCTCTGAAAGCCTCCACCTGTGCTTGACATCATGCATGTCACGGGTGTTCCCGCGACCTATATTGCGGGTCGCAGGCTCACCCATACTAGCGTGTCGCCTGCAAATCTCACCTCTCCCGACTACAAGGGCCAGCGTACCAATAATTGGCGCTTGCCATTTTCTAGAAGACTATTTAAGCCTGCCTTTTCCTGAAAGCCCTGCCAGTTCTTCATGCCTCAAGCCATTGAGAAAGTGGTATTTGATGCCTTGTGCTATTCTCGTGATTTCCTGTGGTGACCCTGGTTCGGTTTCTGACTTCGCTCCTTTGCCGCCTGCCCTGACCTGTTGCTATGTCTCTGATTTTGATCCTGTGCTGCCTGTCCTGACCTCCTGACCCCGACTACGAGATTGCCTCCCATCCAAGGTGGCCTTTATCATCATCCTCTCTGGAAAGGCCCTGGCCTGGGCTTCCCCCCTGTGGGACAGAGACAATCCAGTCACGCCTACTCACACGTCATTTCTGGCGGAATTCCGGTCCATCTTTGAAGAACCTGCATGGGCCTCCTCTGCTAAGACTGCGTTGCTAAACCTACGTCAAGCCGACTTGGGAGAGTATGCAGTTCAGTTCCGCACTCTGGCCTCTGAACTTGCCTGGAACTATGCAGCCCTGATTGCCACCTTTAAAAAGGGTCTCTCTGCTCAGGTTAAAGTTAGACACTTTCCTCGATTGGGACCTGCCTTCCAAAAGCTGATCCAGCCTGCGCCTCTGCCTGTATCGTTTGCTGAGGAACCTATGAAGGTGGACAGAAACCAACTCTCTCTCCAGGAGTGTTTCAGGTGATGTCTGGAGACCCTCTGTCTGTATTGTTTCAGCCTGCAGCACTTCATTGGGAAGTGTCCTGTCCGTCCCTAACATCTGGGAAATGCCAGCACCTAGGGTTCTTGGGAGAAGCTTCCCTAGGTGTTAGCAATGCTTCTCCATGCTTGACTATTCCGGTGTTCCTCAGCATTGGCATCTGCACCGAGTTCCAAGTCCCAGCTTTCTTGGACTCCGGTTCTGTGGGGAAATTTGTGGATGACGTCCTGGTCTTCCGACAACACATCCCTGTGCTCCTTCTCGAAAAAACATTTGGTTATCTCCACGGTCAGTGGACAAATCCTCTCTGATCTGGTCCAATACCGGTCCGATGGAGCTGATATCCATGCAAGTCAGTCCTGTCCTTTTTAGTGTTGCCATGCTCTACCTCGTCCCTCCAGCTAGGACTTCCATGGTTGCATCTCCATGCACCCATCCTTAAGTGGGAGATATGGAGGGATTCTCTGGTGGGGACCTGACTGCCAATCTCGTTGCATGAAAGTTCATCATCCTGTGTCAGTCATGCTCTCTTCCCTGCTCCACAAGTCTCTGGAGGGTCTTCCAGCTTGCTACCAGGACATTGCCAATGTATTCTCTAAGAAGCAGGCAGAGACATTGCCACCACACCGTCCTATGACTGCCCTATTGATTTGTTGCCGGGTACCTCTCCTCCGCAGGGTCGGGTATACCCTCTCTTGGTTCCTGAGATCGCTGCTATGTTGGAATAAATTAAAGAGAACCTGCAGAGTTTTTTTTTTACATAAGTCCTCCTCTCCAGCTGGTGCAGGGTTGTTTTTTGTGACCAAGAAGGATGGCTCCCTCCCTCCTTGCATAGATTATTGTAGACTTAACATGATCATGGTTAAGAACTGCTACCCCCAGCCGTTGATCACAGAACTTTTTGATCAAATGCGTGGCTCCAAGATTTTCTCCAAGCTGGACCTTCATGGGGCCTACAACCTCATCCAGATTCACAAGGGTGATGAATGTAAGACTGCATTTAACACCCGTGATGGACATTTCGAGTACCTTGTAATGCCATTTGGACTTTGTAATGCTCCAGCTGTCTTACAGGAGTTTGTCAATGATACAATGATATCTTCCGAGATCTGCTGTATACAATTGTCGTGGTTTACCTTGACAACTTTTTGGTGTTCTCTCCAGATCTTGAGACATACCAATCTCACGAACGGCAAGTTCTAGTCCACCTTCGGGCCAATCGTCTCTACACCAAGCTCAAGAAGTGTCACGTCTACCAATGAAGTCTTCCTTTCCTTTCCTTTCCAACAAAGGTCTCCAAATGGATCCCGCTAAACTGTCTGAGGTTCTGCAGTGGCCGCGTCCAGAAGGTCTATGAGCCATCCGAAGGTTCCTAGGCTTCACAAACTATTACCGGCATTTCATTAACTTTTCTCTACTTTGGTGTCTTCCACCATGGCACTCATCAAGAAGGGAGGCCGAGGCTTGAGAAAGCGCTTTCAGCGCGAAACGGCCCGTCGCCTTCCGTGGCGTGCATCACCCCTGCCCTGATTTCTTCCTGAATAAAGTCTTCTCTGCTTGCGATCGGTGAGTGCCGTTTTTTTCCTTACTCCTTTGGATGTTGAAATTGTGTCTTCTGTGAAGCTTGGACGTGCACCCCGCAGCAGTATTCCCTCTGCCGGTCCCAACGTGTGGCTGTGTCTGTCGGACGTGGACTTTGGTTCCGTGCCTGTGTTTAGGTGGTGCCAGTCATTCTATCTCTCATTGACTCATCAAGAAGGGCCCTCTTTGGTCCTTGGCAGTTGAAGAGGCCTTCTCTAAGTTAAAGTCTGCTTTTGCCTCGGCTCCTGTTCTGAATAGGCCTGACATGGAGAAGCCCTTTTATCTCGAGGTGGATGCATCTTCTGTAGGTGATGGGGCGGTGCCCACTCAGAAGGGGCCTAAAGGCCGAACACTCACATGCAGATTTTTTTAAAAAACCTTTCTCCCGCAGAGAGAAATTGCTCTATTGAGAACAGAGAACTTTTAGCCATTAAGCTTGCCCTGGAGGAATGGCAATATATTCTGGAGGGAGCCTGCCATCCGGTTTGCGTATATACAGACCATAAGAATATCTTATAACTCCAGACAGCCCAATGTCTAAATCCCAGGCAAACCCGTTGGTCACTTTTCTTCTCATGCTTCAACCTGTTAATCCACGTTTAGACCTGGGGAGAAAAATGTCAAGGCGGATGTCCTTTCCCCTGCCTCCAATGTTGTTGGTGAAGAGCCTTTTCCTCAGCATATTATCTCTCTGGAACAGTTGCTTGTTGCCGCTCTGGTGGATCTTCGGCAGCTTCCTCCTGGAAAAACGTATGTCCAACCTGCACTGCGGAAAAAAAAATTTGTCTTGGGGACATTTTTCGTGCCTGGCTGGGCACCCTGGGGAGCAATGCTCCATGGCCCTCATCTCCTGCTACTACTGGTGGTCTGACTTGGTCAAGGATGTTCTTTGTGGAATCCTGAACTTCCTGTGTCTGTGGTCGCACGTGGCTATGGACTTTGTCACGGACTTTCCACCTTCCTCTGGCAATACCGTCATCTGAGTGGCGATGGACTGGTTTTCTAAGATGTCGCATTTTGTTCCCCTTCCAGGTCTTTCGTCTGCTCCACGTCTTGCCAACTTGTACTTTCAGCATATTTCCCGGATGCATGGTCTTCCCCAGCACATTGGGGCAGATTTACTTACTCAGTCCATTCGCGATCCAGCGGCGCGTTCTCTGCGGTGGATTCGGGTCCGGCCGGGATTTACTAAGGCAGTTCTTCCGACATCCACCAGGTGTCGCTGCTGCGCCGAAAAGCATCGCAACGCACTGAATTTCACCGAGCCATCGTTGATGAAGGTAAGTGTGTGTCGAGCGACACTTTTTTTTAAAAAAATGCGGTGTTTTTTCCGAATCCGTCGGCCACGTCCCCCAATTTCCGTTGCGTGCTTGCCGGCACCGATGCGCCACAATCCGATCGCGTGCGCCGAAATCCCGGGGCAATACAGGGAAAATCGGTGCAAAACTGAAATACGCAAATCGGCCCTTAGTAAATGACCCCCATTGTGTCAGACCGGGGGGTTCAGTTTGTGTCCAAGTTCTGGCGATTCTTGTGCAATCAGTTGCAAGTGACTTTGCACTTCTCCCAGGGCTGTTATCTACGCCATTTTGTCTCTGCTCGTCCAGTATGTTGCCGTGGGCAGAGTTCTCAAATATATAACTCTGGACTCAGAGTCTGCCAAAGCAGCTCCATTCTTCGTTGTCTATCGATGCCCACCTCTGCCTCTGTCTGTTCCCTCATAGGTGTCTGAAAAATTGATACAAGACCTTAAATCTGTCTGGGAACAGACCCACCAGTCTCTTCTTCAGGCCTCTGCTCGCACCAAGTCCCAGGCTGATATGAGAAATAGGGCTCCTCCTGTCTTCTCTCTGGGCGACAAGGTCTAGTTGTCTTCTAGGTATGTCCGATTGAAGATTCCCAGCTATAAGCTTGGTCCACAGGTTCTTGACCCGTTCAAGGTGTTAAAGCACATAAATCCTGTAGCGTATAGGCTCCGCCTTCCACTATGCGCATCCTAAACTATTTCCATGTCTCCCTTCTGAAACCTGTCAACCTCAACTGCTTATCTCGGCAACCTCCTCTTCCTGCTCCAGGGGCTGACTCTGTGGATGTCTTCGAGGTAAAAGAGGTACTGTACATGAAGACGGTGAGAGGAAAGCGGTTCTTCCTTGTTGACTGGAAGAGCTTCAGGCCCGAGGAGAGATCTTGGGAGCTTGAGGAGACAATCCTGGACTGTAAAGGTTTAAAGGCCCAGCGCACCGCTATTTGGCACTGGCCATTTTCTAGAAAACTGCCGGATCTTCGTGCCTCATGCCGTTGAGAAAGCGGTGTTTGATGCCTTGCGCTATTATCGTAATTTCCCATTGTGACCCGGATTCCGTTTCTGAAAACCGGGTGGCACTTAGATTCCGGTCCCAGGTAGTGGCTTGTGTCATCGTCTGCAGTGGTTCAGGGGATCCACTATCTCTGAGCCTGACAATGCACTGGATTCTGGAGATCGGCTAAGTGATGTCTCTGGATGCAGGATAATCAATTACAGAGAGAGGGCTTTTTGAGATAAAGAGAGCTTGAATTAAGTGTAAAACTCTCCGCCTCCTTGACTTTATGTAACCAATTCACATCTTACTTCAAAGTTTATTTTCTGGATAATGCCATTACACTGGGCCATGAAAGAAATCATCTAGAATGTGTTCAGTTGCTTGACAACATACTGATAGTGGTTAATTAGGTCAACTTCTGCTGACAGGTTCACTTTAAAGAACTGAATCATCAAGTGAAATTATCTGATGAAATTCTCCTAGAAACTTTCAAAAGCCTCTCATATTTAAAGGAAATTTTCTTTCAAAAACAAGAATGATGAACCTGGAGCCCTTCATGCTCATTAGCATAATTGTAAAAGTTGATTTTAAAAGGAAGGAGGCCATGAATAACAAATATAAGAAGATTACCACCGTCATGGTTTCTGGAACTATGAGTAAGTGTTTTATCATGCTTGCTTTTAATGATAGATTTTCCTAAGTTTATCCTGAAAAATGATATTATAAAATATTTTTTGGAATAGATACCACATTAGCCTCACTATTACATTTCAAAGGACTTCCCCTTCCAGATGTTAGCATACAAAATTCCTACTCAAACTCTTTGAAAATAATATTAAAGGAGTTAAAGCAAGTTAAAGAAAATCTACCATTTGATTTGATTGCATTATAAAGCAAACATACCTTGAGAATGCTGTAACAACACTGATACAGAAACATATCTTGTTTAATCCCTGTGCTGAGTGGTTTTGCTGAAAAAACAATTATAAAATTCAGGACCTTGGGAAAAACATATCGCACACAAGCTTTATGAACAGCCAAGACAGGACTAATCAACCTGAGCTGGATCACTCCTACACAGCAGATCGGGGATGGTGCAACAATTGATTATTCTGCCTGGCAGGGAAAACAGTGATTACATCATCCTCTGGTGCAGTGCATAGCTAATGTGAAAGGAAAAGCACAGAGCCCCAGAACAAAGCGGCAGAGCTTCATTATCATAATTTTATAATTGTTTTTTTCAGCAAAACCACTAAGCACAGGGATTAAACAAGATATGATTCTGCATCAGTGTAGCTACAGCATTCTCAAAGTATGTTTGGTTCATAATGCATCCAATCAAATAGTAGAATTTCTTTTGTTATCCCCAATCTTGTGGATATGGAATAACAATCTGATTGGTGGGGGTCTCACTGACTGCCTGGCTGACTACCAGAATGGACCTCCACAGATGGAGAGTGGAAAGTTGAGCAAGTGCTTGCAGTTTCATTCATTATTATTGGAGTGTAGGAAAATGCAAAGCACTAAGCTCTCTCCAACACTCTCATAGACAGTGAGTGAGAGTGCCAGAGATAGCTGAGCGCTGTGCTCACCGATATCTGACTTTTTCATATTATTGAATGGAGTGACAACAAACATGCTTTACCTGCCACCACTTTATTCAATTAGTGAGAAATGGACCCCACTTATTGTATGGTGGAGGTTTATTCTAGTCATCCATGGATTCATTACAATTAAATGTATTACAATAATGGCTTTTTTGCAAATAAAAGGAAATTTTAGCCCTATTATGTCCTTTAAATCAAATAACTATTTCCATTTACTGCCCCCTTTTCCAATCATAATGTTTACAACGCATCTGGTGTTGATAGATATAAATGCCAAAGTAGTGAAGTACAATCTCCCATAAATAATGATACATTGCGGCACCATAGTGGCACCTCCATCGTCTTCGATATGTGTACTCTACTGTGTTTTGGGGTGTTTGTAATATCAAACCCGGTAGTAGCGTGATATCGTAATGTTTATAATAACTGTTATTGTTTTGGTTGTTACGATTGGATTTAATTACTGTTTTAGTATTTGGAACCAGTTATTATATCATTAGATCTATAGAATAATTGGTCCTTGGGGTTTTAATTGAATGGGCGTTTGCAGACTTCATGCTATGACCATGGGAGAATCTCTCTACTTAGTGTTCTTATATTATAAATATGCCAAAAGAAAAACTCTAATATGGTGATGGACAACTAATTAGGGAAATGTCATGAACAAATTATATGTGTAGACAATACATATCACTTTCTATAATAATAATAATAATTCTTTACTTATATAGCGCACACAGATTACGCAGCGCTGCACAAAGCATGTCAATTTGGTCCCTGTCCCCATGGGGCTCACACTCTAAACAACCTAACAGTATGTTTTGGAGTGTGGGAGGAAACCGGAGTACCTGGAGGAAACCCATGCAAACATGGAGAGAACATACAAACTCTTTGCAGATGTTTACCTGGGTGGGATTTGGACCCAGGACCCCAGCGCTGCAAGGCAGAAGTGCTACCCACTCAGCCACCGTGCCTTCCATGGATAGCTAAGATCCTGCAAGTTGAAAGCATACTTATCAGTATGTGACCATGTTGTATGGTGGGAATACCTCTTTAGACTCTAGTCTAGAGGGGTATTCCCCCATACAACATCGTCACATGATGACCCAATATGGACTAGTGATGTTGGGCATACACGTGTACAGTTCTCTAAATATCTGGGGTTCACACACCGAAAGATAACACCGTGATGGCCACAAACAAATAGAATTGTGGAAATATTCATGTGCACTTTAGGGAAGAGAGTTAAAGCAGCATATTTGTTGTTATACAGATCCCCACACAACTATAGTAGTACACATCATCCAAATACTATTGCTGCTCCTTCCCATCTACTATTCAACAGAACGCCTCACATACGTATTCTTGATGTGACCTCTACTGATGAATCTACTGTGAGACCAGCAAATTTCAAAAACAAGCAGAAAATGAAACATTATGAAGAGACGTCACGCCCAGCCATCTTTTATAGAGAAGAGTGACAAAGTAGCTGCACGTCAAAAACAGAACAAGAAGTGTCCAAGAAAGGAAATATGGTCACAGGTGAGCAAGATGGACATTCTATTACCCAGAATGCCTCACATTTCACAGTGTTACCAAAAAATGGATTACAAGAAATGCCGGTGAATCCTCTCCGAACCACATAGATGTTACTGAGAGTGACACTTCTCAACAGGACATAGCTAACTCTTCAGAAAAAAGTGGGGGGTATATATCAAGCTGCCTAAGCTTAAGAATGTGCTAAGTTGCCCATGGCAACCAATTAAAGCTTTCATTTAGAGCTGCAATTGGTTGCCATGGGCAACTAAGCAGATTCTTACGCAGCTTAATAAATCTCCCCCAGTTTTCTTCAACAACCAAGATCCAGTGAGAAAAAGAAGAGTCCCATCCAGACTTATTGAGAATGCTTAATTTGAGTTTATATCCGGGTTATAGAGTACAGGCGGTCCCCTACTTAAGAACACTCGACTTACATACGACCCCTAGTTACAAACGGACCTCTGGATATTGGTAATTTACTGTACTTAAAATCCAATTGTCACAGAGGCCAAAAAAGTTCTGGCTGGGATTACAATGATAAAATATACAGTTCCGACTTACATACAATGTGCGATTTTCTCCAATATTGGTTTTGCTCAGTAAAATTGAGCAAAGATAAGAAAAACTATTTAAATGAGGTATCACCGTAGTCGTAGTGAACCAGAGAGCGGGGGGAAAAGTGCTAAAAGTCCAAAATAAAAATTGATAATTTTCTTTGTGTCTACCTTGAAATAGTTAATAAAATCTTGTGAATAAGCTATGGACTCCCCAAAATAAAATCATTTATACATTGTATCTTACCCTCAAATAATAAGCCCTCATATGTTTAATATCTAAATTTTATAGCCTGTACAATGTGACAATGCTAATTTGCTGTGAATGGTGCTGCTTTCATTCCATGCCCGGCCTAGTCTGTTCACTCCTGCCATATGTACAATACTACAATATTGCAGTTTATGGCCAACTGGCTAATGATCTGTAACATTATTCTAGCAGCACACTGTTACAGATCACGCATGAATGACAACATGAACAGAACAGAATGAACATTGTGGTTCGGGCCCGCTCAAACTTCATGGGAACCAGTAACATGTCCAGAATGGTTATTTTATGCGGACTTGGCAAATGGAAAAAAATTGACCTAACTAGTTATCCTGTTGTACCGAAACATGCAGATGAGAGGTTAATAAGAGGTCCAATTTAACCTCCAGTAAACTGTAGATAATAATCTTGAAGTGAATTGAATGCCATTGTTTAAAACAAAATGAAGCATAAGGTTTTGCAGTGAGAAAATATGTTGCATGAAGAGAATGTCAAGGAGAAAGGGAGAAGGAACAAATTTGTCCATTTTGGAAAATTGACCCAAGACCACCCAAACATTACAGCGTGAAGAAGGAGACAGATAAAGCCCTTTGCTGCTGTATGTGTTACCATTGTTGATCAAGCACAAAAAGAGGCATAAGAAGACGGACAGGTTTAGCTTTACTGGACTATGTGGACTAATTTGGAGTTGGAAAAAATGTACTCCCTTTGGGCTAAAAGGACATAAATTTTGCCTACAGGATATATATTTTATCAGAACCAGTGTGATCGGATCTGTGATGAGAATATATATCTTTGACCTAAAGGAAACCTACCATCTCGGATCTACCTATTAAGGTAGATCCGGTAGAAGGTTCAACTAATGAATGACATGGGAGCCCATTTTAGGGATAATCCTTGAGTGGCCTGTAACTTTATAAATATTTTATCATCTAATATACAAATATCCAAAAGAGGCTACTGGGCGTGGAGTAGCTGGAGCTGAAGCTACACGTTGTGGCTACTCCACGCCCTAGTAGCCTCTTTGGATCCTCCTACTTCAGCACATGCTTAATAGTTCCAGCTACGGAGCCAAGTACAAGCCGCCGCCATCTCTGCATACATAGTTTATCTTGTACTAGTACGATCCAAAAAGGCTACTAGGGCGTGGAGCACCTGCACCGTGTAGCTTAAGCTTCGGCTACTCCGCGCACCAGTAGCCTCTTTCGGATATTTGCATATTAGGTGATAAAAGATTTTTAAAGTTACAGACCATTCAAGGATTAGCCTTAAAACTGGCTCCCATGGCATTCATTAGTTGAACCTACCACCGGATCTACCTTAATAGTCACCACGTAGATTTTTGTTCTTATACTTCATATCTTTTCTTTTAAATTTATTTTAATTTTTGTAATGCTCGTGTGATGTTGTATACACATTGTGATAATGTAACAGATGTGTTGTCTTTTGTATGCCTGTTACATGTATGTGTACAAGAAATACACATTGTTTGAAGTATGTGTGAAATGATGTGGCTCAGAGACATCAGAAGATGTTTTTTTTTATTGGCTTTCAATGACTTTTAAGTGAGGAAATATGTAAAAACCTCTTCAGTCACTTGAACCACATCATATTTAAGCAAAGCAATGAAGTGAGTTATTTTTGCAATGACTTCCATCTGCCTCCCACCCGGCTTCTTTCTTTGTTCAATAGAACCTAAACCTGCAGGGTTTACCACTGGACATCAGGGGGAATTTATTAATCGGAGGATGGAAGAAAAAATTGGTTAGAATTCACTGGAATCCAGTAAAAATGTGGCTATAGCTTTATTTTTACAGTTGGGAAATGCACATACCGTATATACCGGCGTATAAGACGACTGAGAAAATTTCGTCTGGTCTGGGGTCGTCTATACGCCGGTAATGTTTCTTCTCACCTTTTCCGCGATCCACGAGCTCCGCTGCTACGCTCCGGCCGCGGTGACAGCTCCGTGGGTGTTGGCGTCGCAGAGAATATGACGTCGGCAGCGGCTGACGTCATATTCTGTGAGCCGCCAGCGCTCAATGAGCTGTCACCGCCGGCCGGAGTGTAGCAGCGGAGCTTCGGTGGATCGCGGAAAAGGTGAGAAGAAAGGTGAGAAGCTGTTGTATTATTAATGTGCCAAGCAGGCTGGCTATATAGAGGGGGAGGCAGCAGGATACAAACTGGGGGGCCGGCATTCCGCCACAATGGGGGGCCGCCAGGCTGATAATAGCTGGTGTATACTGGGGGTACAGGCTGGCGATTACTAGGGGGTAGTTTGGCTATATACAAGGGGCGCTGGTGTATACTGGGGGTACAGGCTGGCAATATACAGGGGGAGCTGGCTGTTGGAAAAGGGGTAGTCTTATATGGCGAATATATCTTAAACTCTATATTTTTAACAGGAAAGTAGGGGGGTCGTCTTATACACCAGGTCGTCTTATACGCCGGAATATACGGTAGTACAACAGTTACCAGTATATCATCTAATGCGTTTAAGGCCATATTGATCTATAGGAGGACATGTATCACTCCTATCGCTTCCTTTTTCTTTTTTTGTGCCACTTTTTGTGCCACTTTTTGCAGTTTGTGGCTTTTTAGGTGCAGAATCAAGCAGCATACTAAAGTTAGCTGTCTCAAGGATTTAGTGTAGTGTTCCATATTTATCTTTGTAGCCCAGATGTTTGTGCAACTTGTGCGACTTTTGGGCTTGGAATTGTCCTATTCTTGCACTTAATAAGCCACAAAACAGAGCATGCTAAACCCAGACTTACTTTTGGTAAACTAATATTTGGAACTAAAAAGTTGCAAAACACAAAAAGTCCCAAAAGTGAGACTAAAAAGGTAAATCACCACCTGTATCACAAAGGAAAAAACTTAAGATACATTGCAATGATTACGTGCCATCGGCACCTTCCACCAGTTCACAGTGTGGTGTCATTGCACATTACTAAAATAGATTTGTTTTATCCTTCTGCTTATTATTAATCTAGAGGCTTTTCTATCTCATAATTGGCAACAGTGCCACCTGCAGGATAAACACTACATTTATTTGCAATATTATCATCTCTCTTCAGTCAATCAATCAAATTGCAATTTTTTTTAAATACCAATATTATTTGTCAAGCATTTTTGTTTTTTCAATGCACATTAAGGGCATTAAGCTTTAATTTCAGGTAAACAAGAACATGGAATTGTAATTGTAATCTCCATTAACGCCTTGATGCTCTGCGCTGTAGCTGTACGGCGCAGAGCTGTGGGGGGGTGTATGAAGAGGGCTCATGGGCTGAGATGGGGTTTGTCACATATTGCACGGCTATTAACCCTTCCGGCGGTATTTTAAAGATGGTGGCGCTTGGGCTCCACCCTCTTGGATTTGAGTGTTGCTCCCCTAAACGTCATCGGGGGGCGGCGATCAGTTGCCATGACAGCCTTGGGTCTTCAATATTAGTAGCGAAGGTACCAGACTCCTTAACAATTCGTGGTGCTCAAAAAATAGGATTCTCAGTTCAATTGCATCAATTTGAAGAAAGATTTTTTTGGCACACACAGTAGAGGATTTGCTTGTATTTTCTTGTTATTTTACATTGAAAATTTCACAACATATAGCCTTCACCTTTACATGAATTTGTATGAAAAATGTTAAAGATTCAAGTATAGTAGATCAAAAAAGTTACACAAGACGTTTCGGTCGTCCTTTGTCAAATATGATCTAATCTGTAAACAGAATAATTACAAACCATCAGAAGAGTGGAATAAACTAAAAGAAAAAAGTAGATAAAACAATAGCCGATTTCCACACTGATACTGAAATTAAGAAGAGGTCGAAATTCCTCAGAGACACTGAAGATTATCAACATTTACGAATATATATGTGGCAAGACCCCAACTTTCAAGGCTATCGTGGCAGACAAAGATTTCAACGTTGATCATCATCCTCTAGCGACCGATCCTCAGATTATCGGCAATCTCGGTTTTTAGCTCACAGACGTCAAGCTATACACCGTACAGACCCAGAACCCCACCCACAACGCGGTACAAACGACCCACAAGAAGGGGACCAAAGAAAACAACCCCCACGATCACAGACTCGTCCACAGGTGAGTGTGATCAGGTCGTCAATATTTCCTCAGTGACACTGACTCCAGTGGAGATGACAGTTCTAATTAAGGGCCTTAGCTTTTGCCCCCTATACCTCTTAATACATTTAATTTAGATGAAGACCTGTACAGATTCCTTAAATCTCTATGCCTTTAAACCCATTTTTCGGACAGTCCCATGATAGAGAGTTCCCCTGTACCTACTTCTAGGATTACAATTGATAAATTAGGATTTTACAATAAAAGTACATTTAATCCTCCATCTCATTACCACCCTGTAGAGACAGACGTCACATTAGTTAACAATGATATCCATAAGATAGTGACAGATGTTAAAAACAAGAAACTTAAATGTCACGCCAATCTTACCCCTTTAGAGCGACAAGCCATAACTTCCTTACAACAAACTAAAAATGTAATTATAAAACCGGCAGACAAGGGGGGGCAATAGTAGTAATGGACAAAACTGACTATATTAATGAAATTCAGTCTCAATTGAACAATACTTTGACAAGCAAAAAACTTGCAAAAGATCCTACTGCCCATATAACATCTGTTATCTGTAATCAAATTTCAAAATCTCTCTCTCTCGATATTATTGATAATAAAACTGCACAATTCTTGATCAACCATCATCCCATTACCCCGGTCTTCTATATCCTTCCTAAAATTCATAAAAGTTTAGATAAACCTCCAGGGAGACCAATTGTGGCTTCAACTGAATCTGTATCAGCCCCTCCCATGGTAAAGAGAACATCTTCCTTCCTGTTTGATGCAACCCATTTTCTTAATACTATTAAAGCCTTGTCACCATTACCACAACCTTCTATTTTGGTTATTTGGGATGTTTGCAGCCTTTATACGTCCATTATACATAGTAAAGGGATTGACTCGGCCAGGAGGTAATTGGAACACAACCACTTTACAGGACATGAGAAAGAACTCATATTTGAGTTTTTACACACACATAATAATTTTTTCTTGTTTGGTGATCAATTTTACTTGCAAATTCAAGGCATGGCGATGGGGTCCAATGTGACCCCCCCTACGCAAACACATATATGACCTTTTTTGAAGAGGACTAGAGGACTACATTTACCAGAATACCATATTCCAGAAAAGCTCAAGATATTGGCGTTGCTATATCGATGACGTTTTCTGCGTATGGGGGGCACATTGGACTCCCTCCTACTATTCCATCATTATTTGAATTCAATCACATCAAAACTTCCGTTTTCTCTGCATCGTAATACACTTCTACATAAGTAGAAGTAGTTCCCATCCCCCTCAAACTAAAAGATCCCTTCCTATACAGTAGGATCAATAGAATTGTGAATGGTTCAAAGAAAAAAACTGAAAGATTATCTGAAATGACAACTAAATTTAAAAAATTTGGATACCCACTAGATGTACTACAAGAATCCAGTGGAAGACTCAAATCACAGATGACCTCAATCCCAAAAGAAAAAACAAAACGTATGCCGTTTCTTCACCACTATCACCAAACCTCTCCTTTAATAACTAGGACCATTAAAAAACACTGGCCCCTACTGAAACAATCCTATCCACAGATACAACAATTTCAAACAACACCTATGATTTTTTACAAAAGGACCAAAAATTTACAAGACAAACTAGTAGACGCTGATGTAGGCAGTTTCTATAAAAAATCTAAGCAAACTTTTCTCGCTACCTCAAGAAAAGGGACCTTAGCCAATGCTCATCGGTAATTCGAGGTGAAGATTTTTGCCATTCCAGGACCGGACAACAATATCCTATTCAAGATTACTTTACTTGTAATTCTCACTTTGCCCTTGTGGTTTACTTTATGTAGGAGAGACCACTACTCCTATAAAAGAAAGAGTGAGTAAGCATAAATCTACAATAAGGACCAATCAAAATGTACTTCCAGTTCCTGCGCATTTCAAGTCAGATCAGCACCATCCCTCACAACTAAGATACCGGGTAATTGAGACAGTGGAGACAAGAAGAGGCCGCAATAGAATAAAACTCTTGCGTAATAGAGAATCATATTGGATTCACACTTTACAAACTATTGAGCCACTAGGACTGAATCGAGCCTATGATAAGACTTTTACATAAATGTAATAACTTGATTATTTATCTGGTTGTTATACCTAAGATATATATCTAATTTTCTTTCCTCTTTCTTTTCCGAAAACATAGAAATATTGAATTAGGGCATGTCCCTACAGTCCCACTTTGGATGGTAAAACACCACCTTTTTCCTCCTTATGTATACTTACCAGTGTCTTCATTTCTTACTTACATTCAGATGTTATTTTTGGTGGCTGTGAAAGTATAATAGCTATGTAGACATAATCTTGCATGAATGACTTTCTGTCTATATAGAACGATGTGAAAGTAACATAACTGTCAATATGTTGGTTTGCCTTTAGAGGACTTTGTTATTAGACATGTGTTTCAGTTGAAATAGAACTGATACGTATAGACTACTATATCACTATTTATTTTCCATATTCTCTCTCTATTGATTCTAATTTAACATATGTGCATTATTCCATATCATTGTCGCGCACTAATTCTGGGTTCCAAGCATCCTTTCTCACTAGCAACCAGTCACACATCCAACCATGCGCATCAATGATCTCTCCATGCTGCACGTTTCACAGCGTTCTCTGCTCCATGGCAACCCGAGCATACTAGCGATCTCATCCACTAACAATCAGACACAACTGCGGCGCACATCTCTTATAGCGTTGCCTGCTCCATGATAATCGGAGCGTTCTTCCGATCATGGGCAGCTGATTTTACAAGACGCTGAGTTTACAAGAGAGCCAGCGCAAGGACCGCAAGGTCTCTTACCTCACCTAAGCACTACATGCTCTTCAAATGCAGTAAGTAACCAACTTTTACCATAGAGATTTAGATGCTGTCTACGTTAGTCTTAGATTGTTGTCAGCCACTTGGGCTAAGTATGACTTTCTCTCCTCAATTTTATTTTTATTTTGTATTTTGCATTTTACCCAGTACTCCCTGTCGGCCCTAGCTTTTTGAGCATGCCTTACTATTTCCTTCTTCTATACTCGAGCTTCCTGCTCCTTATATATAATATCAGATAATATGGAACATTCAACTTCTTAAGACATTCCTTTTTATAAGTATCGCAAAAACTCCCAAATTTGCTCATTTTTTATTTGATATTATAATAATGTTCTTTTCCTATGATCTTATGATATTCTTTATCTTGAAACAATATTCATACAGTTCTGTTCCTGATATACTTACCTGTAAAGATGTCTTTTCAAAATTCACCAAAAGCCTTTCTAATGGTTTGTAATTATTCTGTTTACAGATTAGATCATACTTGACAAAGGTCGAGATGACCAAAACGTTGTGTGTAACTTTTTTGATCTACTATACCTGAATCTTTAACATTTTTCATACAAATTCATGTAAAGGTGAAGGCCATATGTTGTGAAAATTTCCCTGCAAAATAAAAAATGTAAATGTAAATAAAATACAAGCAAATCCTCTACTGTGTGTGCCAAAAAATCTATCTTCAAAAAAAAGCCTTGGGTCTTCGTCAGACTGTCTGGTTTCTGAAGATTCGGTACAATTTCGGAAACGCAACTTTTACACCATTTTACATCACATACAAATTGGAATAAAAGTGCCCAAACTGTTGCCCAGACCTCAAAATGGTAGCTATGAAAACGTTGGCTAATTTTGCAAAAAATTACACCTAACAGCTTTGTACACCAAAGTATGAAAAAGTTATTAGCCTCAGAAGATGGCAATTTTTTTTTCTTTTCGCATACAATTGTTTAACTTTTGAAAAAGTAGAGGAGTTATTTGCAATGCAAGGTGAAAGTCTCAAAAACTGAACCCACAAGAATGAGACACGAATGTGGTTTGTTTCCAATTTTTCCACATTTGAAATTTTTTTCCAGATTCCCAGTACACTGCATGGAATAATAAATAATGCGACGGAGAAGTAAAATTTGTTATGCACAAAATAAGCAGCTCTGTACACGGAAAAATGAAAAAGTTCTGGATTCTTGAAGCTGAAGAGCAAGAAATGAGCGATAAAAACCCTGCGTCCTTAAGGGGTTAATGAACATTTAATGGAATATTTGTACACCATGCCACTAGAACAGTGTTTTATAAAATTACCAAAGTATATCAATATAAAACCTTTATTTTTCATAAAACGTGATGATAATAATTGAGACCAGCAATGGCTGTAGCATAAAAAAATATAATAACTACATTTTCTGAAGGTTACAGCAGTCACCAATCAGCACATCTGTGGCCACAGGACATCACTAATCTCTCACACTGCTCTGGTGGGATTTTGGTCAACTCTTCTTCTAGTCTCTTCTACAGTTATGTGGCTTTGGTGGGTTTTTTGCCATGTATCAGAGGTTCAACTCTTTTTGCAAAAAACATTCTCTAAACCATGACACTTCCTCCACCTTTCTCTGACTTCTTTACACACTTTGGGCTCAGAATTTCCCAGTTTGTCCACAATCAGTTTGTCTGATCTAAATCAAGTTAACATGCTTTCATCACTAAAATGATCTGTGGACCACTTTTCCTGTGGACCCCACAACATCCTTCTCAGAAAAGGTGAGTTTTGATTCTTTCTGCTAATGAGAGTGTGGTCAGTGCAGAGTGAGCTTTCAGTCCAAATGCTCTTAAATGTTGCAACATGGTATGATGAGACAGATCCTTACCCTGTTTATTGCTGAAATGGTGAGCAATAACAAATGCAGTGTTGAAACGATTACCAATGGAGATTCTCTGCATTATCCTGTCCTCTCTTGCATTTGTTTTTCAAAGGCAACTAGTCTATTTGGGGGTCTTGTATGAGTTTGTGATGTGGTAATGATGGCATATTCTAGAAATCACAGACTTAGAACAACCAACCTCTCTTGCTATAGCTGATAGGGTCATCCATTCAACCTGCTGTTAGAGGGTTTCAGTCTCTTTGGATCGACACATCATTTTAGCAAGGTTAGTAAAAACGGGAAAGTTAGGCTGTTAAAAAGTTTGGCAGTTAATTAAGAAATTTATCACTAGGTGCCAGATTAACTGTGCAAGATGTAGTACTCCAGGGCATGCCCAAGATTTTCAGCCAGCCGGGTGGCTTGCGGCCAGCTAGAAAAATGAATTATAATAAAGGGGCGTGCATATTTTATTATCAGTATGAGCCAGGAGGCGCTCGGCTGTCATAGGCCTGAGTGCCTCCCGCTCATTTGCAGATTTTTATAAAGTTATTTATTGCATTGGTCTACCACCAGTAAATCATGTTTTCATGTACGTCAGTTGTGTTGTGAGGTGTTTATTTTATGTAGGAGCAGTGTGGGACATATTTTAAGTGATCATTGTATTTTCAGGAGCACAGTGTGGATATGTGCTTAAAGTTGCTGAAGACATTTTGGTAAATTTTACAGTAATCAATCAATGACAGGAGAAATGGTCAAAAAGTGCTGTAGCTGAAGAAAGTGAATAAAAGTAGTTGCCGCTGGAGCTGCCACATAAGACTAAACTATAGATCCTGATTTTTTTCTTCTTGAATCTGGCATTTTTCGAAAGAGAGCACCAACTTTTTTGTGCACCTTTAACATGGGGCAGGCAACATGATTCTGATGGACTTTGCATGTTAAATCTGGCGCATGGAACCCATTTCAGTGCGGAAATTTGTGTTACATGAAGACAGAAAATTCGCCACACTGTAGTAAATGTGCCCCACTGTGTATTCTCAGCAATCTAAATCTATAGGTTTGCTACTTAAACAAGTAGAATAGGAGAATATAAAAGGTTTCCAGGAATCGGCTCATCTTTCCAGATTTCAGCTTATTAGTGTATCCTTTTCTGTGAGTAACTTTTAATAGTGAAATATTGTGGTGAGCAGAATATTATCTCATCAGAGAATTGCTGCTACAGTGCTACAGGCATATTTCTATTCTGCTAGATTATCATGTCAAAAACTGAAATTTTGGAGACAAAATGTTATTTTTTTCTAAAAGTTCGGATAATAAATAATGCGTCTTCCAGAGGGGTAATTCTGATATTGGAAGGAAAATAATACAAACAAATGTTTTCTTCTTTATCTCATGGAGAAATAACCCAAGTTACAGTACAATCACGTAATACAGGTAATAAATAAAACTGCCACCAGGGGACAGACAACATCTGTGTTATACGAGGACGGCGCTCTGCAACTTGTCATATACATTCATTACTTCCAAGGCTTCACTGTTTGTCAATTCCTTGTATTGGAAGCATCTTAGTGTGTCTTCTGCCAGTTATAGATTGCCATGGTATTGTCCTTCATCCCAGACCACTGATTAGTTAATAATTTAATACTACCACAATGTAATGTTTAAAAAAAAGACAACTGTGAAATTAGCAGTGATGTATATGTGAATATAATAATACAATAATCAGTATTCAGAAATGGAGTCTTAAAGAGAACCAAGTACATCACAGCACAATCGCTGCTTGAAACCACAGCAGAATTCCAACACTTTTGGCTGGATTCAATCTGTAGTCAATGTTGCTACAAAATGTGCCCTGTTTGCCCCTGGTTTAATATAGAGATCTTCTGGTTGATGTGGTTTTTCTTGGAACCAAAAAAGTATTATCCATCATTTGTTAATACAGCTTAAAGGGGTTACATAACCAAAAAAGTAAAAGCTGTTATAAAAAAAACCCAGTTATGTCTGTTTCACTGATTATCAGGATCGGCGCCAGCATACCCGGGCAAGTTTCGGGGGCCCAGAGCTGCTGGGGCGACCCATATAAGGCTGAAGATAAGGAATCCATGGGAGTGAGGGGGCTGTATCTAAGTCCAAAGGGGGTGAGGGTGGCTTTATATAAAATACCCATGAGGGGGGTGTTTGGTATGATAAACTATGGAAATTGAATATTTTCGGGAACAGGAGTTTGTTTTCATTTCTGAATTTTAATGCCGCCATGTGAGTTCACTGCAAAGGGGCCCACTGAGGCTCTATCACCCAGGGGCCTACTGAAACCCTGAGTCAACCCTGATCATTACACACCACCGAGGGACATGGATTATTTCTTTTACTCATTTTCACAAAATGTTTCATTAAATGAAATGCTATTACTTTTGTATGGACCCCTTTAGAGAGAATTGATAACAATTGATAACTGGAATAGCCAGCATCATTTTAGCTGATATAATGGAGGCAATTCCTAGAAATTCCTGAGGAATGCTTTTTTTTTTTTTTTTTTTTAAATGTTTTTATTTGTTTTTCACAAAAAGTTATATCATGTACATAAAATGCATTTTCTCAATCCTTCTTACATCATATGTTCATACAAATGCATTTATACATTCATGTACACAACTTAATATAGTTGAAATAATCCAAAGTTATTTAACTTAACTCAACTTAGAGCACTAAAATAACAGATACACAATCAGATATCCAGACAGATTTTGTAGTCCCTTGTTTCAATTGATGTGGTATATATAGATTTCCCCTATGAGTATTTATATGCATATATGTCATTCCTTACGTTATTTGCATAAATTTGCCGAGCGGCTCTTGCATATGAAGTCTCCCTTACTGTGCATTCCTTCTGTCCACACATGGGTCTACCATGTGTGGACTACCTTTGTCATGGTAAGTTCCTAAAAAGAAGCCATGGTGCCCACAGAGTAGTGTGTTTTTCATGTTGCCTCATCTCCCAACTAGTTAACTCCTCCATTCTGTGAATATGGTCTACTCTGTCCATCCATTCTGCCATCGTGGGAGGTTCCTTTTGTAACCACTTTACCGGGATTATTGTTTTAGCTGCTTGGACTAATAAGGTACACAAATCTCCCTTTTTTGGCTTCCACGATTTGTTTGGCAGCCAGAGGAGGACTGTAGCTGGAGTAAGTTGAATATTAGTCTTTGTGACATTAGATATCGTTCTTTCGACTTGCTGCCAAAAGGAGTACATTTTATCGCAGTGCCACATAATATGTCCCAGTGTAGCCCCCTCCTTATTACATCTCCAGCATATGTCATTAGGCATTAAACCATTTCTCTTCAAAACAGAAGGAGTATTATACCATCTGGTCATGGTTTTATATGAGTTCTCCTGTATGCGAACACACTTGGAGAAGCCATGTGAATTCTTGTGAATTGTCTTAATTTGTGTCGCTGAGAAAGTCATGCCTAAATCCTCTTCCCATCTTTTCAGGTAGCTTGGTGTAACCCCCTCATTATCTGTCAGAAGAAACTTATAAAGCATAGATATAGCCCCCTTTGGCATTTTATCCTTTTGAATCCAAGTTGGGTCTTTGAGTACCCTATGCAGCTTAGTAAACACTTGGTGTAAATTTTTCATCTCCTCATTGTGCAGAAAATTGCGATTAGCTATATCTCCCTTCCCCAGTTGTAATACTTCCTCCGTTTTTAACTTATGAAATTGTCTAGTTGTCAAATGCATTGTTTCAGTGTGGCCTTAAAATGTATGTTTAATATTCATAGAAAACGTTGGTCCCTCAAAATCAATTTCACTGGCCATAGGTCCCCCAGTACGACCCTGATTGCACCTTAATGACAGCTGCTTTTCTGATATGCAAATGAGTAGACATGAGTCAACTTCTGAAGAGAAGAGTTATGCTTCCCTGTCTCCTTCAGTGTTTCTTCAAATCTCAACCTGAGCAGACAGGAAGTCCTCTCCCTGTGCACTTCCTGTCCTTACCCTCTCACTTGCATGGTGTATTTAGCAGTGAGCACTGTGTGGGAAACTGCAGATCTCCTCACCATTTCACACACCCTGCAGCGGGCGGAGTTATGTGATGGTGGGCTCAGCCACACTCCAGTGAGTGCAACCAACATAAAAAAGGCAGAAAAAGTTTGGGGAATGATTTTACTGGTGGCAGGAGGCCGGTTTAAGCTGGGATACCTGTGCTGCACTTTTCAACAAAGGCAAGTGGCGGGGGAAGGGGGGTTTATTGTACCTGTTCTTTTAACACTCAGTTTCCTACTGGATAACAAAGGGTGTGAGTAGACTTTTATATGTTGGGTTACTACAAGATATACTGTATACCGTATCCTCCTGGTTCTTTTACCTACCGTAGCTTTTCTTTAGCATCGGTGAAACTTTCTGATACAAAATATACAGATTGGTAATTCAGGTCTTGATACGGCTGAATGGCGGCTTCATCTGGATCAAAGGCTCGTACCTCTGGTTCATCAGACAAAGAATGCTTAAAAACAACAACAAAACTACATGAAATAGAAAAGCTTTACAATAGGAATGTTTTTTTAAGTAAGATATAAGTTGCCTAAATCTCTGTTATTTCTTCCTCCCTAAAGCTCCTCAGGCAGATGACAGGGGAATACAGCAGGGCATATACTTGATTTTAAAGAAAATCTACCATTTGATTTCATGCATTATGAATCGAACATACCTTGAGAATGCTGTGGCTACACTGATGCAGAAACATATCTTGTTTAATCCCTGATCTGAGCGGTTTTGCTGAAAAAACATTTATAAAGTTATGATAATGAGGCTCTGTGGCTTCTGTGGCTGCCTGAGCCTCTCCTCACCCTAATTATGCACTGCTTCAGCCGTGTTTTGCCCAGTATAACACATCACTGTGTTGTCCTTGACAGGCAGAAGTAATCAATCGCTGCACCATCCCCCAGCTGCTGTGTATGAGTCATCCATCTCATGTTGATTAGTCCTGTCTGGACAGTTCAGGAAGCTCTGTGTAATGTGTTTATGAACGGCAGCCTGATGCAACCCAGCTTTCCCAAACTCCTGAATTTTATAATTGTTTTTTGAGCAAAACCACATGGATCAGGGATTAAACAAGATATGTTTCTGTATCGGTGTAGCTACAGCATTCTCATGGCATGTTTGGTTTACATTACATAAAAATAAATGGTAGATTTCCTTTAACATCTCCTTTGGTCCTTTTAAAGCACATGCACACTCGACTGTGATATGGTCACATATAGATAAAAATGTCTGGATGTAATTTTAGTGGTCACTTGACATAGCGGGTAATAAAACGTATTTTACCAATGGATATTTGTCACCCATGTTAAAGAAAGATACTTGCTATCCAAATGCATGTCAGTTATGTTGACCACAGAAATCGTACTATGAACCCTATGGTAAGAAATTGTTACTACATTTCTAATAATTACTGTCTATGTAATAATGACAAAATATTACGTACAAGCAATTCACCATAGGACGATAGTAAACCGGCACCATAGGCTTTCACTTCTCCATCCTGCTTGCAAAGACCAAATTCCACAGTAAACCAATAGAGCTGCAATAAAATACAGGTGACAACAAAGTGTTAATATTGTTAATGTATGTAGTTGTATTTCTATAGACGAACCATGCCCGAATCCTGTTTATAGCTCTCTTTTGTAAGGATACGTGGGGCAGATATGTGATGTACCCTTACAATAGATGCCTAGGATGTGCTTATACACTGGGATACGTTGTCCTGTTCCACCCCTAGTCACTGAAAGCAGGAGGAGTGAACACTGGCGGCAGTCAGTGATTGGCTGCTGAGGTGTTTCCTTACATGGAAGTTACATTAAGGAAACTCCCGTAGTGTACGTTCAGCAGAGGTGGAGGATGGATGCAATACAGTTGTATCCTTCCCCCATAAGCCATTATTCTGTATACATCACTCAGCAAGAGCAAGCAGGTTGGAAAGATGTAGCTTTGTGTGCAAGGGCGTAACCACAAGGGTAGCAGCCATAGCAGCTGCTATGGGGCCTGTAGTGTCAGGGGGACTTGCATCTGTCCTGATACACTAATGAATGGAGGATATGCACCATTATATACATATTATGCTGCACATTGTACAGCACAATATTTATATGAAATTGCACATCTTCCACAGAGTGAATCGGCAGCTCAGATTAGAAATTGGGAGGGGTCAGCAGAATGGCAGGACTAGTTACGCCCCTGTTTGTGTGTCTTTCCATTCTTTGTTTCCCACACTTTCTGATGTATGCTGTTCATACAGAAGCAAAAAGGAATCAGAGAGGGAAAACATTTCTATGGATGTGCTCCAGGATGGGAATGTATCCAAACATGTAAGGAAGTCAGATGTCATTTCTGTTCAGAAAAGGGTAATGGGCTGAACCCTCTCCATATAGGGCGGTTGTCTGCGGTAATATAGAGTAGATATAGATACTAATAACAACCGCAGCATCTAAACGTAAAGTTAGGGTGTGTCCAAGGTGACCCAGACATATTGCCAAAATGGCAGCTGAGTAGCCAATCATTCAGATTGACAAGCAATAGACACCCTTAGCCAATCACAGCAGTGTCTAGTAGCACCAATCTAGCAATATGTCTGGGTTGCTTTGGGTGCACAAAAACCCCAGAACCAAACTTAATGTTTTGGGTCCGCTCATCTCTACTTTAAAAGCGATGGCACATGGGCTTCATCTCGGACCTGACATTGTGGGGGGCTGTTCGGTTGCTCTGTGAGGCTGTTTTACTGCAGAAGTATATTGGCAAATATTGAAATACAGTTGTGTTGCAGTACATTGTATGACTGTTTAGACCCACTGGGGGTTCAAATGCCTAAGGGGCCATAAAAATAGTCATCCCATACAGTGGACACCATAGTAGTAAAAAAAAGTCACTTTTCTACCATTTTGCCAACCAACATATTTATAAAAAGGATCAAAAAGGCAAACTGTTCCCAAAGTGGTTTCAATGAAAACATCAGCTGGTTATTGGTTCTTACCGTTGCAAGTTTCTCTATTTCCTCATCTGTTGCTCCTAGTGACGCCAAACCAATATCCTGCAAAAAACGTACAGACTCAGCAATATATGAATGGGATGTTATCTTATGTATAGAGGGTCTGCATATTCCACCGCTCAGTATAGGAAGGTGCTTATAATCTGCCTCTACCATATTCCTAACTACCCCACTAGGACACCATGAGAAGCCAATAAACTTGTAGTATAGTACAAGAATATTGGGCCATGATTATGTTTGGACCCATGGCCCCAGCACTGCATCTAATTTTTATGTCCTGTTCACACCTAATTTTTGGATATATGTGTAACACGATGATCAGTTTTTCAAGACAATGGGGCTCATTTACTAAGGGTCCGTGGACCGCATTTTCGCCGGGTTTCCCGACGATTTCCGTGTTGCGCCGCATTTAACAGGGGTTTTTGGCGCACACAAACGGATTTTGGCGCATCTGCAAACAGGGCCGGATTAAGGATGGTGAGGGCCCCTGGGCGCAAAATCTGGTGGAGACCCCACTTAGTGTAGCGTACATACATATCGTCCTGCTCACTATCCACTATCCCAGCAGTCACTCAGCTACATACAGCGCCTCACCCCCAGTAACACAGCTACATACAGCTGTCTCGCCCGCAGTAACACAGCTACATACAGCCGCCTCTCCCCCAGTAACACAGCTACATACAGCTGCCACGCCCCCAGTAACACAGCTACATACAGCCGCCTCGTCCCCAGTCACACAGCTACATTCAGTCACCTCGCCCCCCAGTAACACTACTACATACAGCCACCTCACCCCCAGTAACACAATTGCATGGGGTCCGAACTGGGGGGCTCGAGCCCCGGGAGCCCCCCCTATAATCCGGCCCTGTCTGCACCAAATGTATCTGTGTTTGGCCACCAAGTGGCTGTATTTTGAAGTGCAGCCTGTTGAGGCTTTAGAGAGCATATAAGGCATGGAATAAAGACGTAGATTATTCTAATGCATCCTATGGAGTCCTGAAAAATGCTAATAGATAACACAGTATTTCACACATCACAGGTATCTGTTACACAGAAGTTAAACTGTAGTAAAACTTTTTAAACTTACTTGTGAAAATTGAGCAAATGTTCTGTCAGCCAACATAGGAACATGTCCAAGGAGCTCGTGACAACAGTCCCTGAGGAGCACCACAAGACAGAAAGTGATTCTTCCACATATACATGGACATTAGGCCGTATCACAGCGTCACCAACTGAATAACGGGCCCATCTCTATCTGGTAACTCAGTTAATGTAACTTTTATGGTTAATGTGGACGTAATGTGATGACACTGGCCTATTATTAAATCTTCATTGATCCTGTCTCCATGAATATCATCATTATGGGTTGTATGGTGCTGCTAAAGCCTTATACTGGCCTCAGCTGTACATCAGGGAAAGGCGGCAGTGGTTATGTGCACTTAATGTCACTGTTAAAGCTTATGTTTACAGAACCGCAGTGACTGGAGTTGCTGTGCTGGACCAGAAGGAAGAAATGGGTTCAACAGTCGGCAAAAACCAGCACCAAAATGAAAATTTGGATAAAGAAAATCACAAATTTTATTCTTAAATGGGTAAAATTCAGGTAAAATTCACTGAAACAACCAGAGAAGAAAATCCAGGGCTTCCAGGAGAATACTGTCCAAAATTTCTTATTTTATTAAGTTCCAATAAAATCATATTTCATGGCAGGGTGCATAGGAAAACATGACGTAACATCACAGGTACAACGACCAGTAGGAAAGTATTCAGACCCCTGTAAAGTTTTATTCTTTGTTTCATTGCAGCCATTTGATAAGATGAATAAGTTGTACACTCTGCCCCCATCTTGACAGAAAAAAACAGACATGTAGGTATTTTTGATAACTGAAATATCACATGGTCATAAGTATTCAGACCCCTTGCTCAGTGTTGAGTAGAAGCAGCTTTGGAGTTCGTACAACCATGAGTCTTCTTGGGAATATGATGCAACAAGTTTTTCGCGTTTGGATTTGGGGATCCTCTGTCTCTTCCTTGCAGATCCTCTCCAGTTCCCTCAGGTTGGATGGCGAACGTTGGTGGAAGCCATTTTCAAGTTTCTCCAAAGATGCTCAATTGGGTTTAGGTCAGGGCTCTGGCTGGGCCAGTCAGGAATAGTCACAGAGATGTTCTGAAGCTACGGCTTTGTTATTTTAGCCGTGTGCTTAGGGTCATTACAGGGTATTTATCAGGGCTGCTGCACAGGCCCCCGCCATATACATCAGGAGGCCAAAGCCTCTAGATGTATCCAGCTATGAGTGCCAGCATATGATAAATAACCCCATTGTCTTGGAAGGTGAAACCTCAGACCAGTCTGAGGTCCAGAGTTCTGGAAGACGGTTTCATACAGGATATCTTCATACTTGGCTGAATTTAACTTTCCTTCAATTGCAACCAGTCGTCCTGTCCCTCCCCCTAGAATGATGTTGACACCATCGTTTGGCTGGTGATGAGCAGGGCCTGGATTTCTCCACATATTACGCAAACTGTATGCAGCTTTAATATGACTTGCACTGAGAAGAGGCTTTCGTCGGCACACTCTGTCATAAAGCCCCGACTGGTGGAGGTTTGTATCTCTGGAGCTTAGCCACAGTTATTTTCGGATACTCCAATAAACTCTCTTACCGATGCTCTTCCCCCATGATTGCTCAGTTTAGCTGGATGACCAGGTCGAGGAAGAGTTGTGATTGTCCCAATCTTCTTCCATTTATGGATTATGGAGGACACTGTGCTCTTAGGAACCTTGAGTGCTGCAGAAATTCTTTTGTAACCTTGGCCAGATCTGTGCCTGGCCACAATTCTGATTTTGAGCTCCTTGATCAGTTCTTTAGACCTCATGATTCACGTGTATTCTGACATGCACAACGAGCTCTGAGGTTTTACTGGTGTGTGACTTTTCTAATCAAGTCCAATCAGTTTATTTAAACACAACTGGACTCCAATGAAGAAGTAGAATCATCTCAAGGAGGATCAAAAGGAAATAAACAGCATGTGAGTTAAATATGAGTGTCACAGCAAAGGGTCTGAATACATATGACCATGTCATTTTTCAGATTTTCTTGTTTAATAAATTAGAAAAAATATTTACATTTCAGATTTTTCTGTCAAGATGGGATGCAGAGTGTACATTAATGCGCAAAAACTATTTTGATGTTAGATCTCCCAGATCTCACTATCATAGTTCCACCAAATGATTGTGGTTGAACTAGTGACCACACAAACTGCTATTTGTTATAAACCCTATTGACTTCTAGTTATTTTGCTACTGTCAGGGAATCGCACTACTAACTGGCAGTGATGTCACCCTATATACATGGTACATATTGTGGATTTATTACGTACGGTTCTGGAGAGTGCATAGGTGATGATGCGTGCCGGATATACTGGGTACACTGGAAAACACGGAAAGCCAAACTAGAGAGGAAGTCACGAGCGGACAGAAGGCCGGCCACGGGGCGTACCTGGAAGCCAGTCCTTTCTGTAATAGATAAGAGACTTACAGGTAAGGGCTGGGACTAGTACAAGACAAATAGAAGAAACATGGCCGAGGGTCAGTAATAAGATATGGAAATGGATATAAAGAACTGTTGCATCCCATAAAGCCGCTGCATGATCATATTAATCTATAAAAATGACTCCCACATATACACATGAGAATGGAGGCCATTTCACCCACTATTTATTTAAAATAAATATTTTTTTTATATTTATATTATTTATTTTGCAGTTGCAGTTTACAATATTGCCAGCAGATGGAGCCAAATTCCAGCGTCAATTTACTCATAACTAAAAACTGATGGCTAAATAAGCATCTATCTATAATCTATGATAACATTATAATACAGTATCTGTAATTATAACACAGTGGGGTAATTTATCTTATGTCCCCCTTCCTAAACTCTTTTTTTTGCGCCTGTCGTTAGTCTATTTTTTGCACCTGATTTGTCTTCATCATGTTTCTTTTGCGCCTTATTTCAAGGCAAATTTTAAAAAATTGCTGCGCAAATCATACTATTGCTTTTCCTAAGCATGGTCTGGACTGTTATTGCAAAATTATTTGAGCCCATATAGGCATCTGGAAGCAGGAGAAATAAAAAGACAAATTAGGTGCAAACCATGCTGCATGGCGAACTCCGGTAAAAAGTGCAAAAAATTGTGCAAATACCCTAATTTGCTAAATAAGTCACTAAAATACAACCATCAGACTAAGGCTATATTCACACGAACGTGTGCCCACCGTACCGTAGCTCGACAGGCACACATTGGCACCGGGGGAGGAGGAGGAGCTGAGCGCCCCTCTCCATAGCGATACATGGCGCACAGTGCCGTATTCCACGGAAAGACAGGACATGTCCTATCTTTCTCCTGCCTACAGAACGGTACGGTGCCGTACGTGCTGTACCGTACCGCTCCCGTACGGCGCTGTCATAGGGAGACTTATATACAGATTGATTGATGGATAGATAATAGGGAGAAGATACAAAGATAAATAGATAGACAAAAAGATGGATAGATAAATCGTTAAGTAGACAGATAAATAAATAGGAAATAAACAAATTATAGGAGAAGCACCTGCACCGGCATTCAACCATGTGGCATTAAAAGAGCAATACATCCTCTGCCGACAAAAGTCTACATCCAGGGGGCCCCTTTAGGACAAGGGACCCTGGGCAAATACCCAGTTATGCCGGCCCTGGTCAGAGGTAGGATGTGCCAGGGGCGGTGCTGTCTCTTTCTTTTTCCTGACCTGGATGCTCCCAGTTTTCTATTACCTATACCCTTTATCCCTGATTGGATGGTGAATTGGTAAGATGTGTCTTATTTTTTGCCTCTCTGCGAGCATATTGCAATTGATCTCAAGTATCTCATGAATGGCTTATGTACTGTTTACATAGTTATCAGTGCCGATTGATCTATGCTATTGTGATGTATAACATTTTATTGTGTGTATATAATGTGGTTTTAATAGAATACATTAAAAGTTACATTTTAGTATCTGCTTTCACCATTTTTGGTGTGCTGGATGAATCATAGTGCCATAGGCTATACCTCTACCTACATTAGGACTCTACATTAATGTTCTGCTCCTTCCATGTATAATTTTTCAATCGTAGGTTGCACTTCAGATTGCATTCAGTTACTAAGGCTTGTACATTGGTGGCAGGGCCCTTGTGTATGGGATTCTTTCATCTAGTTTACCTTTTAGAAAGCAGGACACATCCTGTAGCTGTGGGATGTTGTCTTCGCTGTATCCACAATGGGTCTCCAGCAGATGAAAGGCTTCTAGGTGCTCCTTACATGCATGAGTAGGGTAGAGACTCTTTAGGGTCGAGTACACTTCCTTCCTGCAAATATCAGTAAAAAGATTGAACTATAACTCGATATATATCATCTTCCAAATTTACTTCCATAGGGGTTACCTCTTACCAGGTTGTGATTTCCTCTGGCAGGTACTCCACCCGTGGTATCACATCGCCGCTGTAAAGATGAAGAATGAAGCATTTGTGAAATACAACCTCATTGTAAAGATTTAGATTCCAGTGCTCATTTTTCAATTACCTCCCCTTGGGGTAGGTTATTAGGATCACAATGATAGAGTTTTGGCACCAAGCCCCCCATCCGATCGTGGGGTTTGAAGCTGTTAGCGCTGCTTCTGCTTCACAGGTCTATGAAGTCACTTATATCAGTCACATGAAATGTTTATAGCTCAGTCTCAGTGATGAGCAGCAATACCAGCCACTGCCACTACACAATGTACGGTGCTGTGCATGGTAGAATATAAATGATACTATTTATAATGTTGCCGCCTGACTGTTGGGCTTGGGTCTCAGACACCCTCTTTACAAAATGTTAGCTGAGTAAAGGGCAGATCTTACTACAAAAACACCTTAAACGGTTCCATACATCGAAGTATGAAAATGAAAGTGGTGTCAGAATATGTCAGAAAGAAGACATTTCTTTTGTACGAAAAAAAATACATTTTTTGAATGTATTAGCTTCCTAGCATATGTAACTTGATTCTTAGTACTGAAGTTCTTAATAGGAACCTGTCATCAGCAAGGTTATTTTTACATGATTCAATACAGGTTTCAATACCCTCTGGCATGTTGATTTCAAATATGCCTTTGTTGTCCTGTGGGGGGGGGGGGATAAAGGGGGGGGGGGCAGTTCAAATGGCACCAGTTGTCTTCAAGTCTTCAAACTCAACTCTCTACCTTCCTGATTCCTGATGACAGGTTCCCTTTAAGTACAATTTGTTAGCCTTCATACGTCTCTGTAGACTGAAAAATAAAAAAGTTATGGCTGCAGCATTAAGGGGCTCTGGTACCACCCCTAGACCACCCCTTGAGGTTCATAAGGATAATTGTAAAAGTTGATTTTAGAAGGAAGGAGGCCATGGATAACAAATATGAGAGGATTACCACAGTCACAGTGCCTGGATCTATGAGTAAGTGCCCCTGGTTTATCATGATGAATTTTGATGGCAGATTTCCTTTTTTATTAGACAGGATTAGATTTTGCAACGTATTTCAGACATGGATTTTTATATATTTACATGGAATTGTGATATGATGCCATTATTCACCACATATGATGCTGGTTAATGCACCTGTATAAATGCGCTGTTGCTTGATAATGCCTTAAAGGGGTTGTCCGAGAGTTCTGGAAAAAAAAACTAAAGGTGGCCAGGAGAGGGCTGCTTAAAAAAATAAAATCCTACTTACCTTCCGGTGCCCTCCGGTATCCAGCGCTGCTGGATTCAGCTTCCAGCCGACCGTGGCTGGGCACGCCTACCCGTCCCTATTCACAGCATTGTGAATGCGGGCCGGAAGGTTGTCGGGTCCGGCCGGAAGCTGAGTCCAGCGCTGCTACATGTTTGTTTACATGGCGCCCGGATACTGTAGGGCAGTGATGGCAAACCTTTTAGAGGCCGAGTGCCCAAACTACAACAAAGACCCGCTTATTTATCGCAGAGTGCCAAACAGAAATTTAATTTGTGATTTATACTCCCTTCTCTGTCACAGTTTCATTGATACCAGCACCCGGAGGACACCAATAAAGCAGAAAATAGTCCCAGGTAGAGCTGTCACTTTAGAATAGCTCTGTGCACAGCAAGTCCTGGGCTGTCTGTGACTGCAGGAAGATACATGGAGTCATCTCTGGTGATGGCCTGAGTGCCCACAGAAAGGACTCAGAGTGCCACCGCTTGCACCAGTGCCATAGGTTAGCCATCACTGCCGTAGGGGGTCAAATAGAGAAATGTTCCTGGCGGACACAGACCCAGCGGTATCGCTGACACCTCAATACACAGTCCGATTCTCCAGGGGCAGGGGTGATCACAGCAGGACTTCCTGTAGGTCACCGGAAGGTAAGTAGGACTTTATTTTTTTAAGCAACCCTCTCCCGGCCACCTTTAGTTTTTTTTTCAGAACTCAGACAACCCCTTTAATAGAGAAGGCAAAATGTTGCTTGTTTTTTACTATGGTGGCATAAAAAGTATATTATATTTTCAACTATGCTGCTTCATTGCTACTTTTTTTGTGGATCTAAGAGTAAGTGAATTATCATGCTTGATTTCGATGGTAAATTTCCTTTAATATTAGACAGGTTTAGGCCATCTCCACCATTATATCAATTAATTGATCACTTTAAACACCCATGAGGCACACTCCTATGATGTCCATATATTTTAGATCAGCCAGGGGTGGATTAAGACTATTATGGGCCCTGGGCTGTATGAATATTACTTCCTACATTTAACTCCCTACATATGGTAGTAGAACCAAGCTAGGAGATTTCTGCCTGTTTTCAAACTCCGGTTTCAGCACCTGAAATGTCTCTTGTGTACATGTGTATTGAGAGCAAGTGACAGGATCGGAGGTAGTGGATCCTCTGAACCACTGCGGACGATGAAACAAGCCAACACCTGGGACCGGAGTCTAAGTGGCACATGATCCTTCACCTGAGCCCACCGCAAAGCAGGATGGTCTTGCTGCGGCGTGTTACCACCAGGTCATTCCACAGGCGTGACTTGTCCATGGTGGCATCCAATGCCGAGGTACAGGAACAGCAGGCAATCTCGTAGTTGGGGACAGGCAGGAGGTCAGGATGGGCAGCACGGGATCAGAGTCGGGGATGTAACAATAGGTCAAGGCAGGCAGCGAAGAAGACTAGTCAGTCACAATCACAATAACAGCGCAGGGCATCAGACAAAGCTTTCTCTAAGGCACAAGGCACCAAGATCCAGCAGGGTGTGCAAGGAGAGGCAGGTTTAAATAGATTTCTGGGAAATGGGCAGTGCCAATTAACGGTGCGCTGGCCCTTTAAATCTCCTGAAGCCTGGAGATGGGGATGGGGACATGCATGCACGGACCATAGAGGGGAATCAGGAGCGGAGAGAGGTGAGCAGCGTAAGTGCCGGGCCTGTGAACACGGAGGGGCATCCCGTAACCCCTGTGACAGCAGGGACATATATAAGAGGATTTTAATGGGAGAAAAAACTGCCTATATTACTATATAATCCACTGCTGCATCTTCCCTGCCCTATACACATGTACGCTCAGCTCAGCTCCAGCAGAATACGGAGTCCTCAGAACCCAGGACTACTGGAATGCTTATTTCCCCCAAACTTCTGCGACCACGAATTCAACATACACGTTTAATATTGGTGAATTTGAGTTATAGATGGCAAATTTTAATGGCCTGCATATATTATGCCATAGAAATGATTTTTTATGCTATATATATTTTATATTTTATTCTACATTCATGTCATTTCATCTTACTGTCTATAGGAGAAGGCTATGTCAGCAATCATCTTCCTCCTCTTGCGGTACTCCTGGTCAGAGAAACCCTGAAAAAGAAGATCAATAAAAATGAGGGATTGATAAGTAATTTTTTTTTTTTAATAGAAGCAAAGTTTATGTCTACTAAAAAAAGGATCTCGTATGAATCCTGACAATCTGTAAGTTGTGTTATTCCTCTATTATTCCTTTATTAAAATTGAATAAATAGGTAACTGTCTGCTAACATTACCCTTGTGATTAGACTTTGACAATGTCCAGTCAGGGGCGTAACTACAGTGGTAGCAGCCGCTATGGGACCCACAGTGTCAGAGGGCCCCACCATCTGACTTTACACTACAGAATGAAGGATGTGGCACTGTTTGTGTGTATACATGTGATGTGTATTATGTATATTTTGAAATGGGAATGGGGCCCCATTCAGATGTTTGCTAGCTATGCCCCTGCTGGGAATAACAATCTATTCACATGTCTTCAAGAAGAATAACAAAGTAATGGCACAATGCTGAGTATGATTTTCTATAAAGGTAGTGGTGTCGTCCTGGGTGGTTTCTATCAGCATTATGGATATATGACCATTACTTGTGTTGTGATTCCATGAATTTCCATGTAAAAATAACATTTACTCCAAAGCAATAAACATTAAGTCTTTTAAATTAAAAAAAACACAAAATCCAATTCTACAATTTACAAAAATGTCTCTTATACAGTATTTAAGTACCAAAAGACCCCAAGTCCTTCAAGGATATAGACTGATTTACAAGATGTAGAGTTGTAGTTCTCCAATATTCTGTGCATTTGTTGTTTAGTCTGCTTTAAGCTGGTTATTTCCATCTCCATTAACAGATGAGTGAACTCAATTTTTACAGTTCATAAAAAAGCTCTTCAATTATAGAGTTGCTAGTTATTAACATAATTCATCTTTATGAAAAGTGAAGAATTCTTACCCCACAAGGTTATTTCATGTTTAGTAACCCTTTCATTTTACAGAATTAACGCTTTGATGCTAATTTTTTAAAATTGAGTGATAATATTATTTCATATTTGAGGATTAGTTTATAAGCTATGCAAACAATATTAGGAACAGCCTACCCTATTACAGCATTAGCAAGGCATTATTGATAGCGTCTGCTTGTGCACCACACACATGTGCCACGGCTTCACTGTGTTCTATTATGGCGCGCTGTTGATCTTCTAACTGTTCCACGCGCTGTGTTCTATTATGGCGCGCTGTTGATCTTCTAACTGTTCCACGCGGTGACCGATGGATCTCACCTCGGCGTGTATGGCGGTAAGTTCTTTCATTATTGGCGTAATCGCCTGAGCTAATAGCTTTTTAAGAAAATTTCTTGACGGAGGAGCCGATTCTGAGTACAGCTCATTATCCTCCTGCCCCGCGACGCTATCCATGTCAGATTCGTCAGCAATGTCTGATTCCAGCGCGGGCTCCGGCGCCATCTTGCCTCTCTTAGCTGGCGGGGTAGCGAGTTTTTTGCGAAGGAATTTATCCAGACCTCCTGTGTTTTTCTTCCCTCTCGGTGTCCCCTGATGATCAGTCAGGTAATCTTTGTCTGTACGGACCATTTTTGCTGCCGTGGGTCGCTAGATTTCAGCGGTGCTTAGCTTGTGTAGCGGGAGCTCAGTGAAGAACGTCTGCCATGCAGCGCGGTCAGGCTCCGCCCCTCTTCCTGAGGAATGCTTTTCATTTCCTATGGTTGCTATTGGTCTGTGTAGGAACAGCCTCTTTTGGGTTGAATATTGCTTAAAACCACTGTTCTTGGGGGTATGAAAAGCTGGAACCTAAAACTCGATACATTGGGCAAATACATCTTAGAAGTGGGACACTGCATAATAAACTCATGATTAAAGGGGTTGGCCACTTTACCTCATGTTTTTGTAATGTGGGTGTAAGTGTAGGGCAGTGATGGCAAACCTTTTAGAGGCCGAGTGCCCAAAAGCTCAGTGAAGAACGTCTGCCATGCAGCGCGGTCAGGCTCCGCCCCTCTTCCTGAGGAATGTTTTTCATTTCCTATGGTTGCTATTGGTCTGTGTAGAAACAGCCTCTTTTGGGTTAAATATTGCTTAAAACCACTGTTCTTGGGGGTATGAAGAGCTGAAACCTAAAACTGGATACATTGGGCAAATACATCTTAGGAGTGGGACACTGCATAATAAACTCATGATTAAAGGGGTTGGCCACTTTACCTCATGTTTTTGTAATGTGGGTGTAAGTGTAGGGCAGTGATGGCAAACCTTTTAGAGGCCGAGTGCCCAAACTACAACATAAACCCGCTTATTTATCGCAAAGTGCCAATACAGAAATTTAATTTATGATTTATACTCCCTTCTCTGTCACAGTTTTCATTGATACCAGCCCCTGAGGATACCAATAAAGCATAAAATAGTCCCAGGTAGAGCTGTCACTTTAAAATACCTCTGCACAGCAAGTCCTGGGCTGTCTGGGACTGCAGGAAGATACCTGGAGTCATCTCTGGTGATGGCCTGAGTGCCCACAGAAAGGGCTCTGAGTGCCACCTCTGGCACCAGTGCCATAGGTTAGCCATCACTGGTGTAGGGGGTCAGGATATTAGGTAATTTACCAATATACATCTAGTAATAGTTCTCCACTGTAAAGTGAAGCCTCCTGTCTTTTACCTCATTATGGGAAATGTAAAACAATGCCTCCTTCTGCTAGACACAACAGCGCTGTCTACAGTTGGGAGTCTGTTCCTTCTGGAATAGATCTACTGGTTTGGCTTAATCCTACATCATGTTATTAGGATTCTTTTAGGTCATGCTTGGTGTTGAGGAGGCTGCCTTTCCAGGTAGCAAAAGGAGGTATTTTTTCATTTCCCACCTTGGAAAATGCATTTACATATCACCCAGAATCCCCTGGTGGAGCATCAATGGCTATAAGTCTCCACAGGACTATAGGACATCCGGTAAGGAGAACTTTTAATTCCTGACCCAGACATTTCTGTCCATAAAATGGCGGCAGATGAAGGGTCATGTGATCTCTATCCATAAACAACCTACATTCCTGGACCTGATTGTATTCAGAAATATAGGATCAAGGTCGTGGCAGGGTGATTGTTCATGGACAGATAGAGAACAGATGACCCTCCATCTGCAGCCAATTTATGGACAGGAATGTCTGGCTGATGAGGTAGAAGACAGGAGGCTTTACTTTACATATCAAGAAAGTGGAGCAGACATTTAGTAGATGTATATTGGAATTATTTAATATTCTGCCCCTTATATAAACATAAACATTACAAAAAAATATTGAGGTAAGGTACCAAACCTTTTTAACTTTTTGATGCGTCAGTTGACCATCCCATCACTGGGTTTGTTTGGACCCTCTATCAAATATAATAGTAGATATAGTTAGAAGTATAGGTAGTATTATCAATCAAAGCAATCAGCACTAGAAAGCATGAAATTGTTATATAGGAGAGTTATATATGTCACAAAAGACATCATTCAGTAAGGTAACACAAGCAAGACACCATACCGACCTGTCTATTCACACCCCAAAAAATGCAACAACCCAATTTCATATACACCCAAAATTAGCATCAAATGTTTAATCCACGAGTTGTAAAAATAACATTTACTCCAAAGCAATAAACATTAAGTCTTTTAATGTAAAAATAACATTTACTCCAAAGCAATAAACATTAAGTCTTTTAACCCCTTAAGGACGCAGCCTGTTTGCAGGTTAAGGCTCGCAACTTTTTTTTGAAATTTGACCAGTGTCTCTTCCTGTGGTAATAACTTTTGAACACTGTTACTTATCAAAGCGATTCTGAGATAGTTTTTTTCCCCACATGTTGTACTTCATTTTAGTGGTAAATTTTGGCTGATACGTTTTGCGTTTATTTACAAAAAAAAGAAAAAAATGATGAATTTTTAGAAAAATTTGCCATTTTCGAAATTCAAAATCATCGCGTTTTCAGGCAGATAGATTTACCACCTAAATAACTTGCAGAATACTATGCCATGAAGAATTGAGGCAGTTCTGAAGGCAAAAGGGGGTCCAGCCCGTTACTAGCATGGTGTACCTAATAAAGTGGCCGGTGAGTGTATGTCACCCGGGTGAGCATACAGCTGCTCGCTGGAGAGAGGGAGTAGTGCTGTATGGGTGGATGTACTGGGAGAGATAGAGCAAGTTCTATCTTTTTCCTGTGTACGGTACAGTACACTGAGTGATACGTTCTTTCGTATGGATGGATGTATTGCCCATTGAGAAGCATGTGACCGTATGCTATCCATACCGAAACAGTATGGCTAGTGCAACATCCCCCCACCGGGGCCTAGCCTTTTCTTGGGGCCTGGAGACAGCCGGGGCCCAGTATACCAGAGTGGCTGGCGGTTGAGGCCTAGGCATGCTAGTGTCATGATGCTTGGTATGGGGACCGGAGGGCTGTCCCACAGCCTGACAGGTCTCCAGCAGGTGGTGTATGCAAGAAATGATATAGAGGGGGAGGCTGATGTACTGGTTCTCCTTGGGGTAGCCCTTAGAGTCTGTAGTAGGTGTCCCTGGTAGATGGATGGGGCACCCTTGATGGTGATACAGTGGTAGCAGGGACCAGACGGAGGCAATGTTGTGCATAAAAGTTACTTACAGTTCTTTGTTCGAACCAACGGTAACAACATGCCAAACTATTCTGTACAAGTGCAATACTGGAGTGATCTTGGAGAGTGAACCTCAGGAGTTGTGTCACCAGCCTGGATGCAGGGGCAGGCTGGGATGTAGCTGTGTCCAATGCTGGAAGCTGCAGCTTTGTCCTGTTTGTCCTGTGTCACTCTGTCTGTAGTTGCTGAGGCCTAGGAGCTTCTCTTGTGGTGAGAGCTGGGCCTGAGAGATCTGCTCTCTCTGAAGTTTCTGGAACTCTCTATCCTGTGTGGAGTGCTGGGCCTAAGACACATCTGCTCCCTGGAAGAGCTGGGCCTGAAGAGCACTAACTCCTCCCCTGACTAAGGGTTTAGTTAATCCCTGGTCAGGTGATCTCCTTCTCCAATCACACTCCAGTTACAATAGTGGAACATCATTGGATGATAAACATGAAACAGTCTTAACCCTTGCCTATCGAGGCAGTATCTACCGCTGCACAATTACCTGACTATATGTGTAGTGTCCTGCAGGGGAGCTGATCAGACTCACTACCAGGGAGACACACATATAAGGGGCTTATTTGCAACAACTCCTCTGCCTTGCATTGGCAGGGATGTTGCACTAGCATAACACAACCAAAAATATCTGCTCGTCTAAAAGTGGTCTTAAGGACACCTGACGTACAGACAACCCCTAGTTACAGATGGACCTCTCTGCCAACTGTGACCTCTGGTGAAGATCTCTGGATGCTTCACGGGTTATGGGGATAAAACATTTATTTAATTCTTAAAGGTTGGACTTGATGGACTTGTGTCTTTTTCCAGCCTTATATACTATGATACTATAATACTATGAACATTGATTTGCAGAAATGGGAATTACCCTTTAAGCTTTTTTATTGATAATCCTTGTTTCCATAACAACACAAAACTTAAAATCAAATTGTCACAGGGACAAAAAAAATTTTTGTCTGGAGTTGCAACAAACCTGTTATACCTGTTGCGAGTTATATGCAAAGTCAGCTTAAGAACAAACCTAAAGAACCTATCTTGCATGTAACCCGGGGACTGTTCATAGTCTTAGAATTTTAACTATGACCCGTGGCAGTTTACCTTTTAAATAAAAGGGGTAGGCAATTGTGATGAGCCGAATCTCAACCTCAAAATTATGTCTGGGATCGGATCCAGGGAACGAACCGAACCCCCCACTTATAAACACCCGCACCTATCACGGATGTTTCCTGTTATGCTGGAAGCCTTTAAATAGCTGGCACGGCCGTTTTCCTAGAATCTCTTGCACTGTCTGCATTTAATAGCCTCCACTGCTGACTGAAGTCCTGGTTTTGGGGCTTGAGCCCACGTTTAGATAATGTTCTGCACCATTTCATTTTCATGAAATCAGAAACTACAGCTGTAGTTCAGAAAATCCTTCCTGCTCAGCAACCTGCTGGTAGGAACTGGAGCATCATGTGACCATATTCTCTAGTGAGCACTCACTCCTCTACAGCGTCCTGTGAGCTGTGCAATGATATCCCTACCCTGTTAAACAACCCATCTCTGCCATATCACAGGGGCTGTTGCGAGAGGCGATATGCAGGGAGCACAGCCATGAGATGTGGATAAGCTTCTATATTTTGCTACAGGTCATTATCATGAGCTCTGGTTGTAAAGGCAATGAATGACAATCTTAGTACAAGACACCTTATGTGTGAACTAATGTGATTATGATTGCGACACTTTGCTGTGGAGGCATGAGATCATATCTGATACTCCAGTCACATTCAGTATTCCTGGAATAACACATCATGTCATTCTAGGGCCGCCTTCTAATCTCCCCAATCACTATAGCAACCTCACCAGGAGAAAAAGCCTGGCTTTTGAACATAGGCGGATACAGGTGCAGAGCATCTTTCTGTTTTTGGTTTGTCTTTTTTATATGCAAAATATTTTTTGTTAACCCATTTTATATGGTTATAGCTAAGAGTAGTTGGTTACAATCCCAGGTAACTGCAAGAACTGAAGCTGGTATTAACTATTTTTAACTATTTTCTAATTACAGACAGACCCCTCTGCTCACTGTGACCTCTGGTGAAGATCTCTGGATGCTTTATTTTAGTTGCAGGCTGCAATTGTCAGCTGTAAGGTGTCTGTAATGACATTTAATTGATAATCATTGTTCCCATTAAAGCAAAACATTTTGAAAATCCAATTGTCACTAGGACGAAAAAAAATTTGCCTAGAGCTACAATTATAAACTATACAGTTCCGACTTACATACAAATTCAACTTAAGAACAAACCTAAAGAACCTATCTTGTACGTAACCCGCGGACTGACTGTGTTCCTCTCTAAATGATTTACCTCTTACGAGTCAAGTTTAATAAAGATTAGACTATATCCACTGGGATGTTGGAAAAGGGTTAATCTGTTTGAAAAAGAAACATAATTGCTTTACATGCTCTTTACCGCAATTGTCATTTTCCTTCCATACTCCTTGGAGATGCTGTATTATTTTAGTAGGCCACTGGGGACTCGTAGCTTAAATGCTTTTGGTAGTTCTGTGAATAAACTTGGTATAATGCACAAGAAGCAAATAAAATCCTCTGCTGAGTATTACATTGTTATCTCCTCCAACAATCTTGGTGCAGCGCATCCTGGATACTAAAAGCTTTGATCTCTCCTAGCAGTTCTAACATTAAGTAGAGATTAGCTGAATCTTGTTACTAGCTCACATCCCGAGTGTTGAAATATGTGGCATCTCTTAGTTTCCTTTTTTTTTTGCACCTTTTTCAACACCAGTCCCTATTAGTCCTATTAGAGACAACACAAGGCGTAATGTGTTAGATAAATACATAACAGCTTTATCTATAGGGCTCCATCACACAATGTTCAAAGCTGACGTTTTTCTATTCAGGTCATGTATCGTCTACTTGAGTGTTTTTCATTGCTGGCATTTGCAGCTTTATACCTTTTCTTTGGCTGAAATATAAGCAATACCAGTCTTACCTCCGCTGTATAAATGTCTCTGGCACAAGTATTATGTCCTGTTTGTCTAGCTAGATCTTGGTATTTGTCCCAAGACAGTTCTTATAAGACCTGCTTAAGGTGATATCTCACTTTATTATAAAATCCCAACTAGAAGAATTATAGAAGAGCGGTGGCTGAGTGGGTAGCACTATAGCCTTGCAGCGCTGGGGTCCTGGGTTCAAGTCCCACCCAGGTCAACATCTGCAAAGAGTTTGTATGTTCTCTTCATGTTTTCGTGGGTTTCCTCTGGGTCCTCCGGTTTCCTCCAACACATACTGGTAGATTGATTATATTGTGAGCCCCATTGGGGACAGGGAGTGATTTGGCAAGTCGCCTAATTTTGCAAAAAAAGGACCCTCACACATTTCCGTGCGCCAACAGTATGAAACTTATTAGCGTCGAAGAAGATGGCAAAAATTTTTTTTCTTTTTTGTACACAGTCGTTTAAATTTTTGAAAAGTATTAAAAACAAATAAAAACCTATATAAATTTGGTATCACCGCGGATTCGCACGAACCAAAGAATAAAGTAGGAGATTGGTATTGGAGCGAAGAGTGAAAGAGTAAAAACTGAGCCCACAAGAAGTGACGGTTTTTTTTTTATTCATTTTCCACATTGGCATTTTTTTTTCAGCTCATGCAGTACACGGCCATGCAAAATAAAATAACAGTATCGGGAAAGTTAAAAATTTGTTAACGCACAAATAAGACCCCTCACAAGGTCAGTACACGTACAAAATGAAAAAGTTATGGATTTTTGAAGTTGGACGGGAGCGAGAATTAGCCGACGAAAAACCCTTCCGTCTCATTAAGGGGTTAATAGTGAAAATATTGTGGTGAGCAGAAATTATCTCATCAGAGAATTGATGCACAGGTGATACAGGCATATTTCTATTCTTGCTTAGGTTATCGTGTCAAATCTGAAATTTTGGAGACAAATTCATATTTTTTTCTTAAAAAGTTCGGATAATAAAAGCGTATCCCGCCAGGAGGGGGGGGTAATTCTGAATTGGACAGGAAAACAAACAAAAACAGATGCTTTCTGCTATCTCATGAGAGAAATAACCAAAAGTTACAAGGTAAATCAGGAGTATACAGGTAATAAACTAAAACTGCCAACGGGGCAGAAAAAATCTGTTATACGAGGACACGCGCTTCTGGCAAGTGTCATATACATCATTATTCCAAGGCTTCACTGTTTGTCACATTCCTTGTATGGAAGCATTGCTTAGTGTGGTCTTTCTGCCAGTTTATAGATTGCATGGTATTGTCACTTCATCCCAGACACAATGACTAGTTAATAATTTAATACTACAACAATGTTAATGTTTAAAAAAAAAAAAAAAAAAGCAAACTGTGAAAATTAGCAGTGATGTATGTGAATATAATAAAAAAATAATCAGTATTCAGAAAAATGGAGTCTAGTCTTAAAGAGAACCAGTAATAACAGCACAATGAGTGCTTGAAAACCACAAGCAGAATTCCAACACTTTGCTGGGATTCAATCTGTTAGCAAGGTTGCTACAAAATGTGACCCTGTTCTAGGGGTAATATAGAGAGACTTGCTGATGTGATCGGTGGGTGTTTTTGGAACAAAAAAAAAGTATTATCATCATTGTTGGAATACAGAGATTAAAAGGGGGTTACATAACCAAAAAAGTAAAAGCTGTTATAAAAAAAAAAAAACAGTTATGTCTGTTTCACTGATTTCAGGGTCGGAGCCCAGCACTGGGCATAACCCGGGCAAGTTTCGGGGCCCAGGCTCTGGGGGGACCATATAAGGCTGAACAATAAGGAATCCATCGGGAGTGAGGGGGGCTGAGCGTATAATGAATCCAAAGTGCGGTTCTCGCTTCGCCTAGCACCCCCATGTATCAGGGTATCACGCTGACCTTAGGGATTATAAAAATAACCCTGAGGGGGTGTTTGGTATGATAAACTATGGAATATTTTAGGGAACAGGGTTTGTTTAGGTTATGAATTTTTAATGCCGCCATGTGAGTTCACTGCAAAGGGGCGCATTGAGGCTCTGCACCCAGGGGGCTACTGAAACCTTGAGTCAACCTCTCATATACACACCACCGAGGGAATGATATTTCTTTTACTCATTTCACAAATGTTTCATTAATGAAATGCTATTATTTTGAATGGACCCCTTTAGAGAGGATTTTGCTATGCTATATAGGAAATCTGAATATAGGAGGTCTTTCATTCATTTGGTACACCGCAATAAGTACTTGTAACCCATGCTAACAAAAGACAATTAGAAGAAATTGAATGATTACAGTTAGGAGTTGATAACAATGAATAACTGGAATAGCCAGCATCATTTTAGCTGATATAATGGAGGCATTACTAGAAATTCCTGAGGAATGTTTTCATTTCCTATGGCTGCCGTTGTGTGGTAAGCACAGCCTCTTTTGGGTTAATATTGCTTAAAACCACTGTTCTTGGGGGTATGAAAGAGCTAAAACCTGAAACTGGATGCATTGGGACAATACATCTTAGAGAGGGACACTGCATAATAAACTCATGATAAAGGGTTGGCCACTTTCCTCATGTGTTGTAATGTGGGTGTAAGTGTAGGGCAGTGATGGCAAACCTTAGAGGCCGAGTGCCCACTACAACAAAAGACCCGCTTATTATCGCAAAGTGCCAACACAGAAATTTAATTTATGATTTATACTCCTTCTCTGTCACAGTTTTATTGATACCAGCACTGAGGACACCAATAAAGCAGAAAATAGTCCAGTAGCGCTGTCACTTTAAAATAGCTCTGTGTACTGCAAGTCCTGGGTGTCTGGACTGCAGGAAGATACCTGGAGTCATCTCTGGTGATGGCCGGAGTGCCCACAGAAAGGGCTCTGAGTGCCACTCTGGCACCAGTGCCATAGGTTAGCCATCACTGGTGTAGGGGGTCAGGATATTAGGTAATTTACCAATATACATCTAGTAATAGTTCTCCACTGTAAAGTGAAGCCTCCTGTCTTTTACCTCATTATGGGAAATGTAAAACAATGCCTCCTTCTGCTAGACACAACAGCGCTGTCTACAGTTGGGAGTCTGTTCCTTCTGGAAAGATTACTAGTTTGGCTTAATCCATATCATGTCATTAGGGTTTTGTAGGTCATGCTTGGTGTTGAGGAGGCTGCCTTCCGGTAGCAAAAGGAGGTATTTTTTCATTTCCCACCTTGGAAAATGCATTTACATATCTCCCAGAATCCCCTGGTGGAGCATCAATGGCTATAAGTCTCCACAGGACTATAGGAAATCCGGTAAGGAGAACTTTTAATTCCTGACCCAGACATTTCTGTCCAAAAAATGGCGGCAGATGAAGGGTCATGTGATCTCTATCCATGAACAACCTACATTCCTGGACCTGATTGTATTCAGAAATATAGGATCAAGGTCGTGTAGGGGTGATTGTTCATGGAAGATAGGAAGATCACATGACCCTCCATCTGCAGCCAATTATGGACAGGAATGTCTGGATGATGAGGTAGAAGACAGGAGGATTCACTTTACATATCAAGAAAGTGGAGCAGACATTAGTAGAGTGATATTGGAATTATTTAATATTCTGCCCCCTTATATAAACATAAACATACAAAAAAAATATTGAGGTAAGGTACCAAACCTTTCTACTTTTTGATGCGTCAGTTGACCATCCCATCACTGGGTTTGTTTGGACCCTCTATCAAATATAATAGTAGATATAGTTAGCGTATAGGTAGTATTATCAATCAAAGCAATCAGCACTAGAAAGCATGAAATTGTTATATAGGAGAGTTATATGTACAAAAGACATCATTCAGTAAGGAACAAAAGCCAGACACCATACGACCTGTCTATTCACACCCCCAAAAAAATGTGACAACCCAATTTCATATACACCCAAAATTAGCATCAAATGTTAATCCACGAGTTGTAAAATAAAATTTACTCCAAAGCAATAAACATTAAGTCTTTAAAACCCTTAAGGACGCAGCCGTGTTGCAGGTTAAGGCTCGCAACTTTTTTGAAATTTGACCAGTGTCTCTTCCTGTGGTAATAACTTTTGAACACTGTTACTTATCAAAGCGATTCTGAGATAGTTTTTTCCCCACATGTTTGTACTTCATTTTAGTGGTAAATTTTGGCTGATACGTTTTGCGTTTATTTACAAAAAAAAGAAAAAAATGATGAATTTTTAGAAAAAATTTGCCATTTTCGAAATCAAAATCACCGCGTTTTCAGGCAGATAGATTTACACCTAAATAACTTGCAGAATAACATTTCCCATTTGTCTACTTTACATTTTCATATATTTTGAAATGTTTGGATAATTTATTGACGTCACGCGGCCTACAAATCGAATAGCGATTTTCCGTATTTTCGGAAATGACTATTTTGGGGATAAATACAGTTTGAAATCAAATTTTACATATTTAGCAACAAAACCCCTATATAACCAACCCATTTTCAAACTGACCCCTCAAACATCAAAAACAGCATTTACAAAGATTGTTAACCCCTTGAGATTCATAGGAATTGAACAAAATGGGGTGAAATTTGAATGGTCAAATTTTGCGGTTATACGTTCATTAGCCCTAAAATTTACACATTTCCAAAAGATAAAAAGAAAAATCACCATAAAATTTGTTCTACCAATTTCTCTGAGTACAGAGACCCCACAGTGGACATACTTGTGTTATGGGTGACAGCGAGGCGCAGAAGGGAAGGAGCACCCTGCAGCTGCCAGGATTTTAGTTTTTGGTTGCCCCCTTTTGAAGGTATAAAATTTCGCTTTCCGTTTATTTGGGCCAGTGACAGCATTTTTTTTGCGGGACGAGATTCTTTTTCCAGTGTTACCATTTTGGGGTTGGTATCACTTATTGTTGAAAATTTTGGAACTTTTTTGAGGGATTGAGTAGAAAAGCATCAATTCTGTACTGGATTTTTTACTTTTTTTTTTTTTTGGTTCACCGAGCCTAATAAATCCTGTGAGTCTTTTCTATGGGTCGATACGATTACGGGGGATACCAGACATGATATTTTTCTTAGTTTACTAAATTTGCCAAATAAAAACCTAATGTGGGAAAAATCATCATTTTTGCATCGCTGCTTCCAAGTAGCATAACATTGTACGTTTTTGGCTACAGAGCTGGTTGATGGCTGTTTTTTTGCGGGACATGTTGTTCTTTTCGGGTAGTACATATGTTTGTTGATCACTTTTTATTGCTTTTAGTGGGATATAATAGGTAAAAATCATAATTTTTGGCGGTTTTGAAGGTTTTTTTACGGCGTTCATCATATGGGTTCAATAGTTATTTAGTTTTATCTATGGATTGTTACGGACGCGGTGATTCTATATATGTGGGGTTTGTGTGTATGATTTAGACTTTTTTGAGGTTATATGTCTCTTTATATGTTTTGGGGCTTATGGGCCTTTTAGTGATTTATAAAATAATTTTTTATTGAAAAACATTATTTTGTACATTTTTTACATGATCCACCAGGGATATGAACAAGCAATCATCTGATTGCTTGTTCTTGATAATACTCTGCAATACTAATGTATTGCAGGGTATTATCAGTGCCAGCCTATGCACCGGCATCGGCTCTGCGCAGTAGCTGTACTGCGCTGAGCGCTAATCGCGGGACTCAGCGCAGTGCAGCTACGGCACAGAGCGCTAAGGGGTTAAATTAAAAAACACAAATTCCAATTCTACAATTTACAAAAATGTCTCTTATACAGTATTTAAGTACCAAAAGACACCCAAGTCCTTCAAGGATATAGACTAATTTACAAGATGTAGAGTGTAGTTCTCCCATATTCTGTGCATTTGTTGTTTAGTCTGCTTAAGTTGGTTATTTCCATCTCCTTTAACAGATGAGTGGAACTCAATTTTTTACAGTTCATAAAAAGTCTCCCATTCTAGAGTTGTAGTTATTAACATAATTCATCTTTATGAAAGTGAAGAATTCTTACCCCACAAGGTTATTTCATGTTAGAACCCTTCATTTTACAGAATTAACGCTTTGATGCTAATTTTTTAAAATTGAGTGATAATATTATTTCATATTTGAGGATTAGTTTATAAGCTATGCAAACAATATTAGGAACAGCCTACCCTATTACAGACAGCCCCCGACTCAGGCCACACACCAACATACACTCACCGGCCACTTTATTAGGTACACCTGTCCAACTGCTTGTTAACACTTAATTTCTAATCAGCCAATCACATGCGGCAACTCAGTGCATTTAGGCTGTAGACATGGTCAAGACAATCTCTGCAGTTTCAAAACTGAGCATCAGTATGGGGAATAAGGTGATTTGAGTGCCTTTGAACGTATGGCAGTGGTTGTTGATGCCAGAAGGGCTGGTCTGAGTATTTCAGAAACTGTCTGATCTACTGGGATTTTTCACGCCACAACCATCTCTAGGGTTTACGAGAATGGTCCGAAAAAGAAAAAACATCCAGTGAGCGGCAGTTCTGTGGGCGGAAATGCTTGTTGATGCCAGAGGTCAGAGAAGAATGGCAGACTGGTTCGAGCTGATAGAAAGGTAACAGTGACTCAAATTGACACCGTTACAACCAAGGTAGGCAGAAGAGCATCTTGAATGCACAGTACGTCGAACTTTGAGGAGATGGGCTACAGCAGCAGAAGACCACACCGGTGCCACTCCTTTCCAGCTAAGAACAGAAACTGAGGCTACAATTGCAACAAGCTCATCGAAATTGGACAGTAGAAGATTGGAAAAACTTTGCCTGGTCTGATGAGTCTGCGACTTTCTGCTGCGACATTCGGATGGTAGGGTCAGAATTTGGGGTCAACAATGAAAGCATGAATCCATCCTGCCTTGTATCAACGATTCAGGCTGGTGGTGGTGGTGTCATGGTGTGGGGAATATTTTCTTGGCACTCTTTGGGCCCTGGTACCAATTGAGCATTGTTGCAATGCCACCGCCTACCTGAGTATTGTTGCTGACATGTCATCCCTTTATGACCACAATGTACCCAACATCTGATGGCTACTTTCAGCAGCGATAATGCGCCATGTCTAAAGCTGGAATCATCTCAGACTGGTTTCTTGAACTTGACAATAGTTCACTGTACACAAATGGCCTCCACAGTCACCAGATCTCAATCCAATAGCGATCTTTGGGATGTGGTGGAACGGGAGATTCGCATCATGGATGTGCAGCCGACAAATCTGCGGCAAATGTGTGATGCCATCATGTCATATGGACCAAAATCTCTGAGGAATGCTTCCAGCACCTTGTGAATCTATGCCATGAAGAATTGAGGCAGTTCTGAAGGCAAAAGGGGGTCCAGCCGTTACTAGCATGTGTGTACCTAATAAAGTGGCCGGTGAGTGTATGTCACCCTGGGGAGCATACAGCTGCTCGCTGGAGAGAGGGAGTGTGCTGATAGGGTGGATGTACTGGGAGAGATAGAGCAAGTTCTATCTTTTTCCTGTGTACGGTACAGTGATACGTTCTTTCGTAGGATGGATTGTATTGCCCATTGAGAAGCATGTGACCGTATGCTATCCATACCGAAACATATGGCTAGTGCAACATCCCCCCACGGGGCCTAGCCTTTTCTTGGGGCCTGGAGACAGCCGGGGCCCAGTATACCAGAGTGGCTGGGGTTGAGGCCTAGGCATGCTAGTGTCATGATGCTTGGTATGGGGCTCCAGCAGGTGGTGTTGTATGCAAGAAAGAAATGTATAGAGGGGAGGCTGATGTACTGGTTCTCTTGGGGTACCCTTAGAGTCTGTAGTAGGTGTCCCTGGTAGATGGATGGGGCACCCTGATGGTGATACAGTGGTAGCAGGGACCAGACGGATGTTGTGCATAAAGTACTTTACAGTTCTTTGTTCGAACCAACGGTAAACAACATGCCAAAACTATTCTGTACAAGTGCAATACTGGAGTGATCTTGGAGAGTGAACCTCAGGAGTTGTTGTCACCAGCCTGGATGCAGGGGCAGGCTGGGATGTAGCTGTGTCCAATGCGGGAAGCTGCAGCTTTGTCCTGTTTGTCCTTGTTTGGCTATTGCAACAACTCCTCGCCTTGCATTGGCAGGGATGTTGCACTCGCATAACACAACCAAAATATCTGCTCGTCTAAAAGTGGTCTTAAGGACACCTGACGTACAGGACAACCCCTAGTTACAGATGGACCTCTCTGCCAACTGTGACCTCTGGTGAAGATCTCTGGTGCTCACGGGTTATGGGGATAAAACATTTATTAATTCTTAAAGTTGGACTTGAGGGACTTGCGTCTTTTTCCCGACCTATATTACTATGATACTATAATATATGAACATTGATTTGCAAGAAATGGGAATTACCCTTAAGCTTTTTTATTGATAATCCTTGTTTCCATAACAACACAAAACTTAAAATCAAATGTCACAGGGACAAAAAAAATTTGTCTGGAGTTGCAACAAAATGTATACCTGTTGCCGAGTTATATGCAAAGTCAGCTTAAGAACAAACCTAAAGAACCTATCTTGCATGTAACCCGGGGACTGTTCATAGTCTTAGAATTTAAACTATGAACGTGGCAGTTTACCTTTTAAATAAAAGGGGTAGGAATTGTGATGAGCCGAATCTCAACCTCAAAATTATGTCTGGAATGGCGTAAAGGGAACGAAACGAACCCCCCACTTATAAACACTCGCCAGCTATCACGGATGTTTCCTGTTATGCTGGAAGCCTTTAAATAGCTGCCACGGCTGTTTTCCTAGAATCTCTTTGACTGTCTGCATTTAATAGCCTCCACGCTGACTGAAGTCCTGGTTTTGGGGCTTGAGCCCACGTTTAGATAATGTTCTGCACCATTTCATTTTCATGAAATCAGAAACTACAGTGTAGTTCAGAAAATCCTTCTGCTCCGCAACCTGCTGGTAGATGACAGAACTGGAGCATCATGTGACCCGTATTCTCTAGTGAGCACTCACTCCTACAGCGTCTGTGAGTGTGCAATGATATCCCTACCCTGTTAAACAACCCATCTCTGCCAAATCACAGGGGCTGTTAGAGAGGTGATATGCAGGGAGCACAGCCATGAAGTGTGGATAAGCTTCTATATTTGCTACAGGTCATATCATGAGCTCTTGGTTGTAAAGGCAATGAATGACAATCTTGTACAAGACACCTTAGTGTGAACTAATGTGATTATGATTGCGACACTTTGCTGTGGAGGCATGAGATCATATCTGATACTCCAGTCACATTCAGTATTCCCGGAAAACATGTCATTCTAGGGCCGCCTTCTAATGTCCCCAATCACTATAGCAACCTCACCAGGAGAAAAAAGCCTGGCTTTTGAACATAGGGGATACAGGGTGCAGAGCATCTTTCTGTTTTTGGTTTGTCTTTTTTATATGCAAAATATTTTTTGTTAACCCATTTTATATGGAAAGAAGAGAGTATTGCTTACAATCCCAGGTGTACTGCAAGAACTGAAGGCTGGTTAACTATTTTTAAATATTTCTAATTACAGACAGACCCCCTGCCCACTGTGACCTCGTGGTAAGATCCTGGATGCTTTATTTTAGTTTGCAGGCTGCAATGTCAGCTGTAAGGTGTCTGTAATGACATTAATTGATAATCATTGTTCCCATTAAAGCAAAACATTTTGAAAATCCAATTGTCACTAGGACAACAAAAAAATGCCTAGAGCACAATTATAAACTATACAGTTCCGACTTACATACAAATTCAACTTAAGAACAAACCTAAAGAACCTATCTTGTACGTAAACTACCTGTATTCCCTCTCTAAATGATTTACCTCTTACGAGTCAAGGTTAATAAAGATTAGACTATATCCACTGGGATGTTGGAAAAGGGTTAATCTTTTGAAAAAAGAACATAATTGCTTTACATGTTCTTACCGCAATTGTCATTTTCCTTGCATACTCCTGGAGATGCTGTATTATTTTAGTAGGCCACTGGGGACTCGTAGCTTAAATGCTTTGGTTAGTTCTGTGAATAAACTTGGTATAATGCACAAGAAGCAATAAAAATCCTCTGCTGAGTATTACATTGTTATCTCCTCCAACAATTTGGTGCAGGCATCTGGATACTAAAGCTTTGATCTCTCCTAGCAGTTCAACATTAAGTAGAGATTAGCTGAATCTTGTTACTAGCTCACATCCGAGTGTTGAAATAGTGGCATCTCTTATGTTTCCTTTTTTTTTTTGCACCTTTTCGACACACAGTCCCTATAGTCCTATTAGAGACAACACAAGCGTAATGTGTTAGAAAATACATAACAGCTTTATCATAGGGCTCCATCACACAATGTTCAGCTGACGTTTTTCTATTCAGGTCATGTACGTCTACTTGAGTGTTTTTCATTGCTGGCATTTGCAGCTTTATACCTTTCTTTGGCTGAAATATAAGCAGTACCGTCTTACCTCCGCTGTATAATGTCTCTGGCCACAAGTATTATGTCCTGTTTGTCTAGCTAGATCTTGGTATTTGTCCCAGACAGTTCTTATAAGACCTGCTAAGGTGATATCTCACTTTATTATAAAATCCCAACTAGAAGATTATAGAAGAGCGGTGGCTGAGTGGGTAGCACTATAGCCTTGCAGCGCTGGGGTCCTGGGTTCAAGTCCCACCCAGGTCAACATCTGCAAAGAGTTGTATGTTCTCTTCATGTTTGGTGGGTTCCTCGGGTCCTCCGGTTTCCTCCAACACATACTGGTAGATTGATTATATTGTGAGCCCCATTGGGGACAGGGAGTGATTTGGCAAGCTCTGGGTAGTGCTGCATAATCTGTATGTGCTATATAAATAAAGAATTATTATTAGAAGAGCAAAATATGTCAAAGGTATATGTATTTAAGCCTCATATTATCCAAATGATGTCTTTGATAAAGCGATTCTAACAGTAAAACTTTGAAAGAGAATGTAAGTATAAGCCTAAGAAAACCAAAATGTATGAAACGGGAAGTGCTTCCCATCAAATTACCTATGGAGTAACATTAACATGGGGCAAATGGTGTCAGGCCATGATGGTTGATATGTAATGTATGGATGGTCTAAGCCAAGGGTGTCAAACTAATTTTCACCAGGGGCAACATCAGCCTCACGGTTGCCTTAAAGGGGCTGAATGTCATTTTATTACTTTATGATTGTATCTACATTATCTGTTAAGTAGTTACATTAATACAACATTACAACTACAATTAGCCATTCGAGGGCAACCACAAAGCTGGACATGTTGTTAAATAACTTCAGATAGCAGCATGACAAGTATGTGCTCATAAATCAGCCAATAGTTGTAGTGTCCCCACACCTGCAGCCAATGGTCAGACTGTCCCCCCCCCCCACAACCAACCACAGTTCCTCCTTCATCTGCAGCCAGAGTGTGCCCTTGTCTGTAAAATCCCATGACCCGCCTCCAATGTATGTCCCACTGTGAAAAAAACAAGTTGAGTATCAGAGTACGCTTCTCATGCAGCTTAGAGCCAGCGAGATGGGCTAGATAACAGAAGACCTTGTGTCTGACACCCATGGTCTAAACAATCAATAGGCAAGGATATAATACATGATTGAGGTTAGAAGTATGAATGACCTCTTCACTGGGATGATGCCACTCCCGAAGCATGTTTTGGCAATCCGATGATGATTTGCATAGGATATAGATGCCATACCACTCAGTGTAATGCACTAGGTTAAACATTGTTGTGATGTTTCTGGTAAGGGGTCTCCAACTGTATAAAGGGAAGCTGACAGCATTGCACTCTGTGTGCTGAGGAAGATGCCAAATCAGAAGAGGATGGGGACAATTTAAGTGTCAATGACAGGAATGCCATAACTTTGCCCCAAATTTGGCAAAACACTCCATTATGGAGCACCTTTGTTTAAGTCTTGGGACCAGGACAAATCTAAATTAAGTTGTAAACAAAAATTATGATGAACAGTCTATACAAATTTGGGAATGTTGGTAAGTATACAATTACATCTTTTGACCTGGTACTTGAGGACCAAAAGAAGATAATAGTATTATAAATAATGGCAGATAAAGGACCTATTAAAGAAATTTAAATTGAGGTCCAGAGTTCTACATTTACACAAACTTCCAACTCACTTTCCCAGTTTCAGTTAGTCATACAGTAGGTATTTCCACTCCTCCTCTACTTCTTTCAACACGATTAAGATTAGTCCATTACCACACTCTTCAACTTCCATGTAATCCCAGTTTACCACAAGATTTTTACTAAAGGATTTTTCTTAATTGTGTTGAAAGAAGTCAATGTAGAATTAATCCACCTTCAATTTATGGAAATTGTGCTAAATATGTGATAAAAAGAGTATATACATTTGAAATATGCAGGTGGTAGACATGGCCGTCTCCCTCCTGATTTAGTTATTTATTTATTATGTGGTTTGCTGCTATACTATCTAACTTTATTTTTTCAGGCTCATTTGAATAATTATGAAAGTTGATAGAAGGAAGGAGGCATGAATAACAAATATAAGAAGATTTCTACAGTCACAGTGCTAGGTTCTATAAGTAAGTGTCCCTGGTTCATCAGGTTTAATTTTGATGGTAGATTTCTCTAACGTTTCAGGGGATACAAACCTTTCCTGCCCATGTGAAGGACATGCTTTGTTACAGTACAGTTATCAGATCTTTGTCTTGAAATAAGTTTCCTATCTGTCTTTTCATCATAGGACACATAGTTATTCGTTGACTTTTTCGCTAGAATATTCCAAGGGATACTCTACACATATCCTAAACAGAGTCGCACCTAGGATCTAGATTTGAGAACTAGGACTATGATTTAGCGTCACCATATTCATTGTAGTATAGAATTCTTTTACAGAACAAAAATATGAGAGAATACAGTAAGTATGAGAGTATTTAACATTGTCCACCCATTCTTTGGGAGCTTTGGGATCCTACATTTCACATTTCATCTTGTGATTAGATGGCCATACAAGAATATCCAATGACACTTTCTACTTGAAAACTAGTTCATCTATTGATACTCTCTATAATTATCTCTTCAGAATCACTTTATGTGCTAACTAGTGGCTGCTGATAATTATTATAGCTCTTCCTGTATAACTAATATATGGAGTAAGGCGAAGGCAGCCATTAAAACTAATTAATGATCTCAGGCGTTCAACCTCTAGCTAATACAGAAGAAGATAGATCATACACCCGGCAAGTGTTACTATAAACAGGATTTATTCAGCCTTATACAGAGCAGGAAGAAGCTGGAGGAGAATAAATGGAGCTGTGGAGTATAACATCTGGTTGTCATTTTGGTCACAATCGTCAACGCGATGGAGATCGTAGAGTAGAGTAGTTGTAGAAGTTTGGTTACTTCTTAGAAGTTAGTCTATAATTTCTAGATATTCCAATGCATTCAGATATTTATTGATATTACAAAAGGGATTTCCAGAAAAGTAAACTGTGATTGTCCCTGATACTGGGGGAAAATTTCAAGAAAGCTCTCCGATGTCTCCATCCTTATCTCTCCTCTTGGAGAGAGATGTGTTACAAGAAAATTTGCTTTTTATTAAAAATTCTATTTCTTGATATGATGTCGCAAAAGGATATATTTTATGTGCGTATACACTGCCATCCAGTATGTTGTGATATTAGATAGAATTGGTCCTTAAACAAATAAAATGGTCACTTACTTTTCAGTAAACTTGCATAAATCAATTTGTATTAGAAACTTAACAGAAGAGGATACCTTTATATACCCTCTACCCTTCCTGATACGTTTTTCATTATTAGTCCCTGATGATGCTGGATTCCATCTTGCTATGAGACAGAAGCTTAATGAGGCGTCAGATTACATGGAGAGTAAAGATGGAGCAGTGATTCACAGCAGCTAGGTCTCCTTGTAAAAGCTCAGAAACCAAATCAGGCTACAGATGTGTACAGCAAACAAACTAGACTTATGATTTCACATTTTTCAAAGAAAAAGTAACAGTTATCAAATAATTAAAGAAGACATTGCTCTGTTTAGTACCTGTTACTTTTAAAGTATTATGTCTCAAGCACCAATATATGTGACTTGTCATTATGTTGACCAGGTTGAGATAAGTTATACTTCACTGTACACTGTATATACTTGAGTATAAGCTAAGTTTTTCAGCACAATTTTTCTGCTGAAATAGCCCAGCTAGGCTTATACATGAGTATGTAAATAAAAACTAAAATAAAATTAGTGCTTACCTTAGGCGCTCCCACCAGATACTTTTCCCTCTGTGTGCTGGGCATGCCTATATACTCAGGGCAGCTTGCACATTTCATCAGTGAGGAGAGCTTGTGACTAATGCATTTCCGACCCTAGGCTTTTACTTGAGTCAATGGGCGAGACTTTAGAATCTGGCTACAACAGAATTCTATCGTACTTTGCACTGAAAAACTGTCTGCACCACATTTATAAAGGGTTTGTAAAAAATTTTCTGGCTCTCCTACGACTAGTTAGACAAAAGGGGCATGGCCTATGAAAAGGAAGTGTGGTCTCACACCAAAAAGATCAGTGCGCCAAAAATAATGCTGACCTGACAGAATTTAGTCTTAGTTTTCTGGTGTAAAGTAAGCCAACTAATAGGAGGTGCAGAGTAGGACTAGACAGTCTTATACTAGGACAGATTTATCATCCAGCATTAGACACTTATGTGAATCTGGTGCAGGACAAGACTGTCTAGTTTAACCCTGCACTGTCTAACCTGAGGACACTTTTCAAAAATCTGCCCCAATAAGTTTTCCCAGATTTTTGTGGTAAAATTAGGTACCTCCGCTTATGTTCGGATTGGCTTAAACTTGAGTATATATAATAAGTTATTATTGCTCAGAGTCACAGCAAAAAAACTTACAATATGATTTGGTTATTTTTCATTTATCAGTTGTAAAAGTAGTCCCAGGTTCTCCAGTTTCCTCCCACACTCAAAAACCATACTGTTAGGTTGATTAGATTGTGAGCCCCACAGGAACAGGGACCAATTTGACATGCTTTGTACAGCGCTGTGTAATCTGTAGGCGCTATATAAATAAAAAGAATTATTAAAAGAATTATTTATTATTAGTCAGGATGCGGATGTATAGTGCATTGGATTATTCACACCTGCAGCACACTCTACAGGCTGCGGTAATCATAAGGTTTCCGAGTGTCTTTCTCCTGCAGACTTTTATACGGAAAATTGTAACCACATAATAACACTAAGTATAAACATGGGGTTTTTGTATAGTAATTATATATTACGTGATATTTGGAAGGAAAATAGTGTAACAAAGAAGAAAATATGTGTAAATTCCATGTGATCTTTGAGGGTTTGAATGTAGGTGTACAGGAGATCTGACTTGTAGTTATTATAGAGCATTTTACACAGATAAGAGGTTTGTATTCTGTTGTCATAAATATAACTGTACTGCCTGAATTAGAATACTTTCAAGGTTATATCTGACTTGTGTTATCCATAGAACCACAGCCATGGTTAAGAGCACATTGGGGCAGATTTACGTACCCGGTCCTGTCCCGTTCCAACAACGTGTTGTCCGATGAGGATTCGGGCGCGATTCATGAAGATTGTGCGCCCTAGTTCCTGCAAAAAAAAAAAAAGCCCCGAGGTCCGCCGGATTTTACCTTCTTCTTCCTGGTACATGTGAGTCCCCCCCCCCCCCATTTCTGTTGTGTGCAGGCCGGCGCCACAATCCGATTGTGTGCGCCAAAATCCCAGGGCAATTCGGCACAAAACGGAAATCGCCGGGAAACCGGACGAAAGTGCGTCCGACAGACCCTTAGTAAATGAGCCCCATTGTATTTATTGCAACCTGCTATGTCCAAAACATACTGGTAGGCTGATTAGATTGTGAGCCCCATCGGTGACAGGAACTGATTTGGCAAGGTCTGTGCAGTGCGGGGTAATCTGTAGGCGCTATATAAATAAAGAAATTATTATTATTATTATTATTATTATTATTATTATGTGTTTATGAAAGCAATTTTTATGGACAAACACTAAGTTAAAATAAATTTGGATGGTATGGTCTATCACTGGTGGTGATTGGTTTCCATGGGCAAACAGAACAGTTTTACCTGATGATAAATCTCCCCCATTAAGTCACAGCTATGGAGATGCTGTAGCCATCCTAAAAGACCCAGAAAGTGAATGGAAAGTTAGATGTTATAACCCCCAAAACAAAAAGTATTATTGATTACATTTCATCATTATTATGATTCATCTTTCCAGTTTTCTGTCCATGTAAAACTGGCATCATTTCATATATATTTCATAGCAGGTGCTCAAATATTTCTCTGAAATCACAACCCAGCAATAAAAAAAGGAACAGTACCATCCATAGATATATTAGCCAAATGAAATCCTCAAGGTTCAGTAAGCTGAGAAGGAGGTAACACAAAGGCCAAGGTCATATTTGCATATTATTCATTTTGTCACATTGAATAGTCAAGTGCTAAGATAACTGATATTTCCAAAGAACGGAATGGATTCCTAACCTTACAGAATAGCGTGGTCTGTACCGTTTCTTGTATCATTGCTTAGGACAATGAGAAAGAAGAAAGAGTGTCCTTGTTGCATAAAAGTTAAGACTAGACCTAGAAACTGAAATATTATTTATCCATGCAGAAAAACTTACAATAGATTATCTACCTATCTATGTTAAAGAACTTTGCGGGTTTTAGCCCACAAACCTGGACAATCAGAAGTTGAGGTTCGGCTCAAAAGCTGCAACGATAACAACTATGATTGGTGCTGGCCCTGATGGAACTCTTCCAAACCCGTACTTTCTCGAATAAATCCTAATTAATAATCTATATTCAAAGGGTTTGGCCATTATCACTAAACTTTACCGGGGTAAGTACAATACTCTAATAGGATCACCCATTTAGTATTCACCCTGGTAAAGAGTCTATAAAGATGCCAAGACTGGTAGGTCACATGAACCTGGGACAGCAGGACATTAGACTTCTTGTGACATCCCATGTCCTGCTGGCTTCCGGTGGATAGTAGGGGGACCTGTAGTCATTACAACCAGCTGGAATTATATAGTTTCTGTCACAGTTGTACGTTCCATTTTACATGGCATTTGGATTTGTATAAACTCTGTCCACTACCCTGGTAGTGTTTTATGCCATCCCAAACATGTCCGAGATCAACACAAAATCGCAGTAATTTTACACGGATGAGGAGACTAAACAAAGAGTTAACTAAATGAAGCTGCTGAACCTTGGCCATCTGGCTCCTCACGATTTACACAAATGTTATTTGCTTAAGGTATTAATTCTCTAAGATGGTTCGAAAATTGAAAAAGTGCGTCTTCATGTTAAGAAAATTAAAATGCTAATAATAAAAACAAGTAATGTATTCAATTCTGCAGAACTTGCACAGTTCTCTGCTAGGATTAATGCTGTACATTTCACCACAGCGTGCTGATGTAACCTGAGATAGCCTGGCTGCAGAGCATCGCTGCTGTCCCAAGTACTAGAACAAAACAGTGGCGTAAACTCCAATTACTATCTAATTATCTCCCACATACTACAAAGTAATTATTGTTTTCTTTTCCTAAAGGAAACAGTGTGGTGTAAATGATCAGACTTCTCCATAGTTGCTTTATAACACACCCAAGTACGTATATGATATTGGAATACAACTGTTTCATTTTCAAGTTATTTTTTGGAGATTTGGAAAGCAAAATCCCGGGTTTCACACAAGAGTTTGATCAAGAAAACTTGCTGTGTGTGCTGGCCACAACCACGCATCGCCATTTTGGATGGTCGCCGGGGCCCCACACTCCTTGGGGGGCCCATGGACATCCAGACTACTCCCCTAGTTAGAGATGTCAGATGTAAGGGCTGGTCTTACCAAAGTGGCTGAGCGTCTGCTATAATTCTTCCTTGTCCGGCTACTGTTAGAGGAGTTGAGGGAGCGCTCAAAGATTCTTGCTAATCAGGCACAATTCTTTCTAATCTCATTATGTAAATTATTTGTGTTTATATGTGCAGTGACATAACAAGACCCCAGTGGGCCCCGGTGCAAACTTAGAAACGGGGCCCCCCGTATACCTAAACTTTGCTGCCGGCCCCAAACTGCATGTTATTCTTCAGAATACACATACACCATATATACTTTGCACAGACATAAGCACACATACACTACATATGCATAACACACGGGCGTAACCAGCAGAAGCTGGGCCCCATAGCAGACCTCTGAATGGGGCCCCCTTCCCCTTAAAAAATATAGACATTTATACAGTCACAATCATTTTTACACTCATACACATGCCTACACATTTATACATTTATACACACATACAGTACATACAACACAAACACAGATATACAGCATATATACACACATCCAGTATATACAACATACACACACATATACAGCATATATACACACATACAGTATATATAACAAACACACACATATACAGCATATATACATACATACAGTATATACAGCATATATACACAGCATACACACACAAATACAGCATATATACACAACATACACACACATATACAGCATATATATATATACATGCATCCATTATATACAATATGTACAGCATATAGATAAATGCACACACATACACATATATAAACATTTACATAAGTATTAATTACCATGGTTTATCATTAGAGATGAGCGAACAACTGTCCGAGCTTGATGCTCGTTCGAGCATTAGCGTACTCGAAACAGCTCGTTGCTCGGACGCAGGGCCGGCGCTATGGGTAGGCAAAGGTGGCAATTGCCCAGGGCCCCTGGGAGAAAGGGGAGAATCTCTTCTTTCAAATGAATCTTGAATTTTGTTTCTAGGTGCTCTGGATCCAGAGATATTCAGGTTTAAAGTGAGAATATCAGGTGCCATTTTTATATATAAAAATCACTCCCAACGGCAGTTTAACAGTTAATAGCTCTGTTTTCCTACATTTTAGAAACACAAATTTAGATTCATATAAAAGAGGAGAATCTCTTCTTTCATAGGAAAAAGGAAGTAAGGTTCTATGTGTCACAGAGCCAGAGATACAGCCCCCTGAAATTAACCCACCCCCAATCCAGATTCTTAGCCATCAGGATACAGGGAGAATTTGCTGCACACAGGAGCTGCTGCACCTCACAGATAATGGAAATATTCACTTTATATGTTACTACATTTTGAGAAGGGATAAAATCAACTAATATTCATGTTTTTAACCCTTCTCTATGCAGAACTATCTAAGAACACACTTTGGGCCACATGTATCAATCGTTTTTTTCGTTTTTTTTGCGCCTTTTCATTCAGGCTCACCATTTTTGTGCCATTTTTGCGACTAAACGCCAAACTAGCTGCGCAGCAAAAATAAGCAGCTTTCCCTCATCTATCTTACCAATCCAGATGTTTTGCTGCGCCTAATGATATTCATCATTTGCGACTTTTAATTTAGGCGCAAAAACGGGCGCAAAAACACTCCAGCCCGAAGGTGGCGTTATCTGAGAAGAAAGCACTGAGCCCCTTTGCAGAACAGCTCATTTCTAGCAGCAGAGCTCAGCCAGACACTAGTACATATAATAGATACATTACATACACTGCAGACACTAGAACAGATAATAGATACATTAGATACTCTGCAGACACTAGAACAGGGGTCCCCAAACTTTTTACATAGGGGGCCGTTCACTCCCCCCTCAGACCGTTGGAGGGCCCGACTAAAGTTTAAAAATAAACAGCGGTACATGTGACCGCATCCATAATACACTGGTACCCCCTCAATTAATTAGTTCACAAGGGGGTGCAGTATATTAAATATTTTATATATTGGCCCAATTAATTAATTAATTGGGCTAATTATTAAATATACTGGGACCCCTCTCCATTAATTATTGAATATGCCTCCCCCCCATTACTAGACTGCCCCTCATAATTAATTATTTCCTATACTGCCCCTCATAATTAATTATTTCCTATGCTGCCCCTCATAATTATTTCCTATACTGCCCCTCATAATTAATTATTTCCTATACTCCCCCTCATAATTATTTTCTATGCTGCCCCTCATAATTAATTATTTCCTATACTCCCCCTCATAATTAATTATTTCCTATGCTGCCCCTCATAATTAATTATTTCCTATACTCCCCCTCATAATTATTTCCTATGCTGCCCCTCATAATTAATTATTTCCTATACTCGTGCTTGATCTTGCGACACAAATGGCTTTTTAAACTCCGCGGTTTTTACGAATCCTTCGGGTTGTCCGGATGCCACGCCCCCCCATTTCTGTCGCGCGAAAGTCGGCGCGATTGCGCCAAAAATCAATCGCGTGCGCCACAATCCCGTGAAATACAGCGCAAAGTGGAAATATTCGGGAAAAACCCGACTGATTCGCGGCTGCGGACCCTTAGTAAATGTGCCCCAGTGTATATGGAGGCAGTGCATATGGAGGCAGTGTATATGGGGGCAGTGTATAAGGAGGCAGTGTATAAGGAGGCAGTGTATAAGGAGGCAGTGTATATGGAGGCAGTGTATATGGAGGCAGTGCATATGGAGGCAGTGTATATGGGGGCAGTGTATAAGGAGGCAGTGTATATGGAGGCAGTGTACATGGAAGCAGTGGATATGGGGGCAGTGTATATGGAGGCAGTATACATGGAAGCAGTGGATATGGGGGCAGTGTGTATTGAGGTAAAATGAGATTGAGTTCTGGTTAGAAGGGGGCACATGGCAACCACTGACAAGGTCACAGATCTGATCACTATGACTTCTCCAGCAGTGATTTCCTATGGCAGCGATGGCGAACCTTTTAGAGACTGAGTGCCCAAACTACAACAAAGACCCGCTTATTTATCGCAAAGTGCCAACACAGAAATTTAATTTGTGATTTATGCTCCCTTGTCTGTCACATCTTTCATTGATACCAGCACCTGAGGACACCAATAAAGCAGAGAATAGTCCCTCCTAGAGCTGTCACTTTAAAATAGCTCTGTGCACAGCAAGTCCTGGGATGTCTGTGACTGCAGGAAGATACCTGGAGTCATCTCTGGTGATGGCCTGAGTGCCCACAGAAAGGGCTCTGAGTGCCACCTCTGGCACCAGTGCCATAAGTTAGCCATCACTGTCCTATGGGCAGGGCCGGCGCTATGGGTAGGCAAAGGTGGCAATTACCCAGGGCCCCCAGGGAGAAAGGGGAGAATCTCTTCTTTCAAATGAATCTTGAATTGTGTTTCTAGGTGCCAGGGATCCAGAGATATTCAGGTTTAAAGTGAGAATATCAGGTGCCATTTTTATATATAAATATCACTTCCGACGGCAGTTTAACAGTTAATATCTCCGTTTTTCTGCATTTTAGAAACACAAATTTAGATTCATATAAAATAGGAGATTCTCTTCTTTCATAGGAAAAAAGAAGTGAGGTTCTATGTGTCACAGAGCCAGAGATACAGCCCCCTGTAGTGTAGCCCCCTCCAGATTCTTAGCCATCAGGCTACAGGGAGAATTTGCTGCACACAGGAGCTGCTGCACCTCACAGATAATGGAAATATTCACTTTATATGTTACTACATTTTGAGAAGGGATAATATCAACTAATATTCATGGTTTTAACCCTTCTCTATGCAAATCTAAGAACACACTTTGGGCCACATGTATCAATCGTTTTTTTCTGTTGTTTTTGCGCCTTTTCATTCAGGCGCACCGTTTTTTGTGCCATTTTTGCGACTAAATGCAACTAAATGCTAGCTGCGCAGCAAAAATACCCAGCTTTCCCTCATTTATCCTAGCAATCCAGATGTTTTGATGCACCTAATGATATTCATCACTTGCGACTTTTCATTTAGGCGCAAAAACGGGCACAAAAACACTCCAGCCCGAAGGTGGCGTTATCTGAGAAGAAAGCACTGAGCCCCTTTGCAGAACAGCTCATTTCTAGCAGCAAAGCTCAGCCAGACACTGCAGACACTAGAACAGATAATACAGACATGAGATACTCTGCAGACACTAGAACATATAATACAGACATGAGATACTCTGCAGACACTAGTACATATAATACAGACATGAGATACTCTGCAGACACTAGAACATATAATACAGACATGAGATGCTCTGCAGACACTAGAACATATAATACAGACATGAGATGCTCTGCAGACACTAGAACATTTAATACAGACATGAGATACTCTGCAGACAGGAGCTGCAGACTCTATTTACAGTTCATCACCTTCTATTTACAAAACATTCTGCAGAATCCTGAGCTCAAAGCAAGAGAGGAGAGAACTTTGCAGAATGTTGCACATAGTACTGGGGGATACTGTGCAGAATTACAGGGGTGCAGCAGGAGACCAGCACTGGGGGATCCCCTCCAGGAGAAGCCCCTGCTGAGGAGGTGACTGGGTGCTGGGTGTCACACACCTGGGTGCTGCTGAGGAGGTCACTGGGTGCAGGGTGTCACACACCTGGGTGCTGCTGTGAGGGTTATCTTCATGCTGGGCTGTGGGAGAAGCAGAGAGGAGCTTGTAGCAGGATCACATGTAAATGTCCAAATCTAACATTGCGCCTAAACTGTGTTAAAGTAAAGTGATTAATAAGAGGCAGGAAATATACTTATCACAGATGGTTGTAGCTTGTGATAATTCTGGCAAAACAGTACGCAGAATTTAGGCGCAACTACTACACCTAGGCGCACAAAAGTGATAAATGTGGCCCTTTCTCTCTTATTCCCTTTTATTTTGTGATAGTTATTTTTTGTTGGGAAAATTGACTGATACGATGAACATTCAATCCTCTTCGCCTAATGTGACTACACCGCGACCAGAACATGTCCATAAAGCTATATGTAACACCAAAAACACACACATGTCCTGGTATAAAGTTATTATTTCCCATCATCCTCCATTACTTACACCCATGTTATGACGTTCTCACTCTCATTCTTATGAAGCGCGGAGGGTTCTGTTATTGTGATAATACAATGGCGCACATCTAAAAGTGACTATTATCTCATTAGCTCGGTTTATGGATATATAGTTATTTATTTGGGTTACCATTGTGTAAGGAACAGACAATGATACATCTGTGTGAATTTTCTGCAGTTCCATTTGCTGCATATTTCGGTGAATACTGTATATTGGTGTGGGGTCTGTATGATCTCCTCACATCTTACTCTTTTAGGAAAGTGATTTTCTGTATACAGGCAGTCCCCGGGTTACATACAAGATAGGGACTGTAGGTTTGTTCTTAAGTTGAATTTGTATGTAAGTCGAAACTGTATATTTTATTATTGTAGTTCCCGACAATTTTTTTTTTTGCCCCAGTGACAATTGGAGTTTCAAATTTTTTTGCTGTAATAGGACCAAGAATTATCAATAAAGCTTCATTGCAGACAATTTTAAGCTGATTATTGCAATCTGGGACTATTTTAAAGCATCCAGAGAGCTTCACCAGAGGTCACAGTGGGCAGAGGGGTCCGTCTGTAACTATGGGTTGTCTGTAAGTCGGGTGTCCTTAAGTAGGGGACCGCCTGTATAAGTATCTGGATTTGTACATATTTCTATGATGTCTCAGTGATCTATTAACTTTACCTAGTGCTTTTCTTGGTTGTGAAGTTTTACCCAGTGAGCTATCCATTATCGGGTTTAAAGCCAAGTTGATATCTCCCCCTATTATTTTCATGCCGTTAGCATGTGTATCTATCTTTTGTAGTGTTTCATTCAGCCACCTCACCTGTCCCTTATTGGGTGCATATAATGCCACCAATGTGATTGCGGTGCAACCAATTTTCCCTGCCACTAATAAAATTCTTCCTTCCTCATCTCTCCATGTTTTTTCATGCGTAAATGGAACATTGGATGATATCCAGATGGAGACTCCTCTTGAGGCTTGTGAATGTGCATTATGGTAACAAAAGTTATATCTTTTCTTGGGGATGATAGGAATTTTCCCTTTTTTTTAGGGGTTTGAGTAGAATTAGGCAGAGTCTGCTGATTTTTTTTTTTGTTTTAGCTGTATTTCATTTTATAGCTCAAACTCATCTTGCAAAGCACAAAATCCAGTTGTGTGCTGTCAGTGTAGGTTAGAAACTAGCCATAGCAATAGGATAGCATCGTTTTGTTAAAAAAATAAACACCAAATTTTTTTTTTTCAAGTTTACACTTTAATTATTCTCCAAGAACCTTACTGTTAGGCAGGAGTGATTCTCCAAGAACCCAACAGCCCTTGTTAGGGCTACATTAGCGTTCTTCAAAAGTTAAATTGACACACTCAGTCACAGCACAAAATCCTTTTTTGTGCTGTCAGTGTAGGTTAGAAACTAGCCATAGCAATTATCATCATCTTCTGTGGTTGCTGTCTGATTTCTTCTGCACGTTTTGTTCTATAAAAAAAAACACACACACAAAAAAAATTACAGTTTATATTTCTGTTTTGTGTATATAATAGTCTTTAATTTTGAAAATGTTGAACCCGAGGGCTAGGGGTAGAGGGCGTGGGCATGGGCGTCCAATTACTGCAGGGGTCAGAGGCCGTGGTCATGGGCGGGGTGAGACACCACCTGCTGATGAGGAAGCAGGGGAAAGCCGCAGAGCTACACTCCCTAGCTTCAAGTCTCAAGTTGCTGGGACTCAAGGTAGAGCACTGTTGAGGCCAGAACAGTGTGAACAGGTGATGTCGTAGATTGCGGACAATGCTTCTAGCCATTTGTCCACCAGTCAGTCTTCCACGCAGTCCACCCATGTTACCCAAGTGAGCACTCCTCCAGCTCCTCCACCTCAGCCTCCTTCCCCCCAGTCTGCCCCCTCCCAGGACAATTTGGCATTTGAACCGGCATACTCTGAGGAACTGTTTTCTGGACCCTTCCCACAGTCACAAACCACTTGTCCGGTTGCTGCTGAGCTCTTTTCCGATGCCCAGGTTTTCCACCGGTCACAGTCTGTGGATCATGATCACATTCATGACATAGTGGAAGAAGTGTGTAAAGAGGTGTCGGACGATGAGGAGACACAGTTGTCAGACAGTGGTGAAGTTGTTGTCAGGGCAGGAAGTCCGAGGGGAGAGCAGACTGAGGGATCGGAGGATGATGAGGTGACAGACCCAAGCTGGGTTGATAGGGCGGGTGAGTACAGTGCTTCTGAGACAGAGGCGAGTCATGGACGAGAAAAGGTTGGAAGAGGCAGTGGTGGGGCCAGACGGAGAGGCAGGGCCAGAGCTGGTGCATCAGTGCCAAATGTTTCACGTAGTCAAGCTCCCGTGGCGAGGGCTCCCGTGGCGAGGGCTAGATTTTCGGAAGTCTGGAGTTTTTTTAAAGAAAAAGCAGATGACCGACGGACTGTGGTGTGCAACCTGTGCCAAACCAGGATCAGCAGGGGTTCCACCACTACTAGCTTAACGACCACCAGTATGCACAGGCATATTAATGCTAAACACCCCACTCAATTGCACCCAGCCCGTTCACCTCCAGCCGGGCACACCACTGCTCCTTCCCCTGTGTCATCTGCTGCCTCTGCTACTGAGCCCCCTGCCCAGGACCTGGCATAAATACCTCCCGTGCGAAAACCACACCTTCGCCTCCACGATCCTCCACAGCGTCCACCAATGTCTCCATGCGCAGCGTTCAGCTGTCTATACCCAAGACGCTGGAGCGCAAAAGGAAATACAGTTCCACCCACCCACATGCCTAAGACTTTAACGTCCACATCTCCAAATTATTCAGCCTGGAGATGCTGCCCTATAGGCTGGTAGAGACCGAGGACTTTCGCAACCTCATGGCGGCAGCCGGCCCTCGGTATTTGGTCCCCAGCCGTCACTACTTTTCCCGATGTGCCGTCCCAGTCCTGCACCAGCACGTGTCAGACAACATCATTCGTGCCCTGACCAACGCCGTTTCTGACAAGGTCCACTAACCACGGACACGTGGACGAGTGCTGCTGGGCAGGGCAGCCATATACCGCTGACGGCACATTGGGTTAACTTGGTGGAGGCTGGGACCGAGTCTGACCCTGGGGCCGCTCATATACTACCGACACCGAGGATTGCGGGCCTACCTCGGTCACAGTCTCTCAGGCCTACTATGCCTCCTCCTCCCACCACCCCTCCTCCGCCTCCTCCTCCGAATTACCATCCGTGGGCATGGCGCCATCAGTCGGTAGCTCTAGGCGCAGCAGCAGTGCCGTCGCTAAGCGACAGCAGGCGGTGCTCAAACTGCTGAGCCTAGGCGATAAAAGGCACACCACTCAAGAGCTATTACAGGGCATCACGGCGCAGACTGATCTGTGGCTGGCACCGCTGAACCTGAAGCCAGGCATGGTTCTGTGTGACAACGGCCTTAAACTGGTGGCGGCTCTGCAACTCGGCAGACTGACACATGTGCCATGCCTGGCCCATGTGTTAAATCTCATAGTTCAGCGGTTCCTCAAGACAAACCCCAATCTGTCTGATTTTCTCACGAAGGTGCGCCGCATCTGTGCGCATTTCAGGAAGTCCAGCACAGATGCTGCCACTCTCAGGGCAGCGCAGCGCTGCCTCCAACTGCCCGCTCAACGACTGTATGATGTGCCCACGAGGTGGAATTCCACATTAACCATGTTATCCAGAGGACACCAGCAGTGCAGAGCGATTGTAGACTGCCAGATGTCAACTTCCACCACAACTGGTAGTCAGGTCAGTCAGCTTCCTCAAGTCTACAATGAGGAGTGGACGTGGATGTCTGATATCTGTCAGGTGCTGAGTAACTTTGAGGAGTCAACACAGATGGTCAGTGGTGATGCCGCCATCATCAGCCTCACCATCCCGCTGCTTGGCCTGTTGAAAAACTCTCTGGTCAGCATGAAGTCGGAAGCTTTGCGCTCGTCACAAGAGGCGTGGGAAGAAGATTCCCTTGTTGATAGCCGGAGCACCCTCCGGTCTGTTTCTCAGCGCGTATCGGAGGAGGTGGAGGAGGATGAGGAGGAGAATGTTGGCGAGACAGAAGAGGGGAGCATTCCTCCGTCCTTAACTGTTCAGCGTGTATGGACAGAAGAAGAGGAGTTGGTGGAGGAGGAAATGGAGAGTCAGGCCAGTGAGGGGACGTGAATTCTTGCGCCTTGGTACTCTGGCGCATATGGCAGATTTCATGCTAGGCTGCCTATCCCATAACTCTTGCATTCAAATAATTTATTCCAGCACTGATTACTGGGTATTCACTCTCCTGGACCCACGGTACAAGCAAAATCTTTCCACTCTCATCCCTGGAAAGGAAAGGAGTGTGAGAATGCATGAATACCAGCTGGCCCTGGTGCACAAGCTGAAACAGTATTTCCCTTCTGACAGCGCTAGCGGCAGAGGGCGTACTTCTGCGGGACAAGTAGCGAGGGAGAGTACGCGAGCAGGCAGCTTGTCCAGCACTGGCAGGGGTACGCTTTACAAGGCCTTTGCCAGTTTTATGTCACCCCAGCAAGACACTGTCACCTGTCCCCAGTCTCAGCAGATCTTTACAGAAAGATGGTGAGGGAGTACGTAGCTGACCATACCATCGTCCTAAATGATCACACAGCTCCCTACAACTACTGGGTTTCAAAGCTGGACATGTGGCACGAACTGGCGCTGTACGCCTTGGAGGTTCTTGCCTGCCCTGCCGCTAGCGTGTTGTCCGAGCGGGTTTTCAGTGCAGCTGGTGGCATCATCACCGATAAGCGTACACGCCTGTCGACTGACAGCGCTGACAGGCTGACGCTTATTAAGATGAATAAAGCCTGGATTTCTCATAATTTCCAATCTCCACCAGGTGAAGGAAGCTCAACCTGAATAATTTATGCACTCCTCCTCCTCATTTTCCTCCTTCTCCTCCTCTTTGTACACTAAAGCAGAGGAAACTGGCTATTTTTTGCCAGGGCCAACTGGCTCTAGCTATAGTACTCTATGTATTAATTTTTCTGGGGGGCCACCTACCCGCTTCTTGGTTTTGAAAACTTTTTTGGACTGCCACATCCAAGCACTATTCAAATTTAATTGTCTCCATTGCTACCTCCACACGTCGTCGCCATAGCTGCCTCCAAAAGTCGTCCACATTTCCGCCTCCACACGTTGTCTCCATTGCTGCCTCCACACGTCGTCTTCATAGCTGCCTCCATACATCGTCCCCTTAGCAAACGAGCTGTGTACGGCAAAATTTTGGGTTGTTTTCATGGATTCCACATCAAACTTGTTAACTTTGTCACCACCCTGCTGTGTTATCCACAAAATATACTGCCAAACTTTTATCATTGACCGATATTATTTCAGCGCTACTTGCGCATCTCTTTACATTCCCCTCCCCCGCCATAACCAGGCCAATTACTTATAAGAACACTACTACACTTGATTTTATGCAAAAGGTTCTTAGAAATGCTGTTTGTAGCCCCCGCCTGCTTTGAAAATTATAATTTTTTCAAAGTAAACGTTCCTGGCCCCCAGGCCCATTTTAGGTGGGCAGGAGCCGAGAGGAAGAGGCTTGGACATGCGAAAGTTCACCTGTCAGCGGACCGCCAGCTCCATCCCAAGATCCAACTAACATAGTTTTAACTGCAGCACCTTTAATCTACTACTAGTTCACTGCCTCCATACATCGTCCCCTTCGCAAACAAGCTGTGTCAGGCAGAATTTTCACCAGATGCATAATGGAACTCGGCGCATCTGTCTCCATCATGCTGGAGACCTGAAGTTTCAATCATAGCGGTGCAATATGAATGCCCCATACTGTCGCTCTTAATGGGGCAACACCACAAAAATAAGAATCTCTGAACTGCACACCAGCTGACCCAGAAGCTTTGCGGCATTCATTATCACAAGGTAACTCACCAGTCAAAGAAAGGACCTGGGACCCCAGAAGAGGAGGAGGCGCCAAAGGAGCGCTGGGCTGTGCATCTGAAGCAGCCGTGGGTGGTAACCTCGCTTCATCTACCCCATGAGGAGAAGAAGTGTGCTGCCGTCTCCTTGACCGCCTGTCATGGGAGCGGGTGTAACCACCACTAGATGAGGACGAAGAGCGCCTGGAACGGGGGAAGGGCTAAGCCTACACGACCGAGCCTCCCTCCTCAGCTTTTCCTCCAGTAGTGCCAGAAGTGTGGGGTCCGCCATACTTGCGGGTCCAGTGAAACTTGAGCGCGGAGCAGTCCAAAGAGTGAAGGCTAGCTCCGCACCGAAGATTAAATATCCCCCAACGGGAGGGGCTGTACTCCCAATGTAGCCTACGGGCTGAGCGAACACTTCGTAATCGCTGAATAGTGGTGCTGAGCCCAGACCACCTAGTAGCTCTCTGGCTGTGGGATAGGAACAGGAGAGAGGCTGGTTGAGGACAGGTGAGGGGCCCTGACCTGCTCCTCTGCCATGCCAACTAATTGTTGTATCTATGGCAACCACAGACTCTTGGCTGGGGTTGTCAGATGTTATATTTGAGGAATTGGATGACCTAGTCAACCATTCAACAACCTTTGGGTTGTTCATCAACACACTGCCGCTAGATGACAATGGCAGTTCTAGCCTCATAGAGTCACCCCTGCTGCGACCTCCCCTTACTGTACTGTGCCCTCTGCCTGCTCCACCTGCCAACGTAAATCTGGCTGTAAACTATAGCCCCAAAAATTTATGGCAATTTGCGTTTTACAGATACCCTACAACTGACACCCAGCGAGAGGTCTGCAAATCACCATTGCAGATGCATGAATGTGAAACAAATTTCTTCCTATTCGACTTTGTCACTAAACAGAACTGCTATTTGGGGTATACAGATCCTTAAAGAACATCTAGGGATTACAGCAAGAATCGCTACTGCACATTACAGTAGCAGCGCCTAGAGTCAACAGACAGCACATCCAGTGTAAAATGCCGAGATTGAAAATGGCCGACAGTTTTTATAGGGCTGTGAGCCTGTGTGACATTACATAAGCCTGCTGGTTGCTGATTGGCTTATAGGTCTGCAGATGTCATCGGGGTTGTTCCTTTCTCCTTCCTAGAGTTCCCTGCCCCATGAAAAACGCTGTGCTCGTGCGCATTTAGCTGAAAAAAGAGGGGGAAAAAACTTTGCACCCACGAATCAGCGTAAACTTCGGCTTTGTGACCAATTGAATTTTTAGTGAAATCCGTACTGAATTCCTCTTCGTTAGAATTGATTCGCCCATCTCTATACCTGACAAGCTGTCTCCTCCTATACACATGTGAGAAACAGACATCAGCTACACAAGTACCTGACATGTTCTCTCCTCCTATACACATGTGAGACACAGACATCAGCTTCACAAGTGCCTGACATGTTCTCTCCTCCTATACACATGTGAGACACAGACATTAGTTAAACAAGTACCTGACATGTTCTCTCCTCCTATACACATGTGAGAGACACTTTTTGGACTGCCACATACAGGCACTCAATTTATTTAATCTTTTTGGTGGACCAGCTACCTGCTCCTCTGGTTTGAAAACTTTTTTGGACTGCCACATACAGGCACTCAATCTATGTAATTTTTCTGGAGGACCAGCTACCCGCTCCTCTGGTTTGAAAACTTTTTTGGACTGCCACATAAATATACCGTCAACCTTTTGTTCACATAGGAAATCATTTCAGTGCTTCTTGCTCACCACCTTTGGAGAAACCTGAGTCCATTTAGGGTATGTCGCCATCACACTCTCTAGCCTGCCATTGCTGCCGCTGCCTCTGCATGCTCAATTATTGCATGTTTTAGATGCTATCTAGCCTCATTCGGTCACTCTGTCATGGCCATGCTGTTGCCCATAATTTTGGCATAATAGTGCGATTAAGCAGCCTCAGAGGCATCCATGCATGCTGCCCCTGCTGTTTCCTGTCCATTTCCGTGGTGTTTCCATCCTTTTCTGAGGTTCCCAGGTGTTTGGCCAAGCTTCCCTGTGCAGAGCCTTGGTCCCCTTGAAAAATGCTCGAGTCTCCCATTGACTTCAATGGGTCTCGTTATTCGAGACGAGCACTCGAGCATCGGGAAAAGTTTGTCTCGAATAACGAATACCCGAGCATTTTAGTGCTCGCTCATTTCTAGTAGTATGTTATACACAACGTATTATAATCCGCTGATATGTTATCGAGAACAGGAAAACAAAAAATCTAAATATCAAACACTGGTTTTTAATCATGTTCTAGATGACGCATTCTATCTGCAAACATTGAAGCATGCCCAGTAATCATATTGCCGGTATGTCTGGAATAAGAGCTCAGCACACATCAATTTTACTACAATACCATACAAACATGATTAGCATTGTTGGATAAGCGGCAACCAATGGGTATATGGCGACCCTTGTTAAATAAACGACAATTTTACAAATACATCAAATGAACACTAAGGCAGAGATAGTTACTACACAAAGTACCCAGTAAAAACACCTCTAATCAATGTTAAAACCAAGACTCAAGCATTGCCATTTGTTACAGGACAAATCCCTCGCTATAAATAATTTATTTCATGATGCAAATTTAAGGACCAATTAATAGGACACATAGGACCTATGAATTGTATAAAAAGCTTAATGTGTTGCACACTTTGTGGCACAGGACCGGTCCACAAGAAGTCCCACAGATAAAACAAAAAGAAAGAGAAAATTTGCTCTGACCAGAGCTCCAAAAATCCTCTATAAGTTTTTTACCATCCAGGAAAATGCGATGCTTGGTGTATAAACCAATGAATTTTGTATGTATCCACAGACGAGAATAGGTCACCATTAAGACCAACTCCATCGCCTTTTCTAATCCTCCTTCATTACCATCTTTCTTTAAGACAATTTCACTAGAAGAAATACGTGTTTGGATAATGTAGTATGTTCTTAATATTTAAAATTTTATTTAAAAGTATACTCACAAAATATTTGTAAAAATGCACATATCTAAGTACAAGCAGGACGCCAGTCTCACATGTCCGCCAATGGATTTTTGGTGCTCCGGTCACAGTAAATTTTCGCTTTCTTTTTGTTTGACCTATGAATTGGTCTGATGATGGGGAGACTCCCGAAACTCCCGACTACCCTGTAATATAATTTCTTTTTTTATATATTTATATGTACATTTTTATGTTTTACAGCTTTTATAGCTTGTATTGATTGATGGATATGCCTCCTACCATCACTATACACTAGTAATTATAAATTTCATGGGGCAGATTTACTTAACCGGTCCGCTCGCGATCCAGCGGCGTGTTCTCTGCAGTGGATTCGGGTCCAGCCAGGATTCATCAAGGCAGTCCCTCCGACGTCCACCAGGTGGCGCTGCTGCGCTGAAGAGCATCGGAACGCATTCAAGTACACCAGCCTATCCTGGATGAAGGTAAGTGCAAGCTCCGCAACACTTTTTTCTTTTTTAAATGCGGCGGTTTTTCCGAATCCGTCGGGTTTTTGTGCGGCCCCCCGATTTCCGTCGCTTGCATGCCAGCGCCGATGCGCCACAATCCGATCGCGTGCGCCAAAATCCCGGGGCAATTCAGGTAAAATCGGCGCAGATCGGAAATATTCGGGTAACACGTCGGGAAACCGCGAATAGGGCCCTTAGTAAATGACCCCCGATGTGTTTTCTATGACGGAGTTGAATCAGCTAATCAGCTATTCTGGTGTAGATACTCCGAATTGACAGGTTTATGGCGTTTCCGGACCCCCAGTGGGTACCCAGTTGTTAGAGTTTTTTAATAAACCTAGAGATATAACATTTTCTCACCCTGAAGAAGAAACCTCTCTAGCACTTCAGTCCACCGTACCCCTGACTGGGTTTGATCTGCTTTGTGTCAAGTGGATACCAGATGAGCAGTTAAAATATCTTCCTGTTTTTCTCTTTTGTTTCCCCGTCAATTATACGCGAGGCGCTGTCCTCTCCAGTTGTTCGTGTTTCTTGTCTTGTGCTTCACCACTGTGTATTAGTGTGCTCACCGGGATCCAGACATCAGCTCACTATCCACGACCAGGAATCGGGCAGCAGACTCGTCTTGCCAGTGTCTCATGGAGAACTCAGTCACCATCTCCAGCTAAAGCATCCAAATGCCAGCTCAAACAAACAAGCGAGGAGCATGAAGCAAGGGCACCCCCAGGCAGACATTCTCAAGGAAGCACAAGACTCCTCTCCTTGCAACGCCACACCTCCGACACAGCATGCCCATGCTCCTCCCCGGAGATATCTCCATAAACTTTATAAAACTTTAAAAAGCTACAGTAAAAATTTATTTTTACTGTAGCTTTTTAAAGTTTTATAAAGTTTCCCGGGATTTCAAGGGCTTAATTAAAATCCAATTCCTTTTTCGAAACTCCATTAAAATGACATGTCCATGTATAGATCCCCACGGCTGAAGTGTTTCAGAGTTTGTTAAAGTGTTTGAAAGTGGCTTAATTCAGTCTAAAAAACCTGGTGTCATAAATCTCTTATTAAGGGTATTGATTGGTGACACCCCAATATCTTAGATATACATTTTTGTAAGTTGAAAGTTTTCACAATTGATTGACATTTCTCACCAACTCCCCCTAAAACAATGTCATGTTATGTTAAAATTGCTGTTTTGTCCTATCGGTAGCTTTAATATTCTGCGAAACTGAAAACAAAAATTGCACAAGGCTTATTCACAAAGGTCTCACTTCCTTAGCTATATTGATATAAGACAAGCAAGTTGTCTCTAATTTGTTTTCAAGAAAATAAAGTTCAAAGTTTTTCGTTTTTTTCCAGCACCATTTTTAGTATTGCCATGAACCCAGACAACAGCAGACAACAAAAGACTGGGATGTGGCTGTCAATATTAGAAGTTGCTTATAGAAATTTCTGCACTTAAAAAAGTAATTCTTTATCATTGCTGTAAATGAAAAGTAAATCTTAAGATAGAACTTAGTAAAACATTACATCAACGCTCACGGGACATGAATTCAGTGGGGTAATTATTCATATCTTCTCTCCCTATGAGTACTTCTCCATAGTTGCTTTATAACACACCCAAGTACGTATATGATATTAGAATAAAACTGTTTCATTTTCAAGTTATTTTTTGGAGATTTGGAAAGCAAAATCCCGGGTTTCACACAAGAGTTTGATCAAGAAAACTTGCTGTGTGTGCTGGCCACAACCACGCATCGCCATTTTGGATGGTCGCCGGGGCCCCACACTCCTTGGGGGGCTCATGGACATCCAGACTACTCCCCTAGATAGAGATGTCAGATGTAAGGGCAGGTCTTACCGAAGTGGCTGAGCGTCTGCTATAATCCTTCCTTGTCCGGCTACTGTTAGAGGAGTTGAGGGAGCGCTCACAGCACAGATTCTTGCTAATCAGGCACAATTCTTTCTAATCTCATTATGTAAATTATTTGTGTATATATCTGTAGTGGCATAACAAGACCCCAGTGGGCCCCGGTGCAAACTTAGAAACGGGGCCCCCCATATACCTAAACTTTGCTGCCGGCCCCATACTGCATGTTATTCTTCAGAATACACATACACCATATATACTTTGCACAGACATAAGCACACATACACTACATATGCATAACACACGGGCGTAACCAGCAGAAGCTGGGCCCCATAGCAGACCTCTGAATGGGGCCCCCTTCCCCTTAAAAAATATAGACATTTATACAGTCACAATCATTTTTACACTCATACACATGCCTACACATTCATATATTTATACACACATACAGTATATACAACACAAACACAGATATACAGCATATATACACACATCCAGTATATATAACAAACACACACATATACAGCATATATACATACATACAGTATATACAGCATATATACACAGCATAAACACACAAATACAGCATATATACACAACATACACACACATATACAGCACATATATACATGCATCCATTATATACTATATGTACAGCATATAGATATATGAAAACACATACACATATATAAACATTTACATAAGTATTAATTACCATGGTTTATCATGAATGATACCATTTATATGTAAAGGAATATTTTGTAGAAATACAAATACCTACGCCACCATATATGGTATATCGTTAGTCTTTATCATTGATAATTTTATAGTTTAATCCCTCTTTGTTTTATCCTCATTTAATTAGTTTTACTTTTATTTGGGTTACTTTTTTCTGTATCCTAAACCGTTACATACATATACAAAAAACTTGAATGTTCCTCTTGTGAGGTGCATATTTGTAGTTTATATGTGTTGTTTAATGGATAAAATAACAAAAATAATAAAATTTGAGTGATAAAAAAGTAATATCTGATTGTTTTCTGCTTTCACATTTCACATTCTGCTATCAATAAATTAAAGGGGCGCAGTGTTGCTTGAGGGCAGCTACCATGTTAGTTGAGTAAAGGAGGCTATATTGCTGTTTTTTGGACAATGGTTGAAATTATACTGATTATACTGTGATCAGGTCCCCACAGTCAACAGAAAACAGGAATTATACCTGTCTTGAGGTAGGTTGGGGATTGAGTCTTGCTGCTTACTTATAAAGAAAAACAAAAGAAAAGCATGTTCATGTAAGACACAGTTGAATGCATCATTTTAGCATGTGAACCTAAAGAAGGACTAAAAATTGGTCCCAAAGGTTACTAAATGATAGCTAAATATTTACATATAGTGTCTGTGTATAATTTCTCCTTACATTGGGCTGCAGCTAGTATAAACTCTATAAATACTCTCACACTTCTGAGAATACCCTAGCTACATACCATCACCAGTCATACCAAAAGCTCTTGAGGCACATCAGCCCTGAAATAATTGCAATCAGTAGTGAATTATTACCACATTCTCCCCATCTTCATGCCAAGTGGACATGAAGGTGAGTGAAGGGGTGCACGGCAGCCGGCAGAATGGTTTGGCACAGGGTGTTCCTACCCCGTGCCTGCTCTCTAGCTAAAGCCTATAACAATCAGGCCTAAAAATTTGTAGGTTACAGTGCAATTTTACACCAGGCCGGAATTTTTTAGCTGCCTGCCAGATGCATAAGGAAGCCAGAGCCTCCTGATGTATCCGACGGCACTGGTAGGATGGGAACTTCATCATACGCCAACACATGCATGCTGCCATATGATTAATTTTCCCCTTTGAGTTTATATAAATTGTTCAAATATTATCCAGGGAAAAAAAGAGAGACAGGGCATCAAGTGTAGACTCCTCAAAATAAGGCCCCATTCACATGATTGTCAGTGGCTACGGCGCCCGGCACCGTTCTGAGCCATGGCCACAATTAAGATAGCGCATGGTCTATCTTCGGCAATAAGAACGGCCATGGGGCTCTATTTTATATGGACCAGCGCTAATCCCTCCTCATCTCCAGCGCTCCTCCCGTATGCCTGCCCGCATACAGCCGGCGGGCATACGTTTGAATGTAGCCTAATTGATATGCACTCACCTATTCACATTCTGCAAATTTGTTGCAACTGAGGAAGAGTCCAATCCTCACTTGAAACACGTTTTCTCTTTATTTAAAATAGTCTGTTATTTTATTTAGTACAATGTTTTTATAAATAAAGTTATATGTTTTTCATAACAAACACTGGTAGTGTTCTGCACCATGTAGACCAGGGAACCATTTAGCTCGATCTTATCCAGACAAAAGCTGCACTGTCAAATATAATCCAGGTACATACATTTGGTGTGGATGAACATGTCCTCCTATACAGGCAGTCCCCGGGTTACATACAAGATAGGGTCTGGAGGTTTGTTCTTAAGTTGAATTTGTATGTAAGTCGAAACTGTATATTTTATAATGGAAGTTTTAGACAATTTTTTTTCTTTTGCCCCAGTGACAATTGGCGTTTCAAAATTTTTGGTGTAATTGGACCAAGAATTATCAATAAAGCTTCATTACAGACATCTTACAGCTAATCATTGCAGTCTGGGACTATAGTAAAGCATCCAGAGAGCTTCACCAGAGGTCACATGGGGCAGAGGGGTCCGTCTGTAACTATGGGTTGTCTGTAAGTCGGGTGTCCTTAAGTAGGGGACCGCCTGTATCCAGAATCATGACTTGGCCAATATAAAAGTCCATCTAATTAAAAAATGCAGCATTTCATAGTATAAAACTTTCCAATCTAATGTTTTTTTTCCATTGCATATTGTAATTTGTTCTTAAGGTAATTTCCTTCCGTGTTTAGTTGAATCTTTAGCTACATGAATGAAGACGCCATGAATGCGACTCGAGCCAATGATTAAATTATGTTGCACAACAAACATAAATAATATTATTGTGCATCAAGAAAGTGTTAGAATCCACTCCCGACATTTCATCATGGAGAGCTCGGGCACCATCCCCTGTTTAATTGAATGTTTCTGTTTATAATGCGTAGAGGTGAATAAAAGGTAATATTCCAGCTGATTCCATTTTTCACTTCCCTCCCGAGTAGAAGTTAATGGATGTTCTGCTGCTTAAAATGATGTTGAAAATAGTATTACTATGCACAGAGAAAAGAATGTCTGTAAGTACCGCGCGGGTATACAAAGAGATTTATAGTGGTGTAAAGTTGTAGAGTTTACCTCCAAATGCGTCAGATATTCAATATATTCTTCCCATCTCATACATCACTGTCAGGTTAGGGTATTGGAAAAACACATTTTGTCCCCTTGTTTGGTTTCATAAATGAAATATTTGCAATTATCAGAAGTTGTCATATGTTCCCTATTCTTTCACTTAGCTCATGGTGACAGCTATAAAATAATTGCTATGTTGACAGATTGCTCATTTTCTACATTATTTGAGTCATGTATAATATATTCAGAAGTGGTGCCCATCGTGTGGAGGTGAGGCCTAAATATGACACCAATGGGATTGTATTGGCCCATACAAAACATAACACCTATAGGATTCAATAGGTCTAAATATAACATCAATAGGATTCTACTGGTCTATACTTTAATAGTCATAAGAATCCACAAAACATAAATGGTGAAATATTATGCCTATACCCAGACCTCATAAAAGCCATCAAATTAAGTAGACAACAATTTTTGACAAAATATATGTTTTA
>CM033642.1:28131995-28197949 GCA_019512145.1 Engystomops pustulosus | reverse complement strand
TAGCACTATATTGTGTGACCGGTATAACGTTTCTTCAACTTGTCTATTCTAATGGTCTTGATTGTAATATTATATCTAGTGTCCTTCTGGCTATTTCTTCAACTGTACTGTGATATTACTACTACAGGAATGGCTATGCACTTTTTTTGTCCACCAGGGATTATTTTAATGGGCTGGTTTTTAAACTTGGTGATCATACGTTTGTAACTTTTGTGTATTATTCATTAATAAAATATATATTTGTCAAAAATTGTTGTCTACTTAATTTGATGGCTTTTATGAGGTCTGGATATAGGCATAATATATCTGTTTTGTAGCAGGCCTTGTGTTTCTTAAATTTTCCTGGATAATTGGTATTCATTTCTGATAAATCTCCCTATATCTCTATCCATCATACCTCACAAATAAGCCTCTTATACTCATTGCCTATAGTAACCAATCACAGCTCAGAGCTCACATTAATAACCTGTAGCAGAACGGCAACCAATAACGGCTCAGCTTCCAACTGCCACAGCAGCAGAAGACAATGGTTCCTATATATTGTGGGTAATAAGTGGATTTTGAAACACGCGGGGTGAAAATTTCATCTCAAAACCGAGTCTATGACATTCCCTGAGTCAAAGAGAGTAACTGTGCAAAATTTGGTGATTGTAAAGGCGACGGTACAGATTCCTTTAGTGGACATACATACAGACAGACACACACACACACACACATACACTCAGCTTTATGTATTAGATATTATTAAAGGGGTTGCAGCACGAACCAAGTTAGGCCCTATCCACAGCATAGGGCCTAACTTACTGATCGGTTGTGGTCTCAATGATGAGACCCCCACAGATTACAAGAACAAGGGGTCCTATGGGGTCCTAGGTACCTCAGTCAGACCCCTCATCTCTATGTGGTTGGCAGAGATTGCCAAGTGCGGCGCTCCACAATTTCCGTCAGCTCCATGGAGACGTATGGAGCAGAATGATCATGTGCAGCCATTTGCACCATTAATCTTCAGGAGCGACAATGGGTCCTACTGAGGTACCTGGGACCCATCGTTCTCGTGATCTGTGGAGGTATCATCACTGAGACCTCCACCGATCAGCAAGTTAGGCCCTATCCTGTGGATTGGTAAATTGGTTCATGGGACAATCCCTTTAAGTTGATAGGTTTATGCTGTGCAGTAGTAAAGACTCTCCTGTTTCTTAAAATTGTTGTAGTCTAGCTACTTAGCTTTGTACTTTGTCTTGTGTATAGCTTTTTACATTCTGTGTATTATCAGAACAATTTCCCAACCTAATCCATTCTGCTTATGAAACATTGTTCATAATGTGCTAGTGTAGAATGTCACTAATGTTGCAATTCCTGCAGCAAGCTTTCTATATGACCAGTGGTGTAACTAGGAATGAGTGCGCCCCATACCAAACTAACAAACTTTTGTCTGGAGACCCCAACCACAGCACCTCCTCTGCCCATTTTGCACATATTTAAGGGTCCATATATCATGTCCGTATGTCAGCCCTGCCACACAGAACGCACACCTTGCAAAGGATGGAAATCCTTGTATTATATCAAAATATGATGCAAGAACTTCTCATCGGCCATCCAGACTGCAGCCAATACAGAGTATTGGCCAAGGCATCTAATTTTACCACAAATAACTGGGGAACATTATTGACTTGAGGGGAGTGGGCGTAGGGCTTATATACACATTGCAAGTTATCCATCATCATTCTTCCGTGCATGCGGGCCCCTTGGGCTCGCGGGCCCTGTATCAGCCATAGCTGTAGTTAAGACACTGTATGTGACACACTATTTATCTTACCTTTCCTGCAAGAAGTTTAAAATGCAGGAAAAAAGTATTTTTTTTTATCTTGGCTTATCTTCAACTTGTCTGTGAATATAAAAATAGTGGAATGTTTGTACAAGTAGTTTACAAAGTCATAAATCTCCCATTTTCTAGACACCCAGATAAGTGATAAATCTAAATCTTCTATATATTTAGTGGCATATTTGTGTTTGTATGAATATCATGTCCACTAAAAATCATTTGCACTGACCACATCTCTTCCGAAGATATTAGGAACAGCCTGCACTACAAATACTGTACGACTTTCAAATAATAGCTGTTAATTCTGAGGCGCTCTATAGTGCAATGGAATTCCTATTGATTTAAGAATAGATTTGCACTCAGACTAAAATGAGTTCATCACAGATAACAATATTACAAAATGAATAATGATTAGATACTTATTATTGCTGCCAAAAGAAGAGCAGCAAACAATGAATGTATTACGTTATATGTTCGATAATATTTGGATGGTCTCGTACACCGTCTCCTTTATCTTAAGTTTTTCATATAAATAAAGTTTTTGTCTAAAACTCAAAAATAACATCAGAAACAGGTGAAGGATATCTCTGACTTGGTCCCGCTTTTCATTAATTGGAGGGTAATATTCTCATTTTATTTGTTCTTTTTGAAAATTATAAATTTATTATAAAGTACAGATATAATGGCACATACTGTGTGATTAGTGAATATCAAATTCTAGACGGTTGATACAAATTATTATCCTGCAACGAATCAATTATTAGTATCATATACATCAGTATAATTCTTGGATGAATACTGTTAATTTTAATCTAGGATGCAAAAGGGTTAAATGGTTTAATCCTTAGTAGTGAAGCAGTTAATACACCATTTCAGTGCAAACAAACAGAGTGACATGTTAAAGGTACCGACTCAATATATAGTTTTTGGAAAAATATCAAATCTCTTTATTTAAATTCATACTACAGACAAGTTAAAAACATTTAAAAGCACCAACATGTGCAAATTCATGTCCTATGTAATCAGTCAAATATGTGCAAAATGATGCAAGGATTACAATAGCAGCCACGTAGATATGTGCAAAGAATAAGCAGTGGTTGCTTTTAAACCCTTTCCCCTGTAATGCCCGCACGATGCAATCAATTTCCTAGTATAATATAAAGCATAAATAAATACAATCAAAGCTCTATATGCTGTGAAACGGCTAAATAAATGAAAAGATATCACCGGGATGACAGGAGGGGGGGCTGGCTCCCCACGCGTTGCGCCACCTAGCCCTGTGGCTTCTTCAGGGGTGTATGTGGATACATAGTGTGTAGCTCCTATATATGGGGCTGACTAGATTGCTCACCTGTGCTGTGTCTGGTGTGTAGTGAGTCCTGGCCTGGCGATCAAGTGACTGGCACAATCCTCATACCTCCTGCTTGAGCCGGTCACGTGACACCACAGCCAGGCCCGCCCACAGTTCAGCCACGGCTTGGCTGCTAGTGAGTGCAAGAGATTTGCTGCAAAGGATGCTGGTAAATGTAGTCTTTGGATGCTATCAGGGGATAGACAACAAGAAGGTATAAAAGGAAGCATTTGTTGCCCTAATACTATGTTCTTAGCTGAAGAGCAGATAGTATGATGCTCACATATATGTTTCATATTATTTAGCAAAAATATAAATAAATAAATAAATAAAAATAAAATGAGTCTATAGGGAGCATTGGATAGATTTGTACAAAATCTATAAAACAAGAAAGAGAGAAAAAGGGGAGAAAAAAAGTCCTTCTATTTGGTTATTCAATATGTATTATCCAAGATATCTTTATCCAATTAGGCTGCTTGCTAGATAAAGGTCTTCAGATATTCTTGTGTGAACTTGTGCCTGAAACATATCTTTATCCTGTCAGGTGACTTGGTTTGGGATGTGCATATCCGTGATCTTTACATCTGTGCATGGGGTGTAGATGTTGAATGGCTTTACATTCATCCAGTTGATTCAAATTGAAAAATATGCCGTGAAGAACAAACTATAAAATAATAATAAGACATTTGTAAGTAAGTGACTTCTTAGTGATCAAAACAAAATTAAAACTAGTGAGACATGAGTGCTATCATTGCTCAGTGAAGTGACATATTATATGGAACTTACTCAGTTAGTGTTGAAAATCTAATATCTATAGTGCCTTATGTTGGTAAATGAATAAATTAAAAATAAAAAAGTGAGCACAAAACAAAGAAAAACAAGGTGTACCTGATACTCTGCGATGCTTACCTATATAAACCTGTGAACAGTAGTTCCTCATTTATCCCTTTTGGGGCCATTGATTGCAGCTCAAAAATCCATTTCGATTCTTTTTGTAACAGTTTTGGTATTATGTTTCCTCCTCTTATGTTCATGGTAACTTTCTCTAGTACCGCTACCTTTAATTCTCTGCAGCTCCCGGCATGGCATTGTAGAAAGTGGGATGCTCCTGAGGTCAAATTTTTGTCTTGTTTGAATTACTGTCTTGCTGTTCCAATTGTGGACATGTGTTGCTGAATACGTTTTTTAAGAGGTTGAGTGGTCTGGCCCGATTTTGGGGCAGGAACAACGAATAGCATAAATTACATTTTGGGTTTTGCAGTTGGCATATTCTTTGAGCTTGTATGTCTTGTTATTAACAGGATTCGTGAAGGTGTCCATATTTATCATAAATTGGCACACGTTGCCTTCACCACAGGCAAATGAGCCTTTAATTCGGTGCCCTCCTGTTGTCCCAATACTAGGACGTACTAGGACCTGATGATTAGTTTGTTTTTTTCTTTTCTTGATTTGGTGCAAGAATGTTCTCTCGATTTTGTTGTTTGGCTCTCATGTAGGCCTGGGATATTATTTTTTTGGGGTAGCCAGGTGCCCTCAGTCTTGTTGTCAGTTCTGCCGCATGTTTCTTGAAGTCCTGTTGGTCACTGCAGTTTCTTTTTAGTCTCAGGAACTGTCCATATGGTATACCTCTCTTTAGGTGCTTCGGATGAAAACTTTCATAGTGCAAAATGTTGTTCATTGCTGTTTGTTTATGATATAAGGATGTCCTGATTTTATTTTGTTCCAGACTGAGTTTAAGATCTAGAAATTCAACCGTATCTTTCGATATGTGTAGAACCAATTTGATGTTCAAGGTGTTGTCATTGAGTTCCTGTATGAAATCATTACATTCTTGTTCCGTGCCCTGCCAAAGGAACACAATATCGTCAATATAGCGATACCACTTGGTTACCCGGGTGCAGAAATTTGGCATAAGGCGCACGTGTGCCTCCTCCCACCACCCCAAAAATAGGTTTGCGTAGGAGGGGGCACAATGCGCGCCCATTGCCGTGCCGGACACTTGTCTATAGTATACCTCGTCAAACAGGAAGTAATTATAGTTCAACGTGAATTCCAATAGTTCCAAAATGAATAAATCATGCATGCGATTTGAATTATGTTGTTTGTCCAGGAAATATGCCACTGCTGATAGGCCAATGCTGTGGGCTATATTTGTGTACAGTGACTCGACGTCCATCGTGATCAAGAGGGAGCCAGGATTCACTTCGAGATGTTCCATCTGTTCGATGAGGTGCATTGAATCTCTAACGTATGAATCCAAATTGACAACAAAGGGCTGCAGATAAAAATCCAAATAAATACAGATTCTCTCACATAGCCCCCCTATACCTGCCACTATGGGCCTACCTGGTGGTGACTCCAAGGACTTGAATTCTAGGCACCAGATAGAAGGTTGGTGTGATTGGTTTTTCGACCTGTAGATATTTGGCCTCTTTTTTTGTAATAATGCCATGTTCGGCTGCCGTCAGGATCAGACGATCTATTTTTCTTTTGAAGGTGTCTGTGGGGTCTGTTGGTAATGCAAAATAAAAATCTTTGTTGTTAAGTTGTTTTTTTGCTTCCTTTATATAGTCATCCACAGACCACAGGACCACATTACCTCCATTATCCGCTTCCCTTATGATGACTGTGTTGTTGTTTCTGAGGGTTTCATTCGCCTGTTGTTCTTGGATTGTGATGTTCCTTCCTCGATTGTTGTCAATTTTGAGGTCCTGTATCTCCTTGGTCACTGCATGAAAAAAGATATAGTTAATACACCATCTATCATAGCAATGGATTGCCGTTCTCGATGACTTCACAAGGAGCAATGATAAAAACCAAGATGGCCCATGTGCCGCCTCTTTATTGCTGCTGGCAGCTTTGCCAGCGCTGATCAGCGGGTTAACACCGGTGTGTTACCAGTTAGTTTTTTGCTGCAATATGCCCATAAGCCCTTTCCAATCACCCACAAGCGACAAATAAGTATGGTAAGGGGTTAGTTGTATTGGCAGTTGTATTGGCAATATGCAACGTTTTTAAAAAGTCGCAAGCCAACCAACTTTTCTACGCAAAAATTTGCGACTATTTTTTAAAAACAATTGCATCCCCCAGACAGCAACGCTAGTCTAATAGGCACAGGTACAATTTACCACAAGGAAAATCCACCTAAGACAAATTAACTATAAACTATAGTCTATAAATCAAGACAAAAAATGAACTACACTGTCAGGAAAACTTGAAAGAGAAAGGATGAATCTCCCCTCTGGTGTCTAGTGGTTACTTTATTTTCCAATTCCCCCTATCCCCCCCAGAATTGGTCAGAGAATTATCAAAAGTGTTGCAAAGTAAACTGTGCACAGTTGGACTATATTCTTTATCAATGGTGGAGATTTATCGGAAGAGTCTGAGGTAAAACTGTTCCAGTTGCCCATTGCAACCAATCAGAGCTCAGCTTTCATTTTCTCGCAGCTGTTTATAAAATGAAAGCTGACGTCTGATTGGTTTTGATGGGCAACTGGAACAGTTTTACCTCAGACTCTTCTGATAAATCTGATAAATGGGCAACAGTTTTACGTCAGACTCTTCTGATAAATCTCCCCCATAAAAATGTTTAATACTGGGTCATAAATTTGGCAGAGTTTAAGACTGCCTAGATGTTCTTTGCACCATCTCATAGTTTACATTAAAAAAAACCCACCAAATGTTGGCACATTTGGCCACCTTTTCCAAGGCCACATCCCTTTTGTCTCATTGGTTAGAAAAGTGTCTAAAACTCTAATTTTTAAATTTTAGTTTCCTGGCGCAAATTATGACAGGATTCTGTTGCAAATAGTTTGATAAATCCACCTCATTGTGCTTGGAATTATGGACTGATCATAAAGATTGTAAAATTCACTGCAGCGACATAACAAATTTTAAGTTCTGTATAGAATTTGTCCAAAGAAGCACAATTTATTGTGCTTCTTGTTTAGATACCTGTTAGGAGACCAGTTCTTTTTGTAAACTATGCTGAAACCCTCATTTAGCTGTCAATAGGAATGTTGCGTATCAAATTAGCACACAACAGAATTGATGGAATACACTTGCATGGGGTGTGAATGCAGCATTGTGGTACATGCTTTTGTCTTAAAGCCATTGATCCTGGGTTCAAAATGTGCATAGAATTCATATTTTGTATCTGACTTACCTTTTGGTACTGTCAAGGTTCGCCAGCCCTATGCTAAGCCACAGGTGAAAACTGAGCAGCAGTCCCTACCCTGAATAAGTGCACCGTAAAGTAATACTGACAAGCAAAAAGGCAGACAACAAGGCTAAGTCAGACAAACAGGGCTAAAAACCAAAATGGCGGCGAGGTACAAAATGGTTTTGCCATGAAAGCTGAATGATTGACAGTTCAGCAGCTTCTTTTAGCCGGGCATGCATGTGTACACAGTCCTATGGAAGTCCTAGTGGGCTCCTTTGGGGTGGTAATAGTCATTCCATAAATACCTGCTGGTTCATATTATCTGTTCCTGTTATTGCCTTTGGCTTTCCAACCTTTTTTGAGATCCTGTGATAGTTTGATTTGATTCTGACCATTGCCAGAACCTTGACTACTCTTCTGGCTTACAATTTTGTACCCTGTTGCCATTATGGTTTTCAATCGTGTTTGTCTAGCCTTGCCTTGTTGTCTGCCTTGTGCATCTTTGCTTTCCAGTATTACTGTACTGTGCAAACTACTATAGGACATACATTCCCTGAAAAGAGAGGCATAAAGTTTGTATTTTCTAACTGACTTTCCTTTTGGTAGTGTCAAGACTTGCTGGCCTTATGCTAAGCCGCAGTCCTGGAGCAGCAGTCCCTATCCTGAAAAAGTGCACAGTACAGTAATACTGGCACACAAAGAGGCACGAGGCAGACAACAAAGCTAGTTCAGACAAATAGGATTGAAAACCAAAATGGCAGAGAGCTACAAAATGGTAAGCCAGACGAGTAGTCAAGGTTCAGGCAAATGGTCAGAATCAAAGCACAACTATCACAGGATCTCACAAAGAGTCAGAAAGACAAAGGCAATAGCAGACACAGATAGTATGTACAAGCAGATATTTATGGAGTGACTTTGACCACCCCAGAAGCTGATTGGAGGATCCCATTAGCTCTCCTATAGGACTTTGTGCATATCCAATCCCTGCTAAGTCAATCAACTGTCAATCAATTAACCTTTGTAAAACATTACCCTAGATGCAGAACCTTGCTCCAACAAGCACAAAGACGCAAGGATGGTGCATAATGACTCAAGTCAGAGATGGCAGTTTGTTACCACACTCCTTCAATATGCTAAACAACATGCTAAGTTGACTATCCATGACACTGACCGTAGTTGTTGTTGAGGAGGAGCATTTACCTGACAGCTACCAACTCCTCTGCCCCACAACTTTCCATGAACTTGGAGTCCCTTGTGTACTCTACAAATAATAGTCATTGCCTTCACAGTTTGAATTTACACATTTTCTTTGTATGTGCATTATGAATTTCTTTTGGGGTTTTGTGTAGTATTTGCTTTATATGATGTTTATGTGAATTTTTGAGCTTGCGTCTTCAGTATAGCATATTAATCTTTTAATAATGTTTCAGTATTCTATCTCCCTATATGTGTAGTGTGTGTACGGTAATTGTGCTCATGAGACTCAAGCTGCCAATCTGTGTTTTAATATAGATATTTTGTAACTGAGAAAAGGGGGATATATTAGGGGGACCAGACTTATGTTGTTCTCTGCAGCACAGTGGCCTCTAGCTACATCACTGGATTGTTAAAAAATGTATAATCTAAATTAGAAAAAAATATTCTCTGCAGCAACAAATGTCATTCAAGGACAGCATTAAATCTATTAAATCAATTTATTAAGAAACAAATGATGTTTATATATCGTATACACTTTTTTCTAATGAGTACAGACTTTACCTTGTATGAAAATTACAATAATATATTGTTTAATATTCAAAATAAAGTATCAAAGCATTGCAAAAACACAGACTCAAAGTCAAATGGCATATGTGAATAACCATCAAGAAAAGGGTGAGGCCTGGAACATGGATATCATCTTGAAAGCCCCTATATGGAATGAAGGGCACCTTTTTATAATGGGAAGGTAGTCAAATATCGATTTCCGTATTTAGATTTACAATATCTCTTGTGGTTATCAATAGAGATGGGCAGGGTTTAATCCGCATGACTAGGACACATTGCCGGTTTGGCTGTCAAACAGCCAATCTGGCAAATTAACACCCCTAGCTACTAGCCATTTTTTTTTTTCTTTTTTTTTTTCTTTTAGAATATGATGGCATTTATGAGGTCTGGATATAGGCATAATGGGGCAGATTTACTTACCCGGTCCGTTTGCGATCCAGCGGCGCGTTCTCTGCGGTGGATTCGAGTCCGGCCGGGATTCACTAAGGTAGTTCCTCCGCCGTCCACCAGGTGGCGCTGCTGCGCTGGAAAGCATCGTTCCGCAATGGAATTCACCGAGCCGGACCAAGTGAAGGTAAGCACGTCCCAAGCGATGCTTTTTTTGTTTTAAATGCGGCGGTTTTTCCAAATCCGTTGGGTTTTCGCTCGTCCACGCCCCCCCGATTTCCGTCGCGTGCATGCCAGCGCCGATGCGCCAAAATCCCGGGGCGCTACAGGGAAAATCTGCGCAAATCGGAAATATCCGGGTAACGCGAATCGGGCCCTTAGTAAATGACCCCCCTTGTGTTAAATTTTCCTGGATAATTGGTATTCATCATAAATAGTGAAATGACCAATATGTTAGGAAGCTAGATGTGAATGAAAGGCCATGGACATCTTTATCCCACCCTTGACCACCAAGTCTGCTCTAGACCACCAGTAACACTAATATTGATGCTATTGCATCACACAGCAGAAAATTTTTAGTACCTCAACTCAAAAGTAATTTGAAGTGTACAGCAACTGGGAACTGGGACCGGAGTGGCAGGGTTGTAGTGCAGACTAGCGGCAGAGTTATGTCAAAGGTGGCTTGGTCCCGAAGAATCGGCCTTGTCCGTGCCAGTCAGGGCCAGTGGGGAGCTGCAAGAAGAGAAGGAGGCCATAAGGTAGTGGAGGGTTCCCCCTGAGGTACATGCGGTGTGTGTGCTAATAGATCCCTGGGCAGCTGTTGACGGAGAGGCCCATAATGCTAAAAGCAGGCCAGGGATCACACATGGAGACATCTTGAACAAAAATTCACAGTGTCTTTAATGTCACACAGTCAAACAAAGCAGCAGGCAAGAGGTTGTAAACATCTCTTTATGCATGCTCCCAACAGGTGGTAGATTGATTGGTTGTGGATTTGTAGCTTTGGAGCGTACCTCTATGCAGCCTCGGGTCTGACGAAGAGCCCCCCACCACCCCAAAGACCACCACTCAACAAATTATGCCGGAGTATTTTCCAATGGCAAACAAGGGGTTAACACCCAAGATTGGTGCTAGCACCGACCGCAGGTGTTAGCGATGGGTGATTACTGCAATATGCAGCAAAACCCATCACTGTATGAAGAGGGCTCAGCCTGTGAGCTCTCTTGATACCCCCTTTATAGCTCACTAATGGATATATCCGGCAGTGAGCGTGAAGGGGTTAAAAATGTTTTTGTTACTTTTTGAAGCCAAAATTGGTGCTAGGGCTTGGCAAATGTTCATGTTCGGTGACAAAATATAATATAATTTATGGCGGTATATATTAACATATTCTTAAGCTTCCCCTTTAGAGAGAAGTGTGCACAGATCCCTAATTCACTAGTAACAATCACAAAGAAATAGTTTATACTCTCCTGCTTTTAGTTTTTAAAACTTTCTGTAAGTTTGTTGGCATCTCTGAGAAATCAATGATCCAAGTGTTGATCAAAACTTTCACACTTATGAAATTCTTTTTTTTTTTTTTTATTTTGTGAACTACAAAAACACCTTATACAACCCTTACCCGCACAGGGAAGAGGAGCACAGAGTACAGTCCTGCCGCTCTTCCTGACATCAGTCCTGAGGGCACGTGCAAACAGGATAGAACAATAGACAATTCTTACAGGAACAATGTGCACTTTTACTACTCGCTTGTGAGTTAAAATGGAGCACACACGTTACAGATCTGCTTTGTGCAAAGATTATTCCTTTATTACATTCACATTTTCATGTTCATTAAATGTCCTTTATTGAGTTTTTGTTTCCTTTGGTCTTCAAAGAGAAAATTAACTATTGTTTAAATTACATTTTAAGCAAAAATATTTTTTAAAAACAATTATTGTGTTTGTTTTTTTAATATACTTGCCAGTAACTACTAAGAAAATCCAATTTTTACTTTGCCACTGAGTTTTATAAAAGGCTCTAACTTCCTATGATGCAGTGATCGTCTTTCAGGTATCATTCTATGATCATCACAAAAAAAGTGTCAGGATCAGGGGTAGTGGACCCACTGAATCACCACGAGTGATGACATAAGCCGACACCTGGGAACGGAGTCTAAGTGACACCTGGTTTTCACTAGAGCCGCCCGCAAAGTGGGTTGGACTTGCTGTAGCGTGGTACCACCAGGTCGCTCCACAGGCACGTCCTTGCTCGCGGTGGTGGCCAAGGCGAGGTGCAAAATCAGGATTGGAGTCAGGAACAAGGCAAAAGGTCATGGTTGGATTTGAGGATTTGAGGACACAACGGGAAATCACTATAAATGCACAAGGAGACAGGAGACAAGTTTTTTCTAAGGTGCGAGGCTCAAAGATGTGACAGAAGACACAGGAAGGGGCTGTCAATTTACCAGGCAGTCTACTTGTGGGTTATTTGTCTTCTGTAATGCAGATCTCTGAAAGATGTTAACAGCAACCACATCAAGATGCCTTCACTTCTTCTCAATGAAATTAATGGTATTCATTGAATGCTGTATACAGTACAAGCAATAATCATAGTTAGGTATTATTATAAATCCTACAGAAAATAGCCCAATATATTTAAAGGGATGTGGTTTGCCATAATGGAAGTATGCCTTAAGATGGCCCAGTGTAAACTAAAATGATACCAAAAACCAAAGATGAACAAAAGTCATCATCCTGCATCAGCCATTGGGATAATTCTGATAATTATTGAAAAAATGGAATAGTAATTGCGTCATACGCTATTAAAAGATATACTTTAAGGGACAAAATCTATATTCCTGTGCTTGCATTCAAAACTATATATTCATTTTAGGCATTTTAATGACTTCTGGGGGTGTTCCACCTTGAGATGACTCTGTAAGCTTATCCCTGCCTCTAGCATTCTTACTAAACACTTCACTTTATCTCTCCAGCCTGTTTCCGCACGTCAGTCATACCTGTAAATCAGTGGGCAGCATAGTTTATTTTCATTGCATTTTATCTTAAGGCATTAAGAAAAAAACCTGATCTTTTACCCTAATATTGTATGGCCACAACAGCTCGAACCTGAAATCAGAATGGTTCAAGGGGTATTCCTATTTTGGCAAATTAATGCTATTATTTGTTTGATACTAAAATTATACAATTTTCCAATATACTTTCTGTATCAATTCACAGTTTTCTAGATCTCTGCTTGCTGTCATTGTGTAGGAAGGTTCTATGTTTACTTCCAGTGGATAGAAATGGTCACACAGGTGCACAGCTTGTTAGTATCATCGGGGGAGATTTATCATACGTAAGATAGCAGCCATAGCCTCATCATCACAACGGATACATGAAGTTTTAAGCCTCTTGATGTAGCTGGTGGGCCGGTGGTGCGGGCGGGTGGCCGGCACCCCTCTGTGCCGCCTCCCCAACCACATGACGTAGAGACGGCAGGTTTGCCATTACAAGACCAGCTCAGACACAGACACTTCCTTCTGGTGAGCAACATGCAGAGTTTACTCCAAAGCTTCATATAAGATAAGGTCTTTATGGGGGCACTCTTTGTGTCTTATGGCTGAGATATAGCAGGCTGACAGTGTGTAATTGTGTTTCATATGAATCACATGGATCTCATCATCTCTGATCTGTCTCATTTTTTTTTTCAGATACAAGTTCAGAAGCTAAATAAAAATGTACATAAACCCTGAATCATGATTATCTAGGCACATTGTCAGCACACAGAATTTCATAGCACAGAGGAATCATGAAGTGTCTGCTAATAAAGTACTGGCCCACACTATGGAATCTTACACTGACCATCACTGAGTGAAGTTCATGGGGAAGTTCAGATCCACTTATCTCTAGTGCTAAGTTCTTTAAGACCTCCTTCACTTCACAACAGGATACCTTAAATAAAATTGTATTCTTTGACACTTTAGACACATGTGTATTGGGTATAAAATATCTTGAATTCCACACTCCACATTATATTTTTAATTGGTGATATTTATATTTTGCACATTGCCTACATGCATTGCAGTATTAAGTTTTTGGGGTTGTAACTTTGTTCTCTTCCTATAAAGTCTTATATTGTTTTAGTAGACAGACCTTTTATCCATACATGTAAAGAACAGCAGCACTGTGCAAACTGTTCAGACATTTTATTTCCATAAGTTCTAAAGCAAACAGACCGGATACATTAATCCTTGCCAGATTTTTTCATAATGAATACTCCATTTATTCCGGCCATTCTCTGAGAAGCACTTGATATGTTACTCAGAACCGGTTGGTTGGGATAGAACATAATAAAGCAATTATGCTTATAGCAGTGAATGGGGTGAATGGGATGATTGTAAGCAGGCAAAAAAAGAAGATGGGTCCAAGTCAACAAAGTTGTTTTTGACTTTGTTGGAGAACTTTCTTGGTGTCCTTCCTTGGTTCAGAATATTAAGATGTATTATAGATGCATCAGATGATCTTTGGAGACAAGAATACTAACAATGGTATGTTTTATTACACTATTGCAAATGGGGATGTTCACTATTTGCCCTTCCCCAGAAAGTTGACATTTATGAGCAAATTCCACTTCTATTTCAAGGCCCCCTTCACACAGACGTTCAGAGACAGATATCCGGCCACAAATTATGTACATCGATATAGATGGCTATGTAGTCATGTTGTCCCTTAGAAATGAGATAGCTTCTCTGGATACAACCACCTCACATTTTGGCAGCGGTGGCCAGATATGGGCTATCCTGACCACCTGGCTACAGCGATCATTACCACAGGATGGTTGTGGGACCTGCAGTAAAACTCCCAGACATTCCATATGCAAACACCTTTTGTTTCTTTGTGCAATCACTCCAGCAGAGGTGGTCATATCCAAGGACACAGTCTTGTTGCTAAGAGACCATATGACTGCATTTATGAGAAATTATCTTTACACAGGAACATTTTTTTTAATAACATCTAATTGAAGAAATGTATATACATAGCAGATTAATGAAACCAAATGTGAATGCCCAGATAAGAATACCCCTTTAATATTATAGCAGGATTGTATTTCTAGGTATCGGATATATGCACTTTTAAAGTTACATCTGGGAAAGTGACTTTCTTAGATTGGTTCCACTCCCAACTGTAACTTTAACAATCAGGATATCATATCAAAATTGGAATTCTCCTTTTTAAGAGAAATTTGTTTGTGCCACGGTTCCGAAGATATAGCCCTTTGACGTTTGCTGCCTTCTGCTTAAAAGCCACAAGTTATAGCTGTTTGTCTGGAAATTTTGATTTGTAAACTGCTACAGAAAGTGATTACACTACATAAATAAAGATTTACAGTACTATTATTATCTTATAGTGTCCTCGAAAAAGCAAGTTTTGCTTGTAATGGGTTTGGGAGCAGGTAGAATGCCTTAAAATGTCTTGGCTTAAAGGGATATTCCCACAAAGACAAGTTTCTTAAATGTACTCAGGATAACAAAATAACACATTCTCTAATTCACTGTTATTAACAAAAATACAGAATTTCACAGATATAATTACAACCTGTCTCTATCACTCCTGCTGTACACAATTTCAGTTGCCCATGGTTTCAGGGGTGGTGTTGGGAGAAAACAAATACCCATTTTCCTGTGTTCTATGTGGTACTGGTGTACTATTTAATTGATTTTAAATGTTAGTTTTGTGTGTACTTGCATGAATTAATAAAATAAAATGTATTGTATTATACCTTAGGCCAGGGATCAGGAACCTTTTTGGCTGAGAGAGCCATGAACACCACATATTTTAAAATGTAATTCTGTGAGAGCCATACAATATGCACATGCCATCCAGTAGATAGGTAGCCCCAGCACATGCCCCAAAACAGACAGGTAGCCCCTGCACATGCCCCCCCAGTATATTGGTAACCACGGCACATGACCCCCCAGTAGATAGGAAGCACCATCACATGCCTGCTAGTAAATAGGTAGCAACAGCACATGTCCCTCCCCAGTAAATAGGCAGGCGCAGAACAAGCCCAAGATAGATAGGTAGTCATAGCACATGCTCCCTGTAGATAGGTAGCCGCCTTACATACCCCTAGGCACAAGTAGATCGTTAGTGCCAGTACATAAATGCCCCAAGTAGATATGTAGCACCATCACATGCCCCCAGTAGATAGATAGTTGCTTAGGCAATGGCGCCTGGGTCATAGAGTGGATGCCGCTCTACTTTATGTTAGGCACTATCACCTGATCAACGGTGTGGCAATAGTGCCTGGGTCACACAGAGGCGGCAGTGGTAACATCCCTGATCAGCGTTGTGTGTGTCAAATGCACACAGTAGTTATTTATCAATAATTTGTCTTCCGAGCCAGATGAAGCCATCAGAAGAGCCACATCTGGCTCCCGAGCCATGGGTTCCCTACCCCTGCCTTAGGCCCTTTGTTGCACACTTCTTTTTCTTGCTGTAGATAAATATAAGAAGATTATCACAGTCACGTTGCCTGAATCTATTAGTAAGTCCCTGGTTTATCATGATGGATTTTGATGGTAGATTTCTGAGTATTGGCTACCAATATCTGATCTATGGAACATGCTAAATATTCAAAAGATTGCTGGAAGAAGGTAAACCATAAAAAAACACAAAACCTCTTTGTAAATCCCACCAGGAATGGGAAGACAAAGGATACACCATGTCTGTGTATAAATTTAATTCTTGTCATTCTGGCCTCGGAGTAGGAACTGATCTTTTCCTATAGAGTTATTACAACAACATGTCCTGTATAAGACAGGATAGTAATAGTCTTATGACAGAATGAAGGTGACAGCCTTATTAAAGGTCAGGAGATATGGAGGATGTATTGTTGCGCCGTGCATCATAACCGCACATACTTTATGGAATATAACAGACTGCTATTTGCTGCTATATAACATGTCTTGATCTATCACTGTCCTAAACCAGCAACAAGGAACCTCAGAAAGGGGGAGATTGTGCTCAGTCTTTGTAGAGAAACCAAGGTTACAATATCATGCGAGGACATAAAAACAGAATAACTGTATGAACTATAATAGTATATATATGTACTAGGCAATTAGCAAATGAGACTGCTATAATTACCCTAAGTAGTCACCGCCCTGTTTGTGCATACTCCCAACTCGAATCCCCATAGTTTCCGTGGATCTATCAGTGTCACTTGCACTGCAGACTCCACTATACAACAAAGTAAAGCATAAGATTGTAATACCCAGATAATTACATTCTAACAATTACTACATCTTTATACCTAATCTTTATACCTAATCTGTCCAAATCTGTGATTTGTATTCTTTGCTTACATACCCTTTAATAATTCCTTAAAGGACATCTACCACCAGGATCAAGGGTTGTAAACCAAGCACACTGACAAACTGGTGTGTACCCCCTCTGTTAGCATCTGCTCTTCTTTTAGCTTTAGGTGTAAATGAAGCCTGGAGCCCCTCAGGCTAATTTGCATACATTTTAAAGCCTTTTTTTCTTAAAAACAAGAGCATAAGAAGCTAAAAGAAGATCAGATCCTGCTAGAAGTGGCAGACACCTGCATGTCTGTGTGTTTGGTTTACAATCCATGGCCTCGTGTCCTTTAATTATTTTTTAAGGTTACTCCTTAAAGGGGATTGCCCATGAAAGAAAATTCTCAAATTGTAATCCCATAGTGATGTTTACATTACTGTTTTATTACTGTTTAAGCTCCTATCACTCAGGAGAAGATTCCAGAGTGTGGGTGGGTTCTCTCTTGATATGAGATGCTGTGTGCTGACAATGTGCTTAGGTTTATATACACTTCCATTTAGCTTCTGCACATTGTACGAGTATCTAACACATAGAAAGAGAGATGAGACAGATCAGAGATGAGAGATGATGAGATCCATGAGATGCATATTACACATGACAACTATCACAGCCATAACATAGACAGCTCTGCTATATCTCACCTATACAACATATTGTCAGATCTTCCGTGCCTCCCCCGGATAAAGACCTTATCAATCTGTAACTCAATTCTCACCCGTGTTTCTGCCCAGTATGTGCCATGTGTATGTGTCAACTTTTCCTTTCCAACTTTGTACTTTTCCTTATGCTGATGGGTGGAAACCTAGCTGTTATCTCTCAATGCTCACCCTTCTGGTAGTGGTGACACGCGGCATTAGAATTGTGTTTTGAAACATAATTTTAAAGGCTGCTTAGATAGGATCTACGATCCTATGAAAACATGATAATGTTGCAAAGAAAAAATTGGAATAATATTTTTTTTCTTTTAGATACTCTGATCTTGTCATAGGTGCTCCTGCGATCCCTGTCTCGGATCACGGGTGCACCCGTCGCCCTCCGTGTGCCCCCGGAGCACCGCGGATCTTAGCTCCAGCGGTGGCCTCTCATGCTCCCATGATAATTGGCGCTGGCCTGCCATAAGTGCCTGCCTCTACCTATGACCCTTGCCGGCTCTTCAAGCCATCCCCTGATGTTCCTGTGTTCCTGGTCGCACCTGTGGAATGACCTGGTGGTACCCCGCTGCAGCAAGACCATCCCACTTTGCAGCGGGCTCTGGTGAAGACCAGGTGCCACTTAGACTCTGGTCCCAGGTGTTGGCTAGTACCATCTCCCGCGGTGGTCCAGAGGGTCCACCGACTCCCAGCCCTGACCCGGCCATGGACCCCACCAATGAGCCACATCAGATTTTTCCGGTGTTGTCGCCCGGCAATGGCAGCAGATTGCTGCCCTAGGAGAACTTTTAGGCCAAGTCACTTCCGCTTTCCAACAGCTGCTTGTCTCTTGGCCTCAGCATCAGGCCCCTGTGACTACTCCTGCGGCAGTTCCAGCGACAACCCCTGCGACTTCTCCTGTCATCCCAGCTAGTCCACCGGCACAGAGCCTAGGCTAAGACTTTTGATGCCTAATAAATACGATAGCGATCCCAAACTGTGCAGAGGATTCATCCCCCAGTGCTCGCTGCTTATAGATTTAATGCCATGTCAGTTTGTCAGCAGCACTCCAAGGTGGCGTTCATCATCAGCCTCCTGACCAGGAAGGCCTTGGCCTGAGCTACTCCTCTGTGGAACAGGAAAGATCCAGTTATGCCCACCCATACCACTTTCCTGGCAGTTTCCAGCACGAGCCTCCTCAGCGGAACCTACGCCAAGAGAACTCATCTGTGGGTAAATACGCTGTCCAGTTCTGCACCTTGTCATCTGAACTCGGTTGGAACGACGCGGCCTTATGTGCAACTTTAAAGATGTATTTGCTGCCCATGATCTGCCGGCTATTCTGAGTGGTCTTATCACCTTGGCCACCCGGATAGACGTGCAGTTCCTGTAATGAGCTGAAGAGTTGTTGCACGAGCGACCTCTAGTACGGCTTCCACGTCCGCCTCGGTTGGCTCTGGTTTTCCAGAAGCCATTCTAGCCTCCGGTTGTACAATCTGCAGGTGAGCCTATGCAGGTTGACAGAGCTCGATTTACGCCTGGGGAATGATCCAGGCATTTCCAAGAAAACCTCTGCCTGTACTGTGTCAGTCCCAAGCACCTCAACGGGACTTGTCCAGTTTGTCCCCAACATCTGGGAAACTCCAGCACTTAGGGCTTTTGGGAGAAGCGTCCCTAAGTGTGAATTGAGCTTCTCCACGTCTGACTATTCCGGCACTCCTTAGTGTCGGCACCAGTGCTCCCGTGCAAGTCTCAGCATTCCTGGACTCCGGTTCCTCAGATACCGGAACTCTGGTCTCCCGGCATCACATTCCGGTGGTCCCCCTCAAGTCACCCCTCATATTTTCCTCTGTAAGCTGACAGCTTCTTTCCGATCCGGTCCAGTACCGCATGGAACCAATCCGTCTTCAAGTTGGAGTCCTACATCAAGAAAACTTGGCCTTCTTTGTCCTGCCTCGCTCCACATAAGCTCTTCTTCTGGGTCTTCCTTGGCTCCATCTCCATGCTCCGGACCTCAATTGGAAGACTGGTGAGATCCTACATTGGAGCCCTGAATTTGCCACCACATCGTCCCTATAATTGCCCTGTGGATCTCCTTCCAGGCACCACTCTTTCCAGAGTTCGTGCCTGTCCTCTTTCTGTACCTGAGACGGCTGCCATGTCTGACTACGTCAAGGAATCTGCAGAGGGGTTTCATATGCAAATCCTTTTCTCCGGCTGGTGCAGGTTTCTTCTTTGTTACCAAGAAGGACGGCTTCTTACATCCCTGCATAGACGCTGGTCCCTGCATCACGGTTAAAAACCGCTCCCCCCTGCCGTAAATTACAGAACTCTTTGATCTCCTGTGCAGTTCCAGGGTGTTCTCCAAGCTGGATCTCTGTGGTGCCTACAATCTCATCCGGATCCGCAAGGGTGACAAGTGGAAGACGGTGTTTAAAGGAAACCTACCACTTTAAAATGGTAGTTGTAAGCCTCAAATACCTTGCACAAGCTCAAGGTGAGCTGGTGCTGGAGCATATCTCCATAATTTTCAGAAACTGCTGTATTGCTTGAAAAACTCTTTTATTCATTAGATTTGAGCCCCCCCCCCCCCCCCTTTGGCGCACCATAATACATTCTCGGTGCACCATGCGCACGACGGAATAGGAAGTGCAAGAGAGCCGGTGACGTCACTGAGCTCTCGGGCACACTTGCGCCTGCGCCACTTCGCGCAAAGGCTAAAAATTTGAAGTTGTGCAGGCGCGAGTGTGCCTGAGAGCTCGGTGACGTCACCGGTTCTCCGGCACTTCCTATTCAGGCGTATGCAAGGTCATGCGCATGGTGCACCGAGAACGTATTATGGTGCGCCGAAGGGGGGTTGAAATCTAAAGATTTTTTCAAGCAATACAACGGTTTCTGAATATTATGAAGATATGCTCCAGATGGACCCTGCGAAACTGTCTGCAGTTCTTCAGTGGCCACGCCCAGAGGGCCTATGAGCCATACAGAGGTTCCTGGGTTTTGCAAACTATTACCATCATTCCACACACGTTTATTCCACACTTCTCCAATTTCAAGTCTGCTTTCATCTCGGCTCCCGTACTCATTAGGCCTGATATGAACAAACCCTTTCTTCTTGAGGTGGATGCGTCCTCCATAGGAGCTGGAGTGGTGGTCACCCAGAAAGTGCCCAAGGGTTGAAATTGCACATGCGGCTTCTTTTCTAAAACTTTTTCCCCCACTGAGAGGAATTATTCAATTGGAGACAAAGAGCTGTTGGCCATCAAGCTTGATCTGGAAGAATGGCGGTATCTTCTGGAGGGAGATCTGCATCCCGTTAGTGTGTACACTGACCACAAGAACTTGCTGTACCTCCAGACAGCCCAGCGCCTGAATCCCAGGCAAGCCCAGTGGTCATTGTTCTTCTCCCGTTTCGACCTACTGATTCATTTTCGTCCGGCAGACAAGAATGTCAAGGTTGATACCCTGTCCCGGGCTTCAGATGTTGTTGGAGAAGAACCGGCTCCGGCACATAATTTCTCCTGACCAGCTTGTTGTTGCAGCTCCGGTGGATCTTCGGCAGCTACCTCCTGGCTAGACATAGGTTAGACCTGCTCTCAGGAAGAGGACTCTGTCTTGGGGACATTCTTCTCGTGTGGCTGGGCACCCTGGGGTGCAACACACAATGGCCTTCATCTCCCGCTACTACTGGTGGCCAGACCTGGTCAAAGATGTTCGGGAGTTTGTGGGATCCTGCTCCTCCTGTGCCTGCAACAAAGCCTTTCATCTCAAACCAGCTGGACTGTTACTTCCATTGCTGATACCCAGTTGCCCGTGGTCCCATGTGGCAATGGATTTTGTCCCCAATCTGCTTGTCTTTTCGGCCAATACTGTCATCTGGGTGGTGACGGTTTTCCAAAATGTCCCATTCCGCTTCCTCCATCTATGCGCATCCCGAACTCTTTCCATGTCTCCCTCCTGAAGCCAGTCATCTTGAACCGCTTCTCCCAGCAATCCCCTCCTCCTGTACCTGAGGTGGATTCCCCAGATGTCTATGAAGTTAAGGAGGTTCTGGACATGAAGATTGTGAGGGGTAAATGGTTCTTTCTTGTAGACTGGAAGGGGTTCAGGCCTGAGGAGAGATCCTGGGGGCCCGAAGAGAACATTTTAGATCGGACTCTCCTCCAGAGGTTTCTTGGGACCCAGAAGAAAAGGGGGAGAGTCCGAAGGCGGGGGTACTTCACGGGTGCTCCCGTAATCCCTGTCTCGGATTGTGGGCGCACTTGTGTCCCTCTATGGGGCCTGGAGCTCTGCGGATCTTACCTCCCCTGGCTCCAGCGGCAGCCTCTCATGCTGGCCTGCCATAAGTCCTGTGCTGTATCTTCAAGCCATCCCCTGAAGAGAAAGCTCCCCTGTTTATTCTGCGTATCCTGTGTTCCTGTGTATCCTACGATCCTGTGTGCTAGTCCGTTCCTGTGTTCCTGATCCTTTTTCCAGTCCGTTCCTGTGTTCCTGATCCGTGTGCCAGCTCCTGCGATTCCTGACGTGTGTCCTAGTGTGCCTTCCTGTGCTGTTCTCCTTCTGTCACCCTGGATACAGACTTAGACTCCGGTCCCAGGTGTCAGCTGGTACCATCTCCCGAGGTGGTCCAGAGGATCCACAGACTCCCAGCCCTGACAGATTTATATAGTCTGGTTCTTGCTCTAGTCCTGGTTTAAGATGCACCAGGACTAGTGATCCTGGGAACTTAATAACTCTGCCGGATATTGGAAGGTTTTGTGAACCAGAATTGTCTGGCTTATATATTTAACCTATAAATCCATGATGACACAACGCAATGTGCGCGTCATGTTTTATTTATCAGAATTCTAAGGTTATGAAAGGAATGAAGCAAAATCTACTTTGGTGAAACCTGTTCATAGGATTTTATTTCTGAAACGTATGGCTTGGGATTTCCCAATAAATTTGCACTTTGTGATTTACAGGATGATTTGTGATTAATTGCAAAAGTGGAGCACTGCATGACACAGATTGTACTATATATGGTACTGGTGACATCACTAGCTTCATTTTTATTGTAGCATTTAATTATCTCATGTCACATAAAGGTGTAGTCTGACTGGACAATTATTTACATTACTCAGAGTCTTTATCCTTAAAGGAAATCTACCACCGCGATAAAGAATTGTAAACCAAGAAAACTTATATGCTGGTGTGTGCCCCCTCTGTCAGGATCCACTCTGCTTTGAGCTACTTATGCCCATAGATATTAAAGGGGTTTTTCCCACAAAACAAGTTAGGCCCTATACACAGCATTGGGGTGAATTCACTGATTGGTGAGTCATCACTGAGACCCCCACAGATCACAAAAACGGGGATCCGATATTGTCAGAGGTACATCCTTTAGACCCCTTGTGGCTCCCCGAGATGAGTGGAGCAGACGGCCGTGCATGTCAGCTCTGCTCATCTTGGGTAGAAACGAGGGGTCCATTGGTGAGACCCAAATCGATCAGCAAGTTAAGTCCTATCCTGTAGATGGGTCTAACTTGTTTCATGGGAAACCCTCTTTAATTGAGCCTGGAGCCCCTCAAGCTCATTTGCATAATTTTTAAAGCCTTTTTTTGGGGGTAAAAATAAGGGTAAAAGAAGCTAAAAGAAGAATGTCCTGCCCAGTGGGAACACACCAACATGTAAGTGTTTTTGGTTTACAATCTTTAGGTGTAGGGTGATTGATTGTGACAGGGTTAGAATTTTCCACCATTCCTGACCATTCTGTGTCTTTGGTGTTGCTAACTAAGCTCTCTTCTATAAGAGGTCAGAAGATGGCACGGGATTACCTGCCTGGCAGTAGATAGTGTATTTTGCATATTGGGTGTGGAAACTTAAAGAGAAAATTGCTCAGAAAAAATTTCAGCTGAAGTGAAGTACAGCTTATTGAAAGATGCAGCGTTGGAGGTGTTGATGGATGGCCCTGTTAAACGTGAACTGATATACCGTACTTGGTATCAAGAATAACTGCATGAGTACATTACTCTGTATTCCCAACATGTGACACATTCCTTCCTGAAATTAATTTCACAATTGCAGTTTCTTCTCATAAATACAATATATATACTATACGGACATAGTCAAAAAAGCTGCACCCACTTGTATCCCATTAAATTTGTTGTATAGCAACATTTCTTGTATATTTTATGTGCAAGAAGATGACATGGTGCTATAGGTAGAGGCTTGAATGGGCCCAGAAGGTATCTTACCAAAGAAGATGCTTTACCTAATGAAGTATATAACAATTTACTATTATCTACATGTTTTGCTTCAAAGGTTTAGTCACTCTTTAGTTTCAACAAAATTTTATTCAAGGAAAACAGAATGGGCTTACAATAGGTCATGGCAAAACACATACCCCTCGCACGGGGAATTCACAGAGTTTGGTATGATATATAGACAGCTACTGAATCAATCAAATAAAAGAGAGAAAAGGGAAGGGGGAAGGGAAAGGGATGGGAGGGATTAGTACAAGATCAGTATAGTTGCATATGTATAGATAAGATGAGTAGATGTATACAGATATGCCATGTGAGATTACTAAAGGCTATTAGTGGGATAGAGCTAGAGCCCACTCAAGGGTTGGTGAACCTTGTGCAGTGATCCATCGCCTCTATCCTTTCAAACAACATCAGTAACGGGGGTTACGGGGGTTGCATTACCTAATACCTAACATTGTTGCATAGAGAGGAAACTGAGGGGCAGTGCCACCAGATGTGGGCTATATCACCTGGGGCTAAAACAGCTGTTGGGTAGGTGGGGGGACATATTAGCCAGATGGGAAGGGATGTAATAAACTCTATACAATAACCTAAGAGAGGTCTCTGTCTCTGCCAGGGAAAGGTCACAGCCTAAATCTGATTCCCACTGATCCATAAATCATGACTCGATGTCCGGGAGAGGGGCATTAAAAATTGAATATAAGAGAGAGACCGTCCCTGTACCAAATGGATCATTTAGCTATACATTTCCAAATGCTGTTTGGGAATCTGCAGTGGTACCTCAGGGTATGGATCTCACAAAAGGGGCTTGTTTACTAAAGTCCTGCGGCCGCATTTCTGTTGGATTTTTCCAACGTTTTCTAAGATCGCGCGGGGGATTGCATCACACACGATCAGATTGTGTGGCGCCGGCTTTCACATGACACAAATCGAGTGACGGGCCGACGGACGATCCGACGTATTTGGACTACATTCAGGATTTAACAAGTCAAATTGTGTCGCAAGACATGCACTCACATACACCGGGAAGAAGAAGGTGAACTCCGGCGAACCTCAGTGGGGAGCGACACATGCAGGATCTCGGGCGCACGGTATTGCAGAAGACTTCATCCTAGCCGCTCCTTGGGGATTGCGCAGGGACCAGGTAATTGATTAAGCCTAAAGTGTTAAAGGTTTAGTCACTCTTTAAACTGTAAATGTAATAAAGAAAAGTCACAATGGCCAGAGCAGACTAGAAGCAGATTGTTATAAAATTGAAAGACAATACACAGAAAGGTGGTAAGCACAATGGTTTGAAGCTAGAACACTCTGTCCATCCTTCTTAATTAAACCAATAGACTCTACTAATTTAACCAAAGGGACCTTTAATAAATTAAAGGGGTTTTCTGGGAATATGAATTATTTTATATATGGCTGGGGGGGGGGTTGCATTAAAATCTCAGTATTGGATAGTATGGGGTAAGCTATCAGCTTACAATGTTCATTTTGCCAACTGTATGTTAGGTGTATTTCCGGGCAAACTCATTGTCGGAGATATTTTATGCCTTGTCTGCCAAAGGAAAAGAAATGCATAGAGACATGTTTCCACCAGTTTCGGTTAGCGGACAGGGGCCTTATTATTTATTCCGTCTCAGATGAAAATCTGGCGGAGGCTGTAGCTGAAATCTAGATGAGACCTGGGGAAGATCTCAGTCCCCTGCAACCTGGAAGCCCCTGGTGAGGGGGTCTGTATATAATGAATCCACAAGGGGCTGTATATAATAGAACCATGATGGGGTTGTGTATAAAATAACTATGACAGGGCTGCTTGGGAATGATAAGCTAGGGTATATCTTACTTAGTTGCGGAAATTTAAATTCTGCTACATGAGTTCACTGCAAAGGAGCCCAGTAAGGCTCTATTTCCCAGGGGTCTACTGAGACCTGGTGCCAGCCCTGTTGGAGCTCATTGTATTTTGCCATAACATGACATCCTCTATCCTCTTTGAGAAGAAAACTGTAAGTTGAATAGGTAAATGTAAGATGATGACCAGAAATAAGATGGACACAGAGCTGAACTGATCCACGAGAGGTTTCTCCTAATGTGTTCTAACACACTAGTAAGGAACCAGAGGTCCAGCAGAAGACAACCCAATTTGATGTCTTATAAAGTCTATATGTAAGTGGTCAATATATGACAATTTTTTTTTTTCTGGTGTGTCCAAGAAACCAGTCTGATACTGGATGGATCTTTAATTGTCAATCCTGCCGGTTACCAGAATGTTTCTCAGATTGGATCTGATCATTTCCATAACATGATAGGGTCTTGATGAATATTTAAAGGCTGGAATGGTGGGATGTAAATATTTCAGTATTAGCACTTTCATATTGTTTCCTAATCACTGAGCGGCTTTGTAGATTCACCCGTTACTGTAAAATATCTACATGCTTCAAGTGCGAAAATAATCATATTACTCATCGCCTCGCAAATCCTCTACGTCTCTTTCCTGATAGTGTATCGAGATCTTTATCATGTTTAAAAAGCTTTAGATCTTTAATTGCTATAAACCGGGATATGTTTTCTTAAGAGCTCAAATTAAGATAAATGCCAATCCTTAAGAAAACATCACATACCGGCATGGTTATTAGTTGTTATAAATATTGTGCCTCTAATGGGATCACTTGTTTTACCATAATAGCACCGTGGGATATATCATCAAAAGAAAAATCTAAATGTTAATTATATCTACAATACCGAGACACTCGGAGACCTGCATAGATATATCCGGTGTTTTTGGCAGGGTGTACAGATCAACTTAGTATATACAAAGTATAAGCTGTGCTAAGGATCATAATGGAACGTACAATTAAAGGGGACTTGTATTATCAATATCAATTATAATAATTAAGATTGCACCTTTATATAACACAGTATTTTAAATGCATATGTATCCAGAGTAAATGTAATAGAGGTAGAATAATAGTAAAGTGCTGTACAACAAGGTCTAAACATAGTAAGAAAAACTGCCCGGACAGAATGAGCTTATATGAACATATGAGGAATATGAACAGTTATGTAAGAGAAGTATAACCTAAATTATGGGCTCTATTTGTAGCCATCGAATATTCTGTCCAAGCGATAAGGCTTATGGATAGGAACATCTTGTTTTGGTCTATATTTGTCACCTATATTTTGGCACCTTCAAAATTGTAGTTTCCAAAATTGGAGCTACAGACTAATTTTCCCATAATATCTTAAAAAAAGGAAAAAACATCACATGGATGTTACATTTCAATACATGTATTATACATTGATCTTTTCTTTGCAACTATTTTTCTGTTCACATTTGTCAGTTACGGTCATTTTCCCATCAGTCTTTTTTCAACACCAAATCATAACTCGTGGTAAAATGATGATTTGTGGATACAAAAACTATAGCTGTCATGTGTGACCAGACAAATATCATAAATTTGATCAAATTGTAACTAGCCATGCTACGGTGACCTCTCAATGTCACCTGCCAGAACACCCACAGGGCGAGTTACCCAGCAGCCCAAGGCACCCTGGCCCCAAGACTAAGCCCTAGGGTCTCACCACCTCATAAAGAAAGCACCACAGCAATAGCAGTCACCATGCAGAAAAAACAAATTAAGGCTGCATTCACAGGAATGTATGGGGGACGCATAGTTGTCTATGGCGCCCGGGCTCAGTACGGTGAGCACAACTTGTGCTCACCAATCCGTGCCGTGGCACCAAAAAAGAAAAAACATACTCTATCTTTTGGCGTGTGCCATTATTCTCTATGGAAAGTAGAGGGGTGGGCAGCAATCTCTTCTACTCCTCCTCTCCACCACACCCAATGTGTGCCCGTCTGGCCATAGCCATGTGGGCACATGTTCCTGTGCATGCAGCCATAATACGGTATATGCTTCGCATAACAACAGATATAATGAAAGTGTATAAAATCTTCCATTCTAACCTTTAATTGTTATTAAAGGAAATCTACCATCAAAATCAAGCCTAGATGAACAAAAACTTAGGCACAGTGACTGTGGTAGTCTTCTAATATTTGTTATCCATAGCTTCCTTCCTTCTAATGTAAACTTTTAAAATTATTCTAATGAGCTTGAAGGGCTAATGGGGGTGTTACCAGAGTCCCTCAATACTGCAGCTTCAGAGGCTGATTGTCACACCCTCATCCCCCTGCTCCATCTGCACTTCCCCCCTCTCATTGCTGATGTAATCTCACAGCCTGTGAGCCTACAGCCTAATGGGCTCTGGTAACACCTTCTGGAGCCCTTCATAGCCATTAGCATAATTTTAAAAAGCTATTTGAGAAGGATGGGGGCCATGGATAAGAAAGATAGGAAGATTGCTGCAGACACAGTGTTCCATCCTTGATTTTAATGGTAGATTTCCTTTAAGCTCAAATAGACAACCCCCTTGGACAGTAAGAGCAAATTCACTTAGAAACTTCTGGGGGTCATTCTTTTGAACAGAGATGACACAGTCTAAGAATTAAGCAGGTGCAGTAATGAGGTTTGCCATTCATACTTGGTGACAGGTCAACTTTAGTGAATTAATTGAACTGCAATATGAAATACATACCAATACCACATGTAAGCTAGGGACTGAGGTCACAGATTTATTTTAGAAAAAAGTTAGGCTACATTCACACTGCCATTGCCTGCGGTACCATAGCAAGGCGGGCACACGGCAGTGCCGGAGCGAGGAAGAGGGGGAGAGAGCCGCTCACCCCCACCCCTCTCCATAGCATAACAAAAAAACTCGGCGTCGCATGTGTGCGGCACCATACTGCTCCCGTTGGGCACCGTGTGCCCATTGCCTTCTATGGGGGACGTATATCGGCCGTATAAAGGTCGGCCATATATACGTCCCCCATATGGCAGTGTGAATGTAGCCTAATAGTTTTTGAATTCTGTGCAGTCCATTTTAAGGGGCTTTAGAGGGAAAAGATTGAAAATGCCCCAGAATGGGTTGTAAAGTGATAAAAAGAGTACTCACCAATCCCCAGCTAATACTGTTCCAATGCTGCCTGGGATTCCCACTAGTCTCTCCTTCTTTAAGTTCCCTAGCAACTTGCAGAAAATTGCCTTTCAGTATAAAGTTGCCCAGGGTCAGCTCCATGTTTCAGTAGACCCCTGGGTGACAGAGCCTCAGTAGGCCCATTTTCAGTGAACTCACATGGTGGCATTAAAATTTCAGAAACTAAAACAGTCTTCTGTGCCCTAAAATATTCCCTAATGTATCATACCAAAAAGCCCCCTCATGGTTATTTTATATAAAGCCCCCCTCACCCTCTATGGATTAATTAGATATGCACTCCCATGGATTCTTTATTTGCAGCTTTATGTGGGTGCCTCCAGGAACCTTGGACCCCGGAACAAATTATGCCCAATGCTGGTGCCTGCCCTGAGGTTGCTCATAGCAATGACTTTCTTAGTAGCTGATGTATATCCTGCTTTAGTCAAAAAGGGGATCACTGCTACGGACAAGAAGTATAGTCTGGTAGGAGAACTTAGTATTTTAAAAAGAATAGCAAGTATTTGGTTTGTACCTTTTTTGTTCTGTATTTTCCTCTTCCTTCTGTAAAACCCTGTATATTGATTCTGTGTTTATCCATATGTTAGTAAGCATGGGTAATTCGGAGGTATTGTCATTACTCCAATTAAGTAGCTGCCTGTGGTTTTCTGTTTGTGAAACCTGGGCTACCATATACTGTTATGTAACCACAAATAATAAGCCATAGGAGCACATGTATCATAAGTCCAGACCTGTCCATCTGTTTTTTGGGACTTTTCTTGGCTTTTCTTCTGGTCAGATATATCTTAGTGGTTCTTCTTTATTGATTCATGTGGCATTTGGTCTTTAGTGAATTTGTGACTTTTTAAAACAAAAGTCTCAAAAAGTCGGAATCTGTTCCCAAGGTAATTTCTATGCCTGGTCAGGGGCTGCATTAGATTTGTGGCTAAATTTTCTACTTTAAAAAAAGAAAAACGCAACTTTCACATCCAGGTGATAACTCCGAGAACACTGCAGAAAACTAGACAATGGTGAACTTTGTAGGGAGACTGTATTAGGCGCAAAGCACATACACAATGAAAAGTCTCAAAGATTAAAGAAAAAGTCAAGCCATAAGTTTCTTACATGTGCCCCATAGACTTAATTATTTGTTATATTAATAATGACAGTTTTAAATATCATAAAGTCTGTTTAATCATAGTTAATATTGTGTGTATCGTATTTTGTTACGTATATAAACCTTTGTAACTAACCTAAAAAAAATATCCTTGCTTGTGTTTGCGCTTGTGTTAGTGTTGTCTGATTTTGTACTGAAAAGAACATGCAAACATGCAAACATGCAAACATGTATTTATTGCGGCTACACTGTGTCTGCTCCATCACAAAATTCTGCACCTAAAGAGGCGTTCCGGACTGCACGCCACATTTATTACTGCGACTCAAAAGAATTGTGTTGCATACTTAATGTTAAAGGTGCACCAAAATAAAAGTTGGTGCACCCTTCCCTTAATGAAGACTGTGCACCAGTATTCAATAATCTGGCACACTCTGTGATAGAGATTTTTATCTAGGACTTAAACCTAGATAAAGATTCACCTTCCAACAAGACAATGACCCTAAGCACACAGCTAATATAACAAAGCAGAGGCTTCAGAACATCTCTGTGACCATTCCTGACTGGCCCAGCCAGAGCCCTGACCTAAACCCAATTGAGTATCTATCGAGGGACTTAAAAATGGCCTCCACCAACGTTCCCCATCCAACCTGAGGGGACTGAAAAGGATCTTCAAGGAAGAGGCAGAGGATGCCCAAATCCAGGGGTGAGAAACTTGTTGTATCTTCCCAAGAAGATTCCTGGCTGTACTAGCTCCAAAGCTGCTTCTACTCAGTACTGAGCAAAGGGGCTGAATACTTATGTCCATGTGATATTTCAGTTTTTCTTATTTAATACACTTGCAAAATTATCAATATTTTCGTTTTTTTCTGTCTAGATGGGGAGCAGAGTGTAGTTAATGAACAAATGAAAGAACTTTTACGATCTTATGATCTTACCAATTGGCTGCAATGAAACAAAGAGAGAAAAATATAAAGGGGTCTAAAAACTTTCCATATTTGATTTATTTTCAACTCTATAGCTGCTGCAATTTAGATTGTATTTAATAAAACCTGGATGTGGTTTCCATTATGTATTAAGGAGGGGCTGCTAAGAAATTAATATATTACCTAAAATAAACATGTTTTATCTCTCCTGTATTTCATTATAGGGCAATTAGTCAGAATTAAATTGATTGGCTGAAAAACTTGAAATACCTCTAAAGAAAAGTAAATTTTATCCATCAGTTCACAAATAAGAGCGAGAGCTGGATTCAGTAATGAATTTAGTGGTGCGATAATTTCCACTTTACATTATTCATTATTATTGTCAGTTATTTAGAAAAATTAACATACTCTGCATGCAGAAACCTGCGAATTATTAAAGACATGACTTAGTGTATGGCCGGAGCAAACACATGTTTCACCAGCAGATTTTACATCTCCCAGCCACGGAGCGTCTCATCTTTTATTTTTATGGTTAGTATATAAATGATGCATACAGGGGTAAACATTAACAGGATTTACAGAAACGCTAAAATTCATGATTAACACTTTCAATGTAACATGGCAGAAATATTGGACACGCTGGGTAAAATTACTAGTCGCATTAGTTAGACTCAAAGACTACGTCTCTTATTGTCACAATTATTCATCTAAAATATTTTTTTCTTCTTTTTTTTTTTAAATATTGGATGGTAATTTAGGGGGAAAGTCTCAAATTAGTTCCTTCAATCCCTAAGTTTATATTCAAATTCCTACTCAAAGTGAGATCTTACACAGTGGAATGACTCATAACTGGTGACAAGCCGACCCATTAAAATTCAGGTTTGGCCGGGTTAGGCTGAACCCAAATTTTTAAATCATGTCCAAACCTGGACCACAACCAGCAACATACGTGATCGGTGCTGGCACCGATCACAGGTGTTAACTCTTTAAATGCTGCTGGCAAAGTCTCTAGCGCTAAACTATTGTGGTTACGTGCCGCGCTAACTTGCCGGCAGTGCTGTACGCTGCCATTTTGTGGAGGGTCATAAATCACAATGATGTAATCAGGGAGCAATTGTACACCCTAAAATGTGGCACCCGGCACAGACAGCCGCAGTCATTTAAATGTAGCTGCCAATGTTAATCACGGTGTGAAGGGGGGTTGAGCTTGGCCCCAGCCACAAACTTCTTATGAACTTTGCTGTTCGGGTCCTCTCAACACTACTCATAACCATCTTCCAGATTTTGTATTATGGTCTCAGATGTTAAAGTTACCGCTCCTGTTGTCTATACAATTCATCTGCCTAAAAAGTTGTGTAATTAATTCTTTTTGAGTACCATTAACAAAAATGTAAGGTTGTTTTATAGCATTAAAAGACATGTCACCAGATTTTACCCCAGTACACTACTAGCCCCCTCAAGTAGGGTATGAAATGTCCTTTCTAGAATTCCCTCTTTTTTGTGAAATCCCAACAATTTATCTATGAAAGGTCCCATCCAAAGTCGAATGCAAATGAGCAGAGAAGAGTCATATTTTGCCTGAGATTAACCAAGTATAGAACCTGCAGGGGGGACGGTCCATTCAGATGCCCCTATTGTCAGGATTTGAGCCGGCATCCGTTGGCCTTTCTGGTGGGTTCTCTAGCACTGTGCTATGTAGCCGATGGTTTATACCTGTCTTCTTGTTGCTGGCGTTTCCTGCTGGGTTTTTATGCCTTAGCTGTGTTAATTTGTGTTATCCTATCAGGAGTGACCGGGCTCCATTTAACATTGGTTTTGTCATTCAGTCCTTGCTAGGTATTGTTGTATCTGCAGCTTATCCCTGGCTCTGTTCTGTTTCCATTTCTTTACTATCCAGTAGCTTGTTACTTTGTCTGTGGTGGGAGATTCTGAAGTTGTCTGTTCTCTTGTCTGCACTCATCACTTTCCTGTCTGTTCCCCTTTGTCTGTGTTTCCTTAATATTGAGTGTTTTGTTGGACCTGCTCTGGTTGTTACCTGTTATTCCTGTCCTTTCTATTGTCCTTCAGGTTGTGTGTTCGTCTGCATGCTGGGATTGCTTGTTTGTCAAGTTTTACTTGCAGCAATCTTTTCGTTAGAGAGGTGCCTAAATTTAGTACACCGGACCCTAGTATCCTTTAGTCATTTTCCCTACTTTCTGGATAAGTCTTTGTGTTCAGAGAGAAGTTGTCAGGTCCGGAGGGACTAGCTTAGCTTTTCCATTCCCTGTTTACCTAGCTCTTGCTGCTCTCTCTCTCTATTACATGGTTTTCTGTATCCGTGAAAACCATGACACCTATTTTCCACCTGCTTCTAAACTCATCTCATGCAAAATATGACCCTTCTCTGCTCATTTGCATATGGCTATGAAGGAGAATGGGTTTATATATAAACATATAAACCGTAGCAATGTATTGCACACCACTTTCCTCTAGGAGCTACATACAGTCAAGGACCGATCCAAAAAAGTCCAGCAATTAAAATATAAAAAAGTTACTCTGACCGGAGCTCCTCCATCTTTTCTATATCCTTTTCATACAGATCAGTAAGTTTCTCCTCCAATAGTCCAAATTGCTCAGATGCATTTTATATGGAATAGACTGTGACTATTAAGAACATACTACGCTTTCCCTGTGCAACTTTATTCCAGTATTCTACTACAATCATTAGTGGGAACAGAGGAAGATACAGCAGAGTGGTGCATGTCTGAATAGTGGCTTATTCTAATCGGAGGATCTATCCTCCGCATCTGAGCAATTTGGACTATTGGAGGAGAAACAAACCTGCTGATCTATATGTAAAGGATCAAGGAGCTCCGGTCAGAGTAACTTTTTAATGATTTTTATGTAAACAGGTGGAAAAGACATTTCATGCCCTACATTTAAAGGGGCATAAATCTGGTTAGATGCTTTATATTTTAGGTCAGGTCTTTCTGCTTTTCTGTTTGTGAAGCTGCTGGGAGTAGACCTAACAGGTGTCAGTCACTGCTAACCACCCTGCACCCCAGAAACACACGCCATGTAATCTAGCTCCTAATTGACCTTTAGCCAGAGAAATCAGTCCAAATTGTAGGGTGGAAAGTAGGAAGGAGAATAAGAGCTAAAGTATGCACAAGTTCTGGAGCTTAGGTCAGAGTAACTTTTCTATGTTGTAATTGTGGGACTTTTGTTTGGATCGGTCCTGGGCTGTTTGCAGCTTCCAAAGGGTGAAGTGTGCAGCACATTGCTACATAACTGTATGCACAAGTTCTATGTATATACAAGTTACTTGTCATATAAATATTAGACTGTTTCCTGTTTCTTTAGCCGCAGGAGAGACAATTCCAAAATGTTTCTCTGCTCTCTGCTCTTTATGCTGATTCCCTATTGTGTGTTGTCTGTTATCAGATGAGGTATCAGAGATAGCCCAGCAGACCTGCATGTCCTTACCGTATGGTGCCAGCAGAGGTCAACCTAAACGTTCTGATGCCGGAGGTGAGTTAAAGAACAGCGCCCCCTCCACCTCATCCATTGCTAATATTTCAGGGTTTTTTTTTTTAGTGTATGGGTTCTCAGTGCAGTGTCTCACACCCATGCTGGCATTTGGTGCGAAAAAATGCTATTTTTAAGTGTCAAGTTGTACTGCCAGAGGCAAGAGGCTCAACTCGCTTTATGGCTGGCGCACCCCGGGGGGCCAGCTACTTCAAATGGTAGTAGTAGGTACGGCAATCCATTATAGTTGGTCTAGTAACATTTAAGGCCTCATGCAAACAAACTTATATGTGTGCCGAGAGATAACTAAGGCTAACTCAGAGCCCCATAGACTACTACTGGGCAAAATTAATAATAATAATTATAATTCCTTTATTTATATAGCGCACACAGATTACGCAGCGCTGCACAGAGCTTGTCAAATCAGTCCCTGTCCCCAATGGGGCTCACAATCTAATCTACCTTCTAGTATGTTTTGAAGCGTGGGAGGAAACCGAGGGACCCGGAGGAAGCATTCCCAATGGACATTGGCGGGGTCAGCCGTGTTCAACTACCGGATGGGCCACAAGCAATTAATTTGGTAATGTAAATAAGTGGAAAAGGAGTTAACTAAGATTGTCAAGCTTGGAGACTGTTCCTAAAAAGAAGCAGAATTATGATCACAGCTCTGGACAATAACAAAAAAACCTGTTAAAATTACTTTAGATGTTGAAATAAATTGATGAATGAGTGTGAAAACATTTCCCAGAATGTTCCCTGTAGGTCTTAGAATGGTGATAGAAGAGGAAGGTGGACATAGAAGATACATAATATTGTGCTAACTAGCAAACAATGACTATATCTATGAAGCTCCTGGCAGTGATACAGGTGGTACTTGTTATTATTGGCCTGCTGCCATGTGCATGCTGTAGCATAAGCTGGCACTGATATCCTAGTTTCATTGGCACATAGTAAAATACAGAGACGTTTTGCACAATTCACTTACTTTATACAATGATAAAGATCTGACTCCAAAAGTTAGACTCAAACAAAACAAAAACATCGCCAGGCTCATTACTGTAACTCACTTTATCCCAATATAAGGCAAGGAGACTGAACCACAATACCACGTAAACTAAGGAATAAGTGTTTGTGATGAATGATAAAACATTTAAATTGACTTCACCATTGAAGATAATCTACAATCTAAATCCATCATGATGAACTAGGGTCACTTACTTATACATCCAGGCACCGTGACTGTGGTAATCTTCTTATATTTGTTATCCCTGTTCCTTTTAGAATTATACTATTGAGCAAGAAGAACTCATAAGGGTATGCTTTAGCTTCACAAGCTGTTATACTGTTTCCCATCTCCCTCTGCCTTTTGTAATCTCACTGCAGCAGAGGAAGTTCCAGCACACAGTGGGAGGGAGGAAGTGCTCCTTATATACTATCAAATTTGGAACTGCAGCAATGAGGGGCTCTGGTAACGTCCATATGAGCCATTCTGGCTCATTAGTTTCATGTTAGAAGTTGATTTTGTAAGGACGGAAGCCATGGATAAGAAATATAAGAAGATTACACAGTCACAGTGCCTGGATCTATGAGTAAGTGTCCCTGGTTTATCACGATTGATTTCCTTTAAAGGGATATCCCCACAAAGACAAGATTCTTAAATATAACAAAATACAAAATAACACAATTATTCACTGTTATTAACAAAAATACAGCATTTCACAGATATAATTCCAACCTGTCTTTATCAGTCCTGGTTTTCGGTTACCGCGGGGTCCGATCATCAATCTTCTGACTTGGGGTGGGGCATGACAGCTTCTTCTCATGAATATCTTCTCTGTCTGCTACCTACCTGCAGTGTCTCTGCATCGCCCCTTCCGCCTGCGTTACAAAACAAGCTCACACACACACATTGGGGCACATTTACTAAGGGTCAAGCACTTTTGTCGGAACATGCACGTTCTTCATGGATAAAACGGCTTGCACAGGTATTTAAGAAGTCGCACGCCCTAAGTTAAAGGTGCACCACAAAAAAGATGGTAACCTCTGTCAGACCAGTGCGGGGAAACGACACATTCATGATTTATGGTGCTCGCAGCATTATAGATGGACAATGCACTTTTAGTGACCTCGAGTGACCTTGTAAGTAAATGTGCCCCATAGAATCTCACATTTTCTTCCGGCAACAGCATGAGACCAAATCTACAAGCTACATGCAAGATAAGGTCTTTATATCAGGGGAAGAAGGTACAGCAGAGCTAACTGTGTGTGTGTGTGTGTGATATAGCTTAGTTATCAGAGCTGAAAGTGTCATCGGGTTATCCATCTTATGGATCTCATCATCTCTCATCTCTAATCTGTCTAATCTCTCTTTTTCTATGTATAAGATACTAGTGAATGTACAGAAGCTGAATGAAAGTGTAGATAAACCTGCACCCTGATAATCAAAGCACATTGTCAGCACATAGCATCTCCTAGCACTAGATGGATCATAATGTGTCTGGTTAGAGAGTCCTCGTCCACACTTTGGGATCTTATATTGACCATTACTGATTGATACGAGCTAAAGCAGCAATAAAACTGAGTAAAATTGTAAAATAAAGGGTTCTTTCATGGGAAAACCCCTTCACAGTAAAGAGTCAATGGTTAATGAATATACAGGTAATTTATTGTACATCTTAAAGGGCTAAAAAAAATAAAGCACGCACATTCACCACTAAAAAGATGGCGAACTCTGTCGGACCTGAGCGAGGAAGCGGCACATGCAGGATAACGGATGCACAATCTTGGTGAATTGCGGCACAGTCCATTATCATCAGACAATGCACTTTCTATGAACTATAGCAGGAATGTAAGTAAATCTTCCCCAATATATAAAGCCTTGTAGGAGGCAGTCGAACTCCTGGGTTCACTCCGCTTTTGAAAGGTTTCCGTGAGGAAAATGCACAGGATCAGCCTTTATACACTACATTTACTACTGCAAGGTGGTTATATAAAAAGTAATATAACATTTCAATGTAGACTCCTATAAAACCTTATTTCACTGTATTCACCTCATAATACAGTATTTGCTTAGTACTGTATATTGGTAGGATAAAAAATTGTCATTCATTATTGAGCTACACTGTTTCTGTAACTCCTGGAAACAGTTGCAGCTCACTCTATCATCCCTGCTTCTAGCAAAATGGAAACTCTGTCATTGTTGTTTTTGTATTTACTTAATTCACAGAACCAATGAAATAATGATGATTTTATTGTATTTTTTACAGATGTGATAATCAGGGGTGCACCAGCCATGGGGCGAGTTGAGCCTCTTGCCTCAGGCAGAACAACCTGCTGCAAAATGTGGGGGCAAGATCAGGGGCACGGTGGCCTACTACAAAGCAGGACCTGACTCTTAGTGTCTCTTCACATCTGATGTCAGCATGGGAGGGAGACATTGCCTGGAGAACCTACTTAGTAAAAAAATACTCAGATATATTACTACTGGATAGGGCAGAGAGGGTGGTGTTCTTTGCTCACCTCTGGAAGCAAATATTTTAGGTACATTTTTTTTATTAATGAATTTAATTAATTAAAGGAAATTAAAGCAACTACTAAAAAAAACAAAAAAGCCTAGAAGTACTCATCTCCGCACCTCTTCACCTTGATCCTGGCGCTGTCCATTAATAGACTTGACACATCGGGATCACCTAGAAAACATGGAGTGCAGGGACAAGCAGTCCGGAGCTCGGGGCTGCTAATTATGCCTGCCCCTGCACATCCCTCTTCCATGATAGCCGCATGGGAGAGCGATGTCACGTCACGTGAGAGGCATGAACATGTGGAGGTAGGTGTGGGGGTACGCATAATTAGCAGCCCGGATCACCGGACATCTTGTCCTCATGCTCGGTGCTGCTAATTATAAGTTAGTTTTTTTGGTTATTCCAGTGTGTCAAGACTAGCAATGGACAGCGCTGGGATCAAGGTGAAGAGAAGCGGAGGTGAGTATTTCTAGTCTTTTTAGCTTTTTTTAGTGGTTGATTTCACTTAATGCATGTAATTTTTAATATTTTTTAACATTTATACTTATTTTCAAATTTCCTTTTGCCTATGGTCCTTTTAGTCTGACCCTTTAGCTTGCTAAAAACTATCAAATATGTGTCAGACAGTCAACCAAAGACTTTAGCAGGAAAATACCTACAACATTGGGCTTCTTTACTTCTCTACATGTTTTAGCACTGTGAATTTTCTTATGTCAGAGCTGATGAAATTCTTTGTACTCTGTAAGAACCCTCTCAAAATGAATGAGGTTATCATCTGATAACAGATAATAGGCTCTTGGTTATCTTAACACACAATATCCATGAAATAAAAGATTATCACTCTGTAAGTAAAGAATGGTACTTCACAACACTACAGCTAAGCTACAGTCTGCAATCTGGATGAGTTATCCAACAATAGCTTCAGGGTGAGGTGGAAGTGCATCTTCGACAATAGCACACAAGCCCAAAACCTAAGTAAACCACAATTAGTTCCATTGCCAAATACTACAATACAAAGTGTAAAACTGAGTTGTGGCGGTTAGACGTCTTGTGGTGGTCTGCTTAGGCAGCTGTGGTTTTCTGACGTACTTAATACATAATAAGTTGACTATTGGATGAAGAGTTAGATCATGACCATACTCAATGTAAGTATAGTAAAGGACCCTATACACTCACTGGCCACTTTATTAGGTACACCTGTCCAACTGCTCGTTAACACTTAATTTCTAATCAGCCATTCACATGGCGGCAACTCAGTGCATTTAGGCATGTAGACATGGTCAAGACAATCTCCTGCAGTTCAAACCGAGCATCAGTATGGGGAAGAAAGGTGATTTGAGTGCCTTTGAACGTGGCATGGTTGTTGGTGCCAGAAGGGCTGGTCTGAGTATTTCAGAAACTGCTGATCTACTGGGATTTTCACGCACAACCATCTCTAGGGTTTACAGAGAATGGTCCGAAAAAGAAAAAGCATCTAGTGAGCGTCAGTTCTGCGGGCGGAAATGCCTTGTTGAAATACAGAGGTCAGAGGAGAATGGGCAGACTGGTTCGAGCTGATAGAAAGGCAACAGTGACTCAAATCGCCACCCGTTACAACCAAGGTAGGCAGAAGAGCATCTCTGAACGCACAGTACGTCCAACTTTGAGGCAGATGGGCTACAGCAGCAGAAGACCACACCGGGTGCCACTCCTTTCAGCTAAGAACAGGAAACTGAGGCTACAATTTGCACAAGCTCATCGAAATTGGACAGTAGAAGATTGGAAAAACGTTGCCTGGTCTGATGAGTCTCGATTTCTGCTGCGACATTCGGATGGTAGGGTCAGAATTTGGCATCAACAACATGAAAGCATGGATCCATCCTGCCTTGTATCAACGGTTCAGGCTGGTGGTGGTGGTGTCATGGTGTGGGGAATATTTTCTTGGCACTCTTTGGGCCCCGTGGTACCAATTGAGCATCGTTGCAACGCCACAGCCTACCTGAGTATTGTTGCTGACCATGTCCATCCCTTTATGACCACAATGTACCCAACATCTGATGGCTACTTTCAGCAGGATAATGCGCCATGTCATAAAGCTGGAATCATCTCAGACTGGTTTCTTGAACATGACAATGAGGTCACTAGACTCAAACGGCCTCCACAGTCACCAGATCTCAATCCAATAGAGCATCTTTGGGATGTGGTGGAACGGGAGATTCGCATCATGGATGTGCAGCCGACAAATCTGCGGCAACTGTGTGATGCCATCATGTCAATATGGACCAAAATCTCTGAGGAATGCTTCCAGCACCTTGTTGAATCTATGCCACGAAAAATTGAGGCAGTTCTGAAGGCAAAAGGGGTCCAACCCGTTACTAGCATGGTGTACCTAATAAAGTGGCCGGTGAGTGTATATATTAGAATAAAGTGATCAAAACGTGACAATATCAGTGCGTGGTTTGTATACTTCATATATCAAAAATTTCATATAGATCCTCAATAGTAGGCCCTTTAGTTAATGCAGCGAGAGCATGTACAGCCTCAAATTGGGGGAACACAAATGCCCCCACATGTAAAGAATTGATTCAGAGAGTGGAAGAGATTAGGAGGATGGACGAGTTAACAGCATACATAAAAGGAAAACATGCAGTTCATCAGATGAGGTGGGCAAACTGGATGAAGTTCCAGGCTACAGTAGATTATAGGAAACTCATTGAAGAATAATAATATTTTGGATTGGGAAAGGGTAAAAGACCAGTTGACGGGGGGATCTGATGAGAGCAGGGGAGAAGACGGGAGAGGGAGGAACTTCTTCTTTTTTCTCTTTTGCCTCCCTTTCCCTCTTCTTCTGTGTATAATAGGATCATACAGGCTAAAAATTTTGCTGAACATGTATGGGGGGTGGCGGTGGAAGGGATTATTGTAGATACATATAAAACACATGTATTGTGGAGTGTTAACCTAATGTTGGGTATTGAGGGGTGGGAGGAGGGAGAGGGTTGTGTTTTGTTTTTTTTGTTTCCTTTAAATATGGATTGTGATTGTGATGTTGAATCATATGTAAATATATATATATTTGAAAAAAGGAAAAAATAAAGAATTTTATATATACGGTATATCAGTGCGTGGCCTCCTGCTTCTTCCTGACAGATGATATCTAGAGAAAAAAATCCTAAGATTACTCGTCTGCTACCTTCTTGCTTATTGCTCCTGCTGACCTTTCATGACCGCTCTGGCTTGACAGGATCTAAATATGTGCAGCTTGCTCTAACCTTTGGCTTCTACCTCAAATAAGGTAAAAGTCTTCAGTCACACCTCTGGCTTTTCCCGAACCATATTTTACCTGACTCCTTTTGCACCAGTGTCTCTGAAACCCGCCAGGATGGGTCAGCTGGGAGGAGTGGGTGCACCAGCCTATCCATCTTCCTTCCATATGGAGTCCCATTAAGTATAAATGCGTGTAATGCATAGCTGTACAATTAATATAGTTGCCCAAAGAGCTAACAAATGAGTTTTCCATTATACAGAGATGAGTAGACCGCACATTCCTTTACTCTGTATATAGATAGCCCCAGCACATGCCCCCTCAGTACATAGATAGATAGCCCCAGAACATGACCCTCAGTACATAGATAGCCTCAGCATATGTCCCCTCAGTACAGATATCGCCTTAGCACATGCCCCCTCAGCCCATAGATAGCCCCAGCATATGCCGCCTGAGTTCACCATCCAGCACATTAAAAAAAGATTTATACTCACCTTCCCATGCTAGCAGTGCTCCCTGCAACCTACTCCACAAAATTGTTCCCCTCTTTGGCTCAGCGCCGACGGATGCAGTGTCCTCCTCTGTATGACCCAGTTGCTGTCACCTAAGCAAAGATGCACATAGCGCTGATCACTATTGAGGGTTAGGATAGTACTGGGGAAGGGGGGGGGAGGATTGTAGACTCTGTACTCAGATGGGCCCCTCCTTTATTTTCAAAACTGGGAGCCCCATTGAGAGAGTCCCACTAAACCTGGGGGCCCCATTGACAGAGTCCCACTAAACTCCCATGATGGCGGCCTTGGTTGACCCCCCCCCCCCCCCCCCACACACCCTTGGCCACAGACTATAGACTGTCGTTGAGGTCTTATTAGCTAAGTAAATGCTAATATACAGTAGCATTTTTTCAGCTAATAGTACTTAAACTACAAACCACTTCAATATTACCACTGTAGCCAGGGTGGAACTGCAAATATTGGCGCTTAAATTCTAAGATACTGGCACATGCAGATCACCAAGAAGAGTTAAAACCAAAAGAGTTTAATTGATTATGAAAGGCATGTTGCAGAATATTTTCTATGTTAAGTAACTGCACATTGTTGTCTTTAGCAAGTATTATTTATACAATTAATGATAGTATTCATCAGCACAAACCTGGCAACGAATTAAGCAATCTGAATGTCACTTAACAAAGTGTGCCATGCGGGGTGGTGCCAGTATGCCATATGCTTGTGAAAATTAGAACTTTCTATTTTACCATAAGGGAAGGTCTGAATTCCTGTGTGCTGGAAACTTTTAAAGATCTGTCTTGTTTCTTGGGTACAGCCCTTTCTGGAATGGTTCCCTGCTCTTCCTGTTGATATATATATGCCACTGAAATGCCTCGCAAGTAAATAGCAAGGAGACCCAGGCACAGAACAAACATCCTTATCCTGCTTAGACTTCTACTTACAGCACAATGAGGAATGAATTTTGCTCCTTAGCATTTGTCCGGGCTGTATTTTCAGAATTTCTAGCAACCCTAATATTTGTATTTTTGGGATTGGGGTCTGCCCTCAGTTGGCCATCAGCTCTCCCTAGTGTATTACAGATCGCTATAGCTTTTGGCTTGGCCATTGGTACCTTGGTACAAACATTTGGACATGTAAGTGGGGCACATATCAATCCAGCTGTCACTGTAGCGTTCCTGTTGGGGTCTCACATTTCAATTCTGCGTGCAGTTTTCTACATAGTTGCCCAACTTGTTGGAGCAATTGCCGGAGCTGGTATCTTATATGGAGTGGCTCCACCTAACATCCGTGGGAACCTGGCCATTAACCAGGTATGTATTTTCTTAATATATATGATAAGTCTATATATGCATTCTTTTAAAATTATAAACCTGGTAAAATGGGAAAAAAGTTAAATTTCTCTCTGTCTAATGTGTATATATATATATAATTTAGGATATTTTGATGCTCAGTTTGTCAATGATCCAAACTCATCATAATATCTTATAGGCTTTACGTGATCCTATTAGTCACCTGCTGGACTGTCTTTGAAAGCTTAGTAAAAGTTGGATAAACCTGCTGATTTTGGGGATACCAACCAACTATCTTATTTCCAAAATTAAGGGGGAACTTATCACATAGTTGATTCATCCAATTCTAACTTGACATATAAAATGACGAGCCCCAGTGACAATCTAAATCTAAAGTTTGCTCCATCAGTGTATTTAATATGTCAAGTGTCAAGTTAAAGTTTGCTACATCTGATAAAATCTGATAAACCTTCCCAGGAACTTGCATTGTACAGAATATTGTGCATATCCATCTATCATCTATATCTATCTGTCTATATATCTATCATCTATATGTGTGTCTATATCTCTATCTATAAATATCATCCAATTACTTCATGTACTTCTAGAGCAGATCTTCAGCAGTACAGATGGTATCTTATATCCCTTGCTACCATATGCTTCCTACTTGTCCTGAAGAGGAGCATATGTACAAGTAGGGGATGTAATGGGCAATCCCTGTCACATGATATTGATGAGTGATTAATAGAAGAAATGTATGCAGCTCGCTGATGCATTCTGTGTGCGGAGGAAATTGTCTAATTAGAATTATCTGGATGATTCCCTGAAAGATAATTGCAGAGTATTATATGAAGAGTCAATTAATTATAATTATAGTTTATTCCTCTAACAGCAGTAAGGGACTGCCAGGATTAATCAAGGCTACAAGATATATGTTAACAATTTCCCCCTTTGCAGGTAGCGGTCGGATCTCCGGGTCTGGCACTTGTTGTCGAGCTGTTACTGACATTCCAGCTGGTCCTCTGTATCTTCGCCTCCACAGACAGCAGAAGAAATGACAATGTTGGGTCACCGGCTCTGTCCATAGGACTTTCAGTGACTCTGGGACACCTCCTGGGGGTAAGGTCATTAGGAATGCAGTTGATACATTTTTGTGATGTGACAACATATGGTAGTTTAAAGGGGCATTTTTTGACTATAGATACACATTATACAATATATTATCATATAGTACAATAATATACAGGCGGTCCCCTACTTAAGGACATCCGACTTACAGACGACCCCTAGTTAAAGACAGACCCCTCTGCCCATTGTGACCTCTGGTGAAGCTCTCTGGATGCTTTACTATAGTAAAGTCCCAGACTGCAATGATCAGCTGTAAGGTGTCTGTAATGAAGCTTTATGGAGAATCCTTGGTCTCATTACAGCAAAAAAAAAAAAATTGAAACTCTAATTGACACTGGGGCAAAAAAAAAAACTTTGTCTGGAACTACAATTATAAAATATACAGTTTTGACTTACATACAAATTCAACTTAAGAACAAACCTATGGAACCTATCTGGTATGTAAGCCGGGGACTGCCTGTATATTAATATATCACATGATACACATACTTAATGACTAGGTCTAAACAAAAAGTTTCTGATGGGGATTGTGATCCTGCTTGTGTCCATACCTGATTAATGGACATAGACACCATTGAATATAATAGGGTCCCTTCAGTTTTGGTGGTTGATATTTTTTAGTCCTAGGTGTATATGTCTATGATATTTGCAATGGGGTTTCCTAGTAGGATGTCCAATGCAGATGTGGAGATAGAGATGAAGAAGCTGATGTATTGTTTTATGGGAAGAGGTTAATAATAAATAATAATAATACTTTATTTATATAGCGCACACAGATTACGCAGCGCTTCACAAGCATGTCAAATTGGTCCCTGTCCCCATGGGGCTCACAATCTAAACAGCCTAACAGTATGTTTTTGGAGTGTGGGAGGAAACCGGAGTACCCGGAGGAAACCCACGCAAACACGGAGAGAACATACAAACTCTTTGCAGATGTTGACCCGAGTGGGATTCGAACCCAGGACCCCAGTGCTGCAAGGCAGATGTGCTACTCACTCAGCCACCGTGCCGCCATTTAGTTTAACAATTGAAATAAATGCTCTATCTGTGCTTAAGAGTCCAAAAATACAAGAAAGACCGCCCACTGGACTCCTACATACAGAAGGAGAAGTCAGTTCACTTGCTGCCTGCCTCACCATTTGGAGTGTTGTTGTGCATAACACTGTATGGAGCCCCCATTAATGACAACACTGCCCCTCATTGTCTCATCACAACAGTCCATTCTTAGATTCAGGCTGGCCCATCACACACATATAAACAGCAAAGGTCTAAAAAGCTACTCCTTCCCTATTCTGGTTTATAGAAGGGGATTCCTGATGGGAGACAACCATATGTTTTAATAGGACATTTTCATAAGACAAACCCTTTAAGTAAAATATGCTTTATTGTCTCTAATAAATACTATTCTTCTACAACAATAGCTGCTATTACTATTATTATAAATCAATAAGTTTAATAGTGGTTAACACTGAGGAATGCACGGAATTTTATCCTGCTCTGCTTAGTCAATATTTGGAAATCTTGAGATGTTCTCTCCTTTTTTTTGTTTTGTCTTGGTACCAGAACTACGCCCTATTTGGCCCAGGTGTTTTTGACTAGTAGGAGAACATATAAAGTTGATTATGTTCAGTTTTATTGATTTAACCTAGTGGAAAGAGATCTTTGTATAATGTGCGGGCAAATGTGGATGTGCGGCCTGACTTCTTTATATTGTTGTACTTTTAAGAGGTTCTTTAATCTTATATGTACAGAAGTGACTCAACACATGAGTTCTCGAATCAGATTTAGCTTGGATCAGTGGATTGGATCATTCATTATAATGAGGTTAGGGCCCGGCAAATGTTCTAATCAGAAATGAGTGAATGCCAGCCATTCACATTCAATAAAGCACATTATGGAAAATTTATAGGAAAAGATTCAATGGGGGAGATTTAACAGAAGTGTCTGAGAGCAGAACTGCTCTAGTTACCCATGGAGACCAATCAGAGCTCAGCATTCATTTTCCCACAGCTGTTTATAAAACTAAATTTGTGTTCTGATTGGTTGGCATGGGTAACTAGAACAGTTTAACCTTTTCTAATACTTCTGATAAATCTCCCCAATTATCACCAGAATTATGGCATTGCCTTTGTGGCACTGTTTTTCTTTTGGGAGGGGGGGGGGGGATTTGGGGGTGGAAGCAGACACTTATTTTCCATCACGCAACTCCTTAATAAGAACAGACTCATTTAATGAATCTTCAAGTGATTAATTGTTATTTCTGTGGAAATACAATGATAATGAACCATTACAACAGACATTAAAGGGGTTTGTCCAGTTTCAGCAAATACATTATATGCTTGTATAATAAAATGTTGCACATTTTTACAATTTACTTTACTTTCTAAAACAAATTCTTCACTCTTTTCTAGATCTCTATTGCTGTCATTCCATAGGAAGCTTCTCCGTTTCCTTCCTGTAGATGAAAAATGATCTCTGGTCATGTGATGTCATATTATATCACACAGAGTAATCAGAGCCGTGTGATATAAGGAGCCGTGCACCTGACATCACATGACCAGTGATATAACGAGCTGTGCACCTGTGTGACATCACATGACCAGAGATATAACGAGATGTGAACCTGTGTGACATCACATGACCAGGGATATAACGAGCTGCACACCTGTGTGACATCACATGACCAGGAATATAAGAGCCATGCACCTGTGGGACATCACATGACAAGGGATATAACGAGCTGTGCACCTGTGTGACATCACATGACCAGGGATAGGTTCATCCAGAGTAAACAATGAAGCTTCTCTTGAATGACAGCAAGCAGACATCTAAAAAACAGTGAGGAATTGATACAGAAAGTATAATGGAAAATAGTATAATTTTTCATTACAGAAAACAATAAAAATTATTTGTTGAAAGTATTAACCCACTTTAAGACCATTGAGCGTGCTTGGGCACTTTTAAGGAAATCTACTATGTAAAGATATTATTCTAACTAAGTATTATAACTATATTAACAGATTTACTTCACTGGATGCTCAATGAACCCAGCTCGATCTCTTGGGCCTGCAGCTGTCACTGGAATCTTTACTGATCAATGGGTAAGTCATTAACATTGCATAGATCAATAATACAAGATAAATGCACCTTTTCCCAGCTCTTTTACTACCTTTGCCTATTGTTACCTTTACATTTATATCTATGTTGTATCCATCTTGATCTTACAACATGAACTGACAGCTCACTGAAGTATCAGATTACATGCCTCCATAGAAGTCTGGGGAAAGAGGAAAAGGGGAGGAGCCAAGTGATAGAAGTAGTGCACAGTTAGTCAGAGGCTGTGCTTTCTATACATCAATATTACTCATTATTTCTATTTTGCCCATGTTTAGTCTTTAGGAGACATTATAGTTGCTACTCTCTACCCACCAGCTCTGAAACCATGTAGAATTACATATAGACCCTGCAGAGATTTAAAAAAAAAAAAAACTGCTAAACACTGCAGAATACAAGTCATACAATGGCCTGAAAAAGTACAAATACATAAGTAATTCAAAAGACCTAATGTCATTGAATGTTCTTAAAGGAAACCTACCATAAGGAATCTTCTATCAGAAGTATAACTGATGGTAGAATCCTCCTCCTGCCCTAATCTGAAATTCAATAATCCTGGAACCTAAACTAACTTGTTAAGAACTTTATTTTAGAAATATGTAAATTAACTGCAAAGGCTACTGGGGCGTGTACTAGTTGGGCCAGACACTGGTAGCTAAGGCTAAGTACACGCCCCAGTAGCCTCTGCAGTTTATTTACATATTACTAAACTAAAGTTTTTATACAGGATTTTAGGATTATTAAATTACAGATTAGGGCAGAGGCAGACAGGAGGAATCTACCCTCAGATCTAGTTCCTCATAGTAGGTTTCCTTTAACAATTGTCACATAACATGCATGCTGTTCAGCAATATAGGTTACGAGATCCTAGGATTAGCAGCCATATTGTTAGACTAAATATTATAATTCAATCTGATAACCTGTAATCCTCTACGTACAATAAACAGGTATATCTTAATAAAACCACACAAGACTAAACAGCTGACCCCAGGCAATTAAAGGGTTATTTCATAAGTGTATTTCTAATGTAAAACTTCATTATAATTATGCTTTAACAGTAGATTAACATGATATCAATGTAATTACACATTGCAACACATCATGAGTAACTAAGGCAACAAGATTTCTGCGTGATCTCTCTCTGCCTACGTTAAACATAGGTATATCGTTTTTATGGGACTGCTAAATGCAGACTTAATGACGCTTTGCAAAGTAATGTAAATATATTTATATGCGTCTTCCATTAAGTCATAATTTTCTTTATTACGTCCCTTAAATTTGTAACCAACACCATTGTTATAGTGACTCAGACCTACAGCAGAGATCCATAAACCCAGTAATAATTGCTTTTGAGTAACTGGAAGAGGAGGCAATTCCAGGTGAAGTCATAGTTTTGTAAAATATTTGTTATGTTATAGAATTATTTTATTTTTGGATACAATACATAGAGTCATAGCTAAAAATATCATGTTTATAAGGGCATAGAGTTAGTTAGCTCTAAAAATTATGATATCCAGTTATTACATAGGTTATAAATAGGGATGAGCCAACCTGACACCAACTATGACACCAAAACATTTTGTAAAATATGCAAATTAGTTTTTTCAGAATGGGAGACTCAACCATGTTGAAACAGTGCTGTCTACAGTTGGGAGTCTGTTCCTTCTGGAATAGATATGATGTTTTGGCATTAATCCCACAACATGTCCTTAGGGCTTGATGTTAAGGGAGCTGCCTTACAGGGTAGCAAAAGAGGCATGGTTTTCCTTATCCCATCCTGGAAAACTTATTTCCCAGTATCCCCTAGTGGAGCATCAATGGCTACAAGTCTCCACATGCCTGCAAGGTGGCCTTAATTGGCAAAGTCTCCTTAAGGAGAACTGTTACTTCGTGACCAAAAAGTTTTGTACTGTAACTGTTTCAAAGAGGGGTCTATTCTGATGTCAGACTCAAAACTCTACATGTAGAAGGTTGGAGTTTCCTTGCAGTTTTCAAACCACAGATTGGAGTCCATTGCAACTGGATTTAGTGCAAGGGGGAAAAGGTGAAGATGGAAATTTAAGCTGTGTGTTTTGAGTCATTGAAAGTATGAATTGTTTTCATTATTCAGGTCTTCTGGATTGGACCTCTTGTCGGTGGAATTTTGGCTTCGCTCGTCTACAACTTTGTTCTATTCCCACACAACAAGAGCCTGTCTGATAGGATCGCTGTTCTGAAAGGTACATATGAACCCGAGGAGGAAACATGGGAAAACAAGCAGGATCACAAGAGGCAATCCGTGGAGTTGTACTCTGCCCACCCTCTGCCAAAGGGGACAGAAAAATTCTAAGCCAGCCGAACTGTATGCCCATTATTTATGTCATTTGGCCAAGCTCTCTGTGGGGCTCTCAGCAACAGCAGTTGGAGTGCACATAATTCTGTGCTGTAGATTTTCTTCACACGTAATCCTGTGTAAATATACTTTTGTTTTATAGTGCTTTACAGTATTATTTCATATAATACCATTATCTTCTCCATTAATCTTTGAGGCTCAGGAGCTTGTAAACCACAGACGTCTGTCATATCCCATTTTGTGTTGATCCTCTTTCGATAAAGTCAGTGACATCTCTTTACTCGAGGTGTAGAGCTATCAATCATGCAAATAAATCAGCCTGACAGAAGAATACATTGATCTAGAGCAGACGATTGTCTAGAACTAAGTGGTATCTCAGGTTGACTACAATAACTCTGAATAAACACTGTTACTTTATATACTTCAGCAAGAGGTTAGAAGGCGGTAGATTTTATTTTTGCATTTACTGTGTAATTGAATTTGTAGTTGTAAAGTAGAATGAAGTAGAGGGCCATTGCTTTTGGCAAAATTTAAGGGAGGTGAAAATTAAATAAAATATACATGTAATACTCTATGTAACAGGGAAAATGATGAAATACTACTACATTTATATAACTGTCATTGGTATTTAATATAGGGGGATATAAAGTAACAAACACTGTATATTCAACCCTGTCCAGCGATTTACAACCATGTAGGGGGCGATTTGGCACACTAAATCACCGATCCATATGGACCTGTGGGTGGTTTAGGGTCCTAAATTGTCCGGACAGGTTCCCTTACAAAAAACTGAACAAGCTCTTTTTTTATGAAGGGTCGATCCAAGATGTACAAAAAAAGCACAAGGACAACCCTTTTAAGAACTGCAAAAATATAAATTCATGCTGTAATACATACTGTAATTAATGTAGGATGTGAGAATTATGTGCATTGTAAACTGTTTGTAACATTCACTGTCCCCCACCCTGCAGGTGAATGGCCTCTATGACATTTTGGCTCCGATTGTGAAGGATATGCTGTTAGTGTAATATTTTGTACAGCCTTGGCTGCTAATTTATCCATTGTCTACTACATGTTTCTTTACAGGGCATTGCGCAGATCTTATCCTAAGCTGTATATATTGTAGTAGGTCTTTACTGCTTGTATATATGCTGCTATATTGTGTTTCTGACATTTAATGCTTCCCTTATCCTGCATAACAACACATCATAGATCCCAACTATTGATCAGTGTGGGCTTCTTAGATTATACTCCATGTACAAGGCTGCATGCACAAGGCGGAACTGGTTGCACAAAGATTGTAAGGCTACCCTTATAGTTCTATCTTAGCAAACTATAGGCACCATGTCTGCTGTTGTATGGTGACTCCATTAGGAAGCCTCTGTTAGTGAGCAGAAACACTAGAGTAATTGTAATTTATTAGCTGACCCTTGACCATCTACAGAAGAAGCATTGTGAATGGTCAGACTGGCCCACCAGATAATCCGAGGATCCCTCGAGGCTTTAACCTAACAAAGGAACAAATTTGAAGGCAACTATTGTTTACTCCCAAGGGTTTATGGAGGTTGGGTGCCCAGCATAATTTTATCTAGGGGACCCATGGAAATCTAGTCGGACACTGCTTGCACCAAATGGTAGGCTGGTTCAGCAATGTGTCCTCCCCATGTGTCTCCAGTCACATGGGAAGGACCAGCATCTAACTGATATAGTAAGACACTCTCCCACAAATTCCATATGATGTTATGGAACTAAATATTATATATTCATTGTACAACATCTATAGAGACATCTTGTAGTAGTGTACATAAGCCCTTACATTTACAGACATGCATTGCTCAACTGAAAATGAACCCTTACATACACCCCTATATATGTAAATATTTGTCTGGCCTTAATAATGTTTCTTTTCCTATATTTATGTGTGATAGAATTTCTAACCCTCTCTTCTTATATGTGTACAATTGAATTAAATAGTATGTTTGTTATAAATGACCATTCCTTTATGTTATTTCCAACTACTAATGGGCAATGGTACAATATTGTCTAGTATGCCTCCGGCCTGTCATTAGGGTGTAGTGTAGTGCTGAGGTATTAAACACACAGATCATTTCTGCAAAACAACAGACAAACAAACAAATTGATGTATCCACCAATTCGCATGACGTTTTGTGACTTAATGCAACCCTCAACACTATGCAATCCTCCTGACTTACTTTGTATTTATCACTGTAATCCAGTGGCATAACTAGAGCGGTAGCAAACATAGCGAATGCTATGGGGCCGGCAGTGTAAGGAGGCCCCGGCCACCCAACATGCCACCAGAAAGTATGGGAAATGTGCCCTGTTAGATACATATTATTCTGCACATTGTACATCATAATATGTGTATAACAGTTAAATCTTCTACATTCCCCCCTCAGTTAGGAGGGGACGGGGAGAGGACGGCATGACTAGGAGTCTCTGATCTCTAGCGTCCTGCCATCTACCTCCCCCTTATATGCATTTACTGGGACCTTGTATGTGCCCTCAATTCCCCTGGAATAAGAAGACTTCATAGGGATGTCTGGTATGGGGCCCGGCCTCTCCTAGTTCCGCCCCTGCTGTAATCCAGATGTTCAGGTCTGATTTATGATGTGGAATTTTCCAAAAGTTACACATTTTGCCACAAAACCACTCCTCTACTATCCTAGCATTGGGAAATTGTTCTGCAAAAATTTGCAACTTTTATGACTTGCCAGTGGGGAGCGGTCAGATTTCTTTAATAGTTAGTCAATTAGCAATGGCAGGAATACAAAGGGCTCATGCAAGTTTAGAAAAGGTGATTTTTTTATATGAAAGATAACAACCATCACAATCAATCGGAACACTGATCTGGAGCTTCACCTGAATTTTTTAAATTGCTCTGGTAAAATGCAAGTTGTCCTGTGATTGTTTGTTTTGGGCAGCTCAGGCCATTTTTATTTACATATAATAAAGATCCGAGTACATTAAATAGTTTAGGAAGGTTCAGAACTTCATAAAACAGTTGACGCATGAACCATATTTATTGGGAGCAATCCATACAACTATTGTTTATATTCTCCGATTTACTTCTGATGAATGTTTCAAAATGGTTGCCGCTGTCATTCCCCCAGAGCTTAGGGAGACGAGATGGGTGTATGGACTAGGGAAAATTAAAATAAATTTGTAAAAAATTTACAAAATTAGATTTTTTTGAACATTTGAGTTTTATAGGACTAGAGGGCAATTAAACAACTGGAGCAACATCGATTCAATATGAGCCTGAAATGAAGCTTCTATGAATTTCATATTGGATGATTAACTTATCTCTAGCAGAGATGTATAAAGAAAGAATTTATTAACATGTCACTGGCCATTCCTATAAAACGTTTACTTTCACCTTCCAAATTTACTTTAGTCATTTTTTCAGAAGGTTTTGTAGTGCCGTGAATAAGGGCCCCTGAAACGTATAATAAAAGATCATCCAGGCCCACCAATTTTATTAGCCAACTTTCAATTGTACTTACGGGGCTTTCCTGATCTCCACTAAATTAGGCCAGACAAAAAAAATCCATTCAACCAGAGAAGGAAGTGTGGGTAGTAAGGTCCTGTAAGAAACCATCTGCAAAAAAGTAGGAGCCACTGAGAGAAACTGGGAATAGATTCTATACCCCAGTCCATCCAAAATTAGATGAATACATCATCATAGAGGAGGTAAGCTATAAAATGGTGTCCTGCAAGGCCCAATCTGTGACTTCCCAGAAAGGTCAAATTTGGATTTTGCTTTTTTGAAGCTCTTCAAATTATCCGACCACCAATGGATCACGTGTTTCTTCTGTTAACATCCCCACTGTTGCAGCACCTTATAACATACAGATGCTACCACCCTTCAGTCTGTTCCCTTTAAGGATCCTTGCATGTCGTCCCTTAAAGGGAACCTGTCACCACATTTTTCACAAATACAGCTGGTGGCAGGTTCCCAACGAGACCTAGTAAAAATCGTTCTTTTATCTAAAAATTGTTACCCTCAAAAAATCAGACTTATAAAAAATGTGGTGACAGATTCCCATTAATCTTATTTTTTTAGAGCAGATTTTGGAAAATCCACAACAAAATACAGTATGATTAAAATATTTTCAGTAATTATTTTAGTATTTGGAGATTTAGCTTATTTCAATAAAATGGGAGAAATCGGCATAAAAACAGCAACTTAATATAAACTAAATCTATATGTAACACATGTTGATTTGTAGTGGGTTTGAATACCTTAATTGTCACATTTTCAGTTTCATATATAATGGCCACAACACTTGGACCTACTGCCCTCTAGTAGACTAATAGTAATATAGAGGTAAAAAGTAGCCAAAAAATGCAGTTATATCACAGGCATCTGAAATAGGCCCAATACTCCAGAATTTCATTTCATTGTTGACAACTCAAACATCTATAGTGTTATTCCTAATGTAAGATAGAAATTGACAATTATTTCATGACCCTCTTCATGTCCTGCTTTTATCTGCACCAATCGTAAACACTCATATATACTTTTGCCATCAGAAAATGTCCTTAATACTCCGTCAGTGTGAAAATCATCTCTTAGGACTATTAGATTAGAGAGATGAAAGGAATGGCTGTGGATTTTAGCACTCTGCCTCTCAGAAGTTGTTGGTAATGTGGATAGTTTTCATCTCTGTGGACATGATTGGGGTCAGAGTCGTGGACTGGTAAGACCTCACCCATGGACAAATTCGCCAAAAAGTAAAACACACCAGACAGGACGATGATGAGAATGGCCGGTCTTGCTGCCAGTCATTAGACATAAAGGCTTCTTGTGGGGTTGACTATGACATAAATGTAGACATCAGATCAGTATCTTTTATAGCACATGGTGAGCAATGAATCACTGACATAAGGTAATGCATGTCAAATATATAACATGGACAAAAATGAGCAAAATGTTAAGTTGCCATTCTCTGTGTATTACAAACTGATATGGCAGGTAATGGAAATCATGGTTTTGAACAGGGTTGTTCCAGGATTCAAAGCAAGTTTTTAGTACATCTTTATTGTGTTATAAGCTGCATATAAGTTACTATAGCATAAGAACCTTCCCATTTGTTCTCTTCTTTGTTTGTCCACTTTCTCAAAGTCAAGATTTCATCGGTATTTTGCATCAGTGTCTGGATCTAAAACCAGGGGCACATTTACTAAGAACAGGGCAAACTGCACTAAATGCAGTCTGCCTGTGTAGTGTGCAGAGGGCGTCAGATTCAGGATTTCTGGCGCCTGTTCTTTATGAATCTGGCGCCCTCTGCACTGCCCCAACAGAGTGCACCACTTTTTTTCTGTTGCACCTTTAACATGGGGCGTGTGACACAATTCTGTCGGATTTTGCATGATAAATCTGTTGCATTATGCCTAGCGAAGCTGCGCCACAAAAGGGTTGCGTAGGACACAACTTCTTAAATACCTGTACAAGCAATTTGCACCTAAAAGAACATGCAAAGTTCGACAGAAAACTGGTGCACGGCCCTTAGTAAATGTGCCCAAAAATATGTAATGGAAAGTTCTGTATCTCTTCTGTGTTTTTACAGTGTGAATGTTACCCTACTTTAGTCCTCTGCTTATTAAGTCCCCACCCCTTGTTTATCCGTTGATGTTTTGGAGCAGTTTTGTTATGCAATTTGTTAAACAATAAATTTGTAACTGACGAATCGTCCCAGACCATGGAATGTCAAATGTGACTAATTTGAGTAATACCCAAACCATAAGTACTGAAGACCAATACAACACTGGAACAGGGAGAAGGAGCAGCGTTAGCATGCTTTTTTTTGCGGTCACCCTTGTCCCCTGGAGAAAGTGAATCTGGTCAACAGAAGAGTTTTCTAGAACAAACTTTGCCCTGTGTATCAGACTTAGGATCCTTTCACATGAAAGTATGCTTTTATTGGTCATGTATTTCTGTGCCGTATTTTGTGCACTTGTCACCGTATCCATATCCCTATAAAATACGTTGGGGCACATTTACTAAGGACCTTGCGCCAGTTTTCTGATGGACTTTGCGCATTCTTTCAAGTGCAAACTGCTTACACACGTATTCAAGAAGTATTTGCGGATGCACTATGCTTCACGCGGCATAAATCTCTGCACTGAAATGGGCATTCCGGTGCTCAGTTGGACCATGCACCACATTTAACATTCAAAGTCTGACAGAATTGTGTCACCCGCCTCATGTTAAAGGTGCACCAAAAAAAGTAAGTGCACTCTGTCGAGGCAGTGCAGGGGGAACCAGATTCATGAAGAATGGGCGGCAGAAATCATGAATCATAAATGGGTAACACGTTTCCGGCAATGGCACTAGGCTGTCCTTAGTCATACATAAGGCCCCTTTCACACATACCTAGGTATGAATAAGGATAGCCTAATGGTTAAGTCCGAAACGCGTCACCCATTTTTGCTAAAGTGATGACACTTTTTTATATCATCATCTTGGATTTATTAAACTTGATTTTTTTTAACCTATGCTGAGCTAGTGAGGACTTCTACCATTTTTTGCATGATTGAATCACCTTGTTTGCAGAACAAGCGTTCTTCAAACCAGTCCTAGACAAGCACAGTTGATCTTACCACATAAAGTGGGTGAGCTAAAACACACATTTCCTTTCTTCCAATGATCATTACATACTAATGCTCCCATGTTGCCCATGCTTTGTCTAAATTGCCTCTGAATCCATGTGCTATTTTTCTAAATAACTTATGTGTTCTTGGGGAAGTGATTCTTTGCTCACGTTTTATGCTTTGTTTTTATTAAAGTCATAGATCTTATTTCTACAGTATGTCATAGTCTCCCTACAAGAAGTGATTATAACTAATGATGGAAGTCTTGTGTATTCTATTTTTCTTTACTGTTTGGTTACTGTGTATATGGTTCCATGACTTAAGGATGTGAGACGATGTCAGTTCTAGAATCATGTCCCCAGAGATATTTATATCTGCATCATCTGCTCTAACATCAAAGATTGAACACCAAAACAAAAGATACCCCATGTTCTCAGAGAACTCAGAAATTCAGCACCCGGATCGTCCAGTGTGGATATTGGGTATAGTTGCATTTTAAAGGGGTTGTTCTAAGTTTTAGTGTTATTCGTAGATAGAGAACAGTTATGATCTGACTGCTGGGACCCCCACTAATGACAAAGGGGCCTCCATTTCCTTTAAAAGAAATCTACCACAAAAATCAAACATGATAAACCAGGGGCACTTACTTCTAGATCCAGACACTGTGACTGTGGTAATCTTCTTATACATATTTGTTATCCATGTCCTTACTTCTAAAACCAACTTTCAAAATGACGCTAATGAGCCAGAAGGGCTCTGGGGGAAATTAACCTTCAGTCCTTCAGTGCTGTCGATTATCAGGCAGTTACGCTGTGTAGGAGCACTTACACCTTCTGTGCTCCTGAGCCAGTGTAATAGCCTGTAAAGCTACAGCACAGAAGGGCTCTGATAACTCACCCAGGGCCTTGTGGCTCATTAGCATAATTTCAAAAGTAGATTTTAGAACGAAGGAAAGAAAGAAAGAATAGCACAAAAAAAGACAATTACCACAGTTACCGTGCCCAGATTTATGAGAAAGTGTCCTGGTTTATCATGCTTGAATTTGATGGTGGATTTTACTCAAATGAGTTGAGGGACAACATTAAGAGATACATTGGCTGTATCTTACAGTCTTATAGACAGCAAATTAAGAGGCAGTGCTCATACTCCCCCTCTTTCTTCAGTTACGATACAGAACCCCTTTAATGGTTGGGATCCCAGCAGTTGGACCCTCATGGTGTAGCATGACATTTAGGGGCTTACCAGTCTCTATAGCATTTTTAATTGTTTCTGTAAACCCTATATTCCTTTACTAGCAATCCAGATGTGACTGCTAATATAGATTCAACTGAACTGTGGGCTTTATTGACTTATATTTTGGATGACTAGATATACTACTATGTGAGCAATGGTGTCCACAGTGTTGGCCAAATCCACATTGGACTATTCTGATTTTCTGAGTTGTCTGTGAACATGGGGTCTTTTGCTTTGTTGTTCAATCATTGATGGCAGAAGGAATGATGTGGATATTAATATCTCTGTGGACATTGATAATGTCCCACATCCTGAAGTCAAGGAACCGTGGAACAGTCACCACAAAGGAAAATACACAAGACTGAATTATGATCATTGGAATGCCAGTCTCCACAACCTCCATCATTAGTTATAATCACTTCTTGTGGGGCGACTATAGCATATTTTTATATGTGGAGATAAGATCTGTATCTTTAAAACAAAACAAAGCATAAAACGTGAGCAATGAATCACTTCCCCCAAGACAATATAAGTTATTTAGAAAAACAGCATGTGGATTCGGAAGCAAATGCGTGGCAAAGCATGTGAGCAGTATCTATTGTCATATTCTTTAAAAAGTCTCCAGTACAATGAATCTGCTATATGCACACAAGACATCTCCTTCAGAAATAACTCTGCACCAAATTTCAGAATGTTAATGTCCAAACTCATAGGATCACTCATACAAAATAAGAGTCGTTGCACAGGGTAGAGTTGGTTCTAGAAAATTCAGCCCATTTGATTGGATTCATTTGCCCCAGGGATGATGTGTGTCCAAAACGGCAGAAGCTTACGCTGCTTCTGCTCCCTGTTCCAGTGTTGTGGCGGGACCTCAGTTCCTCAACAAAGAAAGATCGGACAGTTGGAATTTCCCAAACCTGTTATTTCTGGGAAAATACACCCAAAATGGCTTATTCCTCTATCCACATTTAGAAGACATTATCGCTGTACATAATAGTGAGGGGGGGGGTAGCTGGGCTGGGAATAAAAGTTGTCATATGAAAAAACATTTGGCTAACATATGGTATGTTCATTCACTCAGACAAACTCAGAGAAAGGAATAACTCAAGGGGACTTTTTCCCCAATTGCTTGGTTATCAAAGATCTTAGGTCTCATTCCCACTAGCATGCGCTGGTGTATGATAAAGCCCCTTGCCCCCCCCAATGCCATGGCTGGTATATCATGAGGCTTAGACCTCATGAATGTATCTACCGGGGTGCTGCAGTGGCGGACCAATGCCAGCCCACTCTGCCAGCAGCATAAAGGTGACGTAGTTGCCATTAAAAAAAATCACAATTTCTAGCATTGCGCAATAATTAGCAATTATTTTAGTACAGAAAACTGCCATAGAAACACTGATAAATGTCACAATAGTTTTGCATGCTACCCACAATAATCATGGACAGCGTACTGATGTAAAAAACGTTAGTCTAAAAAAGCCCTTACACATGCTTTAAATATGGATATGTGACTTTTGTGGCACAACCCCTTAAACAATCGGCACAGCTGTCTAAAAAGCTGTAAGAATAAATTGTTCAAATTGAGATAATTTTCTATAGTTATGGAACCTGTAAACTTGGTAAAAATAATCAATTTGATTATTTTTCACAAAATGTAAGATGAAATGAAAAGTATTGAAAAAAATGTACTTCCATCAATAATGGAGTTACGGGGCATTGTCTCCGCTAAAATGACTCTTGTTAATGTTCCTTTATGCTATGAAATGTATTACAGCTTTTGATTGTATCTGCTGCTGGATCCTGGGTCCGCAGCTGGAAAGGCAGAAATACTCAGGGCCACATTCCCTCGCACAGCCTGCAGCAATGTGCCTGAATTATCCCTGTGTTTACCAGACTGTTAATAGAACAGCCATAATGGTGAATGTATCATCATTAGCCTGCTGGGTAAAGGAGAGAGTAATTACTGAGCACTGCACAAGTCCACATATACATAATGCAGTATAATGCTCAAATCCGCTGTTGTGAAGAATAATGAACAATTGGAAGAAATATGCCGATGATCAGGGATGAAGCAAGCGCCAAGTAATGCCGGGCTCCGAGTAATGTGTGTATTATGTCAAGGTTATAAGGATTCTACCGCAAAGTGGTCCTTCAGCCATCTACAAGTGGCTCTAATGGTTCCTACTAAAGTGGATCATTACGAGATTATTAGACAATGTCATAACATCTATTTTGGGTTGTATTATATCAACGTATTGTATTGAGGCAAGGACTACTTCTGTCGCATAATATGAACATCACGTCGTTGTATTCCATTACTGCACCTATACCTTGAGATGTGGTTGTGCTGTTAAATGGTTGAAAAACTCAGGCTTGCTAAGTTTCGGGTAGAGGTCTAATGGCGCCAGGATACGCCTCAGTGCAAGTCAAGAGGGACTATGACTCATATATGATACTGAATGTCTGCATTTTTTATTCTTGATTGCAAATTCTAATAAGATTGGTTTCGCCTTACGTCCAAATCACACAAAAAATAAATGTGCAAGAACAAGTTTGAAACAAATTTTATGCAATCTGATATCTGGCAACAAAAGTTGACATATTCATGCTCAGGAAATGTATACCTTTCCCTCGTCTGTATTTTTAAAAAAAAGGCGGGAAATGCTTTTAAAATATATGTATTAAAAAAATAAATGTTTCTTTTAATGATGTTACGTCCCCTGTTTGCAGTGCTGCTCAGGGAGCTGTGGCGAGGGTTAAAAGCTTGAGTGATTGTCCAATCTGCTCTCAATTCTTAATATCCAACTATAAAGCCTCCTTGGGGCTGTGCTCCTGTGCCAATTATTTACCCACCTTTTATTTTGGTTGCTGACCACCCCTCAACCCCAATATTATACTTTGCTGTCATCAGGCTTTCACTATGGTATTGACTATTCTCTTGACTATGATTTTGTCTCTTATGTATTTTCTTGGTTTGACTCAGCTTGCTGACTTTCACTTTCTAGTCAGTATTCAGAATGTCACCCAGCTAGCTGTTAGGATAGCTGTCAAGTTGGCAGGGATAATAGGGTGTGAGTTGGGGTTTCGTATCGGACTTCACTCTCTTTCTCTCCCTTCCTGACCTGAATGGGATTCATTGCCAATATCCAAATGTTTGCCATGGTTGAACATATTGTCAAGGGTAAACTTAAAGGTACAATGATATCTTTATTTTTCCTCCTTTTTTCAGTCTTTTTTGAGACTTTTTTGGCGCATTGCAATTTGTGCACCTTTTTGGGGACTTTTTCTGTGCTGAAGTCTGATCTGTTTATCGTCAGTAAGGCACACCTATCTTCTATTCCAGATAACAGATGCTAAATGACATTTATATTTTCAAATTGTCTAAAATGTGCAACCTTTTTTTGGCACTAAAAACTCCAGACAAAAACATTTACATTAATTTAATTCATTTGCCATATGTAAAACATTTCTTCAGTTGGATGTTATTTAAAATAATGTACCCGTGTGAAGATAATTTCTCATAAATGTAGCCATGTTGTCCCTTAGAAACGAGTTTCCTCAGATACGACCACCCCGGACTCTGGCAGTGGTGGCCATACATGCAGTATTGAGCCCTTCCCAACCACGTTGTTCATGAGCACAGGACGGCTGTGGGACATGCAGTAACTCCTTGGAAATTTCATATACAAAAACCTTTTGTTTCTTTGTGCAATCCCTCAAGCAGAGGTGTCTATATCCAAGGACACAGTCTTGTTTCTAAGTGACAATTTGACTACATTTATGAGAAATTATCTTCACACGGATACATTTTATTTAATAACATCTTATTGAAAAAATGTTTATATATGGTAGATTAACGAGACAGAATCTGAATGCCCAGACGAGAATACCCCTTTAAGGAAAACTTAGAAAATGGAAAAAAGTGACTTGAGACATTTGTGCAACATTTCTGAGACATTTGTAACCAAAGTAGCAGACAGAAAAAAATATGGGCAAAAACTAGCCAAAAGAAGCAGATATAAGATAAATGACCCCAATGTGTTCTTTTTATTTTACTGCTTATATCTCTGTTTACATCCGCATAAGCAAAGCAAAAACAGGAGCTCATATCATAAAAACATATGTAGTAATATGATGTAGGATTTTATTCCAAGGCCACCATATGGTTGAGATCAATGAAATAAGCTGAATAGGTATGGTAGAGGATAACCAAAACATTTAACATTTTTAAAATTTTGAAGGAATTTAATTGATGAATAAATAAATGGGGGGACTTTGTGGCTACTGGGGGAGGCAGTATGGTGTGGTATGGGGCAGTTTTCTGAAAAAGGGGCCCACTGAGGCTCTGGCGCCCAGGGGCCTACTTAAACCTGGAACTGGTCTTGATCATCTTTTTCAGAAAAAAATTATATATATTTTTATGATAAAATCTACAAAGAGTCTATGTATCAAAGAATAGTCTAACTTATATTTTGTGTGCACTCTTTATATTTGTTTCCCTAGTTAATTTTACTTTGTCTTGGTTCTTTTGCTGTGTTAATTTTTATGTGTACACTGAAAAAAATGCAGCTCCATTGAGTCTCTCCCAGTCTAGGAAGGGGGAGTGTAAACTAAAGGAATAAGTAACCGGCATGGGTTCACATGAGTTTTAAGCCTTGGCAGCCGCCATATGATTTCAGATAACTCTAATTAAAGGTGGTTGATCCGTCACCACAAGCCACAGACCCAAAATATTTCCCACTAGCAGAGTAACCACACTATGAGAATCAGATGGTAGCGATAGGTATAGACATCATACAATACCGCACACATTCCTGGTAGTGCAGGCACTAATAAGAAAAGGAGAATCACATTAAGTAATATAGATATATTTCACAATGAATCTCAGACAAACATAAATATTAGGTGGAAAGTTCATGTTGTATTTTCTAAGTAATATTAGCGGCGTATGGGGCGCTATATGGCGTTTTGGCTTCTATATATTTATTTCCAACTGCGTAAAGAGCAGCAACACATTCCCTAATGTTGTAAACCGGCGCGTCTTCATTGAGGGCCCATAACAGAAAGAAATGCGCCATTACGTTTTTGAAGGGCAAATTTTGCTGAAACAAATTTAAAGGGAACCTAACACCACTGATCTACCTATAAAGGTAGATCGGGTGGTAGGTGGTTCTATAGGACGTAAGGATAGCCCTTTTAAGGGCTAATCCTCACGTCCCCGCAATTTTTAAATAACTTTTATTCTCCTAATATGTAAATTTTCTAGAGTGGCTACTGGGACATACTACTGGCCGGAGCTGAGGCTAAACGGCGCAACAACTCCACGCTCCAGTAGCCTCTTTGCTCCTCCTACCAGAAATCTTCGCTGCTCCGGCTTCGGAGCAATGACCGTGCAGACGCCCTTAAAAGGGCTATCCTCACGTCCTATAGATCCACCTACCACCCGATCTACCTTTATAGGTAGATGCATAGTGGTAGGTTCCCTTTAAGGTGCTATGTAGCATTTGCTGAGCCTATAACATACCAGAACAAAAGAAACCTCTGAATAGTGACCCCATGGTGGAAACTAAACCCCATGTTTTAATAATTTTGTAGTCTATACACACATTTGGAGAAAAAAAATCCCTAATTTTTGCATTACCATTTTCTAAGGCATAACATTTAAGTTTTTTGGTTTATTGAGCTTTATTAGGGCTCATTTTTTGCTGGATGAGTTGTATTTTTTATTGGAATCGTTGTAAATGTGACTTTTTATTGCATTTTTGGTTGGTTGGATAAACAAAAACCCACATTTTTGGTGTATTTTTAAAAAATGTTATTACAGTGTTCACCTTATTGTTTTAGTAATCATTTTATTGTATGCAGTGATAGCATATATGTGAGTTGTGTGTGGTGATTTTCACTTTTTATTATATGTGGGAGTTTTATAATATATGGGGCATTTAGGGGACTTTTATGATTTTTTTACATCATTCTTTTTATTGTAAAATTGTAATACGCTGCCATACTGATGTATGGAAATGTAGTATAGTAGTGAGCCTATGCAGATGGAGATGATCGCAACTCCTTGAACTGGGTGCGGGGGGCAGGCTTGGGTTGGGCGATTGTGCATTTGGACAGGTGAGGAAGCCCTACAGACTCTGCGATCCTGTTTGACATGTTTGACAGCTGCATCTGCAGCTGGGGTCATGACTATTGTAATCCCATTTGTTGCAGCAAAGACAGCCCGGCTGTCACATACACTGCTGTCACTTTGGACAGGACAAAAATGCACCTCCAGTTGCATGAATTACCCATCCACTTGAATGTGCATTTTTGTACAGGGTAAGGGGTTAACGTTATTTTATTTTGTTTTATGCACTGTATAGCATTGTAAACATGTTATTTATGGATCAATAAGATTATGGCGATATCACATTTATATAGCTTTTTTATGTTTGAGTAAAAACGCATTTGGAAACAAAAATCACAGTTCTTTGCAATGCCATCTTCTAAGTGGTGTAACATGTTGCTTCTTTTGTTAATCCCTGAACCGAGTGGTGTTGCTTAAAAAACAATTCTAAAATTCATTACATCGACCTTCCTAAACTTTCCAGACAGGACTAATCAACCTGAGCTGGATGACTCATACACAGCAGATGAGAGATTGATGACTTCTGCTTGTCAGGGACAACACGGTGAAAACAGTGTTCACTGGAGCAATGGATAATAAGGGTAAGAGGAGAAGCACCGGAGCAGCCATGGGAGCAACAGAGCTTCATTTTCATAATTTTATAATTATCAAAATTTCAGCAAAACCACTCTGTACAGGGATTACACAAGATATGTTTCTGCATCACTGCAGCTATAAAATTCTCAAGGTATGTTTGGTTCTCAATGCATAAAAACAAATGGTAGATTTCCTTTAAGTGCCCTACACAATGCTGGAATTAATTGGGAGCTGCTGGGATCCTTTTAAAGGAAATATACCATCAAAATCCATCATGAGACTATAGCAAAATATTCTCCAGTTCCGACCTGGACTACAGGTCAGTTCAAAAACACCTTAATTAATTAACTAACAAACTTATTTACATACAGATAAAAGTCTTTTTCACAGCAAACCAGCTGAGTATTATTGATGATAAAGGTTTTCCCGGGGTTAAGCTTTTTAAGTGCTACAGTGAGAATTGCAGGATAAAGTTTTTGCAAATTTTATTAATACTGTATAAAAATATATTAAATATAAAAAAAACCCCTTAAAAATATACTTTGAACATCGATAACTTTCTAGTAACACATTCTCTTTGATATGGATATACAGGCAGTCCCCGGGTTACATACAAGATAGGGTCTGTAGGTTTGTTCTTAAGTTGAGTTTGTATGTAAGTCGGAACTGTATATTTTATCATTGTAATTCCAGCCAGAACTTTATTGGTCTCTGTGACAATTGGATTTAAAAAAATGTTGGGTTGTCATTAGAATCAGGATTAACAATAAAGCTTCATTACAGACACCGGTGATAACTGTTTATTGTAGCCTAGGACTAAAGTACAATAAATTACTAACATCCAGTGGTCCGTTTGTAACTAGGGGTCGTATGTAAGTCGAATGTTCTTAAGTAGGGGACCGCCTGTACTGTAAATTTGAATCATAGCGGACCTGCTAGCTCAGTACATACTATATATATGGTATATGGTATATATGGTTGTATTTTACTTTCTGATCTAATGTTTACTACTGAAAACCTTGTTGTTATCTCAGATTTATAACATAAGAGAATCACACAGTGGGAGAAGCCCTAGGGTATATCTTTATCAGGGACCACAGGGGTGAGCGTGGGACTGGGTCTCGGCTGGTTCTAGGACTCTGGAAATATATCAATTTACAACACGCTATGAATGTAATTGTGTCACATTTGTTATGTATCTGCGCCATCTGTACCCAAATCAGAACAGAGCGTATTCCATGTGTTAGAAGGATAAAATATCTGTCATTATTTATCCAACTAAATGCAAAGTAAAAACCTGTCAGGCCTTACACAGCGGTACTTTTTATCAGCTAAAACCATTGTAGGATTTGTAGGATTTGAATTTCTCGAATAAATGTCGATACTATTTATAAATTCAAATTTAACGCTCAAGTAGCCTGGGCATGTTATAGAGTTATAGAGTGAGCGATGAGCCCATTATGTAATGTAATTATACTCAGGAATTAAGTGGTAATTGTAAGGGTTTAACAATCATACATCAGCGTCACTGACCAGGAAAAGACAGATGTCCACTGTCAGATTACACCATGCCCAAGACACAGGGGGGCAGTGTTCAGTGTTCATGTGCTAGCTAATACAGTGATCCATCATCTGGTTCTGTTTAATACGCTCTATACCAAGCTAGACCACGCCATTTATTGGAAGATTCAAATAGGCTGTGACGGGAGATTGTATAAAGATAATTAGCAAGTGACAAAGATGCTAGATCATTGTCGAAGACTGTTCCAAACCAAAGTAGTCTTCAGTAGGTAGACAGGTCAAGGGCAGAGCACTTGAATAGAGATGAGCGAACATACTCGTCCGAGCTTGATGCTTGTTCGAGCATTAGCGTACTCAAAACTGCTCGTTGCTCGGATGAATACTTCGCCCGCTCGAGAAAATGGCATCTCCCGCCGTTGTGATTTTTGGCGGCCAGAAACAGAGCCAATCACAAGCCAGGA
>CM033642.1:27530830-28127340 GCA_019512145.1 Engystomops pustulosus | reverse complement strand
CCTGGCACTGTATTTATGGTACACACAATGGGGCACATTTACTTACCAGCTGACAAATTTCCCACAATACGGAGTGTCCAACCGCCGCCGGATTTCACCTTCTTGTTCCTGATGTCTGTAAGTGCATGTCTCGCGACACAATTTTAAAGTTAAATCTTACACTCAGTCCGAATTCCTCGGATCGTCCGACGGTCCACCCCCTGATTTCTGTCGCATGAAAGCCAGTGTGTGTGCGCCAAAATCCGATTGTGTGTGACACAATCCCCTTCTAAATGCCTGTCCCAGCGACACGATCCCCGAAAATGTCGGAAAACCCGGCGGAAATGCGGCCACAGGACCCTTAGTAAATAAGTCACATTATTCTGGTGCGTATATTTGGTAAGAGCATTGTCCTGGCACTGTATTTATGGTACACACATTGTTCTGGTGCTGTACATTTGGCATGAGCATTGTCCTTGTACTATATTAATAGTACACAAATTGTTCTGGTGCAGTACATTTGGTAAGAGCATTGTCCTGGCACTGTATTTATGGTACACACATCGTTCTGGTGCTGTAAATTTGGCATGAGCATTGTGCTTGTACTATATTTATAGTACACAAATTGTTCTGGTGCAGTACATTTGGTAAGAGCACTGTCCTGGCTATGTATTTATGGTACACACATTGTTCTGGTGCTGTGTATATGGTGCAAACATTGTTTTGGTGCTGTATTTGTGGTGCATGCCAAATTAACCCTGTGTACAGAAACCTATTAAGCTTAGGTTACCAACAAACAATGTGACTATAGTCAACAGTTTAATAACTCCTCCTACTTGTATGAACTCCACCTATTTGAGCTTAACTCCTGCTACTTGTATGAACTCCACCTATTTGAGCTTGACCCCATAACATGTTCTCTCTTTTATGCTTGTTTTCTGAGCCAGTTTATGCCGCTTCTCTGTGCTGGCTTTGGCACTGGGAGAAGTAATATCACCTGGAATTATCTGATCAGTAAGTTTACTAAGTATCAGACCCCAACAATCTATTGTATTCCCCAACCTTTATTAACTAAAACTAGAATATATTTAAAGTGCTGGACCCATTAAAGAGTCACCGTTTTTATATTTTGAAAGCAGAAAATTGTAGCCAGACATTAAAAGAACTAAAATCAGTATTTGAATTAAGCATCTCTAATTGCCATGTTATGCATGGAGTTTTTATGCATGTCAGAGGTGCCATTATCATCTGAAATGCTTTTAATAGGTGCTGGAAGCATTCCTCAGAGATTTTGGTCCATATTGACATGATAGCATCACACAGTTGCCGCAGATTTGTCGGTTGCACATGCATGATGCGAATCTCCCGTTCCACCACATCCCAAATATGCTCTATTGGATTGAGATCTGGTGACTGTGGATGCCATTTGAGTAAAGTGAACTCATTGTCATGTTCAAGAAACCAGTCTGAGATGATTCCAGCTTTATGACATGGCGCAACTGATGCTCGGTTTGAACTGCAGGAGATTGTCTTGACCATGTCTACATGCCTAAATGCACTGAGTTGCCGCCATGTGATTGGCTGATTAGAAATTAAGTGTTAACAAGCAGTTGGACAGGTGTACCTAATAAAGTGGCCGGTGAGTGTATGTTGATGCAATTGAAGGAACTGAGATGGAATATATGAGGCCCTAGGAATACCATAATAAGTCTGGGGTGACGAAGGCTCAGTTGGAGCCGAAACCCGCGTCGGGGCGTGCAGTCGTCCCGGACAGTGGAACACCCTACTCTATCACCTGGTAAGGACTGGCACCTACACAACCCTGGATAACTTAGATTTTTTTCATTCGCCACATAGGCATGCTATTCACCTTATCAAACTGTCTATTATGGTATTCCTAGGGCCTCATATATTCCATCTCAGTTCCTTCAATTGCATCAACATATATATGTAAGGCTTTCCTATTATGTTCCGTATGCTGTCTCGATGTACGACTGTAATTTTTCTGTGCATCACCGCTGTGTTTGTCTCGCATCTTTTTTTTTATACCAAGTTGTTATATATCATGTTTATTACATTTCATCAATAAAGATTCACTCTTTTATTAAACTCTCTAATGGGCGCCACTTGGCATTTAGGTGGGGACTTGGTACCATTACACGCATGGCACCCATTTCTCTCTTCTCCCCCCTATTCTCCCCACACATGCTGTTCCTTATCGCTTGTTTAAATTGAGGAGACAAGCTATACTGCAGGCTGGAAGCACAATAATCTTGCAAGGATGTATGACAAGGCTGGGTTTAAATAGGAAGTCCAATCTAGGAAGGGGTGGAGCAAGGCCAGGGAAACAGGAACTAGGAACAGGAAAGTCAAAAACTAGGCCAAGGATCAGCACTGGAGCTGTCCAGAGTGTTGCTTAGCTCAGTTGTTAGAGCTGCAGCCTGGGACAGCGGAGTCTGCCGGTTCAAGTCCTGACAGGCATTCTCCTCCAGCGATGGCAGCTGTGTCTCACTGACACAGCTCACATCCTAGACCCCTATGTGTGATGTGCATCCCACACAGAGACAGACATTGACTCAGCTGAGCTGAGTCTCTGACTCTTGGAGACTGGTGGGGGCCCCCGGGCTTGTGCCCCGGGAGCCCTTCCTTTAATTCGGCCCTGGAGATGAGTGATAATAATTGCCTGTGCACCTCTATCACATCACATGGACAGATTTCTATCCACTGGGAGTAAAAATAGAAGCTTTTATAGCAGGACAGCAGGAAGAGATCTAGAAAATGGTGAAGAATTTAAGCAGAAAGTATACTGTAAAATTGTAGAACTTTTCCTTACACAAATCATGTCAAATATTTGCTGAAAGTAGACAACCCCTTTAAGTGATTAATGACTTTGAGTTTTGTTGTATTCATTTATTTATAGCATTATGGCTTTTTGTATCAGACAATCATATTCTTTTTATGCATGTCAGAGGTGCCATTATCATCTGAAATGCTTTTAATAATGAGACATGGGTGACAAGAAATATAGTTTGTCATTTTAATCAACTACATGAAAGAAGATGAATAATTTACTGTATTCGTTTTAACACATTCAGAAACATTTTCCAAATCTGCTCAAAAAGCATTTAGTGTAAACCACAGGTATAAGCCAGGGCCTGCTTGTCATTACCCAAAGAGAATCACATACTGGATTGTAGTGACTGTTTTCCTAAATCTGCTTTGAGAATGACGGCAAAAGTCAAAACTGCTGTAATTGCTGTGGGCAACATCATCAAAGTGAGAAACCAAGCAAATCTACTCAGAATTAGTTAAAATACTTGCCTGATAAAAAATACTCTGGGGGTCATTTATCTTATCTCTGTTTGTTTTGGCTTGTTTTTGCCTGTCTTTTTTCCATCTGCTTCTTTGGTAATTTATCAATCTCACTTTTTCCTTGTGTTAACTAAGTTTTTTTTTCAGATCTCTTTTTGAGACATTTGTTACAAATGTCGCAAAAATGTAGCACAAATGTCTCAAGTCATTTCTTTCCATTATCTAAGTTTTCCTTCAGTATGGTTTGGTCTGCTAAAAATTTAGCAAATCTGGGATAGAAGATAAATGTGTCTTACTGACAAAAAACAAATGTCTGACTGACATTTCAAAATGCCCCCAAAAAGGCACAAAAATTGCAATGCACCAAAAAATGTCTCAAAAAAGACATAACAACAGGAAAAAAAAATAAAGATAAATGACCCCCTTTAACTTTTTATTAAATGGAACCTGTCACTGCTGTCACTGAAAAAATTAAGTTGCGGGCAGAATCCCAGGTTCACATAGCATAAGGGAAATCTTTCTTCATCTAGTAAAATCTCTGCAGTGTTCATTTTTTCCTTTTCTGAGCAGAGATTTTATTAGCTGAAGAAAGCTTGCCCTTATGCTATAAGAGCTCCGTAGGAACCTGCCCGCAACTTAATTTTTTCAAAAGTGGTGACAGATTCCCTTTAAGTTTAAAAAAATATTTTGAGTGCTCTAGTTTTGATGTTTTTATACTTTTATCAGTGATCCACCGATGTACTGTATATCTTAGGTTGGATTCACACGACCGGTGCCCGCTGTACAGTAGCACGGCGGGCACACGGCAGCGCGCGGTGAGAGGAGGAGGGGGAGAGCGCTGCTCACCCTCGCCCCTCTCCATAGGGATATATGGCGCACGGCGCCGTATGCCCGGAAAAAATAGGACACGTTCGGCACCGCACCGCTCCCATAGAGCACCGCGCGCCCATTGCCCTCTATGGGGGACGTATATCGGCCGTATATACGTTGTCCGTATATACGTCCCCCTTGCGGTAGTGTGAATGCAGCCTAACTGAGAATATTTCTGTAGCTTAAAGGGAACCTGTCATTTATTTACCATAAAAACTAATGATAGGTTCCCATAAAACTCACCAAACTATGCAACATGTCTTTTTGTATAAAAATCCAGGTCTAGCATAAATCACTTTAAAAAAAAAAAGGGTCTTTCCCCCTTTCCCGGGCGCGGCACGGCGCCTGAAAAAGGCGGGGGGGGGGGTGAAGGAGTTGAGAGAGACATTGGCTGTGTGCGACTCACTGAAGAGAATTCCTGAGGGAGGGGGAATGAAGGAGTTGGGAAAGATGGTGGTGAAAGCAACTTTTTTAACCTTAACGACTTGGCCCTCTTTTGTTATTGTGTTTCCATTTTATGTTCCCACCTTTAAAAATCCATAAATTCTTTATTTTCCCATGTGCATAGCTGTGTGTGGGTTTGTTTTCTGTGTAACAAATTGTTCTTTCCAGTGATTGTATTTACTATTCCATGCTGTTTACTGTGGAGCAGAAAAAAATTCCAAGTGTGTTGAAATTGGCAAATATTTGCACCACTTTCTTGTAGGTTCTGTTTTTATGCCTTTCACTTTAAGTTCCAATTGACACCTCCACTTTATTCTTTGGGTTGGTACGATCACAGGGATACCAAATATATATGGGTTTTAATATGTTTTATTAGATTATTAAAAATGAGAACCTTTAGTATAAAAACAATTCTTAAATTTGCCAATCCCTGGCGCGATCCCCAAAAATGTCTTAAACCCAAAGGAAATGCGGCCACAGGACCTTAGTAAATAAGCCCCATTGTTTCTACAATAACCCCGGTAGCTTCATGCAAATCTCACATCAAATTCAAAACCAGAATATGATTAATCTTCAAATAAAGCTGCACAGAAACGTTCCACTTAAAAAATGAGGCCTTGAATACATTTGTAAGATATCCAAGATATTCTGTCAGACCAAAGAAAGTCTGACTTGGATGAAGTGAGTAGGGAGCTTTTTTTATAATAAACTCTTAAAGGAGTATTCTAGGAATCAGCATAATTTATATTTAAATGGGTAATTTAAATTTAAGCTATTATGTAATTAATTGTGATTTAGATTTTTGCTTTCCTTAGCAGAAACATGCTAAAGAATTAAAATGCTACTGGCCCTTTATTCAGTCCTGTGACTTTGTCCCTGTGGAGGAGACACAGGACAGAAGATGGCCGCTGGTCACATGTCCACATCACAGGTCATGTGCCTGTGCAGGTCATGTGATCATCAATATGTTTGGCTGTAGTTGGTTGGTTGCAGTGCATCCAGTATGGCCAGTGTTGTAGTGAGACTTCATCTCAGTGAGGTAATGTGCAGTGATAGAATTACACATCATTACTATGGTAACACAGCAGGACAGTCTGTTACAGGGATCAGAGCATAGGAGAAGTTAATGAGAACTGATAGATCATGGGAGTTGTAATATAATGTGGTGGCCATGTTGGAGATAACTCCACCTACTTTAGAAATGACATCACATTTTGTGAATCATATATGCAAACTATTTTAGATCCATTAAAGGGTTTGTCCATTTTCAGCAAATATTTGTGGTTTGTGTAAGGAAAAAAATATACAAGTTTCCAATATACTTTCTGTATCAATTCCTCACAGTTTTGTAGTTCACTGCTTGCTGTACTGCTATAGAAAGCTTCTTTGTTTACTTCCAGTGGATAAAAATCTGTCCATGTGATGTGATGGACATCCAGGTTGCACAAAATGTTTTCATCACAGGGAGTAATAGGAGATGAGTAGGGGCGGTTTAAGGTTGGTGGGGGCCCCTGGGCGCAAACTGGTGGGGGCCCTTCCAACATTGTTTTTGGAAGTATATATCCCGCCAGCCCCTGTAGTATATAGCCTGACAGCGTGTTGTCATCACTCGCTCCCGGCGTCCCATCACAACCTGCTTCCGCCGAAACAGTGCATCGGCATTGTAACGATCTGGGTCTGGTTTTGGAGTCTAAGTGTTGTAACTTACTTGAGTTATTGCAGGCAGGAATCGTAGTCAGTAAGGACAGCGGTCGGAACACAGGAGAGGCTTAGCAGTACAGAAGAGCAGGTAGGTATCGTAGTCAGGAGGAAGCCGGTGGTCGTTGCACAATAGAGGAGTCAATCGCAGGAGAGAAGGAGACAAGTGAGCCAAAGGTATCCCCCAAGAGAGGGAAGGGAGGAAAGACTATCACAAATGAATAAAAGAGTGAATCTTTATTGATGAAATGTAAAAAACATGATATAGAACAACTTGGTATAAAAAACAAGATGCGAGACAGCGGTGATGCACAGAAAAATTACAGTCGTACACCGAGACAGCATACGGAACATAATAGGAAAGCCTTACATATATATGTTGATGCAATTGAAGGAAATGAGATGGAATATATGAGGCCCTAGGAATACCATAATAAGTCTGGGGTTACGAAGGCTCAGTTGGAGCCGAAACGCGCGTTGGGGCGTGCAGTCGTCCCAGACAGTGGAACACCCTACTCTATCACCTGGTAAGGACTGGCACCTACACAACCCTGGATAACCTACATTTTTTTTCATTTGCCGCATAGGCATGCTATTCACCTTATCAAACTGTCTATTATGGTATTCCTAGGGCCTCATATATTCCATCTCAGTTCCTTCAATTGCATCAACATATATATGTAAGGCTTTCCTATTATGTTCCGTATGCTGTCTCGGTGTATGACTGTAATTTTTCTGTGCATCACCGCTGTGTTGGTCTTGCATCTTGTTTTTTATACCAAGTTGTTCTATATCATTTTTTTTACATTTCATCAATAAAGATTCACTCTTTTATTCATTTTTTGTGATAGTCTTCCCTCTCTTGGGGGATACCTTTGGCTCAATAGACTTCTTTGAGGATTAGACCCTTATGCGCAAACTCTCTAAGGGGCGCCACTTGGCATTTAGGTGGGTACTTGGTACCATTACATGCATGGCACCCATTTCTCTCTTCTCCCCCCTATTCTCCCCATACATGCTGTTCCTTATCGTTTTAAATTGAGAAGGAGACAAGCTAGACTACAGACTGGAAGCACAATAATCTTGCTAGGATGTATGACAAGGCTGGGTTTAAATAGGAAGTCCAATCTAGGAAGGGGTGGAGCAAGGCCAGGGAAACAGGAACTAGGAACAGGAAAGTCAAAAACTAGGCCAAGGATCAGCACTGGAGCTGTCCAGAGTGTTGCTTAGCTCAGTTGTTAGAGCTGCAGCCTGGGACAGCGGAGTCCGCCGGTTCAAGTCCTGACAGGCATTCTCCTCCAGCGATGGCAGCTGTGTCTCACTGACACAGCTCACATCCTAGACCCCTATGCGCAATGTGCATCCCACACAGAGACAGACATTGACTCAGCTGAGCTGAGTCTCTGACTGTTGGAAACTGGTGGGGGCCCCTGGGCTTGAGCCCCTCCTTTAATTCGGCCCTGGAGATGAGTGATAATAATTGCCTGTGCACCTCTATCACATCACATGGACAGATTTCTATCCACTGGGAGTAAAAATAGAAGCTTTTATAGCAGGACAGCAGGCAGAGATCTAGAAAATGGTGAAGAATTTAAGCAGAAAGTATACTGGAAAATTGTAGAACTTTTCCTTACACAAATCATGTCAAATATTTGCTGAAAGTAGACAACCCCTTTAAGTGATTAATGACTTTGAGTTTTGTTGTATTCATTTATTTATAGCATTATGGCTTTTTGTATCAGACAATCATATTCGCAGAATACCCTTTAAGCTGCCAAGCTCTCGGTAAGGATTGGATTTTTTACTCTTTGACTTAGTCACGTAGCAGCGAAAAAGATTTTTTTCTATCTTTTCCACCACGCAGAAGGAGACCCTATTTGCATACCTTTGTGTAAATGCCTAAATTATTAAAAGACATAAACACAAGAGGCGCTTTAGTATGACAGTCTGGCAACTACTTATTTGTATTGTGGATATTGAGGTATAATGATAGAGAATGCTGATAATTTGTCCTCCCTTAGTATACAGCGATGATTGCAGTAATTTTCACCTCTCTTCCACTCAGTAAATTAAATAAATGTTTTCGTTTGACAAATTGGTTAGTCACTGCAGTAAGAAAAGTCTGCTTCTCCGCAGAGCAAATGGGCACTTGTCTACTGCACATATTGAGGCAAGGTCACACACCGCTCTGTGCTGACAGTGTTACAGGGTTACAGTGTTACAGGGTTACACCTGCACCGACCCACAAACACCCCATACTGTATTAGGCACCAAAAATTGTGTATCAGTTATCTAACCACAAAAAAACTCTCTTTATCGTCGCTGAAATAATTGCTTAACAAGCAAGGTCAGTATTTCTTTTCCAAATTGTTAGTGCCGTCCATTAACAAATAAGAATAACAACTGCGAAAAACGACATTAGTGACTGTGTAGTAGTAATAAATACTTGTAATTGTTCCCCTAACCTATCACTCTCATATGCCGCTGCCTAGACTGCTTTATAGCCCAAGTAGTGAAGGGAATTCATTAAAGGACATCTAACAAAAGATTACTGGTGATAATTAGGCTGCTTGTTCTATCTAGGGGACGGTGGGGACTGTCTTTATCAAATTTTCGGGCATCTTTAAAAACGAAATATTAACACGCCAGATTTAACATGCAACGTCCGACAGAATTGTGTTGCAAGCCCTGTGTTAAAGGTGCACCAAAAAAAAAGTTGGTGCACTCTTTCGGAGTAGTACCAGGGGGCACCAGATTAATGAAGAACGTGTGCCAGAAATCCTGAATCTGGCGCCCTCTGCACACTACTCAGGCAACCTGCAATGGGGCACATTTACTTACCTCTCCGAGGAGATCACCCAAAGTCCATTGTTCCGATGATAATGCATTGTGCCGCGATTCACTAAGATGGTGCGCCCGATATCCTGCATGTGTCGCTTCCCTGCCCAGGTCTGCCGGAGTTCACCTTATTCTTCCCGGTGCATGTAAGTGCTTGATCTTGCGACACAATTTGAAAGTTAAATCCTGCGCTCAGTCCGAATCAGTCGGTACGTTCGACGGCATGCCCCGCAATTTCTGTTGCATGAAAGCCGGAGCAGCTGCACCACAATCCGATCGCGTGTGATGCAATCCCCAGTTAAATATCTGTCACAGCGGGTACAAATCCCAAAAAACGCCGGAAAACCTGACGAGAGTGCGGCCGCACTGTTTTTAGTAAATGTGACCCATATAATTTAAAAGATCCAGTGAACTATCAAACAAAGCAAGGACGTAAAAATTTAATTTAGTTAAGAAAAAAAAATGACAACCTCTTTCATACAGACTTTTTAACTGGTGAGGCTGAGGATTGGTATGTTTTTATGACCATAATAATAATGTAAAGGTAATAGCTATCCAGCCCAGTGAACACCTTGTAATGGTACTTATTAGAAGCTCCAAATACATACATGGCTGTGTAGCAGGAAGGGTAATGACTTTCTCATGATGACCACATAGAAGATGAATAACCAAGGCAAGGAATGAACCATGTGTCTCTTTATGCAAGATTAAAACTTCAGCTATGACGTTGCACCTCATCTATCTAAATAGTACATATAGGCACTAGGGATGAGAGGGCAATCATGCTCGCTATCATTTGTTATAATGTGCGCTATCCTCTGTAAAACTGCAGATTCCTCATCATTTAGCAGCATTTTGTACATTCCATCCATATAAACATTCTCATGCCCCTTCCATTTTTTAACCTTCAGAGTATATGGTTTACCATAGTGAGGGGGAGGGGGGCATTTATCAAAAGTGTCTGTTCCAGTTGCCCATAACAACCAATCAGAACTCAGATTTAATTTTATAAACAACTGTTGGTAAATGAAAGCTAAAACCTGATTGGTCGCCATGGGCAACTAGAACAGTTCTGGGGGATATTTATCATGAGGCAGGATTTTGGGCAGTTGTCTATGTGTTAGACTGGCAGGTTTCCAATAGTAGGATTTATAGTCGGGTCTATGTGCAGTGTTACATGCCTTCAGCTGTGTGTGCTCTATGTGAATAGACTGCACCAGTCGCACATATGTTTAACATCTGCTCAAATTTCTGCCTTTTTGTGATGTTTTTGCACAGGAAATTCTCAGATACCTCAAACATAAAATTGAGCAAAAACTTTAAAATTGAGAGAAATCTCCCCCTGTAGTAGCAATGGACCCACATACACCACCTCCTAGGTGGTGTAATTTTGAGATAAAAGTGTATGGAGGAGAGGAGACTGACATAGGCACACACAGGCTGCAGCTGCCCTCTCCCACCCCCAGCACTCATCACACACTGCTCGCAGGGAGCCAGGCAATGTGAATTAATCAAGCAAATCAGCATAGCAGAAGTTATTGGAACCTGTCACCAGATAATAATGACATTCCTGGCAACAGGTTTGCTTTTAAAAGGGCTGCCTTATCAAAGACATTTACCTCTATCAATAGGATGCAAGATATGTAATTATATCACTAGAAGAGAATGTATGACCAATGGTCCAATGGATTCCTATTGATCTTCATTCATTTTGGGAATTCAGGGGGTTTTTGAGCCAGTTGTTTAAATCATTTCACAACTAAACTATCCTGTGGATAGTAGAACAATCCCTTTCATTTTTACTAAACACTATTAAGTCATTCTGGTCCAGGGTGGTGTCAAAAATAGATAAGATTTGTGGTGTATATATTTCCAGAGAACCTGGATTAATGCTTCTATGGCGACCAACTGACACATTTCAACCTAGGAAGTATGACCTACCTACACACTTGTTAGATTGCTTATACCTATGTACTGGGGACAGAATTCTCCTCCAAAGGTGGCACAGCAGAGAGCCAAGGTCCACGGGATAGGCAGCACTTTCTCAGTCCAAATGGATCATCTACAGAAGCTATAACTTGGCTGGACCTTTTGACAATCCATGACCCTCTGGTTTTCCTGAGCTACGAATAATATCGCCCTCCTCATTCAGCTACTCACCATCATCATTCATTTTCAGCTGTGAGGTATACTCCCCCCTTTCACCCCTAATTTCTCCCCTTCTCCTGTGTGCAGGTTCCTGCCTGGGAACTATTCTTTGGACAAGCTCGGTTAACATTTCAGAGTTGAGGTGTTTATTTAAGTTTCGCCAAAATAGTTACTTCTTACTAGATTCGGGCATTGTACTTTATGTCCCATACAGGTTTGGGGATTTTTCTGCACGCCATCCTTCTTGGTTGCAGACAAAAAGGAGGTCATGTACTAGTAAGTACTTTAGCTATTCCCAAATGGTACCTCCAAGCAACAACTTGAATATTTGTTTGGATATGTATGCCCACCAGGCTGCCTCCAAGGTGCTTCAGTCAGTGCCTGACATAAGATGTTTTTTATGTGTCTTTCTTGTTATCTTAATACTTGTCTTAATTCTTGTAATCAATAAAAAGTTAAAACAATAAAGAGTTTTAAAACAAAACATTTCTATTAAAAATTGAAAGCATGTAAATTTTTGTAATGTCTCATTTGTAATGTCTCATTTTTCTTTGGAGGTCTTTATGTATTGACTTCATGGACTCTTGTGGCCTCAACGGTTAAATTATCTGAAGAGTGTTCATCCCAGAATATACCTGTTTCTACCTGTTCATTTTAAGAAGTATGGTATTAGAAAGTGACCTCTCCTAGGCACGGCTAGCTTAATAGTAGACCCAGATGGTTCAAAATCTATTGTATTGTATAATTATCATCCACCAAGGTGTGTCTGAACAGGGATCAGCTCTTCAAAATGACCGTACTTGACCTGGGCCGGGTGCTACAGAACATCTTCACACACAACACAACATGACTTTATCCGATACCTTGGTTAATAGTATATTATTTGTGTATAATAATAATGTCCAGGCAGCTGCATTATCAAAATTAGCAAAGTACCCATGGGGAAACATAACACATCACACCCAGTGACCCATTCCACCCTTTGACTGATTATATACAGGTATGTACAGGTAGGGGTGTTGTCTACATTCTATAAATCATAAGTTACCAAATATAATGATTTCCCGCCCATTTATTTAATCCAACATCTTCACGTCACATCCGGCACTGCAGCCTACACGTTTCATAGTTAACGGAAAAAGGCAGACAGACTCTCCACTTGCTAATAGCTGACACTCACCATTCACTCCTCACTACTGTTATTCTGTTCAAATATGGACCAATATGCTGGAAATGCCTTCCAAGACAAATCATGTCCTTAACATATGACAGGTCTCAGCCATTGATTGGCTAATTGGGCATTTCAAGTCATTTTCTGTAGTATTGAGATGGGTGCATAAAGTGGGGTACACACTATCAAGCATGGCAGCCAGTGGAAAATCGGGGGATATTTTATCTTCATAAGCTATTTCATTATTAGTTACCCATTTGCAGCCCCCATGCATCCCAGTTTTATACAACTGCAACCCCCCAAGTTATAAGTTACAAAAAGGAATTAAATTTTGGCAGAAACCTGGAATACATCTTCAGACAATCCAATGTGAGTTTAATTCTAATTTTACATAATTCGGAAATGATGGTAGGTGGTCCCCTGGACAGGAGCCTCAGAGAAATGATTATGTACATTTTTAACTCTGGAGAGTTTGACATGTTCAAGTGTTTACAGTGTCCATATGAAGACATTTTCATATGTCACAGTAAAAGAGACGAGTCAATTAAAAGGGGTTGGCAACTTATTGAAAACTTTAACGGGTTACTGTAAGACTCTATAGACCATTTTATACTGGTCCTGATAAAGTTTCCTGTACACTCCTGGGAGTTGTAATATTTTCTCAGCCTCTTAATCCATCAGAAGCCAGCAGGACATGGGACCTCATAGGAAGTCCTGCTTACCAGGGGTCATAGTCATGGTTTCTAGAGGCAAATTAGAAAATTTCGGGGTGAGTATAATATGGGTGACCCTATTAGAATCTTAAAGTTTTTGTCTTAAAGGGGTATTCCAGGAATAAGCATACTTCATATTAAAAAGGGCAATAAAATATAAGATAATATGTAATTAGTTGTTATTTAAAATTTAGGTCCCCTGAGCAGAAAATCTCGTGGACATCTACTATAATAATGAATTAAAATGCCACTGGCCCTTTTATCAGTCCAATGATTTTATCCCTGTGTAGGAGACACAGGACAGAAGATGGCCACTGGTCAAATGTCCACATCACATGTCCTGCACCTTCCTGGGCGTTTGGCTGTAGTGGGTTGGTTGCAGTGCATCCAGTATGGCCAGTGTTGTGGTGAGACCCACCTCAGAGAGGTAATGTGCAGTGATAGCAGTTACACATCATTACTATGGTAACAGAGCAAGAAAGTCTATTACATCATAACTGGGAGCAGAGTGTAAGAGGGATGAGCTGTTACTGAGAACTGAAGGATCATGGGACTTGTAGTTGTAGTTGGCGGCCATCTTAGAAATAACTCTGCCTACTTTATAAAGCCCATAAAATGTTGTGACTCATAAAATCATTCTATTTAAACTCCATTTTGTGATTTATGACTTTGAGTTTTGTTGTATTAATTTATTTATATCATTATGGGCTTTTGTATCAGAAGTTCATATTCCCGAAATACCCCTTTAAACTTACCCTGTTAAGTCAGTAGACTGAGGAGAAGCTGAACAATGGAGCTGTCTTCCACGACCGGCTCATATTAAAAACATAGCACTTCACGAGGGCCCTTGTTCACGCTGCCCGTGGTTTTGGCAGCTAACACTTTCCCTTTAAGGCTGGTTAGTGTATTAACCTGCAGCCATGTGGATGGCATCTACAGTAAAATACAAGTCTGCTGAACCTCCATTTGCTAATGCAAAATTAAAACCTTCCATGCATTATATATGGAAAAGCTTAATCTGCACATTTCACATTTGTACAAAAACATCTAACCTACACGGAACTATTTTGCACTTGGCAAACGCTGCAGAATGCAATAAAGTATTCCGACATTTGTCATTTTCTGTAAGAAGCGCATTGTTCTGCAAACACTTCCATAGACAAATACAGGATATGGCAGAGAGCCCGCATTCATCACTAAAATCGTGTCTGCACAGAGCACTATTCTAATGATGTATGGAGAAGGCACACAATACCAAATAGTAGTTTAAATAGCCGAGCTAAAGGTGCCAGTTTGTTATGTTTTAGGTTTAAGGGACAGTCTCATTTTCTGTCTTGATAATTAGAGCAGTTTCAAGGATGTGGTGGAATTTTGGAGGTTGAAGGATATTTTTAGAAGGTATCAGACAGTTTACTTAAAGGGCTTTACTGAATCTATTAAAAGGGATTTATGAGGAGCTGAGTCGTGCACCAGGGAAATATAAGCAGGTCCACTGGTGGCAGACAGTAATGGGGAGAAGCAAAAAAAAATTACTGACAAGAATAGAATTAAACAGGGTTCATGTCCTTGCTTACTACACTGTGCTTCACCCCAGACAGGGGAGTAACTTGGAGACGCTGGGCCCTATAGCAGACTTCTGAATGGGGCCCCCTGCCCTTTCAAAAATATACATCTTTACACTCACACATGTTTACAAGTATACAATCATACACATGCATACACTCATATATACACACATTTATATACTTATATACACACATACATCACACTACATCTACACTATTATACACACATTTATAAATCCTTACGCACATACACACATTTATAACTTCATGAGCACACATTTATGCATTAATATCTACATTTCTACACTTATACATACAGTAAATACACATCTTATGCTCACATACAGTACATACACATTAAATAAAACATACAGATAGTATATATAGTTCATATTATTACACAAATAGTATATACACACCATATATACACATGTGTAAAGTATTTACACACCTTATATACACATTCAGCATAAAACACATACATACAGTATATACACATCATATATACACACATACATATAGTACCATATACAGGCATACAGTAAATAAACAAACACATACAGTATATACACATCTTACACCATACTTCATTTATAGCATATACACATCACATATACACACACATACAGCACATATACACACACATACAGCACATATACACATCTACATACAGTGCCATTTACAGACATACAACATATACACACCATATACACACACATTTAAAGCATATAAACATCAAATATACATTTATACAGTCAAACCCACACATGTATTTACTAACTGTCAGGCTGCATTCACACACATGTATGGGGGACATATATACGGCCGACGTATATACGGCCGATATACGTCCCCCATACACTTCTATGGGCTCACGGCATGGTACGGGCCGTGGCCCATATGTTCCTATGGAAAGGGGAGGGGGTGAGCGGCACTCACCTCTTCCTCCTCCTCTCCCCGCGCTGCCCTGTGCCCGCCGTGCTACGGTGCGGCGGGCACACAGCAGTGTGCATGTAGCCTCAGACTGTCTTTTCTCCAGAGCCCAGTAGCTGCTGACCACATGGGGGAAGTGGGTGGCAGAAAGAGAGAAATGAGAGATTCTTAGTTCTTAGATTTTTTTGTCCATTCCCCGACATTTCTTCTCTGAGCTGCTGGCTTAGATATGTACTACGGAATATACAGTATAATATGCATGTAATGGTGCACATTCTCCATTCTTCAGTGTAGCAGATTGGGTGGCTGGGTCCACTGTCACTGAGGGCCCTTTAGCAGTTGCTATGACGCCATTGAAATGCAGTATATTTACCTTTTCATTTCTAGTGTTATTTATTATGTGGATAGGGATTTATTGTACACTCTCAACTTTGGTTTTCTTAGGTACAGTATACACGTTGCACCATAATAAATGAGCTGTTCAAATCCCAACTGTTAAGGAGAAGTAGGAATTTTTAATGTAATATATATATATTATACCTGAGTAATCAATGCTGTCAATTTTGATACCGATCTACTAATTGGGATCTCTGCCATCACTTCAGTTAGACTTCTGTTATTTGAAACAGAATATATAGCACTGCTGCTCCTGTCCTATTTTTCCCCTCAAATATCGGAAGTAAATATAAAAATAATAAAGAAGTTATACTTAACCTAACTTCCAGTCCACCATGTTGCCTTCCATCACCAATGGCCTCTATTGGTATATAGAGGCATAGCCAAATTCTGCAAAGTACACAAAAAGGTGGTCTACTATTTGAGAAGACCACGGAAATGGTAAGGCTTACAATAGTTCCTCGGGAAAGGGGAAGCTAGCAAAATACATAAATGGTATATCTAACATCAGGAACACTTCACCATTGAGAATATTAAAGGCGCACATATAGAACAGAGGACATCCTGAAGAAAGGCTGGTCTCATGGTCTTGCAGCATCTACTGTACATTTTATTGCAAATAGAGTTGCATTAACAATACAAAAAATATGCAGTTTTTGTCTTTATTGAGAATCAAAACACTAAACCAGCTACAGGTCTATGCAGGGGTGTACAAGCCATGAGGCAAGTTGAGCCTCTTGCCTCAGGCAGCACCACCTACAGCATCAGAGGTGCAGTTATATGATACAAAGCAAGATCTTGCTATGTCAGCATAGGTTTGAAACATTGAATGAGAGAACCCACTTACTAAAAAATAACCTTATCTATAGCTTGCCTCAGGCGTTAGAGAGTTTAGATTTACCCATGGGTGAACATTTATATTTAACTAGAGATGAGTCTGATAAGGCACACTGGATCCATTTATGTAATCCCTGTCCCTACACAGTGATTCAATGAAGCAGGAGTTGTGCACCATGGCTTCATTGCACTTGCGCCGTACCTATAGCGCATGTGCAGTGAAGCTAAACTATACTAGAGCGGCTTCATTGCTTCAGTGCACAGGCACCGAGAACTCCAGGCTGAGGTAAGTATAGGAGCTCGCCCCTATCTCTAACTGTTTAGTAAAATAAAGTGGCTGCTGGTAACAGAAGAAGCAGAAAATAAGAGTAGAAGCACAACTAACTGATATTTGTCACCCATTCTATGGTCATCCATAACTTCAACCCAGAAACCCACGCTTTCTACGATCTCCTAAAGACCTCACAGACTTAAACCTTTTCAGAAATTTCTAGTAAAATTCTTGGATGACAATCCTAGCAAAACAGTATACTGTAGTGGCACACAATGTAATATCACTTTCTTTTAAGTTTATTAAGCTTTTTTGTATTCCACTAATAACCTATTACTCTTTACCGTGAGGGTAGCAGATTATATGTAGCAATGGCTTTTTACACTTTACCTATAGATTACTTCTTCATTAGGTACAACCATGTGATATTGTCTCTTTATGTTATTAAAAAGTGCAAAATTTGGTGGCAAAAAAAAATGATAAATTAGAAGGAAATTGTATTTGTAAGGTTGTAACTTAGAGCATTACCTTGCAAGTATATTAGCAGCTATCATAGTATATCGGGACAGGTTTGCCCTTATAATGATCACATTTAGCTTTTGGTGACAGCTGCCATATGAGATTACTCCCAAATATCTGCCCACAAAGACCCAGATTTATTATGGCTAAATCATTCCTTCCCCGACACCTGTCGGAGCATAGAAATAATAAATAAATAAATTTTGTAACCGGTGCCTAAGAATAAACAGGTATTATTTTCATGTAGCAGAAGGTGGGCCCCCAGAATCAATTTTAGTGGTCGGCCCTAGGCCCCCAGTCGGACCCTGCATTGTGACATACAGCTATGTAATATATGAGTGCCACGGCCTTGTCTAATAATGAAGAGTCTGATTTACATGTGTTACGTCTCATATTTTCTGCATAAAAACCCTACAAAGAAAGTGGAGCACAATCAGCAGAAAATTCTGCGTGTAGCATGAGTGATCTGCCATTAAAAGTAAAATAAATTATAGGTGAATAAGAACCTGTGAATGAGACATGGAATAAAATATGCAATGGAGCATTTCACAAAATTGAAACATTTCAAGTCGAGTCCGTATATTAATCGTGGAGTACAGATCTCAATATGAATAAAATATGAAGAACTTCCTCGTAGTAAATCAAGTCAGATCCATGGCATGCATCTTGATATCTTTGCTTGATGTTCTACAGCTTTTCAGAATATTTTGTGTTTTTATCTTATTTTGAGATTACCACTTTAAAGGAAACCTACCATTAGCTTTTATGCATTATGAAGCAAACATACCTTGAGAATTCTGCAGCTACACTGATGCAGAAACATATCTTATTTAATCCCTGAACTGAGTGGTTTTGCTGAAAAAACTATTATAAAATTATGATAATGAGTCTATGTTGTTCCTGTGGCTGCATCAGTGCTTCTCCTCACCCTAACTATGTACTGCTCCAGCCTTGTCCTGCCCATCATAACCTGAGAATATGACATCACTGTGTTGTCCCTGACAGGCAGAAGTAATCAATCACTTCACCATACCCCAGTTGCTGTGTATAAGTAACCTAGCTCAGGTTGATGAGTCATGTCTGGATAGTTAAGTCATGTGGAAGTAATGTGTTTATGTACGGCAGGCAGTATGCACCCAGCTATCCCAAGGTCTTGAATTTTATAATAGTTTTTGATCAAATAAATTAAGCAAGATATGTTTCTGCATCTGTGTAGCTACAGCATTCTCAGTTTGGTTCACAATGCATAAAAACAAATGGTAGATTTCCTTTAAGATCTCTTCTTAGTAATTTTCTCACTTACCCCCGATGGTCTATGTAATAAGCCATTTGTCCTTTGGGGGGTCTGCACTTTCTCGGTAACCCTGCAGCTATAAATGTCGAAGGGAGAAAGACAATAATGGTGGCAGTCCACAAGCATGAGCTGTTGTGTGCTTCCCAACTTTTCTCACAGCTGCTTCAGTAGGCATGATGGATCATTGTTTTTCTGTCTATGTTTGGCGTTGCTTTGGCACAGTTATGGTACAAACAGAATGTTTTGTGACTTTCCATTGGGTCAAATGTACATAGGACAGTGCAAAGTGACTTTGACATGGACCCTGATTGTACCAAATTCATTATTTGCACAGCCTGTTTTTTTTTACAATATGGCTGAATTCATGATTTGTGACTTTCCATTTAGGCGCAAGTTTTGGCGCAAGTTGACGCCAGTCTATAGTCTATGTGCTGTGGCTTTTGGTGGTTTTTATGCCTTTTTATGCAACTGTCACAGACAACTCCCATAATCTAAAACACTGCTAGCAAATTTATTAAAGGCCAAAGCCACTTTAATGAATGTGACAGCAGCTGCGCTCCAACTGGTGCAAGAATGGTGCAAGAAGCAGATTTAATAATCAACATGTGTTATTCAATGAATTATCTTTCAATGGAGTGTTGCTTTAAAGGAAATGTACCATTTGATATTATGCATTGTGCACTAAACATACATTGAGAATTCTGTAGCGACACTGATGCAGAAATTGATGCAAAAACAATTATAACATCCTTGGGAAAGCCCAGGTTGCTTCAGCCTGCTGTTCATAAACACATTACACAGAGCTTTCTGAACTGTCCAAACTGGACTAATCAACCTGAGCTGGATCACTTATACACAGCAGCTGAGTGATGGTGCAGTATTTGACTAGTTCTCCCTGTCAGGCACAACAAAGCGATTCTCTCTAGAGCAGTGCATACTTAATATGAGAAGAGAAGTCCCGACCCCCAGCACAGAAGCGATAGAGCTTAATTATCATAATTTTATATTTGTATTTTCAGTAAAACCACTCAGTTCAGAGTTTATGATCCTGTATCAGTGTAACTACAGCATTCTCAAGGTATGTTTACTTCATAATGCATTAAATCAAATGGTAGGTTTCCTTTAATGAATGTGCAGGTCTAAATACATCAGACTAAAATGATTGGACACTCCAGGACAGGGCCATCCTAACCTTCCGTTCCATATGATGACCAGCGTGCACACCATCTATCAAAAAACATTTTTATCTCATGTGTCTTTGTTACACTCATGTTTAACATTACAGAATAATATTAATATTTACCGTATTCTATTTTTCTGAAGATACACATAACAAAACTCTATAATCTGTGTTTTTTAGTTAGTTACCAAAGTAACTGTGTCTTTGCAATGTCTGACTTCTATTTTTGTATTTATGTACTCTCATACCCCTTAATAAAAATTAGTTTTATCATTTATTAATTTTTTAAAAAAGTCCATAAATATCACATAATCACTACACCCCCTGGTGAATGTGCTGCATTGCGTAATATTATATATTTTTTTTAATCATTTCCAATATAAAAAAAATGTCCAGACATGATGGCCAGGCCGGCTCCAGGTTTTAGTGGGCCCCTGGCGACAGAGCCCTAGTGGCCCCTTTAGGGCCATCTCCAGTAGTCACACTGGCCCTCCCCCGCGTTACACATTCCTCCCCTCCCCCGGTGTATACCACTGACCCCTCCTATCCTGTATACACACTCCCCCTCCCCTATATACAACATGCCCCCCTCCCCCTGTATACACCTGCACCCCTCCCTGTATAACATGCCCCCCTCCCCTGTATACACACTGCCCCCTCCCCTGTGTAACCGTGCCCACCTCCCCTGTTATACACCTGCCCCCCTCCCCTGTATACACGTCTGCCCCATCCCCCTCCTGTATACACTCTGCCCCCCCTCCTGTAATGACCACTGCCCCCTCCCGCTGTATAACCTGCCCCCCCGCCCTCCTGTATACACTCTCCCCCCCTCCCCCTGTATACATCACTGCCCCCCCTCCTTACACATGCCCCATCCCCTGTAACACTCTGCCCCCCCTCGTATACACTCGCCCCCCTCCTCTGTATACACACTGCCCCCCCTTACACAATGCCCCCTCACCCCGTAACACACTGCCCCCTCCCCCTGTATACACAGGCCCCCTCCCCTTATACACACTTCCCCTCCCCCCTGTATACACCCCCGGTGCCCCACCCGTCACCCTGCCTACACACTGCCCCCCTCCCCCCCTGTATACACAGTGCCCCTTCCAATGTTACACACTGCCACCCCCCTACCCTGTAATACACTCCCCCTGCCTCTCGGTATACACACTCCCCCTACCCCCCTGATACCCACTGCCCCCATCCCCTGTAACACTGCCTCCCCTCCCCTGTAACACGCCCCCCACCCTGTATACACACTTGGCCCCCACCACTTTACACACGCCACCCCCTACCCCTGTATCACACTCCCCCTCTCCTGTATACACACTCCCCCTACCCTTAGACACACTGACCCCCATCCCCTGTACTAACACACTGTCCTCCACTCCTCTGTATACACTCTGCCCCCCACCCCCCTGTAATACACTCGTGCCCCCCTCCTGTATACCACTCATGCCCCCCCCCTCGTATACACATGATCCCCCTCCCATGCCTAACACACTGCCCCCCTCCTCCTGTATAACTCTGTCCCTCCTCCCCGTATACCACTGCCCCCTTCCTCCTGTATACACTCGCCCCCTCCTCTGTATACCCTCTGCCCCCCTCCCCTCCTGTATACACTCTGCCCCTCCTCCCCTTGTATACACACTGCCCCCTCCCCCTGTATACACACTGCCCCCTCTCTGTATACACTACTGCCCCCCACCCTCTGTATCCTCTGACCCCCCCTCCTCCTGTGATACCACTCTGCCCCCTCCTCCCCTGCCTGTATCACTCTGTCCCCCTCCTCCCCCTTATACACACAGCCCCCCATGTCTCTCACCCCCTTGCCCCCTGTCCTGTCTCCCCCTCACCTCACGGATGCAGCTCTCTCCGTGTGGTCACTGCTTTTCCGCAGTCATGTGACTATTACATCACGCAGGTCCTTCAGCTTGTGGGAAAGCAGTGACTGCAAATATTCTCACACGATCTGTGTCCGGAGGATCAGGGCCCGGCATTGCCCGGGTTAGCCGGTCTGCTGATGGCAGATATATCAAAGGGCCAACACCACTTTAATATATCTGTAGGAAGCAGAGACTGCAAAGGCAATCAAAGGGGGTTATTTAAGGGGGTTATTTTTGGAGTTCCTCTGCTCTCTTAAAGTGGCTTAGGACCTTTAATAAATCTAATCAGTGTCTGTGAATTTTACATACAAATTGGATCTTTAGGTTTGTACTTAACTTGAATTTGTAGTAAGTTGGAACAGGTGTATTTTATAATTGTAACTCCAGATAAAAATTTTTTTGTCCTTGTGGCAAATGGATTTTAAAAACTTTGTCATGGGAACAAGGATGATCGATAAAGTTCATTACAGAAACCTTTCACGTACAGGGCTAAAGAAAGCATCAGAGAGCTTCCCCGTGGGTAGAGAGGACCGTCGGTAACTATGGAGCATCTGTAAATTGGGTGTCCTTAAGTCGGGGACCATCGCAAAATAATTGTAAAAGACTAAAAATTGGCAATCAAATACACTGGGATAGTCGAGTGACTGTGCCATTTTTTGAATCGAGTGATTATGCCTCTGGTAGATCAGCTTAGCTGTCATTGCAGCTAAGGTGGTCCTACAGAATATCACCTTGGGGGGGGGGGCCTTAATAATATGTAAGTTATACTTTTCAATTTTACATTTGCAAAAGCAGATATTCTCTATTTACTTGATACTTTGTGCTGATATGTCACAATGTTGCATGTAGGATTTTAACATGAGGAGAAGTTGAGGAATACTTTTGTACCCACTGCTTATATAAACCACAGAAAGGACTATCCAAACAATCATGGGTCGAAATAGCTAGAATTCCTGAATGTAGAATCATATGAACCATATATTGATTAGATTTTGAGCCCAATTGGGGACAGGGACTGATGTGACGAGCTCTGTTCAGCCGTGCATAATCTGTCTGCTATAAAATAAACGAATTACAGGCGGTCCCCTACTTAAGGACACCTGACTTACGACGACCATAGTTAAAGACGGACCCCCTCTGCCCCTTCTGACCTCTGGTGATCTCTCTGAATTTGTAGCTCCCGACTACAATGACAGCTGAAGGTGTCTGAATTGAAACTTATTGATAACCCTTGGTCCAATTACAGTAAAAAAAATTTGAAACTCCAATTGTCACCGGGGCCAAAAACATTTTTTGGTCTGGAATACATTATAAAGATACAGTTTCGACTTACAATACAAATTCAACTAAGAACAAACCTATGAAACCATACTGGTATGTAACCCGGGGACTGTCTGCATTATACCTTATATCCGAGTGATGACACAGGACATCAGAGGCTGGCTTTTAGATGACAGCAAAAATTGCTCAGAGATTCTCATTTAAATAAAGCCTTTTATGACTATTACAAATAATTGATATTGTGGCAATGCTAATTGTAATGTAGTTGCCACTGTACAATAAGCCTATGAAATCCCTATTAGGCCTATTAAGTCAGGGATCAAAATAAGCCTCATGATTCGAAGAAAGATCAATGAGGACATTCTTAACCAAATTGCTGATCAACAACTAAACAAATTGCTGTCCTCCAAGGGAAATAGCTGCAAAAATCTCAATGTATCGGAGCTGGCGTTCACTAAAAATGCATGCAGACATCATTCCAGTAAAGAACTATAAAGAAAATTTGTTAGGAATGATGTCAGCAGTTTTTCATTATGATTCATTAGGTACAAGATTAATCACTTTTGAAATCTTTTTAGTTCTGATGATCCAGACTATGTCCATGACTATGCAGGGCTGTCATTGTGCCTGAGCTCTAGTAACTGCATTTTGTGATATACTTTCTGTAACCCATGGCCATAGGCAGCAAATAGACTGATGTCTAGGAGTGTTTTACATTCTGTACCCTATAGGATATATGGATTCAGAAAAAAGGTGAAAATGCTGCAAGTTAAATTTGACACAATATAATAAGTTTGACTATGAATATCTCTCTAGCATTGCCTCTTCTAAATCAATCTCTTGCACTTTTAGATGTTAAAAAAATTGCCTGTCAAATTAATATGCAAATGACTAATTTTTCCAGAGATGAGTCACTTTTTGGCTGAGATGATCACACGGAGGCTAGAAGAGAAGTGGCAATAATGAAGAGATGCCCATATATTTGGCTTGATAGTACTAGAAACTATTTACACTTTCATAAGAAAAGAAAATCTCTTCCTTCATTGATCACATCAGATTGTGGTTTATATAAAACTGGATGACTTCTTCCCGGCATACAGCAGCGTGAGGTGGGTAAATCTACAAGCTACAGCAGATAATGGTCTTTATCCAGAGAAGCAGGCACAGCAGAGCTGAAAGATAGTTTTGGCTGAGATACGCAAGCTGAGAATGTCATTGTGGTTATATGCATTCCATGGATCTCATCATCTTTTATTTCTGAACTGTCTCATCTCTCTTTCTAGGTCAGATATAGTGAACATTCCAGAAGTTAAATGAATGTGTATAAAACCTTGTCCCTGATAATCTAAGCACATTGCCAGTACACAGGATCTCACAGCACCAGAGGAATCACAAGTCTGCTAAGAAGGTCCCCACCCACACTGACAACCTAGCGATTGACAGGAGCAAAAACAGAAATAAAACTGAGTAAAATTGTAAAATAAGGGGTTTAAAAATTATCTTTAACAGAAGGGATTGAATTTGAGAATTTTCTTATGGGCAAACCCCTTTAAGTAACTACCCTAAAGAGAATAATACTATGGATATTAAGATCAACATTACAATCTATTGTGTTCAGCAATTTCTACATAACGTAACATTAATCAAAACATAAGAGACCCGGATTATGGTGTGAACATTGTATAGGGCATTCTGCTGCATGATTGGCTCCAGAGCTGTCGCTCGTATGAAAGGCATAGCAGCGGCGAGGTCAGATCATGTTTTGATGTAATCTGCTTGACGCTCATATTAATTATCTCACTTGACAGAGGAAATGTTCTGTGTGTATAGTTAATGCTTATAATGGAAGGCAGCTGCAGACCTGAGGTTAAAAGAGAGACATATCTAAATCTTCTCTTGTATCTAAATTGTATGTTAGAGAAGAATATCCGTACTGGCGGAGACACTCTACATCAATTCTTCTCAGTCCAATCTACAACATTACATTACGGTCATGAAGTGTCCTGATTATTACTGTAAATGTCTTGGAGTCATAGAAAACTTTCATTTACTATTTCCTGTTTTTGTTTTTACATTATCGCTTTGCCCTTTCAATATGACCACATCAGTCTTCACAATCATATATTGATCTAGATGTAATTATTTTCATTTATTAAAGGGTTGGCGAGACTGTAAAAAAAGACAATGGTGGCTAGGGCTGCTTAAAAAAATAAACATGTACTACGTCCTGGTGCCCCTCCCGCGTCCCACGATGCTATTGCTCGGGTTGCCCATGTAATAAACAGGGGCACGGAACCGCTCAGCTTCTGGCCGGTCTAGGTGGCCCACCCATCCACTTGAAACAACGCTGGGAATTGGGATGTTGCGAATAAGGGACCGGCATGGCCGGCCACCAGGCGCTGGCGAATCTGCATGTAGTGCGGCTTCATGTATCCCTGTTTGTTTACACGGAGAGCGGACTGGAGCGATGGCATCGTGGGACGCCTGGAGGTCACTGGTAGGTAAATACATGTCTATTTTTTTAGAGCCCCTTCTAGCCACCATAGTTTTGTTACAGTCCCAGGACCACCCCTTTAATGCATATGTGGGGATATGCTCTGTAGTACTGTGAAAGTTCTAGTAAAGGTCTGAGCTGCTTGGCTTGGTTCCAGTATGATGGTGTGTAATCGTAGGTTCCAGCTAACGTAGGAGTGTACTCAGCAATTCAGGAGCCTTCATCAGCCCATGGTGAAGTATTCTCCATGTCATTAAGGCATACCGAGGACACTGAATGGCTGAAGCAGGTCCTGTGGCCGATCTATTTATTTTGATAAGGGAGACCCTTTAAAGGAAATGTACCATCAAATTCCATCATGTTAATCCAGGCACACTTACTAATAGATCCAGGCACCGTGACTGTGACAATCTTCTTACATGTGTTATTCATGGCCTCCTTCCTTCTAAAATCAACTTTTAAAATCACAAGTGCTGAGGCAGCATGCAGGAGGGTGAGACAATGTAACAGTCTGGAAAGCCAGATCACAAGGGTTATGGAAGGCTCATATTAATGTAGTTGATATTAGAAGAGTAGAGGCCAGATAACAAATTTAAGGAGTTACCACGTCACAGTGCCTGCATCTATGAGTAAGTGTCCCTGTATTATCATGATGGATTTGATGGTAGATTTATTTAAAGGGGTGTTTAGGAATCCTAACAGCCTCATCATAGGGTAAGCGAAATAAATCTATATGTGTACATACTCTGCTCAGGCTACAGGTTTTCAACCTCATGATGGTCACCTCTGCCAAGCCCACTGAGCTGTTGGGGTCCATGGGACCTGCCTCGCCAGTCAGTGTCATTGGTAGGCCTTGATGACATAGAAAAAGTGATCTCAACTTGTCAAATGATGCTCATGACTACTAATGTGAGTAACAGACCCTTGACACTTCCTACCTCCCAGAACTACCGATTACTACCACAATGCGGAACTGGAGCCAGAACACGCTCAGGTTAGAGTAGGCTCATTTTCATAAAGTTGATTTTAGAAGGAAGGAGGCCATGGATAACACATATAGAAGTATTACCATAGTTCTCAGTGCCTGATCTATGAGTGTTGCTAGTGTATCCATGCTTCATTTTCATGGTAGTTTTCCTTAAATCTAGAAAAGTCTACATCCCTGGCAAGTTGAACACAATAAACCCGGATACTCAAGTTTTTCGTGATCTATTAGGATTCAGTGAGACTAAACTTTTTTCATTCCCCTCCAGGTCATCGCCACTGTATGGAATAGCGATTTTGGTCACCAAAACTGAACCGTTTTTTAGCCTGAACCCTGATTTCTCAGTCTTTGGCAATTTTTTTTATTAGTATAATTCCACATTTTTGCAAAATCAAAATTGCTTTGATCATCTCTACTGCTATGAGCTTCATGGACCACTTGCTGAGAATTCGGCAGCAGGTAGAGATCATACTTTACTTTCTGTCGGGTCTGTTCCCTGTTCCCTCAATAAAGCTTAGAATCCATTGGTCCTATACTGGCTTTAAATGAGTCTTCTAAACCAGACGCCCCTTCTAAGGGGATTTTCAAAGAAAATGTTTTTTTCTCTTTCACATGGCCATCAATAATTTCTCTGAAAGTAGGGGGTGATCTTCTCAAAGAAAAAATCCAAGTATGGGTAATATGTGGTGGAATAGCACAAAGGGAGATTTTACTATAGATTAAAAATTATTATGCTATAGTTACCAAGTTTTACATGTTTTGAAAAATGAACAGAGTAACTGAAAAGAACATCAGTTTTAAAGATTAGTAATTTTTGTCCCACACAGCCATATTATCAACACTGGGGCAGATTTTTCAAGCTCTGTTTGAAAGTCAGAAAATTTCTAGTTGCAACTAGAGATGGGCAACTAGAAATATTCTGACTTTCAGACAGCTTGAAAAATCTGTCCCATTATCTCATTTTAATTGTCTTTTATACAGTGAAACGGTTTTAAATTCGTTGTCATTCATTGTGTGGTCTACAGTAATGAGACTTTACATGCCCTCTATATATCATGATTTTATATAAGTTTGTTTCCTTCTATTATTTAGGTGTAACCCTAGATTTACAGCTATTATTAGACCTTGTCGTATATGTCACAATGTTCAACAACTAATTAGAAATGTCTTTAAACTATTATACGGGGGAGGTCATACAGGCCTATAATCAGTAACTGACATCAAATGCTGCATCCCACACCTAAACCCTCATGTAATAATGGCTTCATACTCCATAGTCACCGGAACCAGTTCTGTCCAGCTTCCCATTTCTGTTAATACTCTCTGCTAAGACCAATAGGCCACACTGTTATCTATAACTCAAAACTGTCCCTGATCCAATGGGCTCTGCTGTCTTGGACCATGGAAGATATGTCCGGTCCTCCTCCAGATGTGGATAGAGTTGAATCCAATAGTGTTGGCTCTTCACTTCATTACTGTGTCTCGGCTACTGCTGTGTGCAAATCCGGCAGGAATGATACGATGATGTCATCATGCCTACCAGATTCACAGTCACTCATAGCCATGGCAAAGATGCAAGAAGGATTGACAAATGGGTAAACTGTATTTTTTTAATAATACAGTAACAAGGAAAGGAGAATCAGAGGGAGGGGTGCAGAAAATGATGGCATAATTAAGTAGGTAGAGGGAGGTTAAATGAAATAACTTAATATGAGTAGAAGATCAAAAGTAAAGGAGGCATCATACATGAGGGGCCAATAGAAAAGAGGATCTTATGAGAAGAGGAACAAAGGGGGTGAGATTAAAGAAGGCATTGGGCACATACTAAGGGCCTTGCATTAGTTCACTTGGGCCTTTGCACACTTTAGTGCAACTGCTTGCACAGTTTATTAAAAGGGGAAGTGTGGCGGCACCAGTGTCGCACGCGTTAGGTACCATGACAATACAAATTTTCTGCATGAGGGGGCGTTCGGGCTCTGTCACCGTGTGGCCACATTAGGATCAGCACAGTCCGACGAAATGTGTCACGCGGCCACATGGTGAAGGTGCACCAAAAAAGTGGTGCACCTGTGTGGCGATGTGCATTGGGTACCAGTATCCTGAAGACCTTGCGCAGAAGATGCTGGTATTTCAAATGGTGGTCCAGAGGAGGGGCATGTTAACAAGGAGGAGAGTCCACAGTGTGGATAGGCACACAGAAAAGGAGGCTCCTTACATGGTGGTAGAGTGTACAGGAAGAGGACATTGTATAAGTGGGGACTCACAAGGCAAACATACAATGTGAGGGCCATAAGGGGTATTAAATCTATAGAGAACTAGGGGGGACATATGGAGAAGGATTAGTATATTAAACAAGGTATGTTTACTTCATAATGCATTAAATCAAATGGTAGGTTTCCTTTAATGAATGTGCAGGTCTAAATACATCAGACTAAAATGGTTGGACACTCCAGGACAGGGCCATCCTAAACCTTTCCTTCCATATGATGACCAGCGTGCACCACCATCTATCAAAAAACATTTTTACCTCATGTGTCTTTGTTACCTCATGTTAACATTACAGAATAATATTAATATTTTACCGTATTCTCATTTTTCTGAAAATACACATAACAAAACTCTTATAATCTGTTGTTTTTATACTAGTTACCAAAGTAACTGTTCTTGCAATGTCTGACTACTATTTTTGTATTTATGTACTCTGATACCCCTTAATAAAATTAGTTTATCATTTATTAATTTTTTAAAAAAGTCCTATAAATATCACATAATCACTACACCCCCTGGTGAATGTGCTGCAATTGCTTTAATATATATATTTTTTTAATCATTTTCCAATAATAAAAAAAATGTCACAGACAATGATGGCCAGGGCCGGCTCCAGGTTTTAGTGGGCCCCTGGGCGACAGAGCCCTAGTGGGCCCCTTTATGGGCCACTCTCCAGTAGTCACACTGCCCCCTCCCCCCCGCGTACACATTCCTCCCCTCCCCCTGTATACACACTGCCCCCCCTCCTCCTGTATACACTCTGTCCCCCTCCTCCCCCTGTATACACACAGCCCCCCATGTTCTCCCCCTTGGCCCCTGTCATGTCTCCCCCTCACCTCACGGATGCAGCTCTCTCCGTGTGGTCACTGCTTTTCCCGGCAGGTCATGTGACTATTACATCACCGCAGGTCCTTCAGCTTGTGGGAAAGCAGTGACTGCAAATATTCTCACCACGATCTGTGTCCGGAGGATCCAGGGGCCCCGGCACTTGCCCGGGTTAGCCGGGTCTGATGATGGCAGATATATCAAAGGGCCAACACCACTTTAATATATCTGTAGGGAAGCAGAGCTGCAAAGGCAATCAAAGGGGGTTATTTAAGGGGGTTATTTTTTGGAGTTCCTCTGCTCTCTTAAAGTGGCTTAGGACCTTTAATAAATCTATCAGTGTCTGTGAATTTTACATACAAATTGGATCTTTAGGTTTGTACTTAACTTGAATTTGTATGTAAGTTGGAACAGGTGTATTTTATAATTGTAACTCCAGATAAATAATTTTTTGTCCTTGTGGCAAATGGATTTTAAAAACTTTGTCATGGGAACAAGGATGATCGATAAAGCTTCATTACAGAAACCTTTCACGGTACAGGGCTAAAGTAAAGCATCCAGAGAGCTTCCCCAGTGGGTAGAGAGGACCGTCGGTAACTATGGAGCATCTGTAAATTGGGTGTCCTTAAGTCGGGGACCATCTGCAAAATAATTGTAAAATGACTAAAAATTGGCAATCAAATACACTGGGATAGTCGAGTGACTGTGCCATTTTTTGAATCGAGTGATTATGCCTCTGGTAGATCAGCTTAGCTGTCATTGCAGCTAAGGGTGGTCCTACAGAATATCACCTTGGGGGGGGGGGGGGCCTTAATACATATGTAAGTTATACTTTTCAATTTTTACATTTGCAAAAGCAGATATTCTCTATTTACTTGATACTTTGTGCTGATATGTCACAATAATGTGCATGTAGGATTTTAACAATGAGGAGAAGTTTGAGGAATACTTTTGTAACCCACTGCTTATTATAAACCACAGAAAGGACTTATCCAAACAAATCATGGGTCGAAATAGCTAGAATTCCTGCAATGTAGAATCATATGAACCATATATTGATTAGATTTTGAGCCCAATTGGGGACAGGGACTGATGTGACGAGCTCTGTTCAGCGCTGCATAATCTGTCTGCTATATAAATAAAGGAATTACAGGCGGTCCCCTACTTAAGGACACCTGACTTACAGACGACCCATAGTTAAAGACGGACCCCCTCTGCCCCTTCTGACCTCTGGTGAGTCTCTCTGAATGCTTTGTAGTCCCAGACTACAATGATCAGCTGTAAGGTGTCTGTAATGAAACTTTATTGATAACCCTTGGTCCAATTACAGTAAAAAAAATTTGAAACTCCAATTGTCACCGGGGCAAAAACATTTTTTGTCTGGAACTACAATTATAAAAGATACAGTTTTGACTTACATATAAATTCAACTTAAGAACAAACCTATGAAACCTATCTGGTATGTAACCCGGGGACTGTCTGCATTATTCTTATATCCGAGTGATGACACAGGACATCAGAGCTGGGCTTTAGATGACAGCAAAGACATTGCTCAGAGATTCTTCATTTAAATAAAGCCTTTTATAGACTAATTACAAATAATTGATATTGTGGCAATGCTAATCTTGTAAATGTAGTTGCCACTGTAACAATTAAGTCCTAATGAAATCACCTATTAGGCCTATTAAGTCAGGGGATCAAAATAAGCGCTCATGATCAGAAGAAAGATCAATGAGGACATTCTTAACCAAATTGCTGATCAACAACTAAACAAATTGCTGTCCTCCAAGGGAAATAGGCTGCAAAACATCTCAATGTATCGGAGCTGGCGTTCACTAAAAATGCCATGCAGACATCATTCCAGTAAAGACTATAAGAAGAAAATGTTGTTAAAGGGAATGAGTCAGCAGTTTTCATTATGATTCATTAGGTAACAAGATTAATCACTTTTTGAAATCTGTTTTAGCTTCTGATGATCCATGACTATGTCCATGACTATGCAGGGCTGTCATTGTGCCTGAGCTCTAGTAACTGCATTTTGTGATATACTTTACTGTAACCTCATGGCCATAGGCAGCAATAGACTGATGTCTATGGAGTGTTTTACATTCTGTACCTATAGGATATATGGGATGTTGTGGATTTTCAGAAAAAAAAAGGTGAAAATGCTGCAAGTTTATAAATTTGACACAAATAAATAAGTTTGACTATGAAATATCTTCTCTAGCATTGCCTCTTCTAAGTCAAATCTCTTGTACTTTTAGATGTTTAAAAAAATTGCCTCCAAATTAATATGCAAATTGACTACATTTTCCAGAGATGAGTCACTTTTTGGCTGAGATGAATCACATGGAGGCTAGAAGAGAAGTGGCATATATGAAGATGCCCATATATTTGGCTTGATAGTACATAGAAACATACTTTTACTTTTATAATGAAAATAAGAATCTCTTCCTTCATTGATCACATCAGGATTGTGGTTTTATATAAAACTGGATGACTTCTTACCGGCATACAGCAGCGTGAGGTGGGTAAATCTACAAGCTACAGGCAGATAAGGTCTTTATCCAGGAGAAGCAGGCACAGCAGAGCTGAAAGTGTATGTTTGGCTGAGATACAGCAGAGCTGAGAATGTCATTGTGTGTTATATGCATTTCATGGATCTCATCATCTTTTATTTCTGAACTGTCTCATCTCTCTTTCTAAGTGTCAGATAATAGTGAACATTCAGAAGTTAAATGAATGTGTATATAAACCATGTACCCTGATAATCTAAGCACATTGCCAGCACACAGCATCTCACAGCACCAGAGGAATCACAAGTCTGCTAAGAGGGTCCCCGCCCACACTGACAAACCTAGCGATTGACAGGAGCTAAAACAGCAATAAAACTGAGTAAAATTGTAAAATAAGGGGTTAAAAATCATCTTTAACAGAAGGGATTGAAATTTGAGAATTTTCTTTCATGGGCAAACCCCTTTAAGTAACTACCCCTAAAGAGAATAATACTATGGCTATTAACATTACAATCTATTTGTGTTCAGCAATTTCTCATAACGTAACATTAACCTAAAACAGAAAGAGACCCGGATTATTGTGTGAACATTGTATAGTGCATTCCTGCTGCATGATTGGCTCCAGAGCTGTCGCTCGTATGAAAGGCATAGCAGCGGCGGAGGTCAGATCATGTTTTGATGTAATCTGCATTGACGCTCATATTAATTATCTCACTTGACAGAGGAAATGTTCTTTGTGTGTATAGTTAAATGCTTATAATGGAAAGGCAGCTGCAGGACCTGAGGTTAAAAGAGAGACATATTCTAAATCTTCTCTTGTATCTAAATTGTATGTTAGAGAAGAATATCCGTACGTGGCGGAGACACATCTACATCACATTCTTCTCAGTCCAATCTACACATTACATTACGGTCATGAATATGTCCTGCTTATTTACTGTAACTGTTCTTGGAGTCATAGAAAACTTTTCATTTACATATTTCCTTTTTTTGTTTTACATTATCCGCTTTGCCCTTTCAATGTGACCACATCAGTCTTCACAATCATATATTGATCTAGATGTAATATATTTTTCATTTTATTAAAGGGTTGTCGGAGACTGTAAAAAAAAGACAATGGTGGCTAGGGCTGCTTAAAAAAATAAACATGTACTTACGTCCCGGTGCCCTCCCCACGTTCCACGATGCCATTGCTCCGTTCTGTGCCCCATGTAATTAAACAGGGGCACGGAAACCGCTCAGCTTCTGGCCGGTCTAGGTGGCCCACCCATCCTACTTGAAACAACGCTGGGAATTGGGATGTTGCGAATAGGGACTCGGCATGGCCGGCCACCACGGCTGGCCGGAATCTGAAAGTAGTGCGGCTTCATTACCCCTGTTTGTTTACACGGAGAACGGACTGGAGCGATGGCATCGTGGGACGCCTGGAGGTCACTGGTAGGTAAATACATGTCTATTTTTTTAAGCAGCCCCCTTCTAGCCACCATTGTTTTTTATACAGTCCCGGACCACCCCTTTAATGCAATATGTGGAGGATATGCTCTGTAGTACTGTGCAAAAGTTCTAGGAATAAAGGTTACTGAGCTTGCTCTGGCTTCTGGTTCCAGTATGATGGTTGTAATCGGTAGTTCCAGCTAAGTAGGAAGTGTCACCTCAGCAATTCAGGAGCCTCATTCAGCCATGGTGAAGTCTTCTCCATGTCATTAAAGCATACCGAGGACACTGAATAGCTGAAGCAGGTCCTGTGACCGATCTATTTATTTTGATAAGGGAGACCCTTTAAAGGCCATCAAATTCCATCATGTTAATCCAGGGACACTTACTAATAGATCCAGGCACTTTGACTGTGGTAATCTTCTTATATGTGTTATTCATGGCCTCCTTCCTTCTAAAATCAACCTTTAAAATCACAAGTGCTGAGGCAGCATGCAGGAGGGTGAGACAATGTAACAGTCTGGAAAGCCAGATCACAGATGGTTATGGAAGGCTCATTATAATAAAGTTGATATTAGAAGAGTAGAGGCCATGGATAACAAATTTAAGGAGGTTACCACAGTCACAGTGCCTGGATCTATGAGTAAGTGTCCCTGGTTTATCATGATGGATTTTGATGGTAGATTTCATTTAAAGGGGTTTTTAGGAATCCTAACAAGCCTCATCATAGGGTAAGCAGAATAAATCTATATGTGTACATACTCTGCTCAGGCTACAGGTTTCAACCTCATGATGGTCACCCTCTCCAAGCCCACTGGAGGTGTTGGGGTCCATGGGACCTGCCTCGGCCAGTCAGTGTCATTGGTAGGCCTTGATGACATAGAAAAAGTGATCTCAACTTGGTCAAATGATGCTCCTGACTTACTAATGTGAGTAACAGACCCTTGACACTTCCTACCTAGCCAGAACTACCGATTACTACCACAATGCTGGAACACGCTCAGGTTAGAGTAGGCTCATTTTCATAAAGTTGATTTTAGAAGGAATGAGGCCATGGATAACACATATAAGAAGATTACCATAGTCTCAGTGCCTGGATCTATGAGTGTTGCTAGTGTATCCATGCTTCATTTTCATGATAGTTATCCTTTAAATCTAGGAAAAGTCTACATCCCTGGGCAAGTTAGAACACATACACGCCAGATACTCAAGTTTTTTGTGATCTATTTAGGATTCAGTGAGACTAAACTTTTTTCATTCCCCTCCAAGGTCATCGCCACTGTATGGAATAGCAGATTTTGGTCACCCAAACTGAACCGTTTTTTAGCCTTGAACCCTGAGTTTCTCAGGTCTTTGGCAATTTTTTTTTATTAGTTATAATTCAACATTTTTGCAAAAATCAAAATTGCTTTGATCATCTCTACTGCTATGAGCTTCATGGACCACTTCTAGCAGAATTCGGCAGCAGGTAGAGATCATACTTTACTTTCTGTCGGGTCTGTTCCCTGTTTCCTGCAAATAAATCTTAGAATCCATTGGTCCTAATACTGGACTTGAAAATGAGTCTTCTAAACGAGACACCCCTTCTAAGGGGGATTTTCAAAGAAAAAGTTTTTTTCTCTTTCACATGGCCATTAAAAATTTCTCTGAAAGTAGGGGGTGATCTTCTCAAAGAAAATTTCCAAGTATGGGTAAAGGGAGATTTTACTATAGATTAAAAATTATTATGCTATTGTTATGAACTCAGTTTTACATGTTTTGAAAAGTGACCAGAGTACCTGAAAAGAACATCAGGATTTTAGAGATTAGTAATTTTTGTCCCACACAGCCATATTATCAACACTGGGGCAGATTTTTCAAGCTGTTTGAAAGTCAGAATATTTCTAGCTGCAACTAGAGATGGGGAACTAGAAATATTCTGACTTTCAGACAGCTTGATAAATCTGCCCCATTATTTCATTTTAATTGTCTTTTATACAGTGAAACCGGTTTTAAATGTCGTTGTCATTCATTGTGTGGTCTACAGTAATGAGACTTTACTGAGGCTATAATATCATGATTTTTATATAAGTTTATTTCCTTCTATTATTTAGGTGTAACCCTAGATTTACAGCTATTATTTAGACCTTGTCGTATCTGTCACAAATGTTTCAACAATATAATTAGAAAATATCTTTAATACTAATTATACAGGGGAGGTCTATAACTCAGTTACTGACATCAAATGCTGCATCCCACACCTAAACTCTCATGTAATAATGGCTTCATACTCCATAGTCACTGGAACCAGTTCTGTCCAGCTTCCCGTTTCAGTTAATACTCCAATCTCTGCGAAGACCAATAAGCCACACTGTTATCCGAAACTCACAACTGTCCCTGATCCAAAGGGACATTCCCTTATATAGGGCTCTGCTGTCTTGGACCATGGAAGGTATGTCTGGTCCTCCTCTAGATGCATATAAAGTTGAATACAATAGTGTTGGCTTCACTTCATCACTGTGGGGCAGATTTACTTACCCGGTCCATTCGCGATCCAGCGGCGCGTTCTCTGCGGTGGATTCGGGTCCGGCCGGGATTCACTAAGGTAGTTCCTCCGACGTCCACCAGGTGGCGCTGCTGCGCTGAAGTCCGCTGAAATGCACTCAAGTACAGTGGCCTATTCCTGGTGAAGGTAAGTGCAAGCTCCGCAACACTTTTTGTTTTTTAAATGCGGCGTTTTTTCCGAATCTGTCGGGTTTTCATTCGGCCATGCCCCCCCATTTCTGTTGCGTGCCAAAATCCCAGGGCAATTCAGGGGAAATCGGCGCAAATCGGAAATATTTGGGTAACACGTAGGGAAACCGCGAATCGGGCCCTTGGTAAATGACCCCCTTTGTCTCAGCTACTGCTGTGTGCAAAACCGGCAGGAATGATATGATGATGTCATCATGCCTGCCAGCTTCACTCATAGCCATGGCAAACATGCAAGAAGGATTGACAAATGGGTAAACTGTATTTTTTTAATAATACAGCAACAGGGAAATTAGAATCAGAGAGGGATACAGAAAATTATGGAATTATAAGTGGATAAATGAAATAACTTAATATGAGTGGAAGGTCAAAAGTAAAGGGGGCATCATACGTGAGGGGCCAATAGAAAAGAGGATATTATGAGAAGAGGGCACCAATGGGGGCTGAGATTAAAGAAGGCACATTGGGGCACATTTACTAAGGGCCTTGCATTAGTTTCCTGTCGGACTTTGCACATTCTTTAGTGCAAACTGCTTGCACAGTTATTTAAGAAGTGTCTGCACCACATGTGGGTCGCACGCGTTAGATACCATGCAATACAAATTTCTGCACTGAAGGGGGCGTTCCGGGGCTCTGTCAGACCGTGTGCCACATTTATCATACACAGTCCGACAGAAATGTGTCACGCGGCCAATGTTGAAGGTGCACCAAAAAAAAGTGGTGCACTCTGTTGGAGATGTGCAAAGGGTACCAGATTCATGAAGACCTTGCGCCAGAAATGCTGGTATTTCAAAGTGTGGTCCAGAGGAAGGGGGCATGTTACAAAATAAGGGGCAGTTCACAATGTGGATAGGCCATAGAAAAGGAGGCATCTTACATGGTGGAGAGTTACAGGAAGAGGACATTATACTAAGTGGGGACCACTAAGGGGGCAACATACAATGTGAGGGCCAATAAGGTGGGTATTATAATCTATAGGAAGACTAGGGGGGACATACAGAGAAGGATTAGTATATAAAAATACTGCTCTATAAATAATAACAATATAATAATATTTTGACTTACTGAAAGCATAACCCTGGTTCATGATAAAAAAAAATCTATAAATCACAATAAATTCTGAATGCATAGTTTCATCTTCTTAAATCATTTTGGTGTGGTTTATAGCCCCTCTTCATTTCAGTCAAATTTTTCATCAGTCCCCCATAGTCTCTTATGGCCTCTATTAAGCGTATACGTTGCTCAGCAGGAGAGAGATGAATGGAAAGATGCCGTTTACTATGTCTTTCCATCCTGTGTGTGAGTATATAATGTGCAGACAGAGGCAAAAAGGATGCCTCTGCCTGACTGTATAGGTCTGTATATACTCTAAGTATATCAAAAAATCTGAATGTAGCCTAAAACATGAATCAGACATGATTAAAATTATTACATTAATTTCAGAGAAAATGTTATTTTTGTAGCCAGAGTTCAAAAGGCTCCCACAAAGATCAATGACCTCAGGATTATATAAGCGTTCCACAAAGTGTTAATTTCTGAGCTGACCTGCCATATTGATGGATGGATGGCCATGCCAATAGTATCACATTATTATCTGATGCAATGATTTACAGAAGGCAGCGTAAATGATGCCATTAGGAGCTGCCAGCAGTAATGATCAATATCTATATGTGAGTATCTGGGAGGTGGATGTATAAGACGTCTTATTACTATGGCTACAATAGATACATAATACCACATGTAATTGTAATTGTATATAAACATTGTCCCTACTAAGGACTGACACAGCTATCATTTACTAATTATTATAAATTACACGTTCCTCTCGTTACTGCCATCTAATTAGCTGCAGGTATTTATTATCCCTCTGCCGCGGAGTTCCTGAAGATGCATGGTCTTGTTACTTTTCCTATGACTCCGATCCTTAGTGACCTGTAAAACCTGCATGAACTGGTCCTATATTAAGCAAATTAATTTTGCAGTCACGTAATTGTTACTCTCTCTGTATCCATAACAGATTGCAACATTCATGGATGTCCAACACATTAGGGTCTCTCAATATGCTACATTACTATACTGTGTTAGCTTTACATAAATACACATCTCTGCTCCCGTCCGTATTACACGATGAGTGAAGGTAGCAATCACATCGATTCGGATCGAATGTCGATATTAATGTACACACCAATACTTTAGACAGGCTCCATGACCGAGGTGGCGCGATGAGTGGATTAAAGTACATTTACCACACCTTATATACAAATGCATTCATCATAAAACACATACTACATATATTACCCCCATCAATATATCCAACACATACATATGTATCCATATTCAGGCATACAGTAACTAAACAAACACATACAGTATATACCCATCTTACAACCATACTTCACATTTATGCATATACACCTCACAATATACACACATACACGCACATAACACATCTCAATACAGTGCCATTTAACAGACAAACAACATGATACCACAATACCCACCATTACACATATAACATCAATATACCAGTTTATACGGCAACCACACGTTATATATAACTGTCAGGCTGCATCTCACCACATTTAGGGGACCTATATAACGCAGATATAGTCCCCCATACACTTCTTTCTATGGCTTCACGGCATTGTAGGACGTGGTCCGTGTCCCGATATGTTCTTATTGAAAGGGGAGGGGGGAGCGTCACGACCTCCTCCTCCTCTCCCCGCGTTGCTTGCCGGTTGGGTTGCCCGCCGTGCTAAACAGTATCGGCGGGCACATGCATGTGCATGTAGCCTCAACTGTCTTTTCTCCAGATGCCCAGTAGCTGCTGACCACATGGGGGAAGTGGATGGCAGACAAGATATGAATGAGAGATTCTTAGTTCTTAGATTCTTTTGTCCCGTCCCCGACATTTGTTCTCTGAGCTGCTGGCTTAGATTGTCATACAGGATATACATATATATTACATGTCATGGTGCACATTCTCCAGTCTTCAGTGTAGCAATAATCGGTGGCTGGTCCACGTCACACGGGGCCCGTAGCAGTTGCTAGACGTCATGAATGCATTATATTTACCTTTTTATTTCTAGTGTTATTTTAGTATGTTGGTTGGATATATTGTCACTCTCAACTTTGTTTTCTTAAGTACAGTATACACTTGCACCATAATAAATGAGCTGTACAAATCCCACTGCTAATGAGAAGTAGAATCTTAATGTACTATATATATAGAATTATAGTATAAAGTATATATATATATTTAAATAGCCGAGTAAGTCAATGCTGTCAATTTTGTGATACCGATCTACTAATGGGGATCAAGGTCTCTGCCACCACTTAGCAGTTAACTTCTGTTATTTGAAACAATATATAGGCACTGCTGTCGCCTGTCCTATTTTTCCCTTCCCCTCAAATATCGGAATAAATATAAAAATAATAAAGAAGTTATAGCTTAACCTAGCTTCCAGTCCATCCACGGTTGCTTCCATCACCAATGTTCCTATTTGTATATGCGGCATACGCCAAAAATGTCTGCAAAGGACCCAAAAAGGTGGTTTCCTTTGAGAAAACGCACGAAGGTAAGGCTTTTACAATATTCCGTGGGAAAGGGGAGTCTAGCAAAATACATAAATGGTAATCTAACATCAGGCAACACAATCACACCAATGTATGGATATTAAAGGCCCACATACAGGACCAAACACGCCTGAAGAAGGCTGGTCTCATGGTCCTTGCAGCATCTACTTGTTAACTCTTTACATTTCAATAATTTCAGATTAACAATACCACAATCTGCAGTTTTTGTCTTCTTGATAATCAAAACACTAAACCACTACAGGTCGGGGGCAGGTACCATCCTGAGGCAAGTGAGCCTCTTGCCTCAGGGCAGCACCACCTACAGCATCAGATGTGCCGTTTATGATACAAACAAGATGTTTGCTATGTGCAGCATCGGTTTTAAACATGGTCAATGAGAGAACCCACTTTACGAAAAATAACCTTATCTAATAGCTTGCCTCAGCGTTAGAGAGGGTAGATATTACCCCTCGGGTGACCATTTATATGTACTGTAACTAGATATGAGTCTAATAAGCACAGTGAACCATTTATGTAATCCCTGTCCCTACACAGGGATTCCATGAGCAGGAGTTTTGTACACCTATAGCGCATTTGCCATGGAAGCGAACTATACTACAAAGCTGCTCATGTCTCACATGCAACAGGCAAAACCGGAAACCTCCAGCCCTGAGTAAGTTATAATACTCCGCCCCTATCTCTAAACTTTTAGTTCAAAAAAGTGTGCTGCTGGTAAGCTAGACGAACGAAATAGAGTAGAAGCACGCTAACTGATAGGTCACCACCCACTCTATTGTCATCCAACCTTCAACCCAGTAAACCCCCCCGTATTTACGATCTCCTAAGACCTCACAGACTTAAAACCTTTTCAAATTTCTATAAATTCTTTGGATGACAATCCGCTGAAAACAGGTAGACTGTAGTCACCGCAATGTAATTCACTTTCTTTAAGTTTTTTAGCTTTCTTGTATTCCAACGAATAACCTATTAATCTTTACCCGTGAGGTAGCAATTATATTATCAATGGGCTTTTTAGCACTTACCGTGATGACTACTCTTCTTATGTACATACCATTGATATTGGTCCTCTTTATGTTATTAAAAGGTGCAAATTTGTGCAAAAAAAAATTATAAATTAAAGGGAATTTATTTGTAGTTTAACTTAGAGCATTACCGTTGCAAGTATTTAGCAGCTTGTCATATGTATACGGAGACATTGCCCTTATAATGATCACATTTGAGCTTTGAGTGACAGCTCCATATTATACGCCCAACTCTCTGCCCACAAAGACCCAGAAGTTATTATGGCTAAATCATTCCCTCCTTTCCTCCCCTACAACTCCTGTCGGAGCGTAAAATCATAAATCTAAATTTTGTCACGGTGCCTAAGAACGACCAGGTATGTATTGTCATGTAGCAGAAGGGTGAGGCCCCCCAGACTTAGGCCCCCAGTCGGACCTGCTTTGACATACATGCTAATTGATATGAGGGCCACACACGGCCTTGTCTAATAATGAAGAGTCTGATTTACATGTTTACGTCTCATATTTCTCATAAAACCCACAAAAAAGGGGAGCACAATCAGCAGAAAATCCTCTTCTGCTGTATCATGAGTGATCTTGCTGCCATTAGAAGTAAATATACATTATAGGTGAATAGAACACTGTGGAATAACATGGAAGAAAATCATCAGCTGGAGCATTTCAAAAATTGGACACATTTCAAGTCGATCCGTATATTAACCGTGGAGTCAGATTCTCAATCTAATAACTATTAAGACTTCCTCGTAGTAATCAGTCCATCCATGGCATGCATCTTGAATCTTTGCTTGATGTTCTACCCTGTTCAGAATATTTTGTTTTTTTATCTATTAGATGTCCCAACTTTACAGAAACTAAACCATAAGCTTTTATGCATTGAGCAAACAACCTTGAGAATTCGCATTGCTAACACTGATGCAGAACATATCTGATTTAATCCCTGACTGAGTGGTTTTCGCTCGTAAAAAAAAAAAACACAAAAAAAAACTATTATAAAATATGAATAATGAGTCTAGGGGTTGTTCCGTGGCTGCATCCAGCGCGTCTCCTCACCCTAACTATGTACTGCTCCTCTTGATCCTTCCCATATACCTGAGAATATGACAACTGTGTGGGCCCGGCAGGCAGAAGGTAAGAAATACTCACTTCTCCACCATACCTCCATTTTGCTGTGTAATACGTAACCTACTCAGGTTGATGATCATTCGGATAGTTCAGTACACGTGGAATATTGATTTGTCGGCAACAGTATGCACCCACTATCCCAAGGTCTTAATTTTATAATTGTTTTGATCAAAGAAAATTAAACAGATATGTGCTGCATCTGTGTACGCCAGAAAAACATTCGCTCGTTTGCGTTGTCACAATGCATAAAAACAATGGTAATGTCCTTTGATCGTCTTCTATATTTACCCTCACGTACCCCCGATGGTCTATGTAATAAGCAGTTTGTCCCTGTGGGGATGTCTGGCACTTTCTCTGTAACGCCTTCAGCTATAAATCGAAGGGAGAAAGACCAAAAATGGTGGCAAGTCCACAAGCATGACTGTGTTTGCTTCCCAACTTTTTTTCACACTGCTTCATAGGGCATGATGGATCATGTTTATTCTGTCTATGTTTGGCTGTTGCTTTGGCACAGTTATATGTACAACAGAATGTTTTGTGAGACTTTCCATTTGGGCCCAAATGTACCGTAGGACATTGGCAAGTGACTTTGACATGCACCAAATTCATTTTTTTGCATAGCCTGTTTTTTGTAGCATATGGCTGAATTAATGATTCTTCGACTTTTCATTTATGCGTCAAGTTTTTGGTGCCCAATTTGACGCCTCTATAGTCCTAGGTGCTGTGCTTTTGGTGGTTTTTTATGCTTTTTTATGCAAACTGTCACGACAACCCCCATAATCCTAAAACAACTGCTAGCAAGAATTTAATTAGGCCAAGCCACTTTAAATGACATGTGACAGCAGCGCGCTCCAACTGGTGCAAGAACTGGTGCAAGAAGCATGATTTTAATATCCATGTGTTATCAATGATTTATCTTTCATGGTGTTGCTTTAAAGGAAATACCATTTGATATCATTGCATTGTGCACTAAACATACATTGAGCAAGTCTGTAAGCGACACTGATGCAGAAATTGGATGCAAAAACAATTAATCACCTTGAAAGCCATGTTGCTTCATCCTGCGTTTTCATAACACATTAGCACAGAGCTTCTGAACTGTCCAACGGGACATCAACTGAGCTGGATCACTTATACACACAGCTGAGGTGATGGGCAGTAGTTGACTAGTCTGCCTGTTAGGCTCATACAACAAAGCGATTCTCTCTAGCGCGTGCCATACTGTAATATGAGAAGAGAAGTCCCTGACCCCCAGCACAGAAACATAGAGCTTATTATCATCATTTTAATTTGTATTTTCAGTAAAACTCACTCAGTTCAGAGTTTATGCTCCTGTATCGTGTACTACAACCGCATCTCACGAAGGTATGTTTACTTCATAATGCATTAAATCAGACTGTAGTTTTTCCCAGTAATGAATGTTCAGTCTAAATACTCAGACTAAAATGATTGGCACTCCAGACCTGCCATCCTAACGCTTTCGCTCCATATGATGACCAGCGTGCAAAACCACCATCATCAAAAAAAAAACATTCTTATGCTCATATGCTTTGTTTACCCCACCCAGGGGGTTACATTTCCGAGAAAAAGAAGTGAGGGAGAAAAAAAGTGAGCTCATGTTAACGATTACAGACTAATATTAATATTTTACCGTTTCCCCTTCATTTTTCTGAAGATACACATACAAACTCGTATAATCTGTTGTTTTTTATACTAGGTACCAAAGTAGTTGTTCTGCAATGTCTGACGTCTATTTTTGTATTTATGTACTCTCATACCCCTTAATAAATTTTTTAATTCATTCTATTTAATTTTTGTAAAAAAGCCTATAATATCACAATAATCACTACCAACACCCCTGGTGAATGGCTGCAATTGCTTTAATTAGATAGTTTGTTAAGTCAATTTCCAAGAATAAAAAAGATTCACAACATGAGGCCAGGTCCGCTACCAGGTTTTAGTGGGCCCCTGGCCACAGAGCCCCCTATTGTCCCCTTTATGGGCCACTCTCCAGTAGGTCACACTGCCCCCCTCCCCCGCGCTTAGCACATTCCCTCTCCTCCTCCCCTCCCCCTGTATACACACTGCCTACACTTTTCTCCACGGCGTATCAAGTGCTCAGAAGAAGATCCTGACTCCGGTCGGGTTAAGGGGCGGGCGTGGGAGGGGGATAGTGAGACGGACAGTGGCACCCACAGAGGAGGTGAGCGGAGCGCGAACCGGGTTAGTTGGCGAGAGACCCAGAGTGTTGCGGCGAAAAAGGATTGGGGGGCGCCAGCGTGAGGGGGGGGGGGACACACACACAATAGTGGGTTGGGTCACGTGTGTGGCGGTGTGACAGAGCAGGGCCGGTCCCCCTGTAACTGCACTGCCCCACACCCCCTGAACGCACACAGCCCCCCTCCACACCTGTTACAATGCCCTCCCTCACCCCTTGTACACCTTTAACTAGCACGCGCGCTCCTCCTATAACCCTCCTCTCTCCCTCCTCCGCCTCAAACCCGCCCCCCCCCATACCCCCCGGTATACACCAACAAAAACAAGGTCCCCCCTCCTCCTGTATAAAACTGCACTCTACACCGACACTGCCCCCAATCCCCCTGATTACCACCTGCCCCCCGCCCCTGTATACCTCTCCCCTCTCCCGTACCACCACACTCCTCACCGAGGAATACCCCGGCCCCCCTCTGTATCCCCCCCATCAAGTAACACCTCTGCCCCCCTCCTCCGTATACACCACTTGTCCCTGCCCCCCTCCCTGTATCACGCTGCCCCCCTATCCACTGCCCCACCCCCCTGTATACACACTTGCCCCCTCCCCCGTATACACAAGTGCCCCCACTCCCACGCTTAGCATTCCTCCCTGTACACATTCCCACCCTCCCCCTGAGCACATGCCCCCCCCGCCACGTATTCACGTGCCCTGCTCACCCACCTCCCCAGTGATACACTCTGCCACCCCGTTCCCCATGTATACACACTGCCCCCCCTGTACCTGATCACACTCCTCCCAACCGATACAGCCCCCACCTCCTGTATACACCACTCTAAGGGATACCTGCCCCAACATCCCCCTGGCTACCACGGCCCCCCTCCCCCTGTATAACACCGGTACCGTGGCCCCCCACCCCTGTAACACACTCGCCACCCACCGCCGGGATACCCACTGCACCCCACCCTTGTACACCTGCCCCACCCCCCTCCTGTATCGCACTACTCCTCTCTGTACAACTCCCTTCTATCACACGTGCCCCATCCCCCTGATACACACTGTCCCCCCACTCTCGTATACACTCTGTCGCCCACACCCCTTATACACTCGTGCCCCCCCTCCTGTATACACTCTGCTCTGCCCCCCTCTCGCTTAGTCACACTGTCCCCCCCCCATCCCTCACCCTGATACACACTCCCCCCTCCTGCCTGTATACACTCTGTTCCCACCTCCTGACCACCCCTGCCTTCGATGACAACTTCTGCCCCCGTCTCTCGGTATAACACTCTGCCCCCCCTCATTACCCCTGCCCTATATGCTATCATCTGCCCCCCTCACCCCCTTGTTACACACTGCCGCCCCGTTCCCCCTGTATACACACTGCCCCCTCCTCCTGTGATACACTCTGACCCCACCCCCACCTCTGTATACCTCTGCACCCCCCTCCTCCTGGATACACTCTGCCCCCCCTCCCTCTGAGTACACTCGTCCCCCTCCTCCCCTGCTATACACACCAGAACCCCCTGTTCTCCCTCTCCCCTTGGCCCCTGTAATGTCTCCCCGCACTCCCCCCCTCACCGTGGATGCAGATCTCCTCCGTGTGGGTCACACATGCTTTTCCCGCAGCGGCAGTGGACTTAAATCACAACGCAGGTCCTTCATCAGCTTGTGGGAAGCATGACGCAAAATTATCTACCACGATCTGTGTCCGGAGGAATCCAGGGGCCCCGGCACTTGCCGGGGTTAGCCGGGTCTGCTGAGCGGCAGATATATATCAACAGGGCCCCTCCACTTTAATATATCTGTAGGAACGAGCTGCAAGGCACAATCAAAGGGTATTTAAGGGGGTTATTTTTTGGGAGTTCTTCTGCTCTCTTAAATGAGCTTGACACTTTATAAATCGAATCAGTGTCGTGAACTTTACACATAATTGGATCTTTAGGGTTTGTACTATAACTTGAATTTGGTAATGTAAGTTTGGTAACAGGGTTGTATTTTATAATTGTAATCTCCCAGAGAAATAATTTTTTGTCCCTTGTGGCAAATGGATTTAAAAACTTTGTCATGGGACAAAGGATGACGATAAAGCTCTATTACAAAACCTTTCACGTACAGGCTAAAGTAAAGCATCCAGAGAGCTTCCCCCAGTGGGTAGAGAGGACCGTCGGTAACTATGGAGCATCTGTATTGGGTTCCTTAAGTATCGTGGGACCAATCTGCAAAAATAATTGTAAAAGGCTAAAAATTGGCAATCAAATACACTGGGATAGTCGCGTGCGTGCCATTTTTTGAATCGAGTGATTATGCCTCTGGTAGATCCGCTTAGCTGTCATTGCAGCTAAGGGGGTCCTACATACTCATCACCTTGGGGGGGGGGGCCTTAATACTATGTCGTTATACTTTTCATTTTTCATTTGCAAACAGATATTCTCTATTTACTTGATACTTTGTGGCGATATGTCACAAATCGTGCAGTAGGTTTTTAACATGAGGAGAAGTTGAGGAATACTTTGTACCCACTGCTTATTATAACCACAGAAAGGACTTATCCAAACAAATCATGGGTCGAAATAGCTAGAATTCCTGCAATGTAGAATCTATGAACCTATATGATTAGATTTTGAGCCCAATTGGGGACAGGATACTGATGGTGACGAGCTCTGTTCACCTGCATATCTTCTGCTATATAATAAGGGATTACAGGCGGTCCCCTACTTAGGACACCTGACTTACAGACGAGCCCAAGTTAAAGACGGACCCCCCTCTGCCCCTTCTGACCTCTGGTGATTCTCTCTGAAGGCTTGTGTATCCAGAACACAATGACAGCTGGAAGGTGTCTGCTATGAAACTTAGAGATAACCCTGGTCCATTACAGTAAAAAAATTGAAACTCCAATGTCCACCGGGCAAAACATTTTTGGTCTGGAACTACATTAATAAAACAGTTTCGACTTACAATACAAATCACTAAGAACACCTAAACTATCTGGTATGTAACCCGGACTGTCTGCCATATCTTATATCCGGTGATGACACAGGACATCAGAGCTGGCTTTTAAGATAACAGCAAAGACATTGCTGCAGAGATTCCATTAATAAAGCCTTTTATGACTAATTACAAATGATATATGTGGCAATGCTAATCGGGTAATGTAGTTGCCACTGTACAATAAGTCCTAATGAAATCACCCTATTAGTCCTTAGTCAGGGATCAAAATAAGCGCTCATGATCGAAGAAAGATCATGAGGACATTCCTAACCAAATTGCGATCAACAACTACAAAATTGCTGTCCTCCAAGGGAATAGCTGCAAAACCTCTCATGTATCGGAGCTGGCGTTCACTAAAAATGCCATGCGGACATCATCCAGTAAACATAAGAAAAATGTTGTTAAAGGAATAGTCGCAGTTTCAATGATTCATTAGGTAACAAGATTAATCACGTTGAAACGGTTTTTAGCTTCTGATGACCATGACTATGTCCATGACTATGCAGGCTGTCATGTGCCTGGCTCGCTAACTGCTTTTTGTGATATACTTACGTACCCTCATGGCCATCGGCACATACGATGTCGATGTGAGTGTTTTCATTCTGTCCCTATAGGATATATGGATGTCAGAAAAATGTGAAAATGCTGCAGTTTATAAATTTGACCAAATATAAGTTTGACTATGAAATACTTCTCTAGCATTGCCTCTTCTAAATCAATCTCTTGCACTTTTAGATGTTAAAAAAAATTGCCTCAAATTAATATGCAAATTGACTAATTTTTCCGAGAGTGAGTCACTTTTTGGCTGAGATGAGTCACACGGAGGCTAGAAGAGAAGTGGCATATATGAAAGATGCCCATATATTTGGCTTGATAGTACATAGAAACTACTTTTACTTTCATATGAAAATAAAATCTCTCTTCTTCATTGATCACATCAGGATTGTGGTTTTAATATAAACTGGATGACTTCTTACCGCATACAGCAGCGGGGAGTGGGGTAAATCTACAAACTACAGGCGATATGGTCTTTATCCCAGGAGAAGCAGACACAGCAGAGCGAAATTAGTTGTTGGCTGAGATACAGCAAGCTGAGAATGTCTTGTGTGTTATATGCATTTCCGGTATCTCATCATCTTTATTTTGACTTGTCTCATCTCTCTTTCTAAGGTCAGATAATAGTGAACATTCAGAAGTTAAATGAATGTGTATATAAACCTTGTACCCTGATAATCTAGGCACATTTGCCAGTCACACGATCTCATCAGCACCAGAGGAATCCAAAGTCTGCTAAGAAGGTCCCCACCCACACTGACAACCAGCGATTGACAGGAGCAAACAATCAAACTAAACTGTAAATGTAAAATAAGGGGTTAAAAATTATCTTTAACAAGGGATTGAATTGAGATTTTTCTTTCTGGGCAAACCCTTTTTTTTAAGTAACTACCCTAAGAGATGAATCTATGGATATTAAGATCACCATTACACTATTGTGTTCACTATTTCTCAAACGTAACATATCAAAACATGAGGGACCCGGATTATGGTGTGAACATTGATAGGGCATTCTGCTGGCATGATTGCTCCAGAGCTGTCGCTCGTATGAAAGGCATAGCAGCGGCGTATGTCAATCATGTTTTGATGTATCTGCATTGACGCTCATATTAATTACTCACTTGACAGAGAAATGTTCTGGGGGTGATAGTTAAATGCTTATACTGGCAAGGCAGCTGCAGACCTGAGGTTAAAAGAGAGACATATCTAAATCTTCTCTTGTATCTAAATTGTATGTTAAGAAGAATATCCTACTGCGGAGACACACTACACACATTCTTCTCAGTCCATCTACACACATTACGGTCTTGGTGTCCTGATTATTTACGTAAAATGTCTTGGATGGTCAAGAAACTTTCTTTTACTAATTTCCTTTTTTTGTTTTACATATCCCTTTGCCCTTGTCAATATGACCACATCAGTCTTCACAATCATATATTTAATCAATAATATATTTATATTTATAAAGGGGGTCGAGACTGAAAAAAGACAATGGTGGCTAGGGCTGCTTAAAAAATAAACATGTACTACGTCCTGGTGCCCGTCCCCGCGTCCCACGATGCTATTGCCGGTCCTGTCCCATGTAATTAACACGGGGCACGAACCGCTCAGCTTCTGGCGGTCTAGGTGGCCCACCCATCCCCTTGAAACAACGCTGGGAATTGGGATGTTGCGAATAGGGAGGCGCGGCATGGCCGGCCACCACGGGCTGGCCGGAATCTCTGAGTGTAGTGCGTGCTTCATTATCCCTGTTGTTTACACGGAGAGCGACTGGAGCGGAGGATGGCATCGGGGGCGCTCTGAGGTCACTGGTAGATAAATTACAAGTATCTAGTTTTTTTAACGCCTAGTCGTAGCCACCATCGTTTTTTTCATTTTTAATGGCAATAGTGTGGAGGATATCTCTGTAGTTACTGTGCAAAGTCTAGTATACAGGTTCTGAGGCGTGCTTGCTTCTGGTTCCAGTATGATGGCGTGGTAAGGGTATTCTTCAGCTACGTAGGAAGTGTCACCCGGCAATTAGGACGCCTCATCAGCCATATGGAATCTCTCCAGTCATTAAGGCATAACCGAGGGACACTGAATGGCTAGAAGTCATGGTCCTGTGGCCGATCTATTTATTTTGATAAGGAGACCCTTTAAAGGAAATGTACCATCAATTCCATCATGTTAATCCAGGCCACCTTACTCAATAGATCCAGCCCCGTGACTGTGACAATCTTCTACATGTGTTATTCATGGCCTCCTTCCTTCTAAACTCAACTTTTAAAATCACAAGGCTGAGGCGCATGCAGGAGGGTGATACATGTCACGTCTGAAACCAGATCACAGAGGGTTATGGAAGGCTCATATAATGGAGTTGATATTAGAAGAGAGAGGCCATGGATAACAAATTAAGGAGTTACCACGTCACAGTGCCTGCATCTAGAGTAAGTGTCCTGTTTATCATGAATGATTTTGATGGTAGATTTCATTTAAAGGGGTGTTTAGAATCCTAACAGCCTCATCATAGGGTAAGCAGAATAAATCTAATATGGTACATACTCTGCTCAGGCTACGTTTCAAACCTCATGATGGTCACCCTCCCAACCCACTGAGCTGTTGGGTGCCATGGGACTGCCTCGCCGTCAGTGTCTTGGTAGGCGCCTTGATGACATATAAAAAGTGATCTCAAACTTGGTCAAATGATGCTCCTTGACTTCCTAAGTGCTGTAACACACTTGACACTTCCTACCTACAGAACTACCGATTAGCTACCACAATGCTGGAACTGGGAGCAGAACAACAACCGCTCAGGTTAGAGTAGGCTCATTTCATAAAGTTGATTTTTAAAGGAAGGAGGCCATGATAACACTATATAAAGATTACCATAGTCTCAGTGCCTGATCTATGAGTGTTGCTAGTGTATCCATGCTGGCATTTTCAGGTAGTTGTTCCTTAAATCTAGAAAAGTCTACATCCCTGGGCAAGTTAGAACACAATACAACCCGGATACTCAAGTTTTTCGTGATCTATTTAGGATTCCAGTGAGACCTAAACTTTTTTCATTCCCCTCCAGGTCATCGCCACTGATGGAATAGCGATTTGGTCACCCAAACTGAACCGTTTTTAGCCTTGAACCCTGAGTTTCTCGTCTTGGCAATTTTTTTTATTAGTATATTCACCATTTTTGCAAAATCAAAATTGCTTTGATCTCTCTACTGCTATGAGCTTCATGGACCACTGTTCTACAGAATTCGGCAGCAGGTAGAGACATACTTTACTTTCTGTCGGGTCTTTCCCTGTTCCCTCAATAAAGCTTAGAATCCATTGGTCCATACTGACTTTAAAATGAGTCTCTAAAACCAGACGCCCCTTCTAAGGGGATTTTCAAGAAATGTTTTTTTTTCTTTCACATGGCCATCAATAATTTCTCCTGAAAGTGGGGTGATCGTCTCAAAAGAAAATCCAAGTATGGGTAATATGGTGTGGAATAGCACAAAGGGAGATTTTACTATAATTAAAAATTATTATCTATAGTTACCAGTTTTACAGTTTTTGAAAAATGAACAGAGTAACTGAAAGAACATCAGGATTTAAAGATTAGTAATTTTGTCCCACACAGCCATATTTCAACACTGGCAGATTTTTCAAGCTCTGTTTGAAAGTCAGAAATTCTAGTTGACAACTAGAGATGGGCAACAGAATTCTGACTTTCAGACAGCTGGAAAAATCTGTCCCATTATCTCATTTTAATTGTCTTTTATACAGTGAAACAGGTTTGAAATTTCGTTGTTCATTCTGTGGTCTACAGTAATGAGACTTTACATGCCTCTATAAATCATGATTTTATATACAGTTTGTTCCTTCTATTATTTAGGTGGTAACCTAGATTTACAGCTATTATTGAAGCCTTGTCGTATCTGTCACAAGTTTCAACAATCTAATGAAATGTCTATTTAACTAATTATACGGGGGAGGTCATACAGCCCTATAACTAGTAACTGACTCAAATGCTGCATCCACCCACCCTAAACCCTCAGTGTAATAATGGCTTCATACTCCATAGTCCCCGAACCAGTTCGGTCCGCTTCCCATTTCGTGAATATCTCGCTGCTAGACCAATAGGCCACACACTGTTTATCAAACCAAAACTGTCCCCTGATCACATAGGCTCTGGCTGTCTTGGACAGGAAGATATGTCCGGTTCCTCCTCCAATGTGGATAGATTGAATCCAATATGTTGGCTCTTCACTTCATACTGTGTCGCTCTACTGCTGTGTGCAATCCGCAGGAATGATACGATGATGTCATCATCCACCACAATTCACATCACTCATACATGGCCAAGAATGCAAGAAGGATTGACAACTGGGTAAACTGTATTTTTTTAATAAGTACAAGGCAAGAGAGAATCAGAGGGAGGGGTCAAAAATGATGGCATTAAGTAGTAGGAGGAGGTTAAATAAATCCTTAATATGATAGAAGATCAAAAGTAAAGGGGGCATCATACATGAGGGGCCAATAGAAGAGGATTTATGAGAAGAGGCACAAATGGGGGCTGATATAAAAAGGCACATTGGGCACATTTACTAGGGCCCTTGCATTAGTTCCTTTTGGACTTGCACATTCTTTAGTGCACACTGCTTGCACAGTTATTAAGGGGAAGTTGCGCACCAGTGTTCGCACGCTTAGGTACCATGCAATACAAATTTCTGCATGAAGGGGCGTTACCGGGCTCTGTCAACCGTGTGCCACATTTATCAACACAGTCCGCACAATGTGTCACGCGGCCAATGGTTGAAGGTGCACCAAAAAGTGGTGCACTCGTGTGGGATGTCAGGGTACCAATTCATGAAGACCTTGCGCGAAATGCTGGTATTTCAAAGTGTGGTCCAGAGGAAGGGGCATGTTACAAGTAAGGGCAGTTCACATGTGGATAGGCCACAGAAAAGGAGGCACCTTACATGGTGGTAGAGTTACAGGAAGAGGACATTGTACTAAGTGGCACACTAGGCAACATACAATGTGGGGCCATAAGGTGGTAATTATAATCTATAGGATACTAGGGGGGACATATGGAGAAGGATTAGTTTATAAAATACTGCTATAAATAATCACAATATAATAATATTTTGACCTACTGAAAGATAAACCCTGGTTCATGATAAAAAATCTAATAATCCAAAAATTCTGCAAGTGCATGTTAAAACGTCTTCTCTAAATCATTTTTGGTGTGGTTTATAGCCCCTCTTATTTCAGTCAAATTTTTCATCAGTCCCCATAGTCTCTTCTGGCCTCTATTACGCTTACAATTGCTCAGCAGGAGGGAATGATGAAGATGCCGTTTACTATGTCTTCTCATCCGGTGTTGAGTATATAATATGGCAGACGAGCAAAAAGCTGCCTCCGCTGACTGTATAGTCTAAAGACTGCGTGTTCTCAAGTATTCAAAAAATCTGATGTAGCCTAAAACTGATCTGCCCGGATTAAAATTTTACATTTAAGTTCAGAGAAAATGTTATTTTTGTAGCCAAGTTCAAAAGGCTCCCATAAGCATCAATTACCTCAGGATTATTAGCGTTCCACAAGTGTTAATTTCTGAGCTGACCTGCCATATTGATGGAGGGATTGGCCATGCCAATAGTATCACATTATATCTGATGCAATGATTTACAGAAGCAGCGTAATGATGCCATTAGGAGCTGCCAGCAGTAATGACAATATCTATAGTAGTATCTGGGAGGTGGATTATAAGACGTCTTATTACTATGGCTACAATAGATACAAATACCCATGATTGTAATTGTATATAACCATTGTCCCTACTAAGGCCTGACACAGCTATCTTTTCTCAATTATTACAATTACACGTTCCTCTCGTACTGCCATCTAATTAGCTGCATGGTATTATTATCCCTCTGCCGCGAGTTCGAGAGATGCATGGGCTTGTTACTTTTCCTATGACTCCGATCCTAGTGGACCTGTAAAACCTGCATGAACTGGTCCTATATTAAGCAAATTAATTTTGCAGTCACGTAATTGTTACTCTCTCTGTATCCATAACAGATTGCAACACTGGTGACGTTGTGACGTGATGTGGAACTGGAACTAGAGCTCTATGAAATGTAATCTCTGGGCTGGAGTCTCCATGAAAAACTCTGCCTGAGCACCCCTAAGGGAAAAGGGGTAAAGGTCATAGAATTTATGCAATGTGGGGTTGGGTATATAAGCTTAATGCCACAAAATGTTAAAGGACACCTGTCATCAGGTCTGTGTCACTTGTCATGTCACTACTACCTGTTGGAGCAGATCACATGGATCCCATCCCAGTCTTTATCTAGTTATTTCATACATTATTCATTGTAAAATCATCTATTCTTTATCATATAAATGAGGCTGGTCACATGGTCAGAGGCAGTGATGTCACCCCTGTTACCCCTCCCCTCTCCTCCCCCTGCTCATGTCTGTGTGTAATGTATAGTAAAGTATTGCTGGTATCTGTGCTGCATCTGCTGACATGCTGCATCCTCCTAATATACAGGTGAGAGACACAGACATCAGCTACACATGAATCTGACATGTTCTGCTGTAACATGGCTGCCTGGAGCTGCTGTATCTCTCCTATACACACACACATGCACACACAGGCTGCAGGGGGCGTGGCCACCAGCACCAGGAAGCACATCATTATACAGCCTCACATCATTATACAGGCTGTCAGTCATGCACTGGGGGTGTGGCTGTGCCTCCCACTCATGAATAGAGTGGACAGCTTGAATATGCTAATGCTTCATTGGACATTTCACAGGTCATTTGCATACAGCTTTAGGACCTCATTGCTTAGGTTTACAGGCATGTAGAGGGACAATGAAGGGATAGATGCAATGCTCTCTAATGGCAGTTTATGAAAATATATTTAGTTTAGGGGGGTTATTTTGCATGACGGGTTCTCTTTAAATCATGTTGGGTGTCAAATGTGCAACAGACAGACCCTGTGCAAAAATCACGTATAAGCCCCATTTTACCAGAATACCTATCACTTTTTTTGGAGCTGCACTCTCTGCTCTGGCCAGTAAAGAGGGGTCCTAAATGAGTAAAACCCATCATAAATAGTCATAAATAAAGCAGTTAATGTAATAACAAGCAATCATTAGTGGTGTTCTAAGTTATTGAGTGGGTTAAGAGTACATTCAGACGGTGGTATGCCCTATGGCAGTGGTGGCGAACCTATGGCACTGGTGCCAGAGGTGGCACTCGGAGCCCTCTCTGTGGGCACCCAGGCCATTACCAGAGAGGACTCCAGGTATCTTCCTGAAGTCCCAGACAACCCAGGACTTGCTGTGCACAGAGCTATTTTAAAGTGACAGTGCTATCTGGGACTATTTTCTGCTTTATTGGTGTCCTCAAGGGCTGATATCAATGAAAACTGTGACAGAGCAGGGAGTATAAATTTCTCTGGTGGCACTTTGCGATAATTAAGTGGGTTTTGGTTGTAGTATGGGCACTCGGTCTCTAAAAGGTTCGCCATCACTGCCCTATGGCATGCTATATCCTTTCCCAGTGTACGGTGCGGAACGGTGCCACACATGTGGTACCGAACCGCCGGCGGACCACCATTGCTGTTTATGCGGATGTTTATGTAGCTGCAAATTTGCGGCCATATATACAGTACATCCCCATATCCCAACAAACTACAGAGATCAGGAGACAAGCTGAAGGAGGACCCTGCCTGTGAGGGTTCCCAATCTTTATGGAGCGGAAGATGAAGATCTCTGCTTGCTGTTATTCTATAGGAAGTTTTATTGTTTATTGTTTATTAATTGTTTATTACCCCTGGTAATGTGAAGTCACACAGGTGCACGACTCGTTATATCCCTGGTCATGTGATGTCATACAGGTGCACAGCTCGTTATATCCCTGGTCATGTGATGTCATACAGGTGCATGGCTCTTTATATTTAACAGAGAGTAATCAGAGCCGTTTGTTATAACGAGCTATGCCGAAGCTATCCACCGGAAGTATACAAGTATATTGTATATTAGGAAACTGTATAACTTTTCTTTACACAAACATACAATATGATCGGCCGTGCAGCAAATTGGTCGAAAGAAAAGTCGACTTTGACCAACAACGTTTCTTTTCTTTTAATCCTCATTAAACTCTTCACTGTCATAGACCACCAGGGGTATAACCATAATACCCCACATCACAAAGGATGATTGTTCTTTATCCCTTTATTACTTAAAAAAAACTACTATTAATGTGCTACTGACCATCTATCACTTTTCCAAAGAAAAATCTTCACTTTTCAAAGAAAAATCGAATAGCTTATAATCTCTACAGCTATAGATGCAAAACAAGTGTTCTTGAATACAGTATATAAAATTTTAGAAGCAATTGCCTCATTTATCAAAACTGCTCTAGTTGCCCATAGCAACCAATCAGAGCTCAAATTTCAGTTTTATAAACTGCTGTGGGAAAATGAAAGCTGGGCTCTGATTGGTTGCCATAAGCAGCTAGAACAATTTTGCTCTCTGATAAATCCCCCCTTTAGAGTATTTGTTCCTTTAATAGAAGGTGGAATTGTATGACAGACATCTAACATTTACATTACATTTCATTACAATCTGGTTTTGTTGTCTTTCCCGGGGTCATGGAAAATCTGCGCTGATCTACAAATATGAATTAGCAGGTTTCCAGGCTACAGGGAATAATGGTAAAAAATAATGGTATGAGATCTATTAGTAAGTACAAAAATATGCAAAATCTAACATCTTTCACATCATAAACCGTAACTACAAATAACTGATACAATGGCGTACCTTGACATGAGTGGTGACATTCTCACACTATGGCGGGTACATTCTGTAGCAATAACAAGGTCATGGTGATTTATGGGGATATCAGAGACCTTGGGTCTTGGCCTATTTACTTACGCACTTGTGTTCTGGGAGGTAATTATAGTTTTGCTACAATACAGAAATACAATGTATATAAATCATACGCACATGGAGTTTTACATCACTACGTTTAGATAACAGAATGATGTTGTGTGGAGTTGTATCCACAATGCACAATGTTGCACTACATTGGAATTCATCAAACATGTTGTACCCAAGATGCCATGGACAGGCCATTAGTCTACTACAGGGGTGTAATAGACATCTTTAGCTAGTAAGGGACCGCTGCTATTTTTCTAATAAATTCCCAAGGTAAATATTCTAGAATTAGTGGCTGGTTTGGGATATTACATTTTGCAGCAGCAGCATATTCTTGGCCACAATTTTACATGGAGATATCAGCTTTAAAGGTCAGTCTACATCAGGGCAGCTTTACTGTACAGCCAGCCCCCGGGTTACATACAAGATAGGTTTTGTAGGTTTGTTCTTAAAGGATACCTACCACTTTATAATGGTAGTTCTAACCCTCAAATACCTCGCACCAGCTCAGGGTGAGCTGGTGCCGGAGCATATCTTCATTAATTCCAGAAACCGCTGATTCCTTTATTAAACTGTTTTATACTTTATATTGCAAGTACTCTTCAGCAAAGTTGCACAGGCGTGAGTGTGCCCGAGAGCTCGGTGACGTCACCGGCTTTCCGGCACTTCCTAATCAGGCGCACGCGCGGTCACGCGCATGGTGCACCAAAGCGTGCTTGCAATATGAAGTATAAAACAGTTTAATAAAGGAATCTGCGGTTTCTGGAATTAATGAAGATATGCTCCGGCACCAGCTCACCCTGAGCTGGTGCAAGGTATTTGAGGATTAGAAATACCATTATAAAGTGGTAGGTTTCCTTTAAAGGGCTATTCCAGGAATAAGCATAATTCATACACAAATGGGTCCTTAAAATATAAGCTAGGCTTATTCAATCAGTCCGTTGATCTTCTCCGTGCGGGTATTACATTGCAGAGTACAAACAGTCATATGGAACAATAGGAGTGATGGCTCTGCTCCCAAGAGCTTACAGTCTTTTAATAATAAAGATTCATTGCAAACACCTTTCATAACTCTTACAATTGGCCATTGCAGCCTGGGGCTAAAGATCAGTAGATCTGTCTGTAACTAGGAGTCATCTGCAAGTCAGGTTTTAGCCCAGTAAGCTACTTGCCTCTCAGGTAAGGTATGAAATTCCCTTTCTAAATTCCCTCTTTTATTTGAAATCTCACATGTTTAAAAATCTCTCTAAAAGTCTCTATCTTCGGCTCTATAGTACCTAGAAACATGCTTGTATCATATTCATGATAAGAATCTCATCTTTTAGATTCCATCAGGCTTATGGTTCTGTGAGCTACATAACTGGACATACAGGCAGTCAAAAAATAGACAGAAACTGAATTTTTATCTGTAGTTTGCATTTCCAATTATATCTTTCGCCTGTAGCCTGCCTGTATCTCCATTTCTGTAGATCACAAAACCAAAATCCAAAGGTAATATGAAAGATGAGATCCTAATTTTTAATATGAAACAAAAATGTTTCTTTCTGAAGTGATAAACCCCCAATGCAACCACTAAACTTGACTCATTTCGTGCGAAAATGGGATTAGGAGACTCATATCTCTTTGGGGGAGCTTTCATGTGAGATTTCACATAAAAGAGTAATTTTAGAAAGCACATTTCATACCCTACCTGCTAGTAGTTTAGTGGGGTAAAACCTGGTGACAGGTTCCCTTTAAATCAGGGATTGTTGTATTGAGGAAACAACTTCTAAAATAGTAAAATATCCTGTTTTAAATTTTAAGACATTTTGAATAGTGTGATCTATATATAATCAGACCAAATGTGTTATTAAAAGTTTCTAGAATAGAAACAAATGGTGGTTAGTCATAAGAAGGTAAACATATGGACACATAGCAGGAAACATAGCTAATGCCTAATTAATAATCCCTAATTATTACATGCGGGATTGACCTACTATAGCAATGAAACCATATTTACTTTGCATTTGTTGCCTCATTGTAATATCATGTGTATAACTTATAATCAAGGTTCGTCCAAGGTCTGTGGAGCAATCCCCATGTATGGGTTAACTCTTCACTTTTCAGTCGGTAAGAAAGTAGAGCAATAATAATTACCCAATAAGCAGTGTAATGCTTTACCTAAAAAATACCAATACAGCCAGTCCCCGGGTTACAAACAGGGTAGGTTCTGTAGGTTTGTTTTTTAAGTCAAAACTGTATATTTTATAATTGTAATCCCAGTCAAATTTTTTTTGGTCTTTTGAACAACTGGATTTTAAAAATGTTAGATTGTAGACACCATTCAGAACTATTATAGCTGTTTTTTGTACAGTAAATTCCCAACATACAGAAGTTTCTTTGTAACTAGGGGTCGTCTGTAAGTCGGGTGTTCTTAAGTAGGGGACCGCCTGTACATGGCTTCTCCTTTATATTCTTCATTTATATTCTAGAAGTTCAACTTTTAATTTTACACAGAGCACCTTAACCACCTTTGGTCATTGGTATTAGCTCCACACCTTTGATTAACAACTTCAAGATACCTACTACTAACTTTACATTGTTGTATAAAACCTGTCAGTTCAAAGTGTAATGGGGTTGTCTACTTTCAGCAAATAATTGAGATTATTTGTGCAATGAAAAGTTAAACAATTTTCCTATGCATTTTCTGTATTAATTTATTACGGTTTTCTAGGTCTCTGGATGCCGATTTCCAACAGGAAGCTTCTTTGTTGACTTCCTGTGAATAAAAAAACGATCACTGGTCATGTAATGTCTTGCAGGTCCATGACTTGTTATATCACAGACAGTAATGAGAGCCGTGTGTTATAACGAGTACACCTGTGTGACATTACATGACCAGGGACCGTTTTTCATGCACAGGAAGTAAAAAATGAAGCTTCCTGTTAAATGACTGCCAGCAGAGATATGGGTGAAAAATTTATACAAAAAGTAAAAATTGTACAGCTTTTCATCACACAACCAACATCCATTATTTGCTGAAAGTGGACAACCTTTAACTTTTTGTGTATAAACACGAGGATTCTTTTTTTTTGCAGGTCAAGGATACTTGACCTCTTCATTATTGGTTCAACACAGTAGACTCCCCTGACTGCTCCAGAGGATGACCTAAAATCCAAATGTCTGGCTCATCTTTTAATGAAATAACTGGGAAACTTACATTCTCAGTGTCAGGTACTATGACAATGGATAGATGCTCTGCAAAAACACTCTGACCCAACATCCTTACAACTACTTTTCTTTCAGGCAGAATTAGAGGGAGGGCCTTATATACAGTCAAACAAATGAAACATAATTTATGCTTGAGAGAGGACCTGTCGCCCTAAAAACTAAAGTAATAAGCTCTTAGTGCACCAACAGTCCCAGCAGTGTTACATTGCTAGCCTTATCAGAAAGGCTAGCAGACATTGGCGTGCTGTACACTAGAAACGCCACACCGCTCTCAAAGCGGTCCGGCGTATTCATGAGGAAGCGGTCCGAGGTGCTGCCTCTTCCCCGGACCACTCCGCCCACTCCATAGGCCCGCGGTGACTGCCACCGTCCCTAATCCTGCCTCTTCATGAATACACTGGACCGCTTAGAGAGTGGTCCGGGGTTTGTAGTGTACAGCGCAGCAGTGTTTGTTAGTGTTATCGGAGGTTTCCTATAATGCTAGCAGTGTAACACTGCTGGGACTGTTGTAGCACTAGGAGCTGCTTACTTTAGTAATCAGCTCCTAGTGCAGTTTTTAAGGGTGACAGGTCCTCTTTAAATGGTAAATTATCGTTCAGATCTATGTCACACCAAAGCTTTCCTATATTTCATTATCTGGCACATAGAGGGCAGGGGATACAAATAGCGGCACATAGAAATGACTGTATAATATTCCAGCCTCTAGGCCCCCAATCCAACATCTGTAACATGTGACTCACCTACGGTTTAGAATTTTGACCATTAGTGTCTTCTTGTGGATCTTGTGGGCCTCTGGGTCTCCAGGGCTCGGGTATGATTTCTGCCTAAGCATTCTCAATATTTTACTATAACACATAAACTAGTGACAACCAGAACTGATATGGTGCCAATACCTGGTGTTGCCGGTATGCAGTCAGCCGCATCCAATTAACCTATCTCTCAGATAATTAATTACAAAATTAGTAATTGTGTCAAGCACTTTTAACATGATACAGTCACTGAATAACAATTTTCGAATGAATTATCATAAATACGTTAATTGGATGGGGCCAGTCACGTACCGGTAACTCCACAGCCGCACCACGTATTTCCACCCATACAATGATATGTTCTAATATATATATTAGACACCATAATGATCACAGAGAACAGGTAAACTTTCCAAAATTGGTTTGACATTTTGACTTGAATCTGTCCTTATCCTCACTATGACCATTCACAGTCTGCGCTTATTTACTGAATGTCTTGATATTTTGCCTTAGCCATCTATTTATTCTCTGTGCCTTGCTGCCTGTTTGTCTCTGAACTTTACATTGGACATGACCCATCTCTAGGACAGGAATTTTTTTCTACCTTATTTTTGATCCAGTTGAATTATATGTGCACATGGTGAATCACATACACGACACTAAAAGGCAGCTAGTAATACAGAGGACAAAGGTGATTATTGATTGATTATAGGTCAATAAAATTAACTGGATTTAAGGTAAATAAGCATGATTGTTTTAAAATATGCCATGTCACAATCTATATTTAAAAAATACAATGGGCCACGTGTATCATAGTCTCTCTGAGGTGAATTTTAGAGACATTGGGGGTCATTTACTAAGGGCCCGATTCGCGTTTTCCCGACGTGTTACCCGAATATTTCCGATTTGCGCTGATTTCCCCTGAATTGCCCCGGGTCGGATTGTGGCGCATCGGTGCTGGCAGGCACGCAACGGAAATCGGGGGGGGTGGCCGAATGAAAACCCGACGGATTCGGAAAAACCACCGCATTTAAAAAAAAATCTGTCTCGGAGCTTGCACTTACCTTCACTCAGCCCGGCTCGGTGAACTCCAGTGCGTTCTGATGCTTTTCAGCGCAGCAGCACCACCTGGTGGGCGGCGGAGGAACTACCTTAATGAATCCCGGCTGGACCCCAATACAGCGCAGAGAACGCGCCGCTGGATCACGAATGGACCGGGTAAGTAAATCTGTCCCATTGTATGATCCTGACTTTTTACTTGTGATACATGTTCAGTTTTTCCTATCCTGGCAGGTGCAAATTTTGGCTTCTTTTCGAGACTTTTTGTTACAAATGTCTCAAATCCACATGGACACAAGCCACGTGAGGGGGTTATATACAGGAGAGGATACAAGCCATGTGAGGGGTTATATACAGGAGAGGATACAAGCCATGTGAGGGGGTTATATACAGGTGTGAACAGAAGCCATATGAGGGGGTTATATACCGGAGAGGACCCAAGCCATGTGAGGGGTTATATACAGGAGAGGACACAAGCCACGTGAGGGGGATTATATACAGGAGTGGATACAAGCCATGTGAGGGGGTTACATACAGGAGAGGATACAAGCCATGTGAGGGGTTATATACAGGAGAGGACAGGAGAGGATTACAAGGGGTGGGGGGGGGGCATGTGAGGGGTGGTTTATATAAAAGCGAGAGGATACAAGCCATGTGAGTGGGTTATATACAGGAGAGGACACAAGCCACGTGAGAGGGGTTATATACAGGAGTGGATACAAGCCATGTGAGGGGGTTATATACAGGGGAGGACACAAGCCACGTGAGGGGAGTTATATACAGGAGTGGATACAAGCCATGTGAGGGGGTTATATACAGGAGAGGACACAAGCCATGTGAGGGGGTTATATACCGGAGAGGATACAAGCCACGTGAGGGGTTATATAAAGGAGAGGATACAAGCCACGTGAGGGGGTTATATACAGGAGAGGATACAAGCCACGTGAGGGGGTTATATACAGGAGAGGATACAAGCCATGTGAGAGGATTATATACAGGGAGAGGACACAAGCCACGTGGGGATTATATACAGGGAGAGGATACAAGCCACATGAGGGGTTATATACAGGAGAGGATACAAGTCGCATGAGGGGGTTATATACAGGAGATGACACAAGCCATGTGAGGGGGTTATATACAGGAGTGGACACAAGCCATGTGAGAGGGTTAAATACAGGAGAGGATACAAGCCATGTGAGGGGGTTATATACAGGAGAGGATACAAGCCGTGTGAGGGGGTTATATACAGGAGTGGATACAAGCCACGTGAGGGGTTATATACAGGGAGAGGATACAAGACATGTGAGGGGGTTATATACAGGAGTGGACACAAGCCACGTGAGGGGGTTATATACAGGAGAGGACACAAGCCACGTGAGGGGTTATATACAGGGAGAGGATACAAGCCACGTGAGGTGGTTATATACAGGGAGAGGATACAAGACATGTGAGGGGGATATATACAGGAGAGAACACAAGCCATGTGAGGGGGTTATATACAGGGAGAGGATACAAGCCATGGGAGGTGGTTATATACAGGAGAGGATACAAGCCACTTGAGGGGGTTTTATACAGGAGTAGACACATGCTACGTGAGGGGGTTATATACAAGCGGTCCCCTACTTAAGAACACTCGACTTACATACAACCCCTAGTTACAAACGGACCTCTGTATATTGGTAATTTATTGTACTTTAGTCTTAGGCTACAATAAACAGCTATAACAGTTATCAAATGTGTTTGTATTAAAGCTTTAGTGTTAATATTGATTCTTATGACAACTCAACATTTTTAAAATCCAATTGTCACAGAGACCAAAAAAGTTCTGGCTGGGATTACAATGATAAAATATACAGTTCCGACTTACATACAAATTCAACTTAAGAACAAACCTACAGACCCTATCTTGTATGTAACCCGGGGACTGCCTGTACAGGAGAGGATACAAGCCACGTGAGGGGGTTATATACAGGAGAGGAAACTACTGTTAATTTGGGATTTAACATGTAGCATTTTTAATGCATTTTGAAACTAATTACAACAGCTGAGGAGAGGTGATTTTCCTAATTACATTACTGTTAACATTTGAATTTACAAAACGCATAGTAAACGCAATGTTAACACATGCGTTAACGTGCCGTTTATGTTGCATTTTGTAAATGCAAATGTTAACAAAACAGGTTACTGTGCAAAATTTTAAACATTTAAACCATGTGATATAATTCTAATTTACATGTTAAAATCGGGTCCATGAAAAAACCCTTCCTTTGCACCTGCCCTATGCTTGATGTAGGGGATTTCTGCTCAGCAGTCATCTACATCCCACACACTATTGTAATAGAAGATAACACCTTCATAGCAAACAACTCCACTAATTCATTACCTCCACTAATAAAAACTGATGATGTCAGGAAAAATCTTCATAGACCCTTCTATCTTCATAAATCTTCATAGGCCTTGAGACTGCTGTAAAGCACATCCCTAAATGCCATTACTAGAGCTCAGGCAAGATGACAGTCCCCATATTGATCTTTTGTATAATCTGTGGGTGTCTGCTGTATTATACAACAGACACACGCTATTAACAGCTGCAATCAGTACCGGCAGTCGTCTTGGCTGTTAACTCATTAAGATGCCCCTGTTGAATGTGAGAGCTACAACAAGTGGGTGCCACATATAACAAGGGGTCATATGGCTTCATAAATGGTGATCTAAAACAATTAAGGAAAGGGAGTTAAAACAAATTGCTGCAACATGAAGAGTTGTTGTTTGCTGGACAATAGGACTTTTTTCCTATAATATGAACAATTAAGGCATTAAACGGTATAAAATAACATATACCTTATATACTCGAGTATAAGCCTAGTTTTTCAGCACAAAAAATTTGCTGAAAAAACTCAAATTCGGCTTATACTCGAGTCAAAAAATAAATATATCTAAACTCACCTTTCCGGCGACCCCTGTATATCTTCTGTGCGATCTGTCCGTCAGCCGCGGCAGGCTATATACACTGGGGCAGGGTCTGGCAGGCTATATACACTGGGGCAGGGTCTGGCAGGCTATATACACTGGGGCAGGGTCTGGCAGGCTATATACTGGGGAGGCTGTGACCAATGCATTCCCCACCCTCAGCTTATACTCGAGTCAATAGGTTTTCTCAGTATTTTGTGGTAAAATTAGGGGCCTCGGCTTATACTGAAATATCACATGGTCATAAGTATTCAGACCCTTTGCTGTGACACTCATATTAAACCACATGCTTCCAATCCCTTCTGATGTTCCTTGGTACACACCTGTCTATATAAGACCTCACAGTGCATGTCAGAGCCCATGAGAATCATGAGGTCTAAGGAACTGCCAAAGGAGCACAGAGACCATGACATGATCATGGGAGAAGAACCTTGGTGAGAGAGGTAAATAAAAATCCCAAGATCACTGTGGCTGAGCTCCAGAGGTGCAGTAGGGAGATGGGAGAACAATCACTGTGACCTTCCACCAGACAGGGCTTTATGGCAGAGTTTGCCAACAGAAGTCTCTCCTCAATGCAAGACATATGAAAGCTACATACAATTTGCAAAAAAACACATGAACGACTCCCAAACTATGAGAAATAAGATTCTCTGGTCTGATATGGAGAAAAGCAGGCGCTGCTCATCACCTGCCAAACACAATCTCAACAGTGACACATGGTGGTGGCAGCATCATGATATGGGGGAAAGGGGTTTGCTGCAGGGATAGGATGACTTGTTGCAATTAAAGGAAAGATTAATTCGGCCAAGTACAGAGATATCCTGGATGAAAACCTTCCAACAAGACAATGACCTTAAGCACACAGCTTAAATCACAAAGCAGTGTCTTCACAACAACTCTGTGACCCAATTGAGCATCTCTGGAGATTCTTAAAAATGGCCTCCACCAAGGTTCATCATCCAACCTGAGGGAAGTGGAGAGGATCTGAAAGTAAGAGGCAGAGGATCCCCAAATGCAGGTGTGAAAACCTTGATGCATCATTCCCAGGAAGACTCGTGGCTGTACTATCTCCAAAGCTGCTTCTACTTAATACTGAGCAAAGGCTAAAAATAACTTACAGAGTCCAGATGAGGAGCATAAAACACGAAAAAGTGACATGTTGCATATATAAATTACTATATAAAATAAAATTAAGGCAATATGGCTAACATGCAACAGTGGAGCATCAACCAAGGTCAAGGTCAGGGTTAGTTAGGAGTTGAGTAACAGAAACAAGGTGCCACAAGTGCTACAGTACAAAATCTGTACTGATCTCTTACTACAGGAAAATGATACCCTATGGCAGTGGTGGCGAACCTATGGCACTGGTGCCAGAGGTGGCACTCTGAGACCTTTCTGTGGGCACCCAGGCCATCACCCCAGCATGAAGTTCACCAGACAGGACTCAAAGTATCTTCCTACAGAATCTTCCTACAATGATAGGAGAATTTGCCCTCCTCCTTTCAACTGTGTTGGTGTCCTAAGAAGGCTGGACGAGTGCAAGTTGTCAAAAACAAGGAGAAATAAATTACTGCTGGCACTTTGCAATAAATAAGTGGCTTTTGGTTGAAGTTTGGGCACTCAGGCTCTAAAAGGTTCGCCCCCGCCCGGAGCAGCCACCGGCAAGTCACACGACTCTGTATGCGCCCAATTCTTCGATTGTGCCCGTAAATCACCTTGAGCCACATACACCACACCAGCTGCTATGAGCCGAGCCCGCTATCGCACTATGTGAGCAATAACACCTTCATAGCAACACTCCACTATCATTACCTCCACTAATAAAAAAATGTCAGGAAAAATCTTCATAGACCCTTCTATCTTCATAAATCTCATATAGGCCTTGAAGACTGCTATAAAACATCACAAATGCTGTTATTAGAGCTCAGGCAAGATGGCAGTCCTCATATTGATCTTTTGTATAATCTCTAGGGTGTCTGCTGCTGATTATACAACAGACACAATGCTATTAACAGCTGCAATCATTACTGGCAGTCGTCTTGGCTGTTAACTCATTAAGATGCCCCTGTTGAATGTGAGAGCTCAACAAGTGGGTGCCACATATAACAAGGGGTCATATGGCTTCATAAATGGTGATCTAAAACAATTAAGGAAAGGAGTTAAAACAATTGCTGCAACATGAAGAGTTGTTGTTTGCTGGACAATAGGACTTTTTTCCTATAAATTAAATTAAGGCATTAACGGTATAAATAACATATACCTATATACTCGAGTATAAGCCTAGTTTTTCCAGCACAAAAATTTGCTGAAAAAACTCAAATTCGGCTTATACTCGAGTCAAAAAATAAATATATCTAAACTCACCTTTCCGGCGACCCCTGTAATCTTCTGTGCGATCTGTCCGTCAGCCGCGGCAGGCTATAACACTGGGGCAAGGGTCTGGAGGCTATATACACTGGGGCAGGGTCTGGCAGGCTATATACACTGGGCAGGGTCTGGCAGGCTATATACTGGGGAGGCTGTAGACCAATGCATTCCCCACCCTCAGTTATACTCGAGTCAATAGGTTTTCTCAGTATTTTTGTGGTAAAATTAGGGGCCTCGGCTTATACTGAAATATCACATGGTCATAAGTATTCAGACCCTTTGCTGTGACACTCATATTAAACCCATGCTTCCAATCCCTTCTGTGATGTTCCTTGGTACACCACCTGTCTATATAAGACCTCACAGTGCATGTCAGAGCCCATGAGAATCATGAGTCAAGATTAACTGCCAAGGAGCACAGAGACCATGACATGATCATGGGAGAAGAACCTTGGTGAGAGAGGTAATAAAATCCCAAGATCACGTGGCTGAGCTCCAGAGGTGCAGTAGGGAGATGGAGAACAATCACTGTGACCTTCCACCAGACAGGGCTTTATTGGCAGATTGGCCACGAAGTCTCTCCCTCAATGCAAGACATATGAAAGCTACATCAATTTGCAAAAAACACATACCGACTCCCCAACTATGAGAAATAAGAATTCTCTGGTCTGATATGGGAAGAAAAGCAAGGCGCTGCTCATCACCTGCCAAACACAATCTCAACAGTGACACATGGTGGTGGCAGCATCATGATATGGGGGAAAGGGGTTTGCTGCAGGGATAGGATGACTTGTTGCAATTAAAGGAAAGATTAATTCGGCCAAGTACAGAGATATCCTGGATGAAAACCTTCCAACAAGACAATGACCTTAAGCACACAGCTAAATCACAAAGCAGTGTCTTCACAACAACTCTGTGACCCAATTGAGCATCTCTGGAGATTCTTAAAAATGGCCTCCACCAAGTTCATCATCCAACTGAGGGAAGTGGAAGGATCTGAAAGTAAGAGGCAGAGGATCCCCAAATGCAGTGTGAAACCTTGATGCATCATTCCCCAGGAAGACTCGTGGCTGTACTATCTCCAAAGCTGCTTCTACTTAATACTGAGCAAAGGCTAAAAATAACTTACAGAGTCCAGATGAGAGCATAAAACAACGAAAAAGTGACATGTTGCTATATAAATTACTATATAAATAAAATATAAGGCAAATGGCTAACAGCAACAGTGGAGCATCAACCAAGGTCAAGGTCAGGGTTAGTTAGGAGTTTGAGTAACAAACAAGGTGCCACAAGTGCTACAGTACAAAATCTGTACTGATCTCTTACTGCAGGAAATGATAACCCTATGCAGGGGTGGCGAACCTATGGCCACTGGTGCCAGAGGTGGCACTCTGAGACCTTTCTGTGGGCACCCAGGCCATCCCCCAGCATGAATTTCACCAGACAGGACTCCAAATATCTTCCTACAGAATCTTCCTACAATGATAGTAGAATTTGCCCTCCTCCTTTCAACTGTGTTGGTGTAGCCGCATCTGAGGTTACACGAGGTGGCTACTCCACGCCCCGCCCGTACCCTCCAACACCCTCCCACTCACCCATCTTCGTCGCGCGCACCTCGTAGCTGGCGCCCTCGTCCGCCGTCCGCGATCCTGCCTTCTGCGCATGCGCATAGAGAGCTATCCGCGCTTGCGCGGGTCACTCTCCGAAACGGTGCGGGCCTGCTCTTCTGCGCATGCGCGACGGCAGGATCGCCGGACGAGGGCGCGCAGCTACGCGGAGCTGCGCGCCGAAGATGGGTGAGTAGGAGGGGTAAAGTGGCTACCGGGGCGTGGAGTAGCCGCCTCGTGTAACCTCATGCGGCCTACTCCCACGCACCAGTAGCCTCATAAGTAAATTTGAATATATGTGGAATAAAAGTTATCAAAAAAGTGAGGGGACGTGAGGATTAGCCCTTAAAAGGGCTATCCTCACGTTCCATTGATCCACCTACCTTTATAGGTAGATTTGGGGTGGTAGGTTTCCTTTAAAGGTACTGTTTGACATTTGAGTGGGTTACTTGTGCTCACGGGTTTAAGTAGTTGTTACCTCACCAATTTACAGGGACAATTCCTGGTGAGCAGTCCTGTCACCTTTTTCTTATGTACTTTTGTCAGTCATGGACTTCTTGCACCCATCTGAGGCTCTGCTCCCTCCAATGGAGGCCTACAGCATTTTTAAACACTAACAAATGTAGTTGGGGACTTGAGGGGGTGCAGAAGCCCCAGGAGCTTTAGGGAGCCCATAGGGCAGTGAAGGCGAACCTTTTAGAGCCTGAGTGCCCAAACTTCAACCAAAAGCCACTTATTTATTGCAAAGTGCCAGCAGTAATTTATTTCTCCTTGTTTTTGACAACTTGCACTCGTCCAGCCTTCTTAGGACACCAACACAGTTGAAAGGAGGAGGGCAAATTCTCCTATCATTGTAGGAAGATTCTGTAGGAAGATACTTTGAGTCCTGTCTGGTGAACTTCATGCTGGGGTGATGGCCTGGGTGCCCACAGAAAGGTCTCAGAGTGCCACCTCTGGCACCAGTGCCATAGGTTCGCCACCACTGCCATAGGGTATCATTTTCCTGTAGTAAGAGATCAGTACAGATTTTGTACTGTAGCACTTGTGGCACCTTGTTTCTGTTACTCAACTCCTAACTAACCCTGACCTTGACCTTGGTTGATGCTCCACTGTTGCATGTTAGCCATATTGCCTTAATTTTATTTTATATAGTAATTTATATATGCAACATGTCACTTTTTCGTGTTTTATGCTCCTCATCTGGACTCTGTAAGTTATTTTTAGCCTTTGCTCAGTATTGAGTAGAAGCAGCTTTGGAGATAGTACAGCCACGAGTCTTCCTGGGAATGATGCATCAAGGTTTTCACACCTGCATTTGGGGATCCTCTGCCTCTTACTTTCAGATCCTCTCCACTTCCCTCAGGTTGGATGATGAACCTTGGTGGAGGCCATTTTTAAGAATCTCCAGAGATGCTCAATTGGGTCACAGAGTTGTTGTGAAGACACTGCTTTGTGATTTAAGCTGTGTGCTTAAGGTCATTGTCTTGTTGGAAGGTTTTCATCCAGGATATCTCTGTAACCGAAACAGGCGCGGGCCTGCTCTTCTGCGCATGCGCAGACGGCAGGATCGCCGGACGAGGGTGCGCAGCTACGCGGAGCTGCGCGCCGATGATGGGTGAGTAGGAGGGGTAAAGTGGCTACCGGGGCGTGGAGTAGCCGCCTCGTGTAACCTCAGATGCGGCTACTCCACGCCCCAGTAGCCGCATAAGTAAATTTGAATATATGTGGAATAAAAGTTATCAAAAAAGTGCAGGGACGTGAGGATTAGCCCTTAAAAGGGCTATCCTCACGTCCCATTGATCCACCTACCACCCAATCTACCTTTATAGGTAGATTTGTGGTGGTAGGTGCCCTTTAAGTGTAATTTAGAAATGTTCAAATAATGTCTTTATTTTGATTATTACAGCCACCATTCCTATAAAAAGGAATTGTATTCTTCCCGTCTGGTTCTAAAGATGCAGTCAATGGGGCGGAGAAGCTCATCTATGCAGTCAAGCTCACTCCACCTCCTCATTGCTGCTACATCACTGAAACATGATTCGCTGAAGGCTTGTTTGCACTACTAATTTCGACAGCTATTTTCAGCTGACTTAGGCCACATTCACACAACCGCAATGGAGTCCATGATCTGGTTGCAAATTTTACGGCTCCCATTAAGGTCTACCACACCCGGTTGCGGTGTGGGCAGATTTGCAGCGCAGTCAGTCATCTTTCAATGGAGATTGGAGGGGTGAGGAGCGCTCACTCCCCCTCCCTTCTCCACCCAGCCTTGAGCACACTGCCATGTGAATGTAGCCTGACAGTGTATTGCCCAATATGCATCATTTGCTATACTATTATTTCATAATGGAGGTGACCTTAAACCAGTGGTACATGTTAATTTATGGAACTAGCCATACTGGAATAAGAAGCTCCATCCATCGCTGTTATTTTACCCCTGCGTTTCATGAATCTCTCTTTATGCAGGACAGCTTAATTATGTGCACAGAGACTGGAATTAATGGTTTGATCCAACGCTTCTGTTAATCGACAGTAAATTTCTTCCACTCTTAGTTCTGGAGCTTGGAAATATAATTAACGGCTTTTGTTATCTCCATATGGTAATGTTTTCATTTTTCAGTAAATAGCTGCACTTCCCACTTGGTTTCACAATCTTAAAATAGCATCAGATTTTTAATTTTTAATTATGTTTTCCCTTTGTTTGTTTCATGAGCTGGAATATCAGATGCTTTCATTTATCTACTAATGAAGACCATTAATCTATTTGCTTTCTACAACAACAGCAAAAAAAGTTTTCACTGCCTCCACTTATCTATTTTATGTACAGTATATAGTGTCCAGAATATAGTGCTCCAGTCAAATGGTATTAATGGGTTTGTCCATCAAATGGTACATAAACCCTGTCTACGAGATGAGGATAAATTAAAGATTACTGGTGGTAAAAAAGAAGGGCCAAAAGCCCTTCGTGACTAGCAATCTCCCTTGCATGTGTGAACAGCGTTCCATTCACTTCTGGCTTACTGCCGATACTGTGCAGCACGATAGAAACCCCCAGCAACCTGTAACTTCTTAGGATCTCTTTGATAATCCAGTCACTTATGTAAAGATAATGGCCAGAATGAAACAGGTTATTAAATTTTAATCTCACTTCTCTTAGCGACCTTTATGGTGTTCATATTTCAAATGTAAGCCATGAAACTATTACAGCAAATCAAGGAGGTATCAGAATACTGGAGTACTTTTAATATCAGAATCCTAGTGTAACTTTTTTTTATTGGCCACTAGTGGCTGCTGTTCTTTTGCTGCATTCTCACCACTGGTGGTTGCTGTATTTGCCCTTGAATTTGCATATATTAATGGATCGAATGCGCTGTGGGAGACATCTTGTTTCCTGTTTGGCCTATTAGAAATCCGTGTGGCAATCCGAACATTGCTTAAAGTGTAACCGTCAATTCAAAAAACTTTTGATATGTTGTAGGGCAGGTAATTTTAAGCCCTTTTGCAATCGGATTAGTTACCCGAATCTTGCTCCTTCCTCTTGTATTCTGCAGACTTCCCCTAGATGTCAGTAACTGCTCAGATAGCTGTTACTATGGACATTCCGTCTTCATAAAGAAGCTGAGACTACAGAGGGAGAGACACGCCCCCATCTCTCTCCCTCCAATTAGCTGATCACCTTATGTCTCACTGCCCCAGCACTCATGTGCTGCCAGGAACATTGACTAATGTAATAACCAAACACCTAAACTCTTATCTTCCCTTCAGCTTCACTTGTATGTAAACAAATAAACCACACAGACACAGGATGCAGCCCCTCCTCCCCCCATCACCTCACACAAGGAAGTGGCAGGTGACACTCTCCAAGTCTTCAAGCTGTGCCCTCATATGTTGTGCTGAAGTGTTACATAGATAGATAGATAGATAGATAGATAGATAGATAAATAGACAGACAGACAGACAGAAAGATAGACAGATAGATAGATAGACAGATAGATAGGTATACACACATACATAGATAGATATACATGATATAGATAGGATATACATAGTGTCAGATCCGCTGGAAGGGACACCGCATCTGCTGGTCCTTCTACCCTCCATGCTGACAATGCTAGCGGTCCTCCCCGAGTTTCTGCGCGTCTCCGCGCTGGCTCCGCCCCCGGTCAGCAGCGAGTTAACCCTGCTGCACGCGCGGGGCAGCGGGCATCCAGGACGCGTGCGCTTTAGGGAAATTAAAGCTGTCTGTCTTCTGAATCAGCCTGGGTTCCTGCTCCTATGGGATTCTGGGGGCGGATCTCAGGCTGCATAAATTGGATCTGGACCTTCCACCTGTGCCAGTGTTTGTCCTTCTGGAACTTACAGCCTAGCTGGATTCCTGGTCTCCTGTAGCATTGTTTGCTTCACCCTGGTATTGTGCTCACCAGTTAGGTTTCGCTCCCTTGTCTAGTGGTTTGACCTTGACACACCCTCTGGTGTGACCCGGCGGTTTTGCTTACCTTTCTATGTTCAGTGTCTTAACATCTTTAGTTCTCTTTCCTGGTTTCTTATGCTGTCTTGAACCCTGCTTGTTTCATCCTTGTTCGTCCTGTTTTTTCCCTGTATCTGAATACTGTCCTAACACATTGCAGTTTTCTGTCTGTACCACCTCACTGCGGCTGACTGACCTATTTGGGCTCCTCTCACCTCCCAGGGCCTTGCAGAGTAGATAGGAGGTTCCTGTGGCAGAGGCTCCCTACCTTCAAGGGGGTTTCTGTCTTGGTAGGGTCTAGTTGGTAGATCTGCGCAGGGTTAGTTCGCCCTCTTGCTCTGTTCTGTCAGCCTGCACTCAGACAGTGTGGTAGTTTGGTGTACAGTATTCCAGACGTGAGTTTTCCTAACACATAGATAGATAGGAGATAGAAAGATATGAGATGGATAGATAGATGTAAGATAGCTCTGGTCTCATTGGTCAGCAGAAGGCGCTTGTGATGAGTTGACAGGAGGCACCTTCATCTTGCTGATTCTAGTTTTTTTGAGAACTGGAAACCATTGGCTGAGGGCCAAAAAAGGTCCTAAATGAGGACCGAGAGGCAAAATACTTTGAGGAATGATTCCCAAATGACGGTTACACTTTAAATATTTTGACTTGCTCCAGTCTCCTGCTCCCTAAACAAGTTTGCGGCTGCATAGATGTCCCTATAGACGGCAATGGCGGCCTGGTGGCAGTACAGTGCCACACATGTGTGGCACCGTTCTGCGCCGTACACCGGGAAAAGATAGAGCACGCTAGAGAATACACCCTTACATGTATTATACCTGCTGTGATCTACTCTACTAACTGCACTGTTGTTACTACACAGTAGTCCATCCTTGTGCACCGCTTTCTCCTTCTGCCCATTGGATTCCAGCCGTGTTTACCAGCATTGTAACAGTAGGATTCCAATTCTGAACATATCCGGCTCATGTGGGAAAAAAACCTTTTTATTTTACAGGTTGATCTAGGGTTTACGGGTATGTGTTAAGTGCACATCTTAGGTTTTCATTGCCCTTCCATAATTTATAACACCAACAGAAACATGATAGAAAATAACCTCAGAATATGAAGCTAAGGTTAACAGACGATTAATGGAAGGTTAACGCTTTTGCCTTGAGTATTCTGTTATGCTCTTCCATTATAGAATCTATGTGTGAACTGAGACTAACTATACAAAAGCCAGGGAACAATACCATGGTTAGAAGCCTGAGGGAGAAATGATCTAAAGTCTGTGTTAAAGAGAAGCTGTGTAAAGAAATACAGGAGAAAATGCAAAAAAGAGAGATCACGCTCCCATAGAGTAGTAAGTGGAGTTGAATCAAGTTGACTAGCTCACAGGTTTTCCAATAGGTGAGGAATTACCTGAGACAGGCTAGATGGTACGCCTATAGTGGCGATGGCTGCACACTGTCCTGCTACCTGGATAGTAATGTCCAGTAGGGCTTCATTAAATTTGGAAAAAAAAGCGGACTCCAAAGTGCCACTTCCACAAATAATTTATTTGTTTATATGAGGTCCCCCCTCTTCATCAGATCCTATATGATCAAATAGTATACATATGTAAATAGAGTAGGAAACATGGTGTACACATGTAATAAAAGCAATATGCATGTAATAACAATGCATTGTTACAATCTACATATGTAAAAAACAAGAAGCAAAGTATATACATACATTAAGGTAGAAAATAAATCAAAATTAATTTGAATAAACTATAAAATTGCTAAATGAATTAACAGATAAAAGATCCATATAGTTATAAAATAATGGACAATAAATAGGAGATAGGGTACAGAAGATTCTGAAACAAGTAGTGGGGGTATATAGGGTAAGTCATGGAGCGAGGTAAGAAAATGGCACTACAGTTCTGGCATGAGATGGGAACTAACATGAAAGGGCAGGAACCCGAACACAGCACATAAATGAGGTCATAAATATAGAAACTTCTAGAGAAACTCTTGAGAAGTGTTGAAACTATAATAGCGAGAAATAGAATAGGTATTCACATGTCTGTATGACCTGGTGGCCTACTTAGGAGACTCCTGTAGACAAATCAAATCACAGGGAGCTTTGGAAATTGCACTTCAGTTTTTTTGGTGGAAATGGAAGGTTAAATGTAAAAGTAGCTGGAACAAATCATGATATGATTGTGTCCAGAAGCCTAATGTGATTTGGCATCATAGCCACCATAACACTGTGCCAAGTCCCAGACGTTTAATAAGCAATTGTTCTTCTCTTGTGATCTTCACCTTGAGTTTGTTCACATCTATAATAAATAGAAAATGAATACCTATTATCTGTGTGGATGTCCTTTTCTCCTACGGCAAGAGATGTTTCCAATAAAAACAGTCATCCTAATAATTTCCTGGATTACGAGAGTCACGTTCAACCCGTTTCGAAGACGCAGGAGGAAGTTGAGGAAGTTCTTCACATAACAATTGTCTTTTTACTAGATGCAATTATAGACTATGGATGCAAATAATTACGTAAAGCGTAGCAAGGACTGTTTTATCTATGCTGAGTTATCTATGCTCTAGTTTCTACTCTGCTCTTTCTATATGACCCATTAACTTATATGGAAAATGGCCTCGGGTGCAGAAATTCCTTCTCCAAAAGAGCTGTGACTCCTCGACTAGACTCCTAGACTAATCATCGTTTCAGAGTATATCCTATTAATTTGAACCGAAACCCTTTATTAAAGTAGAGAGCAGAGTGTAACATGATGCACTTACACATTCCTAGAAAACCATTACTAGTACCCCCTTCTTATATACCATTAATAATAATAACAGAGAGGCATGAAGACCCCCTCAGGGCTTAGGAACAGGTCTTTCTACTGCACCCTTAAAGGTGTTCTCCAGTGACAACAGGTTAGACCCTATCCCAGGGACCCCAGGGGAATGGGGGTCTGTTATACCCCTAGATAAAGAGAACAGCTTGCACCGATTGCTCTTTTCATCCCTACGGCGCTGTTGGGGCTTGCAGAGTGTGGTACTAGACTATCTCCATCAATGCAATAGAGCTGAATAGAGCAGCTAGCAATTGCATGACTGGCTGCTCTCTTCATCTCAGGGGTACAACAGGGGTACAACGGATAGAACTAACTTGTATGTCACTGGAAAACCCCTTTGAGGTGAGCCCTTGAGATCAGATCATAGTCAAGCGCATATGTGTATTATGTTTCATCCAATATCTTTTCTTAATTCATCAAATTCTCACTGTAGTTTTCTCTTCTCACCAATTGTTCAAAAAATAGAAGTTGTTCTCTGATTGGTTGCCTTGAGCAACTAGAATAGAGGCTTCTGATAAATCTCCCCCATGACTGCATATTCCTCAACAAATTTCATTTTATTGCCAGGAAAGCCGCAGCCACATTAGATGGTTGGGCAGAAGAATTTCATAGTGGAGAAACATAGTGGACACTGTTGAACATATTGAGGGAGATTTATAATGCCTTCTCCAACAGTTTTTCTTTAACTGTGCCAGGATTCAGGGGTAGTGGACCCACACCACGGAAGATGACGTAAGCCGACACCTGGGACAGAGTCCAAGTGACAGTTGGTTTTCACCAGAGCCCGCCGCAACGCGTGTTGGACTTACTGCAGCGTGGTACCACCAGGTCGCTCCATAGGCACGACTTTGTCCGCGGTGGCGGCCAAGGCGAAGTGCAGAGTTGTAGTAGAGCAGAATTGTCGTTGGGGACAGGTAGCATGGGCTCGTAGTCAGTAGCAGGGAAGAAGGTCAGGGCTGGCAGCAGAGAAACGTGCCGGACCGCCGGAGACACAGAAAGAAAGTGGACAGTTAAGACAGTCTGGAGGGACACTGGGGCTCGGAGAGAGGCTCGAGTGCACCTGCAACCGGGTACATGGGTTGCAGGAGCGCCTGTGACAAACTGCTTGTAGCTATGTACCTTCTGCAGCTATGAGGGTGCCAGTAGTTTAATGGTGTAAAATATTTGAATGGTGTAAAATCTTGTGACACTGCCCCTTTAAAGTTCATTTTTTGTTCCCCTATCAATCGATTCTTGTGAAGAAGACGAAGAGGACCTAAAAGCCCCTCTGCCATTTGAGACAATATCAGTAAAAGTCTGGTAGGTGGGGAGTCATAGAGTTTACGGGATTTAATTGAAACCAGTGAACATACAATTGACTATTGTAGATGCCTTGATGGCAAAAAAGCGCAGTACTGCCCTGGCATATCTCTGGTATTATGCAACGCTGTAGAAGAATTAACAAAGAATTAAGAATTATATTGAACACGATGTCCTTGGTCCACGTGTTAAATTGGGCTTCTGTGCCAGGTGTCTACCACTCATGCCAAGTCACACACAGGAGATTTATTACTGAAGGAGACTGTAGTGCCCATTGCCCCAACGCTACATGGCAACAAGTCACTGTTATTAAATGCACAATAAATTCATTTTTATACACAGAGATTTCCCTTGTCCTGGTGATCGGTGGGGTGTCCTAGAGGTGTGACCCCAGCAGCAATGCTGTCACCTTCTAAATTCTGCAATATTATATATATTATGTATATGCAATCTAATTAATTTATGTAACGAATCCATTTAGAGAGAAATTCCCAATTTTCTTAACTTTCATGTTTCAGCAAACAATTATTCATGCTGTGCAACTTATCGAAATTAATGTACATGAATAATACTTTCCAGAAGGGGTCTATAATAGTCTAACTATAGCAATATTCCCTCGTATGGAAAGCGAAATATGTGACACAAGTACAGATGGTGCAACAGCTGGAAATGTAGAAGTCCTGGCTGTATGTGTTTATTTTATTTCATGTCTATGTCAATGTGATCAAGTTATTAATATTAATAGAAAAAGTGACAAATGTATATTTGAAGCAATTTCTATTTGAATGTGGAATATTGTGCCCTAATGCAGCCATATAGCTCAGAATGTAATTGTAATGCACAGAAGTGTCAAATTCCATACAATTTCCAATTCTATTTATATGAAGGTGCTCCCTACTGATCCTTGGAGGAAATATATCTGCACATATGCACATATGGTACAGATGGATCTGTACTGCTCCGTACTGAAGACTTGTCCTGTTTCCGTTCACAGTAAAACATGTGAGGTAAAACTAAAGTTCCCACGCAAAAGAAATACAAATTTGTCCTCCAACTATAATGTATAACTTATAGTAAAGGTCTTCTCATATTGGGAAAAGAGGAATTATGAGTTGGTTAAAGGGAACCTGTCCAATAGATGTAGGGATAAAGGTGTTCAGAGGTATGTAATGTACAGCTGGTCAAGGACTACGAGGATCTCCACATTTAAACAGTCCTGTGAGTATAGCTACTATTCATATAGTTTGTTTAGTCACCTCATTTGGGGATCATAGCACTCACTTGTTCGGAGACCTCAGGACTGAGACGCACATACCGTAGCTCTGACTGTCGGACAGAGTGTTATCGTCCACATGCCACTCTGTCCAACAGTCAGAGCCATGTGCATCTCAGCCCTGAGGTCTCCGAACAAGTGAGTGCTATGATCGCCGAATGAGGTGACTAAACGAACTATATGAATAGTAGCTATACTCACAGGACTGTTTAAATATCTGCTAGCCGCTATATGCATAAAAGCAAATACCTGCATGTATGAAGATTCTTGTGAAAATTGATGTATATATGTAAATATAAAAGTAAAGTAAACATTTGAAAAATGACATCATTGTCTTTGACACTGTTTATTGATAAAGGGAACCTGTCATTTTTAGCACTCCCCCAGTCCCCACAAAGCATAGCCTACACACTGCTAAAGAGTTTTTGTATAAAAAATAGGTTTTACAGAAAAAAAGATATGTTATATAGTACCTTTCCATGTGCTGTGTGACTAGGCACTTGTCCCCTGGGAGTGGCTATAGAGGAGCAGTCGCCCCCACCTTTAGGAAACCACGCCTCCATGTGTCCTTTTCAAATATATGAAAATGCCCCCAGCTCCTCTATAGCCAATCCCGAGTGATAGGAGTTTTTCATATATTTGAAAAGGACATATGGAGGTGCGGTTTTTGAAGGGTGTGGGGGGACTGCTCCTCTATAGCCACTCTCAGGGGACAAGTGCCTAGTCACAGAACACATGGCTTTGAAAAGGTACTATATTACTATATTTTTTTCTGTAAAACCTACTTCATATACAAAAACTCTTTGGCAGGGTCATTACGGACGCAGAAATACTCATGTTGTGCTTTTTTTATTATTTAGTGGTCTTTTTACTCAATACATAATTATGTAGAAAAGGATCATTTATTTTGGCATTTTAATATTTTTATATACTTTATAATTTTTTTTTTCTATAACACTTTTTTTTAAGGAAATCTACCATCAAAATTTATCATGATAAACCAGAGACAAGGGCTCAATTCAAAGATCCAAGCACCGTAACTGTAGTAATCTTTTTTTTATTTGTTATCCATGGCCTCCATCCTCAACTTTTAAAATGATGTTAATTAGTCTGAAGGGCTCTGAGGAGTATTACAAGAGCTCCTCCTAGTTGTAGCTTCAAAGGCTGTTTCACTGTCTCCCTGTCCCTCCTACTCCCTCAGCAGTTCTCACTCCCTCTGCCTACTGTAATCTCACTGCCGCAGAGGAAGTTTCAGCACACAGTGGGAGGGGGGAAGTGTAACTGAGGGGCTCTAGTAATGCCCCCAGAGCTCTTCTGACTAATTAGCATAATTTTAAAAGTTGATTTTAGAAGGAAGGAGGCTATGGGTATCTAATATAAGAAGATTATCGTAGTCATAGTGCCTGGATCTATGAGTAAATGTCCCTGGTTTATCATGTTTGATGCTTTTGATGGTAGATTTTCTTTTTCTTTAAAATACATTAGTTTGGATTAAGGTGCAGTCTATCTTTTTTGAAGATTGATGTACAAATACTTGATGTAAAAAGAATAATCATTTAATATTCACCCATGATATCAGCAATAAACTATTCTGCCGAGTGATTTTTCATGCAATATTACAATGTGGAAGATCAGATATTTGCGAAGGACATCATGCATATTTATGTATCCTACAGACAGACTGTGCTGTACTAACCACATAGACCGCAGCATTCCTAGCAAAGCAAGACACGTATTGATCCCACAAAGTATCCACTTGAGTACAAAGTGATGAAGGAATAGTTATATGACGGAGAACTTCTCAAGTTCAAGGACATCTAAATAGTTTTCATAGAATGTAAGAAACACCAATTGTTATAACCCTGGCGGAAAATAGTTCATTTAAATTGTAGATGTGAAGCCCCAGCTGGAATTGACATTAAAAGCTTCAGTTTTTGTTCTTTTTTTATGGATGTGGATGTTTTTTGAGCTCTTTAAGCCAAGTTGCTTCTTTTGCTTTTATATGTTACACCGTATAGAATAGATAATTGCAGAGACCTCATTTGACAAGTTCAGGTTTCCAGTCCGTCTCTGACCTCTAATTGTAAATGATAACAAAGGTCTTTGTAATATTTATAATAATAATTCCTTTATTTATATAGTGCACACAGATTACGCAGCACTGCACAAAGCTTGTCACATCAGTCCCTGTCCCCGATGGGGCTCACAATCTAATCAACCTACCAGTATGCTTTGGAGTGTGGGAGGAAACTGGAGGTGAAACCCACCCAAACATTGACCTGAATGGGACTCGAACCGAGGACCCTAGCGCTGCAAGGCTGTAGTGCTAACCACTGAGCCAACTCTATACAAGATGACTATCAGAGCTGTTAACTATAGGAGTTGCAGCATAGTTGCGACCAAGGATGGACACATGGCATTGTCATAGGATAAACATTTTTTAAATTTATTATAGGGGATCTCAATGTATTATGGGGGTAATATGCATTAATATTCTTATATAGTTAATATTTATTATAATTTATTATGAAAGTCTCATTTAATTATGTGGCAAGATATAATAATCAATGATGGGGAAACTTTATATATAATAATTTCTTTTAAAGGCACCAGGTATATAATATAATTTATTGTGGGGGAACTCTATACATTTTATAATACACTACAGTTGAACTTATATATTAAAATTTATTGGCAGAAATAATTAACTTAATTTATTTGGAAGCATAATATATCATTTAATTGACAGGTCACTGCATAAAATTTTTTTTTTAAAGCTGCCGCGTATAAAAAAATGTATTGAGAGAGGGGTTAAGGCCATGTGTGTAATATAACATATAATATAACATAAAATTGTATACTGTATATTATAATAAATTCAATGCAGCCGGGAGATGTATACAATAGAATGCAGAATAGGGCTCTGGATATATTTTCATTTCAGGGGGACTATAAATATTATAATTCCTGTAAGTAAGGGGATATCTGTTTCTAATTATTTATAATTCAGTGGCCAAAAGTATTTATATTTATTCAAGGGTTTTATAATATTTAAGCTGGAAGCAAAATATTAATAAAAATTTATGGGGGTGTCAAAAAATATTTGGGATATATCTAGGGGCACGGCATGGTCAGTTGTGTAGTTAGGGTACTGTTTTATACATGCATGGGTCACAGTGTGGTTAGCTGTGTTGTGTTATATATTATTTAGGAGCACAGTGTTGTAACTCTCTATTTATTACTAGTGTAAAACAGATGATTGGTGGAAGTCTTAGGTATTACACCATCACCAATCACCTAAACACTGATATTAGTTTTGTGACTGGAAAGCCCCTTTAACTCTCTCTAGTTGTAACTGTATAAATATAGAAATTAGTTGCACAATAAGAAAAGTTTTATTATTATTAGAGTAATGATAGCTGAGAACATTTTCCCGACTTGTTTGACTTACATGACATTTTCATCTTTGACAAATGTCAGGATAACTTTACAAATAATTTCACGGCTGCAAGGTTTTCTTTACTAATCTGAAATGTAGGAGGAATAGATGTTCCTTGTCAGGACTACCCTGAGAGCATTTCACAGGCCGTAGTGGAACATGTAGTGCACAAAGAGGGTTGGGAAGGGAAGAACAGTGCAGGACTGGAAGGTTTGGAGAAACCATGTAAGAAGTAGCACTCAGTACGTGCACTATATTGGTTTTATTCATAATAGGCTGTTTTTTTCTTAATATTTAAAGGAAATTACATACTTCCTAGCTTTTACAGGACATATTGGGCAAATTATGCAAAATTCATGCATATTAAGACACATCCAGTCCCCTTTTAATCTCTATCCCAACTGATTCATTTTTGACATTATACAATAAAAGTGGTCTCCCTGCGTAACACATAGGCCACATTTATTAAACTGGCTGCTCCGCTGCAGCACAAAACTGCAGTTAGAGGTGCACTCCTATGCCAATTCACAACGTGCACCACCAGATCAGTCTTCAATTATCTGACACACTCCGCACATTAGTAGTGCTATTAAATATTTGTCCCATAGTGGTGAAGCCTCTTCATGCTTCCCACAGAGTAAAATTCTAGATTATAACTAGAGATGAGCGAACATGCTCGTCCGAGCTTGATGCTCGGTCGAGCATTAGGGTACTCGAAACTGCTCGTTACTCGGACGAATACTTCGCCCGCTCGAGAAAATGGCAGCTCCCGCCGTTTTGCTTTTTGGCGGCCAGAAACAGAGCCAATCACAAGCCAGGAGACTCTGCACTCCACCCAGCATGACGTGGTACCCTTACACGTCGATAGCAGTGGTTGGCTGGCCAGATCAGGTGACCCTGGGATAGACTAGCCGCTGGCCGCGCTGCTCGGATCATTCTGTCTCTGGATGCCGCTAGGGAGAGAGCTGCTGCTGGTCAGGGAAAGCGTTAGGGTGTTCTATTAGCTTACTGTTAGGCAGGAGTGATTCTCAAAGAACCCAACAGCCCTTCTTAGGGCTACAATAACGTTCTACTTTTTTTATTTTAATTTGCATCTTTTACCATTTTGTGAGGAATTAGCAGGGGGACTTGCTACCGTTGTGTTTAGCTCTTAGTGGCACACATATCCATAGCAAAGGCCGAAGTGGCAAAATTCAGTAGGGGTTGGATTTCTATTAGGCAATAACTCAGTGTCATCTCATCTGGCATAGTAGTGTGCTTCCTTTGATACTTGGCTAGAAAATAGCCATAGGAGAATACAAACAGCTTCTTGAAGCCTACAGTAGCGTTCTATATATTTGATTTCTGGTTGATCTGCTGGTGGCTGTAGTTTCTGCAGTGCATGTACTTGCCAATTCTGAGCAATTTGTAGTGAGACTTGCGACCGCTGTGTTCTGCGCTTAGTGGCGCACATATCCATAGCAAAGGGAACCTGTCACCAGGAGACCCATTTTTATCACTCCCCCAGTCCCCACAAAGCATAGCCCACACACTGCTAAAGAGTTTTTGTATAAAAAATAGGTTTTACAGAAAAAAAGATATGTTATATAGTACCTTTTCATGTGCTGTGTAACTAGGCACTTGTCCCCTGGGAGTGGCTATAGAGGAGCAGTGCCCCCCCCCCTCACCCTAAGGAAACCGCTCCTCCATGTGTCCTTTTCAAATATATGAAAACGCCTATCACTTGGCTTTGCAACGCCCCCTGCTCCTCTATAGACAGTGATGGGAGTTTTTCATATATTTGAAAAGGACACATGGAGGTGCGGTTTCCCAAGGGTGGGGGGACTGCTCCTCTATAGCCACTCACAGGAGACAAGTGCCTAGTCACAGAGCACATGGCATTGAAAGGTACTATATACCTATTTTTTTCTGTAAAACCTATTTCATATACAAAAACTCTTTGGCAGTGTATGAACTGTGCTCTGTAGAGACTGGGGGAGTGCTAAAAATGGGTCTCCTAGTAACAGGTTCCCTTTAAGTTTACGAGGCCCGGAAGGAACTGCACTTCATGACCCCCTCATGGTCCAGCATTAGCCATGGGCCTATGTGCAGTACACCATGAAGTTATATTATGGTCCATCACTTAATTCTTCCTAGAAGAGTAGATGTTGGGTAATCGGTTCATTTTAGGAATAAATCTCTGATATACTGTACTACTAATATTGTGCACATATGGTATGCTTACAGTCTGTACATGCAAAAATAAGGACCTATGTGCCCTTCAGTTAGCACATACATAAGTGCAAATTCCGACGAATGTCTGTCCATCCGGCGCGCTGGAGAGGAGGAGGAAGGATGACCCCTCCCCTCTCTATAGAGATGCACGTTGCATGGCCGTGCACATGGGGAAAGACAGGACATGTTCTATCTTTTCCCCATATACAGAGAAGTACCATGCCACAAGTGTGTGGCACTGTATCGCTCTGTGCGCCTATTACCGTTGTATCCCCTCACATTCGTGTGAATTAGGCCTAAGGTGTAGTTTAATAGTAAAAGTGATATGTATTTACTTATGTCGCCTCTCTGACCTGAGATGTGTAGACCCCTCCGAAATGTATGCAGCCTCTGTAGCTATAACACCTTTACAAATCTTTTATGAAGAATGTGTCACCATATTCTGAGAGCTATATGTTGAAAGAGGAGTATTAGGGCTTATTTTATGAAGGTCACAATGAAGTAATTTCTTAGCCAAGGTCATTATGGACGCAGAAATACCCATGTTGTGCTTTTTTTATTATTATTTAGTGGTCTTTTTACTCAATATATAATTATGTAGAAAAGGATCATTTATTTTGGCATTTTAATATTTTTATCGGTACATGATAAAAGTTTGCCAGTATATTTTGTGGATTACACAGGAGGGTGGCGACAAAGTTAACATGGAAGCCATGAAAACAACCCAAAATTCTGCCTGACACAGCTCGTTTGATAAGGGGACCATGTATGGAGGCAGTGAACTAGTAGTAGATTAAAGGTGCTGCAGTTAAAACTATGTTAGTTGGATCTTGGCATGGAGCTGGCGCTCCGCTGCCAGGCGAGCTTTCGCCAATCCAAGTTTTAAAACCAAACGATGCTATCCTATTGCTATGGCTATTTTATAGTCAAGTATGAAAGCACACTGCTATGCCAGATGAGATGACGCTGAGTTATGAAAAAAATAAACGTAAAATAAAAAAGGAAATGGCAGACTGTGCCTAATGGAAATACAACCCCGGGCCCTAATAAATTTTCCCACTTCGGTCTTTGCAATTTTCCCACTTCGGTCTTTGCGATGGATATGTGCGTCACTAAAACACAGTGGTCGCAAGTCTGACTCCAAATTGCTCACAATTTACTAGTAGATGCACTGCAACAACTACAGCCACCAGCAGATCAACCAGAAATCAAATATATATAACGCTACTGTAGGCGTAATTAAGCCGTTTGTATTCTCCTATGGCTATTTTCTAGCCAAGTATTACAGCACACTACTATGCCAGATGAGATGACACTGAGTTATTAAAACAATAAACGTAAAATAAAAAGAAACTGGCAGACTGTTCTACTCAAACCCCTAATAAATTTTCCCACTTTGGTGTTTGAGGTGGATATGTGTGTCACTAAGAGCTAAACACAACGGTAGCAAGTCCCCCTGCAAATTCCTCACAATATGGTACTAGCTGCAAATAAAAAAAAAAAAAAGTATAACGTTATTGTAGCCCTAAGAAGGGCTGTTGGGTTCTTGTAGAATCACTCCTGCCTAACAGTAAGCTAATAGAACACCCTAACGCTTTCCCTGACCAGCAGCAGCTCTCTCCCTAGCGGCATCCAGACAGAGAATGATCCGAGCAGCGCGGGCAGCGGCTAGTCTATCCCAGGGTCACCTGATCTGGCCAGCCAACCACTGCTATCTACGTGTAAGGGTACCACGTCATGCTGGGTGGAGTGCAGAGTCTCCTGGCTTGTGATTGGCTCTGTTTCTGGCCGCCAAAAAGCAAAACGGCGGGAGCTGCCATTTTCTCGAGCGGGCGAAATACTCGTCCGAGCAACGAGCAGTTACGAGTACGCTAATGCTCGATCGAGCATCAAGCTCGGACGAGTATGTTCGCTCATCTCTAGTCCTTACGTATGGTGCTTTGGATGTGGGCATATTAACACAGTCTTAAAGAGACATACATACACTTATTTTTTGTCCTGGATTAGAGCTTTGAGAGCAGTGCTATTAAAAACACAGCAAGAATGAGTGTTTAACCCTATGCGATATCAGTCATTATAACATTAGACATTTGTGGTGTAGTGAGCCAGCCTCTGTTAACATCACAGATGCAAGCAATTAATGGCAATAAATCTCATATTTAGAATTTTCCTTTATTAGATCGTAATTTATTTGGTAGCAACCTTTCTAGAGTAGTAAGTCCCTCTCTGTAAGGATACATGGATTATATTGCTGATGCAGGGTGAATGGTTGAGCAGGGAGCTGAGGCTTCCTTCTATTCAAATTTCTTCCACCCTTTTTGCGTCCTGAGGAGTTTGGGACAGTGAGACAGCACCCTATAACCTGGGACTGTCCTGCTGAATCCATGACATTTGGCATGTGTCTCATTACCACCAACAATGATACTCCATTTGCCCTTTAGTGTCCAAATAACAGTTGCTATTTAGCACTACTTATCCAATAACAGCTATATCCTATATAGGGGAACAGGGGACCCCCATTTTGCATCATTGGAGGTACTAAAGATAGCCGAAGCAGCCTGATCGATGTTTCAGTGATTGACGGGCTCACAGAGGTCAGACCCCACCACCACCAGAACACCCAATTGCACACAAGTGCTACCAATGACTATCCTGAAAAACTCCTCTTCAACCTGGTCATTAGGAAACTGACTAACAATCATGGATGTATCAACACTGCTATGAGCCCTGGGCTATATGAAGATTGCAGGTCCCCCAAAAGTCAAGATTTTTTACTGGTTTGAGATTTTCTCTCTACGTACAATACCAGAAACAGTTGTCTTAGAAAAGGAGGCAGAGTTGCTTCTATCAGCTTTCATTATTGCATTTTAAAGACCTTTGGAGCACCTTCAAAGGTTCTGGAATGGTTCCAGTCAAGAGCTGAAGGTCCTACTCTTTATTATCTCTACAGAGCTGTGTCAAAGTTGCAGAGTGGTTTGGATGGTCATGGACCCCCTAGATGCCATTTAAAATGACCATATTATAATTTACATCTGTTAACGATATATCATCAGTGTCTATCCTGAGACAGCCTGCTACCTCTGACACATTAGTCTAGATTTTTGCCATGCCTAATCTACATGATCATATCTTTACTTCTTGTAAATTTCTTCATTAAGTAATAATCACATATAGACTCCTACTAACAAGTTCAATTAACAAAGCACCTGGTTTGTGTCTCATCAAAAATTCTCCGAAGAGAAAATTAATTTGGTGTGTGAGCCATCAGGTCTGACGAAACTTGTGAGAATAATGGCAGCCTACAGGCCTCCTACACCTTACTGCTGCCATCTGCAGGACGCCACATGAACAGGTCCCTGACACCAAATTAGAGATGTCTCGCACCTTACATATATATTTTGTTACAATTGTTGCTGATTAAAAATTTAAGACGATATGAAAGATGTGAGATTCCCTATTCATGATAAAGCAGTTCTCTGGTGGAACTGATGTACGTTATGTAATAAAGCTACATTCTCCCAAAACATCCCTATAGGGCATAATAATAGCTCAAGGCTCATAGGTCCTGGTGCAATAGCCCAATATGGGTCCTCTGTCTTGCTAATCCACATACTCTATTATGTCCGCTAAAATTGCCAGCGTTAACAAGTTTAATACTGATTAATAACAACCTCCATCCAAATTAAAGGGGTTGTCCCAGGTCACTATTGCAGTGCTTTACAGCAGAGCTATACAGTGCCCCACTAAATGTAATTATATAAAATTCTCCCCTGAAATTTAATTATACACAGAGCCCCACATGAGAGTATTTGTGAATAATGCTCCCCTATAAGTCTCTTTATATACAGGGCCCCCCATAAGTATATTTAAATGCTCGGCTTTACACATTAAGTTATTTTATATATGGTGGCCTATGCAATTAGTCGTATACAGTACCCTATATCCCGTTTCCTCATTGCCATATAAACTAGAGTATAAGCAGATATTAGTTTAAGCCAAGGAACCTCATTTTACCAAAAAAAAACTGGGAAAACGTATTGTCTTGAGTATAAGTCTGGTGAGGGAAATGCAGCCTCCCTTAATTAATAAAATGTCCATCAGCCTCCCCTCATGAATAAAATGTACAGCAGCCTCCCTTCACTAATAAAATACCAAGCATGGCCCCCACACATTGATAAAATGCCCAACATGGCCCCCACTCATTGATGAAATGGCCAGCATGACCCCCAATCATTTATAAAATGTCCAACATGACCCCCATTCATTGATTGCCGATCATGGCTCCCACTCACTAATAAAATACCCAGCATGGCCCCCACTATGACACTAGCAGGTGCTGTCACTGCCATATCATAATGTGTGTGCAGGAAGAGCACATAGACTTGACCAAGCCCACACTGCCGGTGGGGAGCCACAAGGAGAAGAGGAGCTGAGGGGAGCGCCAGAGGGTAAGTATAAAGGTTTTTATTTTTATCTAGTATAAAGTCAAGTGAGGTTTTTTTCAGCACAATACCAACACAATACCGAGTATATAAGGTATTTGTATTCTGCAGCCCCATTCAAATTATTTAAATAATATGCTGTTGCCAGTAAGAAATCCAGCACTCATGTGGCTCTTATTTTCCCTCTTCTATACAGACTTTAGCATGGCTACACAGGCAAGGAATCAGCATCATTATGCCCCCTGTGTACTAGAGAGCGGTTCATCCTCATGCAAATCTCATAATCAACTACTATTAGCGGCACTGGGAGTCCTTGTGAGAGTGGGGTCATTGTCACAGCATCAGTGGTGCGGTAGCTTTGCAGGCCCCATGATGCTTAGGGGAAACATCTAGCTATACATCTGCTACAAGGTAAAGGTTGACTCTCTGGAAGAAACTAATCTTGAGTTGAATTTTCAAACCTCATTTTAGTAATGCTATAATTTGCATAATTTTAACACTTCTGTCCACATTTTTCAGGCTGATTTTGATTTTAGAGGCCACAGACCAAGCCAACCTGTGCTAGGGTAGGATGGTGAAAAGCTTTGAGGCTGGAATCTCTCCAGCCACCAAGCCATAACCACTCCTACACCCACTTTTAAAAGCAGAATGCTGCAAAAAAGCAAAATTTTGCTAAATGTTTGACAAATAAGACAACAGTAATATTCTGCCATACAAGGCTTCAAAAATGTCCACTGCTTTCCAGAGCTCAACCAACTAGAGCTCTATATTGGGGAATTAGTTCATTAAAGAGTGGAATGAGCTGATTTTACAATAACCTTAGGGAGTTTTGAATCTTTTGGATCTGGCTTGTTGGGTGTAGAGTGGGCAGGGGCTGGAACGTACACGGCCTGTAACATATACAATAGACTTCCAGCGGAGACTATAGCTAAAAACTCCTGGTCTGGTCTACAGGTTGGAACTGGCGGAGTTTGTGCCTGTAACCAGTAAGAGGCTGTAGTGAATAAATGTGGCAGAGACCCGGGGGGGGGGGGGTAATGAATGAATCCCCTCCCCTATGAATAGACATATGGAACTATTTCAACTACACTACATGACTGTGGGGCATCACATGATAGTGATGCAAGAGGTGAACACCTGTTGTATATGTCGATGAAAGCTGATCAGTACACTAAGATGAACCATCTCATGTGCAGCAAAACCCAGCTGTAGGTGCAGCTCTGAAGTACGCAATTTGCCAATCCAGCAGGGGAATTTATGGCCTGGGCAATGGTTTTTTTTGGTATTGTTTGGATCAACTCTGGAAAGCATTCTTGGCCAATTTGGGTATCAATCTTTTGCAAATCAAGTACCCTGTGGCCAATTGGATCTTCCAACAAGATAGAGGGACATGTCATACTACCCAAAATATTTAAAATTCTTTGCAGAACTTGACTAAGATTTTTATCTACTTTTCTGGCCTCTTAATTCCTAAGACCTTAACCCTGGTGAGCAAACTTTGGACCACCTAAATAAAAATATGCAAACACTGAATTCACCCCCACTAACCTCCTCAGAAAATATTGGATACATTGAAGACTAGCATCCATCAAATATCTTATTGAATCACTCAATGTCCATTGTGATTTTGCTGATTATCACCTGGTGTTCATGGGAATGTACTAACGTAATCCAAGTGTTACAGCCGCTCCCTCCATATTCTTCATGATAATTACAGGGCTCAGTATGTTGAGCACACAGTGAAATGGTACCACCAAGGATCTATAAAAAGGCCTTTTGTAGATGTACAAAAATTGTGAAAACTTTGGGCAGTGATCATTATACATCCACACAATGACCTTCAATGTATGTAAACAAATGTGTGTGCAAAACATAAATGATAACCGATTTCTTTTTTTTAAAAATGCCTGCATGTACACATGTGAGCTAAAACCATGGGACCATTTACAAAAAAAAAAGAATAGGGGTTTCCAAGACTAGAACACATGGTTCTCTTTTAAAAAAAAAGAACTGTGACTTACCCCCACACTCACGTCACTTACACTAGGGAGCCTAACAATTTATCGCATAAAATCCAAGATGTCGTATGTAAGCTAAATTCTACTTTCCTACAGCCCAGCACCCACTCAAACCTTATAGTGCCGCAAATAAGTGCCGCAATCTCCTATACTTGGCTTATTTACTAAGAAGGCAATAAGGGTCTATCTAAATAAGTTCTTACACAATTTGAAAACCTAAAATACAGTTTAACCAAATAGCTATAAGATTCCTTGAAAATAATATTAGTAGCGTTATCCCTTCAGAAGATTCATTTGTTTAAAGCAACAAGTAAAGACTTATTAAGCTTTAAAGATTTAACAAACAGATGCTCAGTGCAGACATAAAAAATACAGTTAATCAGAAAATAATATAAAATAATACAAAGAATATACAAGCAATATAGATATAAAATGAATAAACCTTACTAATGAATAGTAGAATTACTCCGACCATAGGGTTTCAGCAAAGGTGATCCGGACAGCCTCTCGATGTAATGATGAATTACTCAAAAGACTGGCAAGAGTGATGTGTTATACCCGCTAATTTATGCCCAGTGGGTTTTGCTTTCACCCTCTGGCTTGTGATGTCACTGAGAGGGGTCTGTGCGTATACTAATGTGCCTTTCGGTGAAGTAGCTTTTTGCAAGTATTGTTGTGAAACCTCATAACTTTTGAAAGGAAGATGCTATGATGGTACAATTGCCATCAATCAACTGGGTATGTAGTTACCTAACTCTCACCCCAAACCAGACTTGAGGGGTTTATGCCCAGGATTGGGTTGGATATGTATTTAGTGAGGTTCCTGGAGTGGTGCAGTCCCAAATTTGGAAAGGTAGATAAGGTTAACACCCTTGTTACTACCCTGTTAGTGGGTTCTCCTAAATATAGTTTCGTCCTGGATGACAGCCAATCTTCCATGGAAGTGTGAAAACCATCACTTACAATGTTTTCAGGGTCTGCCATGAATCTTTTGAACCAAGGTCCCCGAAAAGGGTTGCAAAAGCCTCAAAGAGATTTTAAGGCAGCCTAGCCTAAAATGTAGGATTTGTAAATTATGATAGGCATTTAGGAGAAAAAGGTGAATACCAAAAAATTAAATGGCAATATTTGTGTACTATTACCACAAGAACCACACCTGTGCAAGGCTTATGTCTGGTATCCCAGCTCAGCTCCAGTAAGTCCAATAAGGTTGAACATGTCCTAGGGTCAATTATTAAAATATGGATCCTATGTCTGATTCATTAGATGTTTGTTTTATGATCTTGACAACCCTTGTAATAGTGAATCCATGTACCTTATTTATTTTATTTACCAATAAAATAAAAATCGCCTCCAAATCAGAGATGATTAACTTGTTATGTTAGTTTGTAGATTCAGTTTTTCTTCAATTTTTCAGACACTGGGGGGCATGTATCTTAGTTTTTTTGTGCATAATGTCTTTTTTTTAGACTTTTTATTGCAAATGTGTCAAATCCACATGGACTCAAGCCATGTGCAACCTCCCCCACTGGGGCCTAGCCTTTTTTTGGGGCCTGGAGGCAGCCGGGGCCCAGAATACCGGAGTGGCTGGCGGTTGCGGCCTAGGCACGTTGTGTCACGGTGCTTGGTATGGGGGACCAAAGGGCTGTCCTACAGGTGGTGTGTGCAAGAAAATGTAAAGGGAGAGGCTGAGGTACTGGTTCTTTCCCTGGGGAAACCCCTTAGTGTCCGTAGTATATGTCCCTGGGTGATGGATAGGGGAGCACGTGATGGTGATACAACTGTATCCAGGGAACAGACGGGAACAATGTTGTGCAAAAGTAACTCACGGTTCTTTATTGGAACAACTGCAGGCAACAAGCCAAACAATGTGTTTACAGATTCCGGATTAGATGAGGATTCCGGATTACTGGAGTGGTCATGGAGAGTGATCCTCAGGAGTATGTTCACCAGGCTTGTAGTAGGTGAGGTTTTTTCAGCACAAGACGACTTATACCCGACTATATTAGGTATTTGTATTGTGCAGCCCCACTCAAACTATTTAAATAATATAATGTTGCCAGTAAGAAATCCAGCACTCCAGTGGCTTTTATTTTCCCTTTTCTGCCCAGACTTCAGCGTGGCTACACAGGCAAGGAATCAGCATCATTATGCCCCCAGTGTACTGGAGAGCGGTTCATAATGAGGAAAAGATCCTGCAATACAAATCTCATAATCAACTACTATTAGCGGCTCTGGGAGTCCCTGGAGTACCTGGTGTTCATGGGAATGTACTAACGTAATCCAAGTGTTACAGCCGCTCCTTCCATATTCTTCATGATAATTACAGGGCTCAGTATGTTGAGCACACGGTGAAATGGTACCACCAAGGATCTATAAAAAGGCCTTTTGTAGATGTACAAAAATTGTGAAAACTTTGGGCAGTGATCATTATACACCCATACAATGACCTTAACTGTAGGTAAACAAATGTGCAAAACAGAAAGTATAACCGATTGCTCTTAAAATAAATGCCTGCATGTACACATGTGAGCTAAAATCATGGGGCCATTTACAAAAAAAAAGAATAGAAGTTTCCAAGACTAAAACCCATGGTTCTCTTTTTAAAAAAAAGAGAACTGTGACTTACCCCCACACTCACGTCACTTACACTAGGGAGCCTAACAATGTATTACATAAAATCCAAGATGCCGTATATATGGTAAATTCTACTTTCCTAGTGCCCAGCACCTGCTCAAACCTTATAGTGCCACAATCACCTATACTTGGCTTATTTACTTAGAAGGCAATAGGGGTCTATCCAAAGAAGTTCCTACACAATTTGAAAACCTAAAATACAGTTTAACCAAATAGCTATAAGAAGGGGCGTCGTTAGGTCAAAAGATCCGGGGCACGAGCCCCGGATCTTTTGACTGGTGCCCCGAATGTTGTCACCTGGCTCCCTCTACCATCATCTCTATTTGCATCCTCTGGATGCTTATAGAGATGATTACTGTAGTGGAGCAGGGAGCCGTCAGCATCCTGCTCCACTACAGAGCACATACAGCAGTTCTGTGCTGTAGTGAGAGTTGCAGGAGGCGATGACATTGCGTCTCCTGCTTCAAGCAGCTCCCTCTAGCAGCCTGGAGCCGGAGACGCGATGTAGTGACGTCACCGCATCCCGTCCTGCAGGTGGAGGGGAAGAGGAAATCAGGAGTGAAGAGAGGTAAGTGTAACTCTTCTTTTTTAATAATACAGCATATGGATTTTTGGGGTCATTACTTTATGTAGAGGCTATCCCTGAGTAGTGGGCTACAATATTACTAATAATATTACTGAGTGTGGCTATTAGTGTGAGGGGGATATGTGGGGTCTTTAGTGAGTGTAAGGGGACTATTACTGAGTGTGGGACTTATAAGTAAGTGTGAAGGGCTATTAGGGAGTGTGGGGGCTATTTTCTGTGTGTATAGAAGCAATTAGCAAGTGGAGAGCTATTACTGCATGTGGGGATCTATTAATGTGACGGGGCTATGAGGGTTTTTTTAGTTAGTGTAAGGGGATTATCACTAAATGTGCGGCCTATAAGTGAGTGTAGGGGGGCTATTAGAAAGCGGAGAGCTATGTTACTGAATGTGGGGGCTATTGGGCTATTAGTGTGTGTGGGGCTATTAGTGTGTATGGAGGCTATTTTTGAGTGTAGGGGGTTATTAGCAAGTGGAGGGCTACTACTAAGTGTGGGGACTTTTAGTAGTGGGGTTATAAGTGGTTGTTTGGCTATTAGTGGGGGGGCTAATAGTGAGGAGGCTGTTACTGGATGTGGGGGCTATTTGTTAGCATAGCAGGGCTATTGCTAAGTGTGGGGGTGCTACTATTGAGTTTGTGAGGTTATTACAAAGTGTATAGGGGGTTATGAGTGAGTATGTGGGGCACTTACTGTGTGGGGTTCTATTACTGAGTGTAGGTGGCATTGTTACATGTCAGGCCACATTTAGGGATCATTATTAGGTGGGTGGCACAATGTGGGGGCTTTAGTAAGTGTAAGGGCCACAAGATAGGGGTGTGGTGTCATACAGAGTGGGGCCATAATTGTGGCTTAATTGTGAAATGTGCGGCTTAGAAAGGTGGATTTTATAATGTGTTACACGGGGGGACATTACTAGTATTTTCAGGACTTTGTGTGCAGCTGTATTTACATTATTTGGTTGAAGAGTTTTAGGGGTAGAAGAATGATAACACTGTTAGGGGACAAAGATTTAGGGACGATAGAAAAGTGTAGAACATAAGATGTGGTAATCTCCATAGGCACAGCGCATGGCTGCATAAAGAGAAATGATGATGGACGGCTTAATGGAGAACATGAAGAACAACTACTGCTCTTGATATAACAGGTAGCATTTCTACTGTGTTTTTTGTAGCTGTACAGTTGTTTTTAAGTGCAGTTTTATCAGGTGGATGCATATGGGGGGGGGGGTATACGAAATGGGACGCAACTGAGAATTTGGTACGTATGCATTGGGGCCGGTGCCCCAGATCTTTTGTGACCCTAGCAACGCCACTGGTTATAAGATTCTTTGAAAATAATATTAGTAGTGTTATCCCTTTAGAAGATTCATTAGTTTAAAGCAACAAGTAAAGACTTATTAAGCTTTAAAGATTTAACACACAGATGCTCAGTGCAGACATAAAAAATACAGTTATTCAGAAAAGAAGATAAAATAATACAAAGAATATACAAGCAATATAGATACAAAACGAATAAACCTTACTAATGAATAGTAGAATTACTCCGACCATAGGGTTTCAGCAAAGGTGATCCGGACAGCCTCTCCATGTAATGATGAATTACTCAAAAGACTGGCAAGAGTGATGTGTTATACCCACTAATTTATGCTCAGTGGGCTTTTGCTTTCACCCTCTGGCTTGTGATGTCACTGCGAGGGTCTGTGCATATACTAATGTCTCTGATTACTCCTCTCGGTGAAGTTGCTTTTTGCAAGTATTGTTGTGAAACCTCATAACTTTTGAAGGGAAGATGCTATGATGGTACATTTGCCTTCAATACTGTGCCCAGCAGATATTTACCAGCCTTACACCTATGCTTTAGATAAAATTCTTAAATAGTTTTTTGCAGTTTTCTTTCAATATTTAAAAGTTATTTCAAGAGCCTATCAAAACTCCAAGATTAATGATTAGCAGACCCTCATTTTTGGGTCCCCGGTCACAAACACAGACTTCAGCAAGAAGTCATTGGTAACCGATCGAGGATGATATCCCTTAAATGCCATGGGAAAACGCGCCATGGGGTTTTCAATTGGCATTCAAAGGGTTAACACTACAGACGAGCGAGCACTAAAATGCTCGGGTGCTTGTTACTCGAGTCAAACTTTTCCTTATGCCTGAGTGCTCGTATCGAATAACGAACCCCATTGAAGTCAATGGGAGACTCGAGCATTTTTCAAGGGGACCAAGGCTCTGCAATAAAATGTGTCATTTTATTGAGAAATAGGGAAGTCAGTCCTGTTTGTTTGCTTTTTTTATTCAATGGAATATTCACGGAACTTCAAAAAGGAGAATGACCCATGTTAAACATCTGCAATATGTTCTATACACATATTGTTCTTCACATACTATTGCGAAGAACACCTTTCTGTGCTAACAGTTAGCAGATGTATGGAAACATCTGCAATGTGTTCTTCACACATATTGTTCTTCACATACTATTGTGAAGAACACCGTTCGGTACTCGTGTCTTCGGATAAGTTAGCAGATATACGGAAACATCTGCAATGTGTTCTTCACTGTGTTCTTCACTTAAATGATCCTGTGTTCACTGTTTTCATTGTATTCTTCACTGTTCTTCACTGTGTTTCCTTAAGTAAATGCTCGATCTCAAGCCCGTGAAATACTCGTCCGAGCAACGAGCCGTTGCCCATTGTATTTAACACCTACAATGGGTGCAAGCATTTAGGTTCAGATACATAAAATCTGGATGTTCGGTTTAGGTGTGGCTGATTCCCCCTGGGTCTGCGCATCACTATTCAAGATCTGTATCTAGTCCAAATATACCAGGCCTCGACCTCAGATTTGAATCTTTCTTAATAATGATCTAAATCAAAAAGTACTCCAACTGCTCTTAAATGACATGATGTGGCATATGGTGGCTGTCCATGCAAACCATGGTGTTACCTTCCATTGCCACCATCCAGTTCCCGTTTCTGTTGCACACACCATTCTGCTCCTGGCTGTGAGTTTTCTGGTTCTAAGACACTGCCGTGTGTAAGTTTGTGATATTTAAAGGGTCGGTGCACATATCTAACCTGTCTCCCACCAACCAGCAGACACATTTGATTGTAAAAGGCACTTGCTGGTATGTGCCAGAGCGTTGTGACTGCTGTGATACAAGTGAAGTTGTGCTCCGTCTCCTGAATCTTCTCTTTTGAAAACCTGAGCTTGACCTGACTTATCCATATCTGCAATCCAAATCTGTCATGAACTCTGCCTTGTTCTCTGCATTTCTTTTTCTGGCTTTGGCTTGTTATTTGGATTCTGTTAAATTATAGCCTTGTACACACTGGTGTCCTCTGACCCACTTGGGCCAGGTGCTATCCACATCAGGACCACCACAAGAGCTATTGACCATGCGATCACTCCACAGAAAAGTCCAAGATTTAGACTGTCAATTAATACTCTGCAACATGTGTTAGTTGGTTGAGTTTACTGTGCCAAAATTTTGGTACATATGCATAATTTTGGTGCACAGACTTTTCCCCAAAAGGCTGAGGCCCCTTTTCAGAGAATTTCAGACAATTCTTTGTGTAGATTACTTCAGAATATCGACGCAGACAGCTTGATAAATCTTCCCCATAATGTAAGAATAGAAATAAATACAGGCAGTCCCCAGGTTACCTTCAAGATAGGTTCTGTTGGTTTGTTCTTAAGTTTGTAAGTCGAAACTGAATATTTTATAATTGTAACCCCATTGTGTGACAATGGGATTTTAAAAATGTCAGATTGTCATCAGAACCAGGATTAACAATAAAGCTTCATTGCAGACACCTTTCATACCTGTTATAGCTCTTTATTGTAGCCTAGGGCTAAAGTACAGTAAATTGCCAACATCCAGAGGTCCGTTTGTAACTAGGGGTCGTCTGTAAGTCGGCTGTTCTTAAGTAGGGGACCACCTGTACTTGTTAGGCATTGGTACCAGCCTTTTCACACATGTGACTTGCACTGAACCCCATGGAAATTCAAAAAGCTGTCAAAAAAGCTTTCTAACAGTAATAGTAGTAGTGGCAATAGCAGACACAGTGGCAACAGTACCAGTACTGCATGGAGCAAATTTGCGAGAATTTTATGTACTATTTTATAAAACAGGCTGTACATAGAAATTTAAAATTACTTATTAAAAAAAACCTTTTTTAAAGAACTTGATCCTATGGAGCATGATAAATAAGGTGGGCCTAGTAGTAGCAGCTGCAGCTACAGCAGAATAGTGTGGAACAAAATAGGTACAAATTAATTTTGGAAAAGAATTCAGGATAGTGAGTAGGTCTGGTACTGACAACAATCGACACTTATCTATCACCTACTTTTTCTTTGTATGTCTGACGGGTAGGTCCCTTTCTGTTCTCTACTAAGCACCTCTAAACTATAGTTACTGAGTTGCCTCCCCTCTCTCCCTCTTTTTCATTGCCTCTTAGCTATCTTGTAAGGCACCACACTAACATCAAGCATTACTAGAATTGACATGATGTGGGATAATATTCAAACCAGTACATCTATTCCATAAGGAACAAATTCCCAAAAGCACTGTTTCGATGTGTTTGCATCTCCTCAGCACAATGGGACACATTGGGGGTCATTTAATAAGGGCCGGATTTGCATTTTCCGGACGTGTTACCCGAATATTTCCGACTTGCGCCGATTCTTCCTGAATTCCCCTGGGTGTTTGGCGCATGCCATCGGATTGTGGCGCATCGGCACCAGCGTGCACGCGACGGAAATGGGGGGGCATGGCCGAACGAAAACCCGATGGATTCGGAGAAACTGCCACATTTAAAAAAAAAAAAAAAGTGTCGCTCCACACGCGCTTACCTTCACCAGGAATAGGATTGTGAACTCCGGCGGACCTCAGCGGACTTCAGCGCAGCAGCGACACCTTGTGGACGTCAGAGGAACTACCTTAGTGAAGACCCGAATCCACCGCAGAGAATGCGCCGCTGGATCGCGAATGGACCGGGTAAGTAAATCTGCACCATTAACTTACCCGGTCCGGAGGAGTTCCTGAAAGTGTATGACAACACTTTCCATACTCAACTATCCTTTCCCTTTCTTTTTCCGGACCCTGCTTTCCCTTTCCTATCTTGTCTTGTCTTGTTGTCTGTAGAAGCCCCTTATGTTTATCGTTTACTATTGACAGGTCAGGCCATTGTTCTGAATATGATTACTTCCTTTCTCTACCTAGATTTGTACTGCTTATCTGAAAACACATACCCAAATATGCATCTATAGTTTAACATCTCAAACTATGTAATGTTGTGTAATATGCCTTATCACTAACATCCAACAAAATCAGTTGATTAACCATAAAACTCAAGCATGGTAAACCAGGGACACTTACTCATAGATACTTACAGTTACTATCATAATCTTCTCATATTTGTGATCCGTGGCTTTTAAAATTATACCAATGAGAATGGTTTAATGGGATGTTACCAGAGCTCCCCAGTGCTGAAGCTACACAGGCTTTTGTAATGTTGATTTTAGAAGTAAGGAAAGAAAATTATCACATTCCCCCTGCCTGGATCTATGAGTAAGGCCCCTTTCACACTTGCCTTTTTCACACGTGTTTTCTGCGCGTGCTTTTGACGCGCAGAACTTGCATTGCACTCTGACCCATTGTAACCAATGGGTCTTTTCAGACCTGCTTTTTTTTTCACGCACACACGGGCGTTTTTTTAATGCGTGTTTAAATCTCGACATGCTCTACTTTTGCAAGTCACGCGTGAAAAACGCACCATACATGTCTATGGGGATGCATCAAAAACGCATTGCACTCTGAGACACTTGCAAGTGCAATACAAGTGCAATGCGTTTTTCACGCATCAATTGCCATAGAAAAGATAGAGCTCAGCCCTGAGTCCATTTCACGCGCATTTTCTGCACGTGAAAAACGCATTGAAATTGCATTGAAAACACGCGTGAAAAACTGAGACACTGAACAAACTCTGACTGAAAACTGATTGAACTCTGATGCAAAATGTGCGTTTTTCACTGACCAAACCCTGATCGCACCCTGATCAAACTCTGACGTCATCTGCAACGCAAGTGTGGAAGGGGCCTTAAGTGTCCCTAGTTTATCATGCTTCATTTTATGGTCCAGAATGATGGGATCATACAGGAAATCAACACTAAAGTGATGTTATTTGGATATGTAAAGTGGTGGAGGGCGGGGAGAATTCAGCACTCTCAAGCTATCTCTGACTCAGAATGCCCCCTGCTTTAATTTACCTCATTCACAAGACTTCAGAAAACATCCCAACAACCATAACGTGTAAAACATAATGGGGCACATTTACTTATTCGGTCCCCCGGAGTTCCCGAAAGTGCATTTTCCATCCGGAATGCACTCTGCCATGATTCACTAAGATCGTGCGCCCGATTTCCTGCATCTGTCGCTTCCCCGCTCAGGTCCGCCGGAGTTCACCATCTTCCTCTCGGTGCATGTAAGTGCTTGGCTTGCGACACAATTTTGAAGTTAAATCCCGCGGTTTGTCCGAATCCGTTGAATCGTCCGACGGCCCGCCCCCTGATTTGTGTCGTGTGAAAGCCAGCACGATTGCGACAAAATCCTATTGTGTGCGCCAAAAAAAACCTTTTAAATCCCTGTCCCAGCAGCGCAAAATGGAAATCGTCGGGATGTCTGACAAAAGTGCGGTCCGCAGGTCACTTAGTAAATGATCCCCAATGTATTCAGACATCCTGAGTGCACTATTTAGGTTACTATTAAAACATCTTCATCAAAGACCACAACAATTTATTATATGGAGTTGCCATACTTATCATACCCCATTTATTCCCCCTGACATAGTAAAACAAACCATAATATACTTACCAAATATAAACTGAATCACCCCAGAGATTTAGCAAAAATAAATTACCTGTTGCTTAAAATACACATCTTCAGTTGCTGCCAATAATGGATTTCTAACATGTAACAATAGTTAACTCCTGCGTGGTAATTATTAGGACTGGTAGGCGGATCACATCATCAAATTATATTACTCGATTGCACATTGGCATCGCTGCTAGAACGTGTCATGCATAGTAAATCTTCCATCTTCGCTGACTAGAAGTCGCACCACGCCTCTGACTGGGACAACCTGGCAGGATTCCTGCTGTTTCATGGTGATATATAACTTCATCAACATGTGCTCCTTTCATCCTGTAAACGGTAGCACAAGGCTGAACACCGGTGGGGATCTGTTTTGAGTCTCCTTTACTTTTATAGACTGTAATCATGCTTAAGGAGCTATGTGCAGGATTTCATGTTAAGGCCTTTCTAGCTGAGCTGGTAGCAACACTCATTTTTGTTTTTGTAGGCCTGGGTTCAACGCTATCATGGTCGGGAGCTATGCCTACCATTTTACAAATAGCTTTTACTTTTGGCTTGGGAATAGGTACGATGGTACAAGCTGTAGGTCACATCAGTGGCGCTCATATCAACCCTGCCGTAACCATAGCCCTGCTCGTGGGGGCTCGAATATCTTTGGTCCAGACCTTCTTCTATGTGATCGCTCAGATGTTGGGAGCTGTGGTTGGAGCTGCTTTACTCTATGAGTTTGCACCCCCCGACATTAGGGGAGGTTTTGGCGTGAACCAGGTAAGTGCATGTTAAACATCTTTTAAAAAGTTCTATTGAATTTTTTTTTCATGTATATTTTGTTCAAACTTTTAGATTTACTTTTTATTAGGACTTGCTTTTTTATGTGTCAATAAGTCATTCTCTAACAATATCAAACTATTTCAAACCTCTTTCCCAAAGTGAAGAGAAGTGTGAGTATCCTGTATGTAAAGCTAGGAGGGATGTGGCACAACACATGACCTAACAATGAGTAATGATGCACAAAACAATTTCCCAACGGGATTAATAAAGTTTTATTCTATTCTCTTACATAGAACTGATGATATATCTGAACTAAAGCTGTGAGAAGTTAAGAACATATTTAGCACTGGATCCAGCTTACATTCCTGATGTTAAGATTGCTAATTAAGTCAAATCTGATTTAATTTTCTGATATTAACTGTGAAGTTATTAAATCGTAATTGTGTCTTCCTTGTAATTAAGACTAATGCACTGCTATATCTTATATGAAATAGCCAAGCAACAATACAACGTCTGGACAAGCTCTCGCCATTGAGATCATTCTTACCATGCAGCTTGTGCTCTGTATCTTTGCTTCAACTGATAGTCAGAGGACGGACAACATTGGTTCTCCAGCCATATCCATAGGACTGTCAGTGGTGTTGGGACATTTACTTGGGGTATGTATAATTTTGCAAAACTATATGATTTAAAGGGTTTTAGAAATGTTTGTTGGAGTTCAGCAACCAGCAACTACACCTCCTTTTCTTAGCTTAGCACTTAATTAAATTAAAGGGGTTGTCGATTTTCCGCAAATAAATCTTATTTTTTGTATAATTAAAAGTTATACAATTTTCCAATATACTTTCTGTATCAATTCCTCCAAATTTTCTAGATCTCTGCTTGTTGTCATTCTACATGAAGCTCTATTGTTTACTTCCTGTGGATAAAACAAAACGATCTCTGGTCATGTGATGTCACACAGTTGCACAACCCGTTATAACACACAGCTCTGATTACTCTCTGTAATGCTAACAAGCCGTGCACCTGTGTGACATCACATGACCAGGAACCTGTTTTTTTATCAACAGAAAGTAAACAATAAAGCTCCATGTTGAATGATAGCAAGGAATTGATACAGGAAGTATATTGGAACATTGTAGAACGTTTTATCATACAAACGATAACATTTAGGTTGACGACTAATATGCAGTAACCTGCTGTGACCACTACACAGAAAATAGCCCAAACTGGCCTGCGCGTGCGCTTTTCAGCCAGTTCCTCCTGTTCCCCCTCGAGTCCGCCGGAGTCACGCACTTCCTCTCGGCAGGAAGGCTTGGCTTGCGACACAATTTTGGAAGTTAAATCCCGCGGTTTGTCCGAAACCATTGAATCGTCCGACGGCCCGCCCCCTGATTGTGTCGCGTGAAAGCCAGCACGATTGCGACAAAATCCTATTGCGTGCGCCAAAAAAAAGCACAAAATGGAACATCGTCGGATGTCTGACAAAAGTGCGTGTCCGACATTCACTTAGTAAAGTGATCCCCAATGTATTCAGACATCCGGAGGGCACTATTTAGGTTACTATTAAAACATCTTCATCAAAGACCACAACAATTATTATATGGAGTTGTCATACTATCATACCCCAGTTTCATTCCCCTGACTAGTAAACAACCAAATAGTCTACCTATAAAACTGAATCCCCCACACAGAGTAGCAAAATAATACCTTTTGCTAACAATACACATTCGGTGCTGCCAATAATGGATTCTAACATGTAACAATAGTTAACTCCTGCGTGGTAATATTAGGACTGGTAGGGGGATCACATCATCAAATTATATTACTCGATTGCACATTGGCATCGCTAGCTATGAACGTGTCAGGCATATAATCTTCCATCTTCGCTGACTAGCATGCCAACAGCGCATACCCCTGGACTGGGACAACTGGCAGGATTCCTGCTTTTTCATGGTGATATATAAATTCTCAACATGTTGATCCTCTACAACTCCGGTAAACGGTAGCACAAAGGCTGAACACCGGTGGGGATCTGTTTTGAGTCTCTTCTTTTAGACTGTAATCATGCTATAGACTATGTGCAGGATTCATGTTAAGGCCTTTCTAGCTGAGTGGTAGCAACACTCATTTTGTTTTTGTAGGCCGGGGTTCAACGCTATCAGGTCGGGAGCTATTGCTACCGTTTACAATAGCTGTTACTTTTGGCTTGGGAATAGGTACGATGGTACAAGCTGTAGGTCATCGTGGGGCTCATATCAACCCTGCCGTAACCATAGCCCTGCTCGTTGGGGGCTCGAATATCTTGGTCCGACCTTCTTCTATGTGATCGCTCAGATGTTGGAGCTGTGGTTGGAGCTTGCTTTACCTCTATGAATTTGCACCCCCCCGACATTAGGGGAGGTTTTGGCGTGAACCAGGTAATGCAATGTTAAACATCTTTTAAAGAGTTCTATGAATATTTTTGTATATTTTGGTCAAACTTTTAGATTTCCTTTTTATTAGGACTTTTTTTTTTATGTGCAATAAGTCATTCTCATAACAATATGCAAACTATTTCAAAACCTCTTTCCCAAAGTGAAAGAAGTGTGTGTATCCTTGTATGTAAGCTAAGGGGATGTCACAACACAGTGTATATAACAATGAGTAATGATCACAAAACATTCCCAACGGGATTAATAAGTTTTATTCTATTCTCTACATAGAACTGATGATTATCTGAACTAAGCTGTGAGCAGTTAAGAACATATTTAGCACTGGATCCAGTCTTACATTCCTATGTTAAGATTGCTAATTAAATGCACAATCTGATTTATTTTCTGTATTAACTGTGAAGTTATTAAATCGTAATTGTGTCTTCCTGTAATAAGACTAATGCACTGCTTATCTTATAGAAATAGCCAGCAACAATACAACGTCTGGACAAGCTCTCGCTATTGAGATCATTCTTACCATGCAGCTCTGTGCTCGGTATCTTTTGCTAACTGATAGTCAGAGGACGGACACATTGTTTCTCCAGCCAAATCCATAGGACTGTCATGGGTGTTTGGAACATTACTGGGGTATGTATAACTTTTGCAAAACTATATGAATTTAAAGGGTTTTAGAAATGTTTGTTGGAGTTCAGCAAACCACACTACACCCCTTTCTTAGCTTAGCAACTAATTAAATAAGGGGTTGTGCACGTTCCGCAAATAACTTATTTTTGTATATTAAAAGTTATACAATTTTCCAATATACTTTCGTATCAATTCCTCCAATTTTCTAGATCTCGCTTGTTGTCATTCACATGAAGCTCTATTGTTTACTTCTTCTGTGGATAAACACAAAACGACTTGGTCATGTGATGTCACACGTTGCACACCCGTTATAACACACACTTCAAACTCGAAGAAAAAAAGGGAGGTCCACTACACCTTTCAAAAATATAGGTAGATCTTTATTGGTAAGTCAAAAAAATTGATTAAAACATTTAAAAAGCAAAACTGAGTGCTAAACAGACCCCACTATCTGCATAAATTACTTAGACTGCATCTAAGTATGATTCCATTGGAGACGATACACTAATTACACTTCTAACCACTTTTTTTCTTTACGTTTGATTATCTCTGATGCAGTCTAAGTCATTTATGCTTTTATGCCATTTATATCTCTTTGATGTTCCTCTAGTAGATTTATTCATTATCTGGATAGTGGGGTCTGTTTAGCACTCAGTTGTGCTTTTTAAATGTTTTTAATCAAATTTTTTTGATTTAATCCATATATTTTTGAAAGTTGTAGTGGACATCCCTCTTTTTTTCTTCGAGTTTGAAAATGATATTAATTTGGGTGTCTCATTTTTTCCATTATAGACCCATTTATAATAATATGTTTTAAGTTATAACACACAGCTCTGATTACTCTCTGTAATACTAACGAGCCGTGCACCTGTGTGACATCACATGACCAGGAACCTGTTTTTTATCCACAGAAAGTAAACAATGAAGCTCCATGGTGAATGACAGCAAGGAATTGATACAGGAAGTATATTGGAACATTGTAGAACGTTTAATCATACAAACAATAACATTTAAGTTGACGACTAATATGCAGTAACCTGCTGTGACCACTACACAGAAAACAGCGCTACATTCAGTCCACATGGACTATGAAAAGAACAGAGCAATGAAAAGAAATATGGGGGACATCTTTGCAGTTTTCTTTTAAAATCAATGAATCTTTGCCAAATTTTACAATTTTTTGTCAACTCCGTCCACTCTTCATTTCTTACAACTGACACTGTGGGGCATATTTATCAGGGCCTCTGCTTCACGTCAGTGGCTTATTGTTAGCACTTGCGATTATTTTTCCCTGTCCGCTACCTTCACGCCATTGGGTCATGAAGGGATGTGAGGCGGGGGAGTCATGGCCGAGTGGAGGGCGCGGCCAGCCAGGAGTGGGCGGGTGCAGATCGTTACTGTCCCCGCGACTGCACACTCGCTGCTGCTGCCGACTTCTTATAGAATAAATGCTACACAGCCGCCTGCCCCAATACAGCAAGAGGCAGAAGCCTCTTGAAGTATTGAAGTATACCGCTGCGAGAAAGCAGCTGCGGGGTAATCATACCCTGGCACCGGCGTATGATAAATATGCCTCTGCGAATCTAAATGAGCTTGACAGGTCTATAAAGTGCAGTTTTGCAAAAAGTTGTAAATTTAGGCACAAATCCCCTACAGTCTCCCTTGTGGTGAAGAAAAACATTTTCTGCAACTTTTTTAGAAAATCCAGCCCAATAGACACTACAAAAACTACAATAAGATGATAAATCCGGTTTCTGGTGTTGTCTTCCCAAACTACAATAAGGATTCAGGTCAATGACGCTTTGTTCTCCTTCTAGATCTACTACACTGGATGTTCCATGAATCCTGCTCGGTCTTTTGGTTCCGCTTTGATGACAGGAAACTTTGAGTATCATTGGGTGAGTTTTTGAAAGTATTTATGTTCCTTATATACAACTTAATGAGGGTCATTTACTAAGGGCTCGATTCGTGTTTTCCCGACGTGTTACCCGAATATTTCCGATTTGCTCCGATTTTCCCTGAATTGCCCCGGGATTTTGGCGCACACAATCAGATTGTGTCGCATCGGCGCCGGCATGCACACGACGGAAATCGTGGGGCGTGGCCGAACGAAAACGAGGATGGAGATAATAATAAGTTCTCTGTCATTTTAATTCCACCTGTAACATTCAGATTCTGGATGGCCCCTTCAAGCATTTTTGATAAATACTAGCATAGGAATATTTTATATAATCATTTATGAAGAAAATATTACTATAAAGAAAATGAATAATTAGAATATTAAAGGGAACCTGTCATCAGAACACGCATTTTCACCTAATGACAAGTTCCAGTAGCCTTTTTAATAATATTTACCAATCTGATTTTATAATTAATATTAATGCTTCCACTCACTTTTAAACCTGACTCCCTGCCAAAAAAACAACATCGAGTCACAAGGGCATTGGAGTTCATGGTGTCATCACCATCATCTCTGCTCTGCTTAATGTCTGCCTCTTCCTCTCTTCCCCCTCCCCAATACAGACATGAGTTGACAGAGATTTGCTTGGAGCATGGGTCTGCAAATGACTGCATAAGGGAGGGGGAGGAAAAAGGAAGACCTAGCAGAGAGCACATAATGATGATGAATGCACCATTGTAACAGACTCCCCATGACTCAATGTAGTTTGCTGCAGAGATTTAGGTTTTCTTTTATATACTTTTAAAAGTGAGTGGAAGCAGTAATGTTAATATAAAAGAAGGCAATGGGAAGCTGTCATTAGGAGTTTGAGAAACAGTGACTCTGATATATTTTCAGACATTACAAAGCTATAAGGTCTTACAGTAATTCCCCTACAAGTGATAGTTATATGGCAGTGTGATATATTTAGCCATTTTGTTTTTTAAATGCCTATACGTGTGACATTGCTATCACAGCCATCAATGGAGTCTTGAAAGTCACCCCCTGTTAATGTGATTGTAATTTTTATAGAGCACCTGTTTGTTTATGCAGAACATAATATGAGAGTCATCTTGTGTAGTATAGTGTACATATTAGGACATTAAGAATAGCCAATGACAAATCCGCTTGAGTACTATGATTTTATTGCCATTAAATGGTAGGATCCCCTTTGAATATCCTTATACCGTCTTCATGTGATATAACTGTAAATAAACTACTTTATTCATTATTGAGGTCACATTTAATGAGTTTATTTCAATTGTAATTGTAAGGGAAAAAGCCAACTTTAGTTGATGAGGTAAAAGACAGGAGGCTTGAATTTACATATCAACAACATGGTGCAGAACTCTTAATAGATGTACAGTGTTGGTAAATAACCTAAAATCCTGCCAATACACTTACAAACACATTACAAAAAAATGAGGTAAAGTAGTTAACCCCTTTAAGGTTTCAATAGCCTATGCTATGTTGATTTTTAGAAAAATTCCTTGGTCAGCATTCTGAACCTTTTTAGTACTTTACGTTCCCAGCTACAAGACTCAGAACACACTACTGACAGGAAGGTAATGTAAAATAACATTTTATAAGTTATTGGAATGATTCAGAATGATGATTTTAAAATCAGCATAGCATAGGCTATTGGAACCTGTCCTAATAACAGGTTTACTCATGAACAGAAGGCTAGAAGAGTGGAGACACTCTTTTTCCAAATTTATTGTGATGCTTGACAGGAGACAGGTTAACGGGAGTGCCGGCAAAGGTAAGTATAAGCTATTTTGTTTTCTCAATCCCCCTGGCTGGATACATGTTTTTGTTTAAACCAAACAACCACTTTAAGGGTCTTTTCTTCAGTTATAGATGGTTGCTTTGCACCCACCACTCATCCATGTGTGCAAGGTTCTCCTCATATATACACTGGATTTTCATTACCTGAGTGAGAAAACAGGAGATTTGTATCATGTAATGTATCATATTTTGCTGGGCTGGGAGTTATAATGGGTTATATTGAGTTGCTTAATATATTTTTTTATATTTAGCATAGCAATACTGGGTAATATCCACAGCAATGGCTTGAGAATACAGGTGTTATTGACATGTGAGCTGGTGGGATGTTATTTATCAGACATGTATCTGTTGAAGCAATTCTCAGCTGTGTGTATGAGCCCATAGCAACAAGAAAAAAAGTTTTGTACTGTGTTGGCCAGTTGAAGAAGTTCCTGTTGCTTTAGGTCAAATAAAATCAGATTGTGATACATTTTTAATGGCCAACTGAAATAGAAGATGTAACAATCAAGCTTTCAGGACAGCTTAGGTCCCTTCATCAGGTATGGTATAACAGGCTTTCTGAAGTGACACAGATTTTACACACAGTGAACAGAGAAGAATCGCAAACAAAATGTAAACAGAAGGACAATAGTAATAACAAAGCTGAGACAAGAGGTGGAAACAAAAAGAAATCTGATTGGACCCCCTCAACTGGCCACATCAACACTTCGGACCATTACATTGACTGTTGTAAATTGGTTGCACAACTTCAATACTAGAAAAGCAAGACAGAGAAACCTCCAACATCAGTGTGATGGAAAGAAGGGCCATCAAGTCCCTAAAATTACAATCAAACCTGTAGATAAGGAAGGAGCTGTACTCCTCATTAACACATCTGACTATGTGAAAAAAGCCCATAGACAACTCACTACACAAAATTGACTCAACTCAAAAATACACAAAAGTACTAGGGAAAGACATTAGAGGGTTGTCTATAGTTTCTGCAAACCTTTTGGACTTAATCCCTGACAATCCCAAAATAGAAGTATTCTGTATGCTTCCTAAAATTCATAAACCAGGAAACTCAGGGAGACCAATGATCTCAGGTTTGGAAACCCTCATTGAAAACATTTCAGGATCGGTAGAGGGTATCCTTAAACCACTAGTGATAAACACCATCAACTTCCTCTAGGACACCACAGACCTACTGATAAAAATGTCTTCTATAGGTCCTTTCCCCAAAAGTAGTATCCTGGCTACCCTGGATGTGGAATCCCTACATTCTAACATCCCACACAAAGATGGACTAAAAGCTTGCCAAATTCATCTCAAGGCTCATGGGATTACCTCAGACCCAGTATTACAGCTGACCAAATGTATCCTGCAGCACAATTATTTCTGCTTTGGGGAGCAAATATACCTACAGAAGACTGGAACTGCCATGGGAACAAAGATGGCACCACAATATGCCAACCTCTTCATGGCAAAACTAGAAAATGACTTCCTGGAGTCCTGCCAGAAGTGTTTGGCCACAGGTAGATGTTTCTGCTCATAGTTTATTTATCCATGCTTTAAGTTTTCGCCCTGTCTTTCCAACATAAAGGCCACCAAAAAGATGGCCGTTTTAGGTGGGAATATCCTCACCTCTGATGACACTATCCATGAGAGCAGTGCAGCGGTGCCCAACCACACAACAAATGAATGCCACCATTAGTGGTGCCTGTTATGCTTATTTCTAGTGTAAATGTTTTTCATACCAACTAATATTTTGAAAGAAGATGACAGCATGAGCTGCACTGAAATATATCTCCTTATACCTGTGGTCACACACTCACCAACGAGAAACATTGTCCTTTTTTCTTAATATGATGGCATTGTGAGAAGGAAGTCAATACTATTGATCTTAGCATGTGTATGGCCTCTCTAATGAATCATCATTGTACAGAATCCACATGGTATGCCAATAAACTCTAAATCAACTCCAGTGATGGCTCATGTCTAATCGTCCTAAGGTATGCTGTAACAGGCAAGGAGAAAACTAAGTAAAAAACATGTAGTCCAATGGCAAAAGCTTCTCTCAAAATGCTTTATTGTCAAATATAGAGACAACCGGTAGTGGTCTCCAGCATACATATCATACATAGTTGGTTGGAGACTTACTCATAGATTCAGACATCGTGACTGTGGTACTATTCTTAAATTTATTATCCATGGCCTCCTTCCTTCTAAAATCAACTTTTACGATTATGCTAATAAGCGTGAAGGCCTCCTGGGGCGTTACCAGAGCCCATCCATGATGCACACTCACAGGCTGTTACACTGTGTTACCCTCCCCCTGCTCCCTCAGTACTCTCTACCTGATGGGAGCCCTTCTGGCTCATTAACATCATTATAAAATTTGATTTTAGAAGGAAGGAGGCCATGAATAACAAGAAGATTACCACGGTCACAGTGCCTGGACTGATGATAGGTTTCGCTGGTCTATCATGCTTGATTTTGATGGTAGGTTTCCTTTAACAATTTGTACAATAAAACTGCCACCCAAAGACAGTAAACTTATCATGGTGTTCTAGTTTAGCAGTGTTTACTATGGAGTAGCTGGAGCAAATATGGGGCGGCATGGTGGCTCAGTGGTTATCATTACAGCCTTGCAGTACTGGGTTCAAGTCCCAGGGTCAACATCTGCAAAGAGTTTGTATGTTCTCTCAGTGTTTGCATGGGTTTCCTCTGGGTCCTCCGGTTTCCTCCTACACTCCAGAACATAATTGTAGGTTGATTAGATTGTGAGCCCCATTGGGGACAGGGACTGATTTGGCAAGCTCTGTGCAGCACTATGTAATCTTTGTGCGCTATATAAATAAAGGACTTATTATTATTGTCTGAAGACAGATTGTCACATCATTCCCACACGTGACAGAGAGTGGGAACATTTGTGCAGAAAACCCTTAAAGGCTAAAACCTTCCACATAATATGTGCTGCAAAGCATCATGCTCTGTCTACATGCTGGATCTAATTCTCAGAATTTTTAGAAAAAGCTATTTTTTTATATTTTACCTAATAATCCTGCTGTGTTCAACAACCCTAAAATTACTATGAAATAATCTCTGCATAATTGCTGGAGGCTGTACAAGACACATGGACTCCCTGCATCTCCGTACTACAGAGCTGTAAGCGCTCTGCGTGTCTCCGTATGGTGACTCTTCTGTGGGAGATAGCGTTTTATGATAAAGCTGGTGAGAATTTTTATTTTTCTGTTATATTTGTTTGTAATATGTTGCATCTAAATCTGTATGAAATCAGAACCATACTAGGGACAGTCAGGTCCATTAGAAGTACACAGGTGACATCATACTGTAAAAATGGACAAAAATAGGAGAAATTTTGAGAATTTAGTGATCATTATAGAACCCTGCAGAAGTCACCTGCTGGAGAAGGGGTAATATCAAGAAAACTAATAAGATGAACAAAAATTATTAGGAGGGCACTCTTACCACTGGGTCGATTTGAAGAGGTCTGGAGTGATAGATGCATCCTCAAATTCACTGCAATACCAACCAACAAATTGCACACACTATACCAATTTATAGCAAATCAACTAGGCGTATTAGTGAGCGCTTACTGTGATTTCGTAACTCCTTCATCACGAAAGCTATTGAAATATATAGGTAACCATCAGTTTGAGCTTCTTGTGTGTTTGAATGCTTATATTTGGACTGGCTCGGACGGTGTGTGTAGAACACAATCGGACGGTGTGTGTAGAACACAATTTCCCGAAAGGGATTAATTAAGTTAAATTGTATTGTATAGGGAAAGGGTCCATATCTATTCATATTCCGTAATATTTTTATCTTGACACTATCAGACTGGGGTTTCTTGGGTCCACCATATAAAAGTTTGGTGTGGGCTCACCGTTTATCATTCCCTTAAAAAAAGTAACCTCCAAATCAATTTTTTCCCCGCTTGACCATTGTTATATTGTTGACCATAGTGTCCACATGCCTACAAGGTGGCCTTAATTTAATCTCTGTAAGGAGAACTCTCACTTCCTGACCCAAGTCAATAACCTCTTACTCAGCCATACCAGTCCCGTACACTGTACTGGAAAGACACAACCAGGTCGAAACAGCGCTGTCTACAGTTGGGAATCTGTTCCTTCTGGAATAGATTTACCTGGTTTGGTTTAGGCTTCTTGAAAGTCATGCTTGATATTAAGGGGGCTGCGTTACAAGGTAAAAAAAAAAGAGCCACTGTTTCCCTTATCCTGACCATCTTTGAGTAAGAGGCTTGACGGTCCTTTGGTTTTCTGATGGGACAATCAAGCCTTGCATTTTGCAATGGAGATTGATGTCTTGCCTAATATAGTCACATAGTTATGTAGTAAGTAGGGTTGAAAAAAGATGTCCATCAAGTTCAACCAAGGGAGGATTGGATGAGGAAGGGATTTCATGTCATCCAAATAATTTCAGCCTCCAAGTTCCAGCAGCCATTTGAAAAAAACTAGAGAATGTATTCACATTTATCGAGTACCAACTAACCTACATTAATCTTTACATTAAAACTGCACACACAAATGTAATGCCATGTCACAATGCCACATATACTACCTACTATGGTTTTAAAGGTACTCGGCAGAGGGGTTGATCAGAACATCTCTGATAACTGAGCTACACATGATAGTGGTTAATCAGTGGGTCAAGCTCTGGCTGGATTTTATGGACCATGTAATCATGTTGGGGGGGAGAAGAGACTCACATGTGTTGCATATGTGAAATCTGGCAAGTGTGCGACCCGTTTTTCACTGACCAAACGGAGTCATGTGCAGTTTATCCAACCTTAGATCTTTTGTGGATGTAGGATACATGAACTATTACTGACTCTTGAAGTCGTTCCAGGCAGACTCAGTTCAGAACTTGAACGTTCCAAAAAGTTTTTCAGAGCCTGACCCTAAACAATGTCCTATTATCCTTTGTAAATTGTTCCCTAACGAGTACATGAAAACATCTCTGACGTTGAAACTTTACTTTAAATGTGGACCTTGTACAACCTGCATTCATGTATTTCTTCTATTTAGAGTTGAACCTTTGAATGCCATTAATGGAAAGAAAAAAACCTCTATCACTTGTTTCTGCGTAGACTGTTTGCTTTACGCAATTGAGTCTTTCACAAAGAAATGCTCGGAGCAGTCACGTAAAACCTGTCTGGGGTTTATATTTTGAGTAATTGACATTGCAGGTAATTTTTTTCCATTTGTTCCTACAGATGGGGTGGAAAAGTCACAGATAAAACACCTCCTGTCTTCATTGTCTTTAAATACACTAATGAAAAACGCGTCTCACCAAAGTCTGTGCTTTTAATTATTTGCCTAATGGAATAGTTGTCGCAGAAGAGCCTAGAAAATGCATTTTATTTAGAGGTGCTGAAAGGCTGAAGTGATTGCATTATAAATTGTGCTTGAGGTCATTGCATATTTATTCCCCGGCTTTTAATCAATTTGCTGTGTATAAGAGCAGCCTTAATATTTCTTCTTCATTGAAATTGTAATAAATTTTAAATCACATATTGTAGTTACCCAAACATTAGATGAAAACGAATGAAAATATATAAATACTGTCATATATATTAAAAGTCGTCTGCACACATTGGTATTGGATAGGGGAGAAAAAATTTCCCTACATCATAAAATGACTTCGCTAGAAAAGATTTATTAATACTGTCCAGACATGGAAATTAAAAATTAATGATTTATCCTATAATAACATATTTATTAGTATTGCAAAGCTCTGTAAAAAAAAAGAAGCTTACATGATGTGAATAAAGTTGGTTGAGAAAATCCAAACTGGACTCCTAGGAGACAGCCTGATAACCCTGCCCACATCAAGTGACTGACTGTAAGAGTCCTGAAAACCCTGCCCACATCAAGTGATTGACAGTAAGAGTCTTAAAACCCTGCCCACATCAAGTGATTGACAGTAAGAGTCCTGATAACCCTGCCCATATCAAGTGATAGACGGTAAGAGTCTTGATAACCCTGCCCACATCAAGTGATTGACATTAAAAGTCCTTATAACCCTGCCCACATAAAGTGATTGACAGTAAGAGTCTTGATAACCCTTCCCACACATGGTGATTAAAAGCAAGAGTCCTGATGACCCTGCTTATACACAGTGATTGAAAGCAAGAGTCCTAGTAAACCCGCCCACACAAAGTGATTGACAGCAAGAGTCCTGATAACCCCTCCTCCCATGCAGAAAAATTGATAGGAAGATTCCTGATAACACTGCCCACACAAAGAGTCCTGATAACCCCACCCACACAGAGCAATTGACTAAAAGAGTCCTGTGAATCCTGCCCACGCAGAGCGATTGACAGATAGAGTCCTGATAATGACACTCACACACAGTGAGAGTCCTGATTACCCCGCCCATGCTCAGTGCTGGACAGCCTGCTCTGGACACACTGATATGGCTAAAGTCTTTTTGTGGCTATGTCACTTATTTCATACATTTATTTACATTGTGTTATGACCTAACAAATGGCATATTAAAAAACTATTAGAATGTGGAAGCATAGTGTTGTAACATGGAATTAGTTTTCTAGAAGCTCTTTCTCTTCATTGCTGTCTGAGCTTTAAATCTATAGAAGAACATAATGTGATAATGCCCTGGGGGAAATAGATTTCGGGCACCAATAACATGGAAATGTAATATGGATGTAAACATGATTCAAAAATGTACTTACCTCTGGGCCTGAGATTTAGTTTTAGTGTTATTTTAAGGTGGTCTACCACATCTGTATGATAATAATCAGCTGTAAGCATATAGAGAAAATCTCTTCATTATTTCTGAAAAATTCCCATTTCCATCCATATTCTAATGAGGCAGTTGGTGCATTCAGGATGTAACCTCAGCACCCGGAGAACCTTTCTGTCATATAAGTAGGAGATTTGTCTTGTGAGAAATATTGGGTGACATTGGAAGAAGACGAAAGTGATTTAGATAAGAATAGTTTAGCTTATGGAACTAAGGAAACACGACATGAGTGCACCAGGTGACTCATTTGCATACAGATTAAACTAAGAGTATCTTGGAAATGATAAAATGGGCAGGAATAATAAAGGTCTGTTGGAAATCACAGGGCATTTCTCTACAACATGCTGCCAGAAGACTATAACAATGCTAAACATACTATGCAAATACTGCTCATTTCCTATGTGCTTATCTAACCTTGAATGTGGACTTTCTGCAATTTTCAAATTGTGTAGCATCTAAATATTGGGGGGCATATTGTGAGCCAGTTTGATATGCGCCTGATATACTAAGAGGTACTGCCTGGTATAGAATTGTGCTACAACCTGCGCTATGATCCTGGTACAGGCTATAGTAAATGTGCCTTGACCCATTACGCCCACTTAGCGTGGAAGCAGAGTACAGGCAGCCCCCAGGTTACATACAAGATAGGGTCTGCAGGTTTGTTCTTAAGTTGAATTTGTATGTAAGTCGGAACTGTATATTTTATCATTGTAATCCCAGCCAGAACTTTTTTGGTCTCTGTGACAATTGGATTTTAAAAAATGTTGGGTTGTCATAAGAATCAATATTATCACTAAAGCTTCATTACAGACACCTGTGATAACTGTTACAGCTGATCATTGTAGCCTAGGACTAAAGTACAATAAATTACCAATATCCAGAGGTCCGTTTGTAACTAGGGGTCGTATGTAAGTTTAAAGTAAGTTTTAAGTTTAAAAAAATTGTGCTTGACTAATCTCATTGTATGTTTTGAAGTCAGACATGTTCCTCTGAGAAGTAACCTGTCTCTTTTATGTTCTCTATACAGATTTTCTGGGTGGGGCCGATAACAGGCGCAATCTTTGCATGTCTACTTTATGACTATGTCTTCGTCCCTCAGTCAATAAGTCCCAGAGAGAGGCTGGAAATCCTACGTGGTAACTTCATGCAGGAGAATGAAAACGAAGAGAGACGGAAACAATCTGTAGGCCTTAATTCTCTCTACAATCAATCAAATAACAAAGAAAAAATGTGAAATCCTATTTTGTATTTTATGTGACAATTATGATGTGGTATTGTACAAAATGCTCCGAGATGCCATGACACAGAGGGCGAAAGAAGATGGGGGCGTTGAAGGGTTCTCTTTCAATGGGATTAAGTTCCAATTGACAAACTTCTGGTACAAAGCAGCCATTTTTTTTTTTAAATTTTGGTCAATCCCTTTAAAGGGGTTATCCCTGATCATATTTTTTTTATTTTCCAAAGGTGGTTAAAATGATAGATAAGATCTTAAACTCCAAACTGTCCTTACCTCTGGTCCAGTGCAGCACCTCCCCTCAACATCAGCCTCTGTTGGTATACAGAGGCACAGAAGTGATGTTACGTCAACAGCGTGCTCCCGCTATGTCCTAACAAAGGCTACTGTAGCAGGTAGACACTGTTGACGCAACGTCACTGATAAGCCTCTAAATACTAACTAAGGCTGGTGGTGATGGGAGGCACCAGAAGTGAGGATAGAGATAATAATAAGTTCTCTGTTATTTTAAGACCACCTGTAACATTCAGATTCTGGAAGTCCCCTTCAAGCATTTTTGATAAATACTAGCACAGGAATATTTTATATAATCATTTATGAAGAAAATATTACTATAAAGAAAATGAATAATTAGAATCTTAAAAGGAACCTGTCATCAGAACACGCATTTTCACCTAATGACAGGTTCCGGTAGACTTTTTAATAATATTTAGCAATCTGCTTTTATAATTAATATTAATGCTTCCACTCATTTTTAAAAGTTAACAAAAGCATACCTGACTTCTTACCAACAAACTGCATCAAATGACAGGGTATTAGAGTTCATGATGTCATCACCATCATCTCCTCTCTGCTCTGTTAGATGTCTGCCTCTTCCTCCTTCCCCCTCCCTAAGGCTATATTCACACGAACGTATGGGGGACGTATATACGGCCGACGTATATACGGCCGATATACGCCCCCCATACACTCCTATGGGCGCACGGCACCCTACGGGAGCGGTACGGTGCCGCACACGTGCGGCACCGTACTGTTCCGTACCCGGGAAAAAGATAGGACCTGTCCTATCTTTTCCCGTAATACGGCGCCGTGCGCCATAGGTTGCTATGGAGAGGGGCGGGGGTGAGCTGCGGTACGGTACGGGCTGGCAACGGCAGTGTGAATATAGCCTAATACAGACATGAGCTGAGATTTTCCTGAAGCATGGGTCAGCAAACGGCTGCTAAGGGAGAGGAGGGAAGAAAGTGGAAGACCTACGTAGAGAGAGAGAAACTCAATGATGATTTTGACTGCACCTTCTTACGCAAAATTCCCCACCGATCTCAAAGTAGTTTGAGGCCTTGCAAGACGGATCCGATTTTTCGTTTCTATACTTTTAACAGTGAGTAGACAGCAGTATAGTGTTAATATAAAGAAAGATGACATGGTAATGCTCCCACTTGAAAAGGCAATGGGACTTAGCATATTAGGCGTTGAGACAAAGGAAGTTAGATATATTTTGCAGACATTCACAAAAGCGCATAATGGTATTACAAGTAATTCCCTACATAGTGGAGAGATTATTTGGCAATGATGCTATATTTAGCCATTGTGTTTTAAAGGCCGATACGATGTGACATTGTCTAATCACCAGCGTATCCACTGGAAGGTATTGAACGTCACCCCCTGTTAATGTGATTGTAATTTTTATCGCAAAGCAACCTGTTCTGTTTAGGCAGAACATAATAGAGAGTCATCTGTGTAGAATACTGTACCATATTAGGACATTAAGAATAGCCAGATGACAAAACGACAGCTTTGAGTAGTATGATTTTAGGCCTATTTAATGGTTATGATCCCCTTTGCATATCCTTATACGCTTCATGGTGATATATCGTAAATACACTAACTTGATTCATTATGAGGGTCACATTTAACTGTGAGTATATTGTACAATGTGTAGAATTGTTATAAGGAGAAAAAGCGCAACTTTAGTTGATGAGGTATTAAAAAGACAGGAGGATTCCAATTTAAATATCAACAAGCACAGGGGCATGACACTCTATACTCAGACTGTAGGTAACTAAATAATTTCCTTAAATGACTGCCACAACACAGATAACAAAAACCAGATTAAAAAACATGAGCGACTGAAGAACGTCACCCAGTTTAAGGTATTTCAATAGCCACACTATGCATTACATGCTTGATTACCTACGTAAAACATTCCCTTGCGTCAGCATACTTGACCTTTTGAGTAATTTACATCAACATTACCTCATGTTCTCCCATGCTACAAGACACCTCAGAAACACTACTACTGACAGGAAGGTAATAATGTTAAATATAACATTTATAAGTTATTGGAATGATTCAGGATGATGATGGATTTTAAAATCTCGCTAGCATAGGCTATTGTAACCTGTCATAAAAAACAGGGTTAGAACTATCGGACGCCATGTGAACAGGAAGGCCTGGAAGAGTGCGGGAGACAATCCCTTTTCCAAATTTATATTGGATGCGTTGACAATGGGCAGTAGACAGTGGTTAACAGGAAGAGGGGAGGAAGCGGTAGGGGTAAACCAACGTGCCGTTGGCACCAAAATGGTAAGATTAAAGCTTTTTGTTTGTATTTTCTAAATCAGTCCCCTGGCACGAGAATATATGTTTTTGTTTTTTTTGTTTTAAACCCAATGAACACTTTAAGGGTCTTTTCTTCAGTTATAGATGGTTTGCTTGCACCCACCAACGAGAAAAATAGGGGTGAATCGGCTGGGATGAACGTCATAGGATATAAAGGGGATGGAGTCAGTACATGCGAGGAAAACAGGAGAGTTGATCATGTAATGATATAGTTTGTGGGGCTGGGCTGGTAGCGTGCTTATATCGTTGGGTTATATATTGAACGTTGGCTTAATGAATATTTTTTTATAGTAGCCTAGCGTACATACTGGGTTAATATCCCAACCAGCAATGGCATTTGAGAGAATACAGGTGTAGTCATTGACATGTGAAAGCTTATGAGTTCTATTATGGCGGAGATGTTATTTAATATAGAATGTATCTGCTTGAGCATTATCAGATGTTGTCGTATGAGCCATCCCATAGGCAACCAAGAAAAAAAGTTTTGTACTGTGTTGGCCAGTTGTTGAAGACAGTTCCGTTGCTTTAGGTCAAAAAAATCAGTTGTGATCCCTTTTAATGGCACCCAAACTGAAATAGAGATGTGTAACAATCAAGCTTTAAGGAACAGCGTAGGTTCCTTCCTCAGGAATGGATAATAGGCTTTTCTGAAGTTAGGCTGGATTTCACGTACGAAACAGGTTGTAGCCACCCCGCAAGTACCGTTAACAAGCAACTGCTGGGCACACTGATGGGGACAAGCGATGCGGGGAGGGAGGGAGGGGAAGTGTGATCGCTCCCCCACCCCCTCTCCATAGGGATATGGGATGCGCACGACGCATATGCCTGAAAAAATGGACATGTTCCTATTTTTTCCCGGGCTACGGGCAGCAGCTAAACGTCGTGCCCGCAGCGAGTTATATATGTGGACACGCGCTACCGCTCCACGGAGAAATATATCCCGGGCGCCGCTGCGAAGACCCATGACCGTTCTATAAATGGTGGTGACACGTAAGTATATGCAGGAGGAAGGATAGAAAGATGGTTCTCTCCATGCTAACAGGTTGGGTCACGAGCTTTGGGGACACTGCAGAGCCTGCACAGATTTTACACACAGGGTGAACAGAGAAGAATCGCAGCACAAAATGGGTAAACACGGGTCATATGAGGACAACTAGTCAATAACAAAGCTGAGTGCAGTACAGCGAGGATGAGGGTGGAAACAAAAGGGAAAATTTCTGACTTGGACCCCCTCCAATCTTGGCGCAGACTACTAAAAACACGAATGGTAACTTATTATCTATTGACTGTGTGTTTAGTAAATTGGTTGTACAATTCAATATAGAAAAGAACGACAGAGAAACTCCAACATCAGGGATGGAAAGAAGGGCAATCAAGAGTCCTTAAAAGTACAATCAAACATAGATAGGGAAGGAAGCGTCTTTTTTCTTTCTCTCATCGTTTTTGTTTCTTTCTACCTTTTTCCCCGCCCCCTCTTTTTTTTTTTTTCTTTTTTCCTTTTTCTTGTTCACCTCCCCCCTCCTCTCCCCCCCCCCCTCCCTCTTTCCCCCTTTATTCTCCCTGTTCTCCTCTTTCCCCTCCCCCCTCCCCTACCCCCCCTTTTCATTTTTTTCCCCCCCCCCTCCCTCTCCCCCCCCCCTTCTTTTTTCTCCCCCTCTCTTCTATAACTTTTCTTTTCTGACACTCTTCTTTTCTCTCCCCTCCTTCTTCCCATTCTCTGCCCCTCTCTTCTTTTTTCTCCCCTCCCCTGCCCCCTCCCCGCTTTTCCTTTCAACTCTTTTTGGCTTCCCCCTTCTCCCTCTTCTCCTTTCCTCCCCCCCCCCTTCCCCCCCCCCCCCCCCCCTCTTCTACCTCTCCCTCCTCCCCCCCCTCTCCTCTCCTCTTCCCCTTCCCCTTCTCCCCCCCCCCCTTCCTCCCCCCTCCTTACCCCTTTCCTTCCTTTTTTCTCCTTTCTCTCTCCTCCCTCTCTCTCCCTTTCTTGCAAATACTGCTCATTTCCTATGTGCTTATCTAACCTTGAATGTGGGCTTTCTGCAATTTTCAAATTGTGTAGCATCTAAATATTGTGGGGCATATTGTGAGCCAGTTTGATATGCGCCTGATATACTAAGAGGTACTGCCTGGTATAGAATTGTGCTACAACCTGCGCTATGATCCTGGTACAGGCTATAGTAAATGTGCCTTGACCCATTACGCCCACTTAGCGTCGAAGCAGAGTACAGGCAGTCCCCAGGTTACATACAAGATAGGGTCTGTAGGTTTGTTCTTAAGTTGAATTTGTATGTAAGTAGGAACTATATATTTTATCATTGTAATCCCAGCCAGAACTTTTTTGGTCTCTGTGACAATTGGATTTTAAAAATGTTGGATTGTCATAAGAATCAGGATTAACACTAAAGCTTCATTACAGACACCTCTGATAACTGTTACAGCTGATCATTTTAGCCTAGGACTAAAGCACAATAAATTACCAATATCCAGAGGTCCGTTTGTAACTAGGGGTCGTATGTAAGTCGATTGTTCTTAAGTAGGGGACCGCCTGTAATACATGTGGATCTCAATAAGCTCCATTGAGACTGGTATTTACTAAGGACACCTGTGAATAAATTCTCTTCTGCCAGTATACGTACTTGGAAATTACATCTCCTTGGGGGAGGTTTCTCAAGAGCTGGTGCATTGTTGTGATGTTCCCGCTGCCCCTTAGGTGCCGCCAGATATATGAAGAGGCTTACTTGATGCAGGGATGGCGCAAAGGGGAAAAGTCTCCATTCCTGACTGTACACCATGACAAGTTCTGGTAAATCCCCTAACTTACATGTAAGCAATAGTTTGGTCTGCAAGACTGATGGATAGCCAGTAGTTTTAGGTAATAAAAGGGTTTAGTCTTAAAAATATTGCAGTGGAAGGGTAGTTGCATTCCTGGTGGTTTAAAACTGGTTAAAGGGGTTGTCCACTTTCAGCAAATAATTGATATGGTTTGTGTATTGAAAAGTTATACAATTTTCCAATATACTGTATTAATTCCTCACAGTTTTCCAGATCTCCACTTGCTCTCCTGCTAAATAAAGCTCCTATGTTTACTTTCAGTGGAAACCTGTCGATGGAAATGTGATCCCGGCTCCATGGTCATGGCTCCTAAGTATCACAGAGAGTAATGAGAGCTCTGTGTTATAATGAGCCGTGCACCTGTGGGACGTCACATGGCCATGGACTGATTTCTTTCCACTGGAAGTAAACATAGAAGCTTTCTGTGGCAGAACAGTAAGCAGAGATCTAGAAAACCGAGAGGAAATGATACAGACAGAATATTAGGGAATTGTATAACGTTTCCTTACACAAACCAAATCAATTATTTGCTGGAAGTGGACAACCCCTTTAAGTAGAAAAGCAGCAACCACCGCTGCCCAAAGACGCCCCGTTGAGTCCCTAAGCATCTGAACAGCCCGCATATGTTGTATGCCTCTAAGGGGAATTGGAGAACATATTCAGATTTTAGCTACAGGAAAACCCCAAATCCTACACAACTTAATTCCCAGCTTGTTCTTTCTCAATAAGAAAAATAAAAATAAACTCTTATATGTTTGTTCTTTAATATTACAATGTACAGAGAAACTGCTCCTTAAAAAAGGGGGCAAACCTAACAATTATTTCTTGTAAACCAATAAACACAAATGAGATTTTAGAGTTAGGGGCACAAAAAAGCGAAAATGGAACTTTATTGGAAATTATTCTTCCTGCTGGAGAAGATGTAAGGTCTCCAGGGGCTGACAAGATGCTTGTTTGTACCATAATGTTATCCTTGCTGCAATTACCGGCCCTGATGTATATTAGTCCTGACTTGCATTGCCTCTTGGGACAGAAATATTATGTATCTACTGGAAAAGGTGCATCACCTCCAATGTAAAAAGGTCCCATTAACCTACAACTTACAAACTGGAAACTAAACAAGTGACAGGGATTGTTACAATGGCTCTTCTTTAGCACTTCAGTTTAACTTTGTACTTTCCCATGAATATTACAATAATAAGTGACACAATCCAACAAACACGGAAAGATTTCCGAATGCAGAACTTGAGTGTGAAAAATGTGTGAACTAAGATGTCAGAGAACTGGTGCAGAGACACTTCCTATAGACAAATATAATCAAGTTCCCTGAAGAATACTGTGCTATTTACAGAGGTTTCCCTTTAGGGCAATAAATGTTTCATGCAGGGGGTTAGTAAGTCCCATAGAAATCTATGGAGCACTGGATGAAAATGTTCTTTATTCCACTGGTTGCACTGGAACTTCCTGTCCGGCTTAAGGGAGGAGACAATGTCAGAAGGTGGTAATACATGGCAACAAAGGGTAACTTGAGGTCCTCCATTCAACCAATCACATCCGTCCCGGCAGTTGGATCCCCTTGCAATCAGACTTTTATCTCCTTTCCCGTGGTTAGGGTTTAAATGGCCTAACATGAAAACCGCTTCAATTCCTAGAAAACTAAATGGGGCAGAGGTGCCCCAAAAAAAAGGAGCCACAAACAATCACTTCCGTTTATGCTGCAAGTGACATCCTGTGGTTTGAGGAGGCAACCGATAGTTATGATTACTTTATTTACACACCATTAATTCCATGGTGCTGTACAATCAGTAAGGGGTTCACATACATTACATTAAGACAAAAAAAATGTAAGTACAAATACAAGACTACAGAGAGCAGAAGAAAAGTAGAACCCTGCCCGTGGGGGGCACTTAATCTATGTCGAGGGAAGATGGAGACACGAGGTGAGAAGCGCAGTTTTTATGTGTTGTAGGTGATCCTGAACAGATGGCTTTCAGGTTACATTTGAAGGACTGGAAGGTGGGGGACAGTCTGACACCTTTTGATAGAGAGTTCGAGAGTATGGGAGATGCAAAGGAGAAGTCCTGGAGATGGTGGGAGAAGATCAGATGTGTGGGAAGCTGAAGATCCTGTGAGTAATAGAGATTACATGTGGGACAGTATGGGCTGATTCAGTAAGAGATATATGGAAGAGGCATGTTGTGAATGGCTTTGTCAGTCATGGTTAGCATTATAAACTGAATTCGCTGTGCAATGGGTAACCAGTGGAGAGACAGGCAGAGAGGAGAGGAAGAATAGATGCGAAGACACAGATGAATTAGGCTAACAGAATTAAGGATGGATTGGAGGGGAGTAAAAGTTAGCTAGGAGACCTTAGAGAAGAATATTTCCATAGTCCAAGCAAGAGATGAGGACATGGACTAGCAGTTGTGTAGACTCCGGGTAAACTCTCCCTTGACACCCACAGGGCTTTCCAGGATTCTTGTGAATCTCTATCTAATAAGGGCACATTTTTGGAAATTATATGAAGGTACACTGGATATATACGCTGGGGCATGCACTTGTTGTTTGGCTACCCCTTTCAAAAAGCAGATAGCAATACAGATAGCATAGCAATACAACACATGCAATATATCGCTAGTCTCTTTAATGTACAGGTACGAGAAGGGCCTTATTACAGAACATTCCTGCAACCCAGCTACCTTAAAAGGGATTTATGATCAATTTCAAATTGGAAAAATCCCATATCCTGCTGAACGGCTGCCTAAAGGAATCACAGGCCATTCATGTTATGTGGTAGTGAAGCATTTTAAGGATGTCTCTTTTAACTGGCCTCATGCAGTGATGGGGAACCTTTTGGAGACAGAGTGCCCAAGCTACAACCAAAATCTACTTGAATGTCGCAAAATGCCAGCATGACAATTTAAGCAGTAACTTATTGATCCCTGCTGTATCACAGGTTTACTGAGTTTTTTGTTACAGGATGAGGGCTTTATACTACAACTGGTCCAGTCAAGTGTATTATAACAATTTGTGAACAATAGGGCAGGGCTTGTAAACTGTACATTTTTGGTGTTACCTCACTTTTCACCAGTCCCTGGAAAATATTTCTTCCGTGACACCGCTTTCTGGTTCAAATAGGTTGAAAAAGGTGCAATCCTTTATGCCTTGGACCCTGCCTTACTGTTTACTCTGTATGTAATATATAGTTCTGGATGACTATCATTTTAGAATGATGCAAATATAGTTTTTAGAGATGTAGTGGTAAAGTTCTTCAGAGTAATAAAGAAGCGGAATAGGAATATTGTGTTCCCTCTCTCACACTAGAAAGTAGGAGATTAATACAAATATAAAATATCTATGCCAGGAGCAGCTTTTCTAACAGAACATCGCTATCTCAATCATTCTGCTGCAAATCATCACGGCTCTCAGCTGGGATGTCACACTGTAAGAGCTGCTCTAATTTCAGCACAATGGAGGCCAGTCAAGGGAAATGTATTGGGAGGAAGATTATAAAGCACTTTCACATAATCTCATTCAAGGAAATGTGACATTAGGTGATCACCTTATCTCCACCTGTCAACCACCAGTAATCACAAATGGACACGTCATTTTATAATTCCAAGCAGACAAAATGACAGTCAGACCACATCCGATTATTGATGAAAGATTCCACGACTAGAAACTACGACAATGTGCAAAAGTCCAACCTTGCAGAATAATGGCCACAAGAGATAATTTCATTGATCAGAAAACATTGGAATCCAGATTATGGTTCAATAAGTATTTTAGTAAACACACACTTTGACAAATGACAAAGTCGATGACAAGCATGCCAGATACAGTATGGCAGTGATGGCAAACCTTTGGAGACAGAGTGCCCAAACTACAACCATTTATACGTCCCAAGTGCCAACATGACAATTTAAGTAGTAACTTATTGATCCCTGTTGTTTCACAGGTTTCAATCGTATTGGCGTCCTGTGTTCACCGATACAATAGAAAGATGATGGAGAAATTTGGATTGTAGCTTCCCTCCAGGGTCCCCTGAAGAGGAAGAATCGGGGGACCCAGAGCAGGAGCTCCAACGTTAATCCATCCCTATCCACACCTTCTTGATCCTCCTGTCGTCCTGGCAGCCAAGGATGTTGCTTTAAAATGGTGCTGAACATGGTCTTGGACCACAGGAGGAAGCTTTGAGTCCTGTCTGGCAAACTCTCTGTTGGTGTAAAGGCTTGGGTGCCTACAGAAAGGGCTCTGAGTGCCACTTTTGGCACCCGTGCCATAGGTTCGCCACCACTGCAGTATGGTGTTTAGAGTCTACAAAAATTTCTGGAACATTGAGTACATGTTAAACCTGAGTGTGCCCCAGCAGGCCACTGACGAACAGAAGACAGGAGTAGACAAGGGGGGCAACAGAGGTAGGGCAAAAAACAAAAGAGGAGGTGGAGGGATCGATGGAAGAAGTAATTGGGGGGAGGTAGAATATCCAAACCCTGTTATCATAGTTAGACTTTTTGCCTCCAGCGGTGAAACAGGAGCTTAATACAGGTGAGGAGCGAAAAGTCAGCCACGGGACCCAGACACTGTGAGACAGCTCGTATTTACCAAGATCGAAAGCCCTGAGCTCCTCCATGGTAGGTTAAGGCTACATTCACACGAACGTATGTACATATATCCCCCATAGACACCGTATCAGTGCGGAGCAATATGGTGCTGTACATGTGTGGCAAGATAGGACATATCATATTTTTCTCCATTTCTATGGAGAAGGGTCATCCCTCCTCCTCTCCATTGCAGCGGACGTATGTCCGCCTGGCCGTAGCCATGCTGTAGCCATGGGGCATAGGTTCGTCTGAATGCAGCCTAAGGACTTCCACCCACTGGGGCATATTATCGTATGCCGGTGTATGATAGTCCAGCCAATGTGCAATAGAAATAAATGCGTAGAATTAAATGCAGCCGTCAAAAAAAGTCGCCAGCTGCAGCGAGTGTGCAGCCCACTCTCGGCTGGCCGTTCCCTCCGCTTGGGGAGAATAATCACAAGAGCTAGCAATTGCGATTATTTCAGGGCTTTTACGCCACTGGCATGGTGCAGAGGCCCTGATAAATATGCCCCACTATGTTTTAGATGGAGGATCTGGGGATCTCCATAGTTGGGGTATAATTTGGCCATAAGGAAATGGCGCAGCAAGCTTTTCTAGAATTTTGAGTTGGAACCCAGGAACAGTGAAAGCAAGGCCAGCTCCAGTGAGGAAAGTATTGCTCAGGGACATAAATCGGAGTAGAATTAGAACACCTTCTTTAAGAGGTTCTGCAGTCCCAACATATATGTAGCATGTCACCCTCACTATCTCCCAAAAGCCAACAAGTGGAGGGGATCTCCAGGAACATCAGGTGTAACCTGATATACCATCGTGATGAGATGTTGTAGTTCAGCTTCTGAAGTCCACTAGAAGCAGAAGCTTTATGGGTCAGGGCAAACACTTTTTGCCATTGTTCAGGAGAGAACGATTTGTTAAGATTGAAGCTAGATTAGATTAGATCTGATTGGATTTGGTTAATCTACTCTTTATTTCCATATATCAATGTAATTCAGCAGTCAGATATCTTGAGCTGCTGACTTCTGGAGAACATATGATCAAATTATTACATAATACTGACAGTAACGTAGGGCAGTCAGGAATGAACCTCGAGTCTCTTCTAGCCGCCAGCAATGTTATGAGGCTCACACTGATTTATTGAGTGATTTATAGTGCACTCTAATATGACTGCCATATTAACTTTCCAAATTGTTTGTCCTTTTTATTAAAAACAATATCATTAATCCATTTCATACACAAAGCTGTAATGTCACCACTGTAGCTAATGCTCCATGTCCAATAGAGAACATTGGGGGATATTAATCTGAGTGGGTTTCAGGTTCGCCTATTTTTGCACCTGTTTTGTTCTCTTTTTTGGCTTGTGATCTATGATGGATCTAGTTTTGCCTTAGTAAATGCATTTTGGAATTGTCGCATGTCTGATTCATTTGCGCCTAAATTTGCGCCAAATTTGTCTCAAATTAATAAATCTCATTTGTGACCAATAGTGTAAAGAGGCTGAGAAAAGGTGACAGGACGTTCAGGGCTCCATTTTTGCACAAAAAAGTATGTAAAAAAAAATTCTTGCTCAAATTAATATTTGAGCAATATTTTATATTATAATGTACAGGAAATGGAGTCTGATAATATTTTCAGATCTGTACAATAAGACAATAATCACTCACAGAGATAAAAAAAAAACAATTGTTAGGGTGTGTCCACATGTTTAGTTTTTCAGAAGCAGTTTTTGATGTCCAAACCAGGAGTAAAGTGAAAAAAGAAGAGGAACAGCATCTACCAATTATATGTTCTCATCCATTATGATCCACACCGGCTTTTGGCATCAAAAACTGCACCTGTAAAACTGAACGTGTACATGCACCCTTAAGTTTAGGTTTTTACATTTTTAAAGACAAAGTAGTGTGATTCTAATATGCTGCTATAATTACATTTTGAGCTACATTTACATGATATTCACAATACACCATTATATTTACGTTTAAAAATTGTTCCTGTGACTTCAGCTGTTCTTCACAAAACATTCCCGATATGTGGGACGTATCTACAGCAAAGTGAGAAAAAGAACTTGCAGAGATAGTGGCTTTTTTATGAAAATAACTTGAAAATATAATAAAATGTTCTTTTACTTTCATGTTTTCCGCCATCTGTAAAATGTTTAGACACAGAAAGTAGGTCAGAACTGATGTTAGCGGCAAAGAACCAGTGGCCAAAAGTATGAAAATGAGATTTTGAGCATTTCAACTTCCATTGATTCTACACAAAATAGTATTTAAATTTGGCACAGGTCTAATAGCTAAAAGCATTGTCCTGGAGTAGACGCGACAGGGGTGATGTATTGAAGTCTACATAGTGCAATGTAATAAATTATAATGAAGAAACACCATCAGCAATACGATCATGATACCATTTTCTTCCTTGCACTGTAGAACCTCCAGATCTCCCACAACAAATATAAACAACAACATGTTATTTTTCCCATAAAGGAAATCACATTTTGGTTCCTAGTAATGCTTCCTAAATCTGTGACCTTATATAATGAAACGGCTCCTAAGTATTGCTGACTAGCCTAGCTGCAGCCCCCCACGGTGCCCGGGATAGTAAATAACTGATATTAGCTATAACAAAATAGAATGGGTTAACAAAAAATATTTTATATGTATCAATCTCTCTTCTGTCAGAAAATGTCTCTGAATGACTGTCTCTGTGTCTCTCTGTCTCCGACTGACTGTCTTTGACTGTCTCTGTGACCATTTCTTTCTCAGTGTCTCTGACTGTCTCTGTCTGTTTCCATCTGTCTCTGTCTGTTTCCATCTGTTTCTGAATGTCTGTCTCTGACCATCTCTGCTGTCTGACCCTCTCTGAGTGTCTCTGTTTCTGTCTGTAACTGTATCTGACTGTATCATACTCCTTTTTTTCTGTCTCACACATAAGCATCTTATACTTATTGCCTATAATAACCAATCAAAGCTCATATTAATAACCTGTTGCAAAATAGCAACCAATCACAACACAGCATATAACTGCCACAGCAGCAGACAAAGGGGGTCATTTACTAAGGGCACACAATTCCGTTTCCGACGTGTTACCGAATATTTCGATTTGCGCTGATTTCCCTGACTTGCCTCGGGATGTTTGAAATGGAGGGGGGGGGGGTGGGGGGACTGAACGAAAACCCTACGTATTCGGAAAACGCGGCTTAAAAAAATGTGTCGCTCGGGACGCGCTTACTGCACTCAGCCGCCTTGGTGAATGCGGCGTGTTCAGATGCTTTCAGCGCAGCAGCGCCACCTGTGGACGGCGGAGGAACATACCTTTCAATCCCGGCCGGACCCATCCAGCGCAGAGAACGGCCGCTGGATCTCGAATGGACGGGAATGAATCTTTCCCCAACTGTCTCCTGTATAGGGTGGTGAAAAGTGTATTTTTGAAGCATTGTGGGTAAAATTCGCTCAAAACCGGTCTATGACATTCCCTGAGTCACATGGAGAGGCTGTGCAAAGTTGGGTGATTGATGCCAATGGTGCAGATTCCTTTAGCGGACAAACACACTCAGCTTTATATACAGTTTAGATAAATTGGTGATGCTGTTTGGTGGGGACATCAGAAAACTGGTTAAAGCAGCGGCTTTATGATGCAATTTTACTGTGTTGGAGTATCCAACTGCATTTTTTCCATAGGGTGTGTATGGGATTTGGATAAATCTGACATTAAAAGGGTTTCAGATCTCACATTTACAAATACACTAGTGGATCAAAGATAAATTTGAAAGCTTTATGAACAAGAAGAAGGAAGAATGCTGATTCCCAATGCGAAAATTTGTACTCAACTTTTAACTAATGTATTGCAAGAGTAAGGTCTCTGATATGAAGAAAGAGACACTTCGGATCCACCTGAGACTTTTGAGTCCAAATAGGGACTTCAACACGCTCGTCCACATGCTTTGTCAGTTGTGACCTTGTTAATGAATAAGCTATAGCAGAAAATGATATTACATAGACTAACTGTTAACATTAAAGAAAAATATGTGTGGCCCATTTGGCCACACATTTACAGCGCTGAGAATAGAGACAGGTGAGCGTGGCTGGCCACCACGGCCGGCTGGAAGCCGAATTCAGCACAGCTTCAATGCCCCTGTAAACAAACAGGGGCATGCCATGGTGACATGGCAGTGCCTGGCACCGGGAGGGACCTCCGAGGTAAGTAAATGTTAATTTTTTAAACAGCATTTAAGCATTTTTTTCATGTCTCAGTCAACCCCTTTAATAGTCACTATGTAATTCTTTATTTGCCCAGATGTGTCACTGCAGGGAAAGTGAACCACTACTGCCAATACAGGTACTTTGTTTGTAAGTGGGAGCAGGTATATTTTATAATTGTAGCTCCAGACAAAGTATTTTTTGTCTCTGTGACAATTGGATTTAAAAAAATGTGTGCTTTGTCAATAAAGCTTCATTACAGACACCTTACAGCTGATCATTGCAGCCTGGGAGTAAAGTAAAGAGTCCAGAGAGCTTCACCAGAAGTCACAATGGGTAGAGAGGTCTGTCTGTAACTAGGGGTCATCTGTAAGTTGGGTTTCTTTAAGTCGGGGAACACCTGTGAGGCTCCTTAAACACTTGTGGGTGTGATACGTGGAAGCATGTCAGTTCAGTTCCAATCTTGAGTGTTTAGGCCGGAGGTTTTAGCAACTACATGTTGCCAGTTTGACACATCACACTTGCAATTATTTTTTTTTATTTGGGAACAACTTGTCTAATAGAAACAGATTATCTATAGTTCTAACATGCCTGCATTCAAGGAGTATTCTTGAAAATTAACATGGATGAGCTATTCTCACATCAAAGATTAGTGATGGACTATTTTTATTATTTATCCTTATTAATATCAGTTTGGCTAGGGATGGACCCCACTCTGATCAGCTGTTTGGCTAGCAAAAAAACAGAACATTTCAGGCTCCTTGCTCTCTGTTGTGGTTGGAAACTGTAACTGCAGAAGTAGTTCCAACAGTAGTGAATGGGAGCCCGTGGCTATAGTGGCTTCTGACCACTACAGGGAGCATGGCGCCAAATGGCACTTCTTGCACCATTATTTTTGTTAATATTGCATTGAACATCTTGGCAGTGCAGGACCCAAGTGCTGGCCCCCAACAAATCACTGATGACTTTCATATTTCATATTATCTTAATAATAATATTATACTCCCTCGTAGCTTAAGCCCTAAACTTACATCACTTTTTTCCTACAACAAAGAATACATATAAATAATACAAAACCAAATGTATCTGACATAAATTCTTCCAAGCAACCTTCCTTTTCCAACCCCATAAATTACACAAAGAAAAATGTGAAAGCCACCGGGGTACAATAACTTCCATCGATTCATGTCTTTCCATTTAAATAAAATCAAAGCCATAAAACATGCCACCACTGTGTACTATAGACTCAAAGACCCCACATCCTTGCCTACCCATGAGCCATATCGCTAGAAAGTGACATAAACCACTGATATAAATAAGTATTGTAAATAAAAGACATCATTAAATCAATGTGACATCTAAATCGCCAGAAATATTACTCTGCAAAATGATGATTGCTTAAACACAAGACATCACTATATCAGCCACAATAGCTGTCAAAATCCATGAAACCTAGAGCCAAAGCATTTTCTCCAAAGAGATTTTTTTTCAAAAACCATTTTGTATTTTTAAATACATTTTTTTCAAAAAAGTCTTAAAGGAGCAAAAGAAAAGGGATGAATCTTCCCCACTACCTAGAAAAAATCTTCAACTTTCTTTCATTTCATTAAAAATGGACATGCATAATGGATCACAATACTAGCTGACGCGTTTCGGGCTAATACATAGAGACCCTTCTATGCTGAGACTGAGGGCTTCACTGTATTTGAAACACATCAGCTAGTATTGTACTCCATCAGACATTTTAATTATATTAAATTATTTTTTATATAAAGTTGAAGGTGTCACGGGTGGTCCCATATTGCGGGTTGTGGGCTCACCCGTGCCCCTCTTCTTCTGCTGGTGCGCCGGCTGTGTATCTTACCTGTCCCGGCTCCTGTCTTGGCTCCATCCGTCGTGAGCGCGCGATCCCAGCTCCTAGAATTCTATACAAGCCTGCCTCTTCCTGCACACTCTGCTGGATCTAAGTGCTTATGGCTATGAGAACGCTGTTTCCTGTGCCTCGTGCTAGTGATTGTATTTCCCGTTGTGACCCCGGACCTGTTCTCGACTTCGTTCCTCTGCTGCCAGCCCTAACCTCTCGCTCCGTCCCTGACCTTGCATCATTGCCGCCTGCCTTGCCCATCTGCCTGTCCCCGACTACGAGATTGCCTGATTCTGTACCTCGACCTTGGCTGCCACCGCAGACAAGTCGGGCCTGTGGAACGACCTGGTGATACCACACCGCACCAAGACCATCCTGCTTTGCAGCGGGCTCTGGTGAAGACCAGGTGCCACCAGGGCTTGTGTCATCGTCCGCGGTGGTCCGGAGGATCCACTATCTCCGATCCTGACAGAAGGTTTTATCTGCAGAAGATTCATGTCATTTCTGTTGCTCCATTGGAGTTCTCTGCAATCTACGTAGATTATTTTTCAAGCAGAACTCGATGAGTTTGGATGGGTGAGCTGTGACGGTTTATTTTTTTTGTGCTTTAATGTCATTCTGATCCCTAAAATTGATCCCATCTTTGTGTCTTTGAGACAACAATTGGTAAACAGCAGGGTTCCTGACTAGGTGTGGTGTTTCTATATTTCCTAAATATTTGAATGAGGAGGCATGGCCACTTCTATAACGCCATGTTGCAGCAAAATGGGGGAATGACCTATAACATATGGATCGCATATCTTGTGGATGTTCCCCAAATGTAATGAACGTGTTACACCCTTAAGTGACCCGTAGACCTTGGATTATAATCTGCTTCTTGGTAGTACAAGCTTTGACTTCTGGTAGCATCTGACTGATGCCCACCTCTCTACTATAATCAGAGGTGGACATCATTCAAGCAGCTCCAAAAGCAACACTTTAGTAATTGACACCTAACATGACGTTCTACTGTTAAAACATGAGTCAGTTGAGACATATTGACAAAGCCACCAAATAGAGCATATTCCCAGAACTAATTTCTGATAAACAAGACCTGTGCTGTAGTTGGTTGACGTTAAAATGTCACATGGTTCTTTCTTCAGTGTCTTGAAAATGTATTGACCTATTGATTGCTACGTTGGTGTGAGATGATTACAGATGGTTGTGGTGTAATCATTAACCATTTTTTTATTTTAATTTATTAGTAAGACTCTCTCACTGCTATAGTAAGTGCAATGTTTATAGGGGATCGCTTTGGCTTTGCACTGTGAATGGGATAAATCATTGAAGGCACTTAAAATGTGGGACCTATTTCAATAATAATGGTTACACTCTGGTGCCTCTATTCAGGGCCAGCACCAGCACTGGGCATACCTGGGCAAGTGCTGGACCCAGAGCTGCTGTGGGGGCCTACATAAGGCTGTACGTAAGGTATCCATGTGGTTAAAGGGGGGCTTTATAAAATGAATCTGAATAGTTGTGGGCTTATATAAAAATAACCATGAGGGGCTTTTTGATATGATAAACTAGGTAACAGGAGACAGTTTTACTTTCAGAATTTTTAATGCCGCCAATTGAGTTCACTGCAAAGGGGCCCACTGAGGCTCTGTAACCTAGGGGTCTACTGAAACCTGGAGCCGACCCTGTCTCTATTTATGTATCAATTTATGTCTCTCTCTCTCTCTTGGCTGTGGTTAGAAGCAGCTCTGGTCATGGGGTTGTGGCCCATTTGTTCCTGATCAGCGGGTCAAAGAGTTTACATTTTTCTTTTTTGCAAACACATAAAGTATAAATCCCAACCAACAAACCGTTTTGTTCTTGGCATGCTTCAACAAGAGCACCTAAAAAAACATATAAAATCCATTTTCGGCTCCCTTTGTCTATTTGAAACCAAATGCTACAATAGTTCATGGCAGAAATGGAAAAATACCCAGGGCCAGACAGAACACCAGCCATAAAACAAAATCAACCATTTAACAGTCATAGTTACTTTTTAATGGTTGTTTATAGCGTACAACAAAAACCACGTTAACAAAAGGTGTGCAGGCTTTACAACCTTCTCATTGACAGAGGCAGGGACAAACTTCCCGTTTCTTCTATAGTGCACCTAGCAGGCGGCAACAAGGAAGGTTAACGGTGTGGGAAGGACAGATTAATAGATATGTTTATAAATGACTTAATTTATTTTTTAGCACATTCTGTTTTATGGCTATTAAGCAATGACCTTAGAATGAAATACATTGGGTGCTCCTGAGGTTCCACTTGGAAGACATGGGAAGTGATTTTGTCAGAAGAGTAATGAAACTTTATAGGTACTTATCCGGGAGAATATGTTTGAAGATAAACACAGATTATAAATTGCATTAGTTGCATACAGGATTTAGCTAAATCTGAAAGGAACAGAAAGACTCCGCTATTTAAATTCTATTTTCTTTTTTGTGATGAGAAAAGATAAAAATAGAAAGTGATAAAAAAGACTAAGTCACCATTATTAAAATATAATAAAACACCAATATTGTGTAATCAGGACTGTATTTGCCATGAGGCAATGGTGAGTATGTGTGCCTAATGGCCTCAGGGGCAAACATGTATGTATACAAGAAGGAATAAGGGCACAGAGGAGTCATAATGTATAGTAGAGGGGACATGGGGGTCAAAATTCATAATAGTGGCTACAGTGGTGGTAATAGTAATAGTGGAGGACAAGGGGTCATATGGTATAGGAGCGGGACATTTAGGTAGCAATTATTTATGTATTGGGGTACAGGGGCTCAAAATGTATAGGTGGGGGTATTGGGGTTCATAGTATATAACAGTGGTGAGTGAGGTAGCAATACATTATGTAAGTGGGTGCAGGGGGTCATAAGGTATCAGGGGGGGCATTGGGAGACATACTATATAGCAATATATTATCTATGTGGGGTAAAAGGAGTAATAATGATTAGGAGGGGGCATTGTGGGTCATAGTTTATAGCAGTGGTGAATGAGGTAGTAATACATTGTGTAAGTGGGGTACAGGGGGGCAGAATGTATAGGGGGCATTGGGGTCATAGCATGTAACAGTGGTAACAGAGGTAGCTATACTTTATGTAGGTGGGGCACATAGGAGTAGAGTTTTTTTTAATTCAGGTACAAATTGGTGGTGATATCATGGAAAACTAAACCACCCACAGATCGTATGGACTGGTGGTTTAGTCTGCCAAATTGTCCCCTTTCGTCCAATTCATCCTGCTTCACTAAGTGACGGTGCCACCGCGGGTAAATAGGGACTTGGTAAAGGGCGATTAGCGACACTAAACTACCGGTCCATAAGGGCCAGTGGGGGGTTTAGTGTACCAAATTGCCCTGACACTTTCCCTTAATCTCTTTACAGACAGACCCTGGATAGACCTATCCCTTTATAGTGTTGTATTATCAAATGTTCTCCAGATATCAAGGAGTTAAGTATTCGTCTCCTCATCGATCTGCTGCTTACCCATGTAGGCCTGTTTTCAGAAACACTGCAGAGAAGAGGGAAAACAATAGGATAAAGAAGCATTTTTCATTAAAAACAGTATAACACTGGTGACTACCATTGATTTCTGAGGTAAAAAAATAATACAGTTTAATTCCTGGTTTACTGGAAGTCTTTCCAAATCCCATCAAAGATTGAAAGAGATAAGCTTTACAAATCAAGCGAAGCTGGTCTGAGGTCTGCAATTTTGGATTCATGATTTCTTTTATCACTAGCATGTGCCATCACTTTCCTATCCTGGAAAGGAATAGGCCGCACAGCTAGCTCAGCCTTGCCTGTCTGTTCTTCTGTACAGTAGCAGTCCGGTCCATAGCCTAGAAAAGGGAACTTAGTAGTAGTTCAAGGCCTTGTCCATAAGGGAGCACAGTATGTAACCTTCTTCTTCATATGAAGTAACCTGTAAAAGAATTGTACGGTATCAGGTCTTTTTTATATGGGTGCCCAGGGGTGCTATAGTCCAGCATGGTATATCAAGTCTTCTCCGGTCCATGATGATGTCATGTCCACAGAACAGCCTATATAGTGGATCGCTTTGGATTTGCCTATCCTATATGTAGGTAGCATATTATAGAGCAGAAGGAGCTATGCAGATTGTACATAGTGTCCTGAATGCAGGCAGCATGTTTTAAAGCAGGAAGAGCTGAGAAGATTGTACATAGTGTCCTATATGCAGGCAGCATGTCATAGAGCCAGGGCCGCCATCATGAGGGGTCTAGTCGGACTGTGTTCAAGGGCTCCCCCTGTTTTCCAAAAAAGAAAAAATCTATACTCACCTTCTCCCCGAACCCGTGGCTCCGTCTTCTGCTCTTCCGGCCTGAGCGCATCAGTATGACGGGATGATGTCACAGCCACGTGACGTCATATTGTATGCATCATGTGGCCCTTACACTATGACGTCCCACGGCCGCGACACCTCCACGCCATAGTGATGCGCCCGGGCCAAAAGAGCAGAAGATGGAGCCATGAGGGGAAGACAGAGCCATGGGCCCGGGGTGAAGAAGCCTAAAATTGAGTGTAGATTTTATTTTATTTTTTGAAGAGGAGGGGGGCAGCATCTGGCAGGACATTTCATTTAAGGGGGTATCTGGCATGACATTTCATTTAAGGGGGCATCTGGAGTGGACATTTCATTAAAGGAGTGGCATCTGGCAGTACATTTCATTAAAGGGGGCATCTGCTGTGAACTGGGGGGGCTATCTATATACGAGTGGGCACATGCAGGGGCTATCTATATACGAAGTGGGCACATGCAGGGGAAACCTATATACTGAGTGGGCACTTGCAGGAGCAATCTATATACTAGGTGGGCACATGCAGGGGCTATCTATATACTGAGTGGACACATGCAGAATCTAGCTTGTCATGGCTTAAAAATGTTTTGGTAAAAAAAAAAAAGTGTACAATGTTATGTTTCAATGTGGGAATGGACACCAGTTGGGGTAACCTACAAAAATCTTCCAGTCAGGGGAAGCCGACACCTGGCAGCAGAGTCTAAGTTTTCAACAGAAACCGAAGCAAAGCAGGTTAGACTTGCTGCGGCGTGGTGCGACCAAGTTGCTCCACAGGCAGGACTTTGTCTGTGGTGCCAGCCAAGGCGAGAGAGGTACAGAGTCGTCCGGTAGAACTGTGGTTAGGGACAGGCAGAAGGTCGAGACAGGCAGCACAGGATCAATGTCAAAGGCAAAGTAGAAGGTCAGGGCAGGCAGCAAAGGAGCGTAGTCATGGACGCAACAGGAATTCACAAGACGAGCACTATGCATAGGGGACAAGCTTTCTCTGAGGCACGAGGCACAAAGATCTGGCAGGGGTCACAGGAAGGGGCCGGAAATGTAACAGGGAAGGCAGACGGCCAATGGCAATTATCGGTGCATGCGTCCCTGCCTCCTAGAGCGTGCATGCGTCAGTGTTCTGAGATTTAAAGGGCCAGCGCGCCGATAATTGCCCCTGGCCGGCCGCCGTACCTGTAAAATTCCCGGCTCCTTCTTGTGCCCCATGCCAGATCTTTGTGCCCCAGGCCCCTGGAACAAGGGGACCACCGCTGGAACGAGGGAAGGTGAGTGCTGCTGTGGGGCTCCAGGAGCATAGGTAGCTGGAGCACCCGTGACAAGTAGCTGAGAGGTTTACAGCGTCCTATACGTAGGCAGTATGTTATAGAGCAGGAGAAGCTGAGCATATTGAATAAAGTGTCCTATATGCAGACTGTGGCTTCTTTACATTCTACCAAACACAGCAGTTGAGAAATGACACCCCCCTTTTTCTCTTTAAGAGGTTTTGTCGTGAAGTGAGGGGGTTTAGGAGTCCATCACTTAGGACCCTGAGGACCCAGAAGAAAGTGTTTCTATAACAGTGTAGAAAGTCCTGTTACAAAAATACAAGAACCACACAATTAACTACTACAATAAAAAGCTCACACAAATGTTAAACCCTTTCAATAAAGTCTCTGTGATCTATTTATTAGATGTCTTGTGCTGGTATTAATCAGATAATGTGCCTTTTGTGAACTTGGTATAACATGTCAAGAAACACACCCAGTGAGGCTGCCCAAGTCTTCACAGACCATAAATCCCAGGCAAACACGGGCCATAAATCTGTACCTCCCAATAACAGTACATGAGCCATGCGTTCCACACTTAGGGATGGGATGGAGATCCCACCTCATAAGTCACATTTTATTCTCTGCTTGGGCTGGTCATAATTACAGAGAAGAAGACAATAATTAACAAAATGCTTTGTTTTCATCAGTTGTAATTAAGCCTCTATTATAATTTCATGGTATCATTCAGTTTATTAATGTTACAAGGACTGTAATTGTATTGCTTGTAATTGAGTTCCCATTATATAATTTGTTTGTTCTGTAGAGAAAATGGTATAAATAGCCATTACTACGCATCCTAAACAATGGCCGGATACTCCACATTATTTATTGATCTGATAATTGTCTAATTTTATCCTATGAAACGCTTCACTATTGTATTGGGATGTGCTTATGCCCCCTTACTCCGCCAGTTTTATCCAGATATGGCAAATATCTCATGTGTATGGATTTTGATTCTCTCCAGGTAAAAGATATTGGTAAAATCTTAATCCCTTCTCCCAATTCAACAAAAGCATGTGCAACATCCCCCATCGGGGCCTAGCCTTTTCTTGGGGCCCAGAGACAGCCGGGGCCCACAATACTGGAGTGGTTGGCGGTTGCGGGCTAGGCACTCTGATGTTACGGTGCTTGGTATTGGGACCAGAGGGCTGTCCTACAGCCTGGCAGGTCTCCAGCAGGTGGTGTGTCCAAGAAATGTGGAGGGAGAGACTATGGTAATGGTTTTCCCTGGGGCAACCCCTGACTATCTGTAAGATAAATCCTTGGGTAATGGATGGGGAAGCCCGTGGTGGTAGACAGCCGTATACAGGGATCATACAACGGCAACGTTGTGCAAATAAACTCATGGTTCTCTATTGAACAACAGGTAGCAGGCAACAGGCCTAAACGGTCAAACAGCAAATCTGGATTCTTGTACTGGGATGGTCATGGAGAGTGGTCCTCAGGCATAATGCACCAGCCTGGTAGTAGATGCAGGCTGGGATAGTGAAGATGGAGCTGTGTCCAAACTGTGGAAGCTGCAGCTCTGGATTAGAGTCTCCAAAAAGTATTCTCCACTCAATGGTGGAATTTAGGCCCCAACCTTTTAAATCTGGTAAAACCACCCTTCCTGTGACCTCCCCCTTTCTGGCTGAGCTCCCCTTCCCCCACCTATATCTTAACTAAAATTAACCCTATGCCTGCTTTTTCAAGGCAGGCATATGTTTAACAACTCCGCCTGACCTTCTGCCTGTTCCTGTACGCACCCAATTTTAATGCACCCCACAATTTGTGACCCGGTTAAGGGGGACATTTGCGCTCAGCCATAAGTTGCACTAAGTGTATGGTGCTCCTGATATATCCCAGGGGGGGAGTTTCATCGACAGGGCACTTCTACGCCAGGTCTGAACATGTACAGACAGGAACGCCAGGTAATGGAGAGTACATAGGTGGGGGGCAGGAACACTTGACTTGGAGGTGGCATAATGGGGGAAATAGGCACAGTTTATGACTGTGCGCCAGGAATTGTGCCTATTTTGGGGCTTATATGCCAGATCTCAGGTGTAAAAGCCATGATAAATGTATCAGGCATCTTTGATCTCAATGTGCCGGATCCTTTGTTTCCATAAGGAGTCGAGTTGTTGCTCCATTGGAACACAGGCTTGGAAGAACTGAGCATGCATGTCTATGATATAGTCAAGAGGTATAGCTGTCAGCTGGATGATTGCTTGGGGCTATCAATCAGTCTGGAAAGCTTTACATTTTAGCAACCAATATTGTGGATGTTCAAAGCAAGAATATATCAGTCTCTACTAATCATAAGGGCCCTTTACCGCCACCCAGAAAGTGGCTGTGCTACACCATATAAAGCCAGATTTACGACTAAAAAGTCAAGGTCACGACCACTAGCCATCTGTGTAAGTTGCTTTTGATTATTTACTTATCTTGCGCTTATTTGAGAAAAACAGATGACAGATTTATAAAAGGTCTAAAGCCACTATAATGAATCTGATGGCGCTCCAAACTGTCCCAAGGAGCACAGAAATGTCCCAAGGAGCCGCCTTACGATAAATTACCTCCACAGGGTGGACTTCTACCGATAAGCAGTGACTTTCAATGATCTGAGTCACTATTATGACTGGATAGTCTACCATTAAATATTAATAAATATAAAATTTAGGCACAATAACCTAAGTAAGAGCAGTAGTCTACAAACATGACCATCACGATGGGTCAAGAGGTGGACAGTCTTTGCTTTTCTCCCCATTAAAGCTGCATTTCCCTGCTCAGCCAATCTCCATGCTTCCCACCTGTAATTATTCCTTCCTGGCCTTCCTGAAGTCTGAGATGAGATAATAACTATTCATTAGTCCATATTTTAAACCCACGGCTTTGGTGCTGGAGATTTTTAACTAATCTATCAGGTGATTTCAGAGCTTCTGAGCTTTGCATCTATAGAAAAAAAATATATATTTCTCCATATTTTTCATTCAATTCAGAAAGAACTTGATTATTGTGGAGCTAAGATGACCGCTTTCTGCACTCCTATGATTTACTACATAGCAGCCGACAAATACCAGAGATAAGAGCCCAGCCTGCTGTGTAAAGACAGCTCAGCTATGGCGTTTCTTGTGCTTGATAGCACAGCAGTTAAAGAAGTGAAAAAATGTGCAGTAATTTTCCTTAAAATGCCACATATCACATAAGTTAAAACATGTTATAATATCTATAGTATAATAATAATCAGACTATAATACACAAATTCAACTGGGTTTAATAAATAGAATTTTCTGGAAATGAATGGGGTTTTCCAGTAAAAAAAAAGTATATTAAAATAGTCAAGGGGTCAGTAAAATACAACATACTAAATAAAACACTTACAATTACTTACCATTCCCTTCTCCATTCCTGTCAATGTCCTACTACATTTTACTTCTACAATCTCCTGTCCAAATGCAATGAAAATGGTGAAAAAACGCATTTGCGCCATTTTCTTGCATTTGGAATTTTTTTCCCGCTTCCGAGTACATGGCATGGAATATTTAATACCATCATTATGAAGTGCAATTTGTTACGCAGAAAACAAGCCGTCACACAGCTCTTTACGTGTAAAAATAAAAAAGTTATAGATTTTTGAAGGTGGGGAGTGAAAAATGGACATGAAAAAACAGGAAAGGGCTCGGTCCTTAACCGGTTAAAAATGTTTTGGTAAAAAAAAAAAGTGTACAATGTTATGTTTCAATGTGGGAATAGACACCAGTTGGGGTAACCTACAAAAATCTTCCAATCAGGGGAAGCCGACACCTGGCAGCAGATTCTAAGTTTTCAACAGAAACCGAAGCAAAGCAGGTTGGACTTGCTGCAGCGTGGTGCAACTAAGTTGCTCCACAGGCAGGACTTTGTCTGTGGTGCCAGCCAAGGCGAGGGAGGTACAGAGTCGTCCGGTAGAACTGTGGTTGGGGACAGGCAGAAGGTCGAGACAGGCAGCACAGGATCAATGTCAAAGATTCCTGTCAATGTCCTACTACATTTTACTTCTACAATCTCCTGACCCCACCTAAGGCACTAGTAGAGGCTACTCAGCCAATCATTGCTTGACCCAACAAAGAAAGTAATTGTGATTTCAGGAAACACCAAGGAAGAGAATGGCAGCAGGGATCTTAGATTTGCACCAAAAATTTCACAACTTTCACATCTGGATTCAGGTGGTAGCTCAGGGATCACTGCCGAAAACTAGACAATGGCGAACTTTGAAGGGAGACTGACTGGCGCATTGAAAGTCGCAAATGAACACATGCATGTCAGGGCTGGGGGTCAGTGAACGCACTGGACCACCGCGGACGATAACACAAGCGACATCTGGAACCGGAACCTTCACCAGAGCCCACCGCAAAGCAGGATGGTCTTGCTGCGGTATGGTGCCACCAGGTCTTTCCACAGGTGCAACTTGTCCGCAGTGGCAGCCAAGGTCAAAGTAGCAATTCAGCGGGCAGTCATGGGGTCTGGAATAGGCAGATAGTCAGGGCAGGTGGCAGAGATGCAGGGTCAGTGTCAGATCTTGGGTCACAACGGGAAGTCGGAGCAGGAACACAGGGAACACTGGGGAATCGCCGGGCGAGCTTTCTCTGAGGCATATGAGCGCAAAGATCTGGCGGAGGTTGGTAGAAGTTGGCTTTTAAAGAAAACCAGGAAGTAGCCAGCGCCAATCAGTGGTGAGCTGGCCCAATAAATATGTGAGTGCACGCGCCCTAGGGAGATGGGACATGCGCGCTGGCCACCCGGGATGGGAGCAGAACCGTGGAGAGGTGAGTGCAGTAGGGACCGGGTGAGGCATGGATCGCAGGGACACCCGTGACAATGCAAATGAGAAGTCTCAAAAATTTAGGAAAAAGGCAAGCAAGTTTAATACGTGATCCCCAAATGAAGCTCTTATATATCATCCCATGACTGCCTGTGTTATGCAAGGCATTACAATGTGGCAATTTCTGGCATTTCAATTGCAATTTTTTCTGTCCCTTTTGCTTCCCCACTCTACATCTTAAAATCAAGTGGAAGGAGCAATGCAGAGTAGAGCAGGGAAGCCTTGGCCAGGCAACTTTACAGTAACCAGAGGCAGAATACTTGCTCCAAAAAGCTTTCAGTTCCACTGCGAAGAATGCAACAGAATTACTAAGAGGCCGAAACTTCGCTATAATTTTGTTGGGTCTGGCACCAGTGGCGCTGATTATTAAGACCAGTGTACAAAGCGTACTTCTTTAGACTTTTCAAACAAGTTTCTAAGTAACACGTGCCTTAGGCACCGGCCCTCGGCTGCTTAAAGGGAATCTTTCAAGCACATTTAGCCCCCCAAACTGATGGTCCTACCTCATATACTATAGTGAGTTGCTCTGTATTATGATAATAAAATGAGTTAGTGGCTCCGGGGAATTTTAAAATGAACCTACCCCCTCTGTTATCCATTGAAATGTATTGTAATCCTGCCAAGAGTCAGCCGGGTGTTCCTAAACTGAGTCAGGCTGCAACACCCCCTTCATCCTCTGTCCTCTTGTAAATATGCCTCCAGTACATATTATTGATACCCCCTTCTGTGCCGCAGGTTAGCAGGAGGAGTGTGCAGGAGGTGGCCAGAGGGAAGGGCCGATTCCTGCACTGCTACTGGGGGGACCCATATAAGGATGTACATAAGAAATCCATGGGGATGACGGAGGTTGTATCTAATGAATCCATAGGGTATGACTGGCTTACATAAAATAAACATGAGAGGGCAGTATATAAAATAACCATGAGTGGCTATTTGGTATAATAAACTACAGAATATTTTAGGGAACAGGAGACTGTTTTGAGACTGTTTTACTTTCTGAATTTTTAATGCTGCCACTTGAGTTCACTGCAGTGGGGCCTACTGATTACAAGAGGTCAGAGGAGGAAGGGGGTGTTACATCCTGACTTCTCTCAGCTCTGGAACACCCGGCTGACATAGGATTACTATGTAGTGGGGGAGGCATTTTATAAATCGCAGGAGCCGCTGACTCATTTTAATATCATCATGAAAAGAAACTCACTACAGTAAATTAGGTAGGACCTTCGGTTTGGGAGGGCTAGATCTTCCTGACAGGTTCCCTTTAATACAAATACAGTCCTATCTACAGGGACTACATGCTGACCTGCCTGATGTTTGTATTCTTCAAACGTTTAGCAAGTGGTTAAAAAGGTTGTCCAACACTTACATATTCATCTCATTCATGAAACTGGAAATAAAGTTTAGTTGCTTGATACTGATTAAAAAAGCGTTTTATGTGTGAAAGTAATGTGCAGTAAAGTCTTTTATCTGGAAGCAGAGGGAGACTGTGACAGTGTCATACGTACATTGAGGCTGACAGCACATAAGAGACGCTCGGCCACTTTCGCTCGGCTCTTCTCGTCATCTTGCCAGAATTAATTCATATCAGTTTCTACATTTCTTTTGCTGTAGCCCTCCATGACCTGTGCTGCTTGTGGTGATTATATGGGGCTATAGCTGGAGATTACAGTTCTGACACATGGGATAATGCACATAATCTATCTGACCTACACAAAAAATCTCCAAATTCGTCAGCGGTGACACTAATTGAAAACAAAGACAAAGGAACAGGTGGATTGGGTGTATGTACTAGGAATACAGCGGCCGCCAGTGGACAAATCGTCAACATACCTTCAACTTGTAGGCAGTTTCGTCTGACAGACCCACCAAGGGTACACTGTCATTAAGTGTGAGGACACTGTTGTGACATTTTTGGCTCGGTCATCATTCCAGAAGATAGGTGTAGGCTAAGCAAAGCCATTATTAGTGTCGCAATGTTGGGAGAAAGGATCTTCGAGGCTGTGACTAAGTGACATTATTGCTATATTCAGAAAAATCTACAAGCCAAGGTTAATAATTATTAAAACTGGGAAAGATTGGGGTGTACTGGGAACGAGGGCCAGCATTTACAAGTCAGAAATTGTGTTTATAGCAGCACTATCTGGAGTGATGTAAAGTCTTCTTCTTCTCTGTATGAAGTGATACTAGCCAGATGGTAAACATAAAAGCAGTAATGTACATATCCTTAAGTCTTTTAACGCTATGTGTACTGCAGCACTGAAAAGTATAATGTGTGTACTGTCACAGGGACGTAACTACAGGAAAAGCAGACATAGCATCTGCTTTGGGGCCCACAGTGTCAGGGGGCCCCATCATCCGACCTGACACACTGAAAAAGGAGGAGTTGCAGTGTTATATACATATCCTGCACAATGTACTGCATAATATGTGTATATCATGTATGTGATGTATATATGCTGTGTATGTGCTGTATATATGTATGGTGGAACATGAGTGTATAAATGTGTGTGTATAAGTATGTTTCAGTATACTGTACATGCTTGTGCATGTACAGGCAGTCCCCGGGTTACATACAAGATAGGTTCTCTAGGTTTGTTCTTAAGTTGAGTTTGTATGTAAGTCGGTACCGTATACTTTATTATTGTAACCCCAGTCCAAATTTTTTTGGTCTCTGTGACAATTGGATTTTAAAAATGTTGGATTGTCATAAGAACCTGGATAAACAATACATCTTAATTACAGGCACCATTTATAACTGTTAAAGCTGTTTATTGTAGCTTAGGACTAAAGTACAGTAAATTACCAAAATCCAGAGGTCCGTTTGTAACTAGGGGTCGTCTGTAAGTCGGGTGTTCTTAAGTAGGGGACCGCCTGGTATATAAGTATATAAATATGTGTATGTATATTTATATATGAGCTGGACCGGAATGACATTACTTATGCTGAGTTACAGTGTGTCCAGTGTCCCTGTCTGCTGAGCGCTTACCAGGACTGTGCTCTTTTGCATGGCATTGTCATCTGTACAATCCTCTGATGTAGTAAAAACTTAACTTCTAGAAACTCAGCGATTCTGTAAGGAGAGTTTCTGATGATAAGCTTTATGGTAATTTCCAATAACAATCAGCAGACTTGTGAGCGCAGCTCTGGAATATAATACGGGCTGTAGCCGACACAATCTGTCTGGTTTTACATTTCCTTTCCTTTATGAGTTTGGCACAATGTAGTGTATCACTTCCAGAAATGTAACAATACTTCAGAACACTTTTTGTCTATTGTGCTGTCTGGACTCTTGTGCAATGAAGGTTTTTTTTTTTTAATTGGCATAAAATCTCTATCCCGCGAGGAGGACGAGCAGCACATTGAGCAGGTCAGACTACTGTGACAAGGACAGCGAGTGACTACTGTATAACACCTGCCCGGTGCGGAGGTCAGATCCTTCTAGGAAGGGAAACAATAGGATTTCGGGAAAAAAAGTGACTATTTATAGATGTGACCTACCTGATATTCTCCTCCGCCGGATACTTGATACTTACGTCAACATTCCGTCACTTGATACAAAGTTATCAAATCCCAATCAGCACCAAGAAGACATAAAACTCCGTATGATTTGCATATAAATCACAATTTTGTACCAAGTGTTACATAGACACCAACAATTTTAATTTACTCATTAAAGGGGTTGTCCTAGACTGTGAAAAAAAAAAGTTGGTGATCAGGAGGGGGCTGCCTAAAAGTAAACATTTACTTACCTCCTGGCGTCCTGCGGCGCTGTCTCTCCAGTCCAAGCCCCATGTAAACAAGTAGGGGCACAGCTTCTGGCCGGCCACGCCCACCTGTCCCGATTCCAAGCGCTGTATCGTGCGGGATGGGTGGGCGTGGCCTGAGAGCAGAGCACCCGTTTATTTACATGTGGCCCGGACCAGAGAGATGGCAGCGCGGGACGCTTATAAGCGGGATACTTATTTTTTATAAGCATCCCCCTCCCACCCACCAAGGTTGTTCTTATAGTCTTGGACGACCCCTTTAAAGACCATTTTTTGGAGGGTATTTGCATTTTCGCATGTTTTACTCTCCTTCATTTTTTGGGATTATTTGCTGTGTATAAAGCCTCTGCCTAGTCCAGGATCCACTAAGAGGTTCTGGACTCTTAGTAGATGTAGACGTGATCTGAACCAGGTACGACTTTTTTTGGATCAGATTCAACTTGGAAGAGATCTCAGCCATAGTTTTCTCCCGATTTCTGATGGAAATTATAGTATATGCAGCCCGCCCCATTCTCTTTCCCGTCTAGGCCGATGTGGTGCGCTGGGTGGAAAATGTGGGTAGCACTACAGCCTTGCAGCGCTGGGGTTCTGGGTTCAAGTCCCATCCAGGTGAACATTTGCAAAGAGTTTATATGTGCTCTCCGTGTTTGTGTGGGTTTCCTTTGGGTCCTCCGGTTTCCTCCCACACTCCAAAATATACTGGTAGGTTGATTAGATTGTGAGTACCGTTGGGGACAGGGACTGATGTGACAAGCTCTGTGCAGCACTGTGTAATCTGTGTGCATTATATAAAGATTTATTATTATTATTAGAATGAGTTTGTTGTAAGAATAAAAGAGGGATTTCCAGGTTTATGAATTATGTCCTGTCCATAGAATAGGTCTATATATATGATTATTCTCAGAATATCGGTATTTTGAGCATTCCTCTGTATGTATCACTGTAGATGGGATAGAGACTGTGTGGTCCTGGCATCATACACTTGTATCCCTAGTTTATCCCTAGTTTCTCCTATGGGGTCTAGCTGGAGGACTGTTAGGGATGGAGAGAGACACTGGAATATTGGGGCAGATTTACTTACCCGGTCCATTCGCGATCCAGCGGCGCGTTCTCTGCGTTGGATTCGGGTCCGGCCGGGATTTATTAAGGTAGTTCCTCCGCCGTCCACCAGGTGGCGCTGCTGCGCTGAAAAGCATCGGAACGCACTGGAGTTCACCGGCTCGGGCTGAGTGAAGGTAAGTGCAAGCTCTGCAACAGATTTTTTGTTTTAAATGCAGCGGTTTTTCCGAATCCGTCGGGTTTTCGTTCGGCCACAGCCCCGATTTCCGTCGCGACCATGCCAGTGCCGATGCACCACAATCCGATCGCGTGCGCCAAAATCCCGGGGCAATACAGGGAAAATCGGCGCAAATAGGAAATATTCGGGTAACACGTCGGGAAAACGCGAATCGGGCCCTTAGTAAATGACCCCCAATGTTTCTGATTATACACAATATGACAAGATGAATGTGTGACCCCCGGGATGTAATACATAGTACTAGTACTGACACGGGAGCTGGTGGCGTCTAGTTTGATTTGTCACTTCCGGAGTTCCCTTGTTGGTATGACAACTAATAACACACATTTTCCTGTCTGACAACGAGCGTCTCTCAGATTTGGCACCGCTCCGTAGTCTCATGAAATATTCGGCTATGATTGTACATATCCTGCCTCACGTTCCCAAAGCGATGTACTATCTGTGACATATTCACATGCACAAGGAAATACAATATGGCGTGTTCTCTATAACACCGGAAACTTTGGGATATATGTGGAATTCAATTGCTTACGAGGATATCTTATAATATAAGTGACAGGGCTTTTTTACTATGAGAACTGTCACTCTGTGGAATAGCCGAGCTCAGGCGCTGGTCACAGCAGGGACAGCAGAGAGCTTCAAGAAGGGTCTAGATGCCTTTTTACACCTAAATAACATTGATGGTTATGTTATATAGAATTGTTTCCCCTAAATCCCTTCCTCATCCAATCCAATCCCAGGAGCTGGAGGGGACAGAACATACGGCAGTGTGAAGGGAATAGAAACATTCCCCCCAGTAATACGAGATTATCAGGCCTGAGAGCCGACAGAAGGCTCCTATAGGAGAGCTGTTTGTTTGCTTTACTAATGGTGAAAGTAACCTCTCAGATGCTGTGGTTACATCTGATCGCAGTATCTAAGTGGTTAATGAGCTGCACAAATTAACTTCTCATTTGCCGGCAAGTGAAAGTAAATCAACCCTTCCTATTTTTATTGCCTTCTGAAAGCCCCCAGTCCTGATGATTAGATCTTACTATTCAATCCTATACTATGCTGCACTATGTATTATAAAATACCGTGCTGCACTAGAGAGGTACAGCTCCTGGTGATTGACAAAAAGACATACAGTATGTCCAACTGAAAAGGAGTAAAGAAGCTTTACTGATTAAACCTTGTTTTCTCCTGACGGCGACAGTGCCCCCTTGTCTTGGCTTTAGGGCCAGATATACATTGTGCTGTTATGATAATCTACAATCTATAATCACCCAGGTCTTCCCCCAGATTTACTCCCCCAAGGACATATAGGGGCACATTTACTTACCCGGTCCAGTCGCAATCCAGCGGCGCGTTCTCTGCTCTGCATTCGGGTCCGGCCGGGATTTATGAATGTAGTTCTTCCGCCGTCCACCAGGTGGCGCTGCTGCGCTGAAAGTCATCTCATCACGCCGGAATGCACCACCTCGGACCAGGTGAAGGTAAGCGCTCCCCAAGCGACACTTTTTCGGTTTTTAAATGCGGCGGTTTTTCCGAATACGTCGGGTTTTCGTTCGGCCACGCCCCCCGATTTCCGTCGCGCGCATGCCGGCGCCGATGCGCCACAATCCGATCGCGTGCGCCACAATCCCGGGGCAATTCATGTACAATCGGCGCAAATCGGAAATATTCGCGTAACATGTCGGGAAAACGCGAATCGGGCCTTTAGTAAATGACCCCCATACTGTATGCAGATTATTACCCCCCCCCCAGGTGCATAACCTTACATTTATCCACATTGAACCTCATTTGCCAAATAGATTCCCAATCACTCAGTGGGGCAGATTTACTTACCTGGTCCAGTCGCGATCCAACGGCGGGTTCTCCGACGCTGATTCGGGTCTGGCCGGGATTCACTAAGGTCCGTGCGCCGATATATCCACTAGGTGTCGCTGCTGCGCCGAGGTCCGCTGGAGTTCACCTTCTATTTCTTGGTGCAGGTAAGTGCGACACTTTTTTTTTTTAAATACCGTGATTTTTCCTAATACATTGGGCTTTTCCCGACGGCCACGCCCCCGATTTCCGTCGCATGCATGCCGGCGCCGAAGTGCTTCAATCCGATCATGTGCGCCAAAAACCCGGGGCAATTCGGAAAAATTCTACGAAAAAAAGCGATTCGGGCCCTTACTAAATGACCCCCAGTGTGTCACCTGCAGCCTATGAACATCCTCCATAGGACCCTTGCACACAAACATAACGGAGACTGTGTTCCGATCATGATGAGCGAACGTTGTCTCACTGCACTGTCAACATGCACAGAAAAATATAGTATACGTGTCTTTATATTTTGCCAAATTACGGCACCGGCCACTAGTATTTCTATGGAGAGGGGAGGGGTGAGGAGCGCTCACCCCTCCTCTCTCCTGACCCGGCTGGATGCTTGTCCGAGCTAAAGGAAACAATTCCTCACCTTATTTTACCCATCAGGCGTACTATGAGGGTCAGTGTCTGATGCCTTTGCAAAGTCCAAGAACACAATGGGGCACATTTACTTACCCGATCCTTGCGCGATCCCCCATTCGGACTGTCCGCCAAGGATGAACTCTGCCGCGATTCACTAAGATCGTGCGCCCGATATCCTGCATGTGTCACTTCCCTACTCAGGTCCACCGGAGTTCACCTTCTTCTTTCCGGTGCATGTAAGTGCTTGGCTTGCGACACAAATTTAAATGTTAAATCCCGTGCGTAGTCCGAATCCTTCGGATCATCAGACGGCCCGCCCTCCCCGGCGCGATCCCTGAAAAGTTGGGGAACCCGACTAAAATGCGGCCGCGGGACCCTTAGTAAATAAGCCCCAATATCCACAGCAGCTCCTATTGGTGTCATCACGCTCCTGGAGCGAGGGAGCAACACCACGGGAAGCTTTGGTTTTTCATTTCCATAAGCACATATACAATTACAACGCTTCGGTCTGGACTAAAGCCTTCATCAGGTCGGTATATGGTAAGTATGAAATATCATGTCCCCCTTTTTAGCCCAATGAAGGCTTCCCTCCATAGCCGAAACGTGGCGTCATTTTATATGTCCGGTTGAACAAATCGACCCCTGAAGTTGTGTCATATCGCCTGGAGCGTTTTCACTTGCATGATCCTCAAACATAAAATATAGCAAAACCTATGTGTAATGATGGAGAAACCTGCATATCTGCATATGTATAAAGCAGCTGCTGCAGCTCATCTTTTCTAACCTCGCCGGTCTGCCAGACACGCAGAACGGAGATGTTAGGAAAATTTGATAGTGGTTCCCTGTGCATTCCTTCTGTCTTAAAGGAAATCTACCACCAGGATGAAGGATTGTAAACCCAGCACACTGACATACTGGTGTCTGCCCCTTCTGGCAGGATCCACTCTTCTTTAGTCTTCCATGTTTTTAAGAATAGAAGTCTTTATAATGTATGCAAATGAGCCTGAGGGGCTCCATTCAAACCTATGGAGACCGGATGCCCCTCCGACTCATTAGCATAATTTTACCTTTTTATTTTTGTAATTTTAATTTTAGCTTTTTTTTTGTAAAAGCCAGGGAATAAAAAGCTAAAATAAGAGTAGAGCCTGCCAGAGGGGGCACACACCAGAATGTCAGTGTGCTGGGTTTACAATCCTTCTTCCTGGTAGTATATTTCCTGTTAACATGTAGGTACCTGGAGCTTCAGGGTTCCTCCTGCTTTACAACACGTTTCCAGCAGAGTTGACACATTTTCGTGTTGACATGTTCCCTTTCACAGACCTGCCCACAAAAAAAATCAATACCTCTTAATGCAATTTTCGGGACCATAATGCATTATGGCAAAACAGAATTAAAAAGCACAATTCAATACCTTAGGAAAGTAGTGTCGTTAAAGGGTAAACCATCTTGTAAAGTAATGATATCCCCCCCTCCCCTTTATGATTGTTGGGTGATCTGGCCTTTGGGACCTCCAGTATTTAGGCTCTGGGACAGCTGATTGGTTGGGGGTCCAAGTACAGGGCCCCCACCGATTGGATATTGATGACCTTTCTTGTGACTCAAAAATTGAGGGCCAGGAAACCTCTTAGTTTTGAACACGTTTTTGGGCCGTTTTTGAGCAGTCCGTTAAAAAACGCATGCGTGAAAAAACGCATCCGCTTTTTAAAAACCCATTCGTTTTTTGAAAACGCATCAGTTTTTGTCCGCTTTTAATTGCGCAAATTCAGAAAAACCGGACAAAAACGCATGCATTTTTTAACGGACTGCTCAAAAACGTGTTCAAAACGCCATGTGTGGCATCACCCTTAGGGTGAAGACACACATGCCGTTTTTAGGGCGTTTTTAGTGCGTTTTCAGATCATTAAAAACGCATGCGTTTTTGACAGGTTTGAGCAATTATCTTAATTCAAACTGGTCAAAAACGCATGCGTTTTTAACGATCTGAAAACGCACTAACTAAAAACGGCCCAAAAACGCCATGTGTGTCTTCACCCTTAGGCTTCCTATATAGTGGTTATACTGAAGACCTAGTATCAGTCATCAGTTTGTTATTGGAGGACCAAAGCCAAGACACTGCGCTCACGTGTCGGGGGATGGAGCCCATACAGGACAGGACGGAGGTAGAGGCCTCTGTCTGATGAATAGCGGCCATGCTGACGACCAGCAGCTCAATGTTCTGCACAATGGTCCTGGACAACCCATTGATTTCAATAAGAATGGTCCTTGTGGTCTCTTCAGAGCCAGAGTCACTTCAAAGCGAATGTCCCTCCACTATTCTCAATATAACTGTCTGTGATTGTAATGTGTGAGTTTACAAATATGTATATTTTTATAGCGGAAAGGGGGGCCCCATTCAGAAGTCTGCTATGGGGCCCATTCTCTCCTAGGTACGTCAGGGCCCACCTGGGAATCCCAGTATCCTAACCCACTACTGGACACTAGATATCTGCCATATGTTAACCCAAGTTAGAGATGGCTGGCATCGTATTACATCAAAATTGATGGTGGTAAAACCATCAAAAAAAGGCCCCAGGAACAACAAAGGCCATTAAAAATTACCTGCATATCCATTGGTGCTTGAGATTTTAATACACCTGATCATCGGGACAATACTCCTTAGATGGGTTTCCACTTTTAGCGCCTTACAGCAAATAATTAATATTGTTTCTGTAATGAAAAGTTATTAGATTTTCCAATATACTTTCTGTAACATTTCCTTACAGCTTTCTAGATCTCTGCTTGCTGTCATTCGATAGGAAGCTTCTATGTTTCCTTCCTGTAGATAAACACCGGTCCATGGTCATGTGATGTCACACAGGTGCATGGCTCCTTAGCATCACACAGCTTTCAATACACTGTGTGATATAGCGAGTTGTGCAACTGTGTGACATAACATGAGCATGGAGCAGTGTTTATCTACAGGAAGTAAATGATGAAGCTTCCTGTTGTATGACAGCAAGCAGAGATCTTGGAAACCATGAAGAGTTGATACAGAAAGTGTATTGGAAAATGTTATACATTTTCATTTCACAAACATTATCAATTATTTGCTGGAATGTGCTTCAGGTGGACAACCCCTTTAACTCTAGTCAAAATAAGTCAAAATGATAGGATATCATATAGAATCTGCATTAATTTCTGCTACAACAACAATAACTAAAATCATGTCAAGATGAGGCAGCAGTAAGAAAGGTGGTGGAGACTGCGTTACAATCCACAAAAGTTGCCATTAATTCAAAGAAAATGAGAAAGATTTACCGTATTTTGCCACTAGTAGGACAAAAGGGGCATGATTTCAGAAAAGCTGTGTGCAGCTACGCACGTAAAGGTCTATCATGTATGCAAATGTGGCAAACTACACCAAACACCATGCCAACTCACAGACATACCAGGGCTTGCTTATTAGCATAAACATGTTGCAAATTGCATCAGTCTAAACCTCCTTTGTGTGTTTTTGTAGCCTTAAATAGCGTCTGTCAGGGCAGAGTGCCTGCTCTCTGCCCTAACACACCCATAGTGCTGGTCAGAGAAGCCAGAAAACTGGGGGGAATGGGGGGTTCACGTGCCTTGGTTTACCGGGGAAGCCATAATGAATCTGTCCCAATGGGTATGTGAAAAACAGACAGCACTTGTTTGTCATCCTAGCATAGTCAGTTTTTCCACACAACTAAGTAGATAAGAGCTGCAAAAATCTGATAAACTCAATGGGCTCATTTACTAAGGGTCCGCGCTATCGTCGGAATACCCGTCGATTTCCGATGCGCGCCACATTTAGAAAGGGTTTTTGGTGCACGCGATTTTGGTGCATCGGCGCCGACTTTCACGTGAGGGTGGTTCGACGGATGATCCGACGGATTCGGACTACGCCCGGGATTTCACAAAACAATTTGTGTCGCAAGCCACACACTTACATGCACCGGGTGGAAGATGGTGAACTCTGGCGGACCTCAGTGGGGAAGCGACACATGCAGGAACTCGGGCTTCAACTTCATGAATTGCGGCAGATGCGGATTCCGGCGGACAACGCACCTCGGGGATTGCTCAGGGACCAGGTAAGTAAATGTGCCCCAATCACTGAGATTTCGCTCAACATCGTATGATTATACCCTCGATTACAGGCAGCTGGCCTAATGGTTTTCATGTCCAGGAAAGACCTATGTAGTGCCTAGGTGACACATTGAAGTCCCTAGAGAGGAATTGACATCACATCCATATGCCCTAAAAGTATTGTGACTTTTTAGTTATTCCTAACACATACTTATAAGCATCTGGTATCCATAAATGTAGTAGTCTGAATAAATTCTATGCATTGTAATAATCCTGCTGAAAATCAGAACTGTGTGCTTTTAAATCTGCGGAGGATACATTGTATTACCTTGTTCCATGCATGCAAAAGCAAAAATAACTATTTCAAACAAACAAAAGAACCATTTCTTGACTATGCGAGGCGAGAATGTACAGATTATCTCCAGCCTACACAGTATTAGACTTGAACTGGATGACTAATAACTCGCTTTTTCAATTACCTGTACCTTTTATTTCAGAAACTTCAAATCAATATGGCAGCAACTAAACTTAAAGAGCCCTCTTACCACAAATCTCAGGATTGTGCAATAAATCGGAATCTAAGAATTTAAAGGATTTTTCCCAGCTTCATAAATTATCCCCAATCCACAGAAAAGGGTAGACCTTCCTATTTGGTGTGGTTCTGAAATGGTTTTCAAAGGATTTATAGGGGTTTTCCCAGCTTCGGAAGTGATCCCTAATACACAGAAAAGGGTATAACTTCCTAATTGGTGTGGGTCCAACCGCTCAAACCCCCAACAATCATGAGAGCAGGACCCGCAGCAATTTACAGGATAGGGTATAACTTCCTAACTGGTAAGGGTCCAACTGATCATGAGAATGGGACCCCCAACAAATTAGAAGACGGGCGATCCCATTCTCCCTGCAGCTCCATTAAATTTTATATGAGTGGCTATAGATTGCACAGCTCTCCAGTATCTTTGGCCAGGGCACATTCTCAGATTGCAACTCCACACATTAGTGACAACGAGATCCCTGTTCTTCTAATTGCTGAAGGTCTCATTCTCCTGATCGGTGGGATCCTAGCTGTAGGTTGGAGATAGCTTCCAAAGTCGGGACAACCCCTTTAAAGGAGGTTTTTTGAGTTGAAATTGCTACGATCGGCTAGGTTTAGCCGTGGAGTAACATAAGGCTTGTGAATTGCAAGGTCTATTCAGGGCCCAACACTGAATGCAACTTTAGCATCTACAAAGTTACAATTATAACTGTCTTCTTATACAACAAAGGAGCTTGTGGGCCATATTAAGCAACAGTTCTGGTGCCACTGCAACCTTGAGTGGCTAAAGTTTATCTATGTGGCGGACAATGGTGGTACTCAACTTATGATATGTCTCAGGGGGTAATTATCCTGGTTGAAAAAAGTGCGGACCTGATTTGGCGAATAAGCATCTATGGAGGAGGTTATTGCAGAAGTAATTGTGGAAGAGAATGCCCCAGCTCTTGGGGCATCATTCATATTTTTTTCCAGTAGGGGTAAGGACTGCACCCTAAACAAGGAGCCCATGATGTGCATAGAGGTGCTACAGATGATGCAGAGGTGTGTCTTATGTCTGTGAAAAACATATGTCCTACTGAAATAGTTATCTGCCCAATGGAGTCCCCTGTACAACCGTTTATATGTACTTGGATAACATTAAATAGGATTGGTGATGCCCAAGCTGTAGGCTGAGCCAGTAATCTGGAAATTTTATTTAGGGGAGGCTGCTGCAGGAGATTTTATTATTGAGGGGAGGCTGCTGAATATTTTATTAATGAGGGTAGGCTGCTGCTAGACATTCTATTGAGGGGAGGCTGCTGATAGACATTTTATATATGGTATGATAAAGGTGCTGTGCGTATGTCTTTGTAATACAGGCGGTCCCCTACTTATGGACACCCGACTTACAGACAACCCATAGTTACAGACAAAACCCTCTGACCTCTGGTGAAGTTTTCTGAATGCTTTTCTATAGTCCCAGACTGTAATAATTAGCTGTAAGGTGTCTGTAATGAAGCTTAATTGATAATCCTTGGTCCCATTACAGCAAAAAATGTTTAAACTCCAATTGTCACTGGGGCCAATTTTTTTTTTCTCTGGATCTACAATTATAAAATATACAGTTTCGACTTACATACAAATTCAACTTAAGAACACACCTCCGGACCCTATCTTGTATGTAACCAGGGGACTGCCTGTATATATGTGTATCCTCAAGTGTAATGTGCGGGATGTGGGTAGCAGCAAGACTTAAGATATATGGGCCCAGACCCAAACTTTTTATCGCTCCCCATTGGTGTCTTGTTGCACCACTGCACCGATAAAAATATTCTGGGTGCCAACTCTTAATCAAACCTTAAGAATTAGACCCTTAAAGCCTTTAATTTGAGGCACTGCTGTACTGGGAAACTTAAGAAGTCCGACCCGCACTGATCACAAAGTGATGCCAAATCCTAACAAAATGCAATCATTTTGTGCAATAATAATAATCTGCAAACTACATCCTCTTCTTCTAAAGTGCTGCATCCATATAAATAAAGGATATAAGTATGATTATTATTTTCATTTTGTTTTTCACATTACCCTTTATTGATGTCCAGAACCTGATTTAATTACATTGGCTAGAGCCGCTGAACGTTCAAAGAGTTTCCGTAATGCTGGAGATTGAATAGTTTGTATGTTAAATGCTTTACTGAAGGTGAAACTTCTCAGTGAAAAACTTCTTACTGGAATAAGAAAAGTGTTACAAAAGACATTGGTCTAGAATTACGTATTCTTTATGGTGTGATTGATGATGAATGAGAAATTATCTTATTGGGGCACATTTACTTACCGGGTCCAGTCGCGAACCTGTGGCACGTTGTCCGCCGCTGATTCGGGTCTGCCGGGATTCACTAAGGTCATGCGCCCGATATCCAGCGGGTGTCGCTGCTGCGCTGAGTTCTGCCGGAGTTCACCTTCTTCTTCCCGGTGCATGTGAGTGCGTGTCTTGCGACACAAATCGGTTTTTAAATTCCACGGTTTTTCCCAATCCGTCCGGTTGTCCGATGGCCACACCCCCTGATTTCTGTCGCGTGAAAGCCGGCGCTGATGCGCCACAATTTGATGGGGTGCGACCTGGGGCAATTCGGCACAAAACGGCGCAAATCCCACAAAAGCCGACGAAATCGCGGCCGCAGGACCCTTAGTAAATGAGCCCCATTGTCTGGTGTAAGTTGAAGGAGTTGTGTAGCGATATGAAGTTATGACCTCTCTACAGGATAGGTCATACCTTGCTGATCAGTGGGGATCTGGGGGATGATCATCAGATTGATGGGGCCCAATGCATAAATTGACTGATCAGCATATTATGACTTATCATCTAGATAAGTCATAACTTTATATCTGGGCACAGAAAGAGCTTTTTTGATTAATTTTAAATGCTGAGGACCTCTGCACATGAAAGGTCATCTGTACCCGATGGGGGCCAACACTCATATTGCACTGATCTACCGATGGGCTGCATTTGCTGTATAGCAGCAAATAATTTTATCAAGCTCGATCTGATGTTCCCAAGGTAGATATACTGCCATCATAGGCTTTTGCTAATAGAGGGGCTTCCTCCTCCCCCTTTCAGAACACATGTATACTAAGCCAAACAAAATGGGCAGATGAATAGGGCTATGGGAAATAGTAACAATCTCAGGGTGTAGGGGCACCTTATGTTTATTCATCCAACTAGAAAGTATAAAAATCCTTCATAGACCTCAAAACAGTTGGAGATGGATGTATGGTTTTTCTACCCCTAGCCATGATCCAAGTGAGGGCTATTTGCATATTTTGTAGAGAAATACACAGTGATTTCAAACATACCTTTATAATTTCTGTCCATTATGCGATTTCTGAGAATTTCTCAATGTTATTAGACAGTTGGTACACCTAAATTGTGTGCTCAGCATGAAGTAGTTGTTGTACCCAGGGCGTGTCGTCAGCACCCAGAACACTTCAATTCCCACCTAAATCACTTCTCTCCTTTTATTGTCACCTCATGCTTCTCACAAGACAAATCCCCTTCATATGTGACATAGAGCTGATAGGGTAATGGTCCAGGTAGGAATAGCAGTGCCTCAGGTGCTGTAGATGTGTTCAGGTGCACCAACTATCTCATTACCATACAGATTCAACTGGGAATATTTTGGAAATGGCGTAATGGGCAGAAATAATACAGGTATGTTAGAAATCACAGTGCATTTCTCTTCAACATGCTGTCGGCAGATTATGATGCCTGGTGGAGGTGGTGGATTATCTTTAAACACTCTTTGCATAAAATTATATATGACATTTCGGCGCTTCACCATGTGGACTGATATAGGTTCTGTAATAGGTCAGCTGCTGAAGGAGACACAAACCAGCAGTACTGTCTTAAGGTAGTGAGCAGTCACTCAAACGCTCAAAATACAAAACACATTACGAGAAAAATAACCCGTGCTAGCACACATTGGATTGTGATGAAAGAGTGCCTACCAGGACTATAGAAAACACTGCTGTAGGTCACCTAATGTTTCCAAGCATGCGTCTAATACCCCAAATAGTAACACTGATCTAAGTGAGACAAGTGGATGTTACCAAACAAAGAGGCAATTTAGCTATGGGAAACCCAACAGCCCAACTTATAGAACAACCAGTGCCATACATTCTCCTTCAGCGATGGTTCAAGGTGCAAAAAAAACAGTCCTGGGTGTAGTTTACCGGTTGTCGAATGGTTCAAGTGATCAGAGGAGCTCCAGCCAGAAGCTCTAACTCCATCAGCTGTAGTCTTCTGAAACACGTTGGGAATTTGATCCTTCTCCCTGACCCTGTGACATCACAGATCGCAAGGCTCCTTTCTTGGTCTGAGCAAACCTAACAAAATTAGAGCTTCCAGCCGGAGCTCCTCCGATCACTTGAACCATTCTACACACCGTAAACTACACACTGAACTGGTAAAAGATTTTTCATAGCTTGAACTATGGCTGAAGAAGGAGAAAGTAGAGCACTTCTATAAGTTGGCTTTTTGGGTTTCCCATAGCTAAATTGGCCATTTGTTTGGTAACATCATCTTTGGGGTACTTGGGGTATTAAAAACATTTGGTGACGTACAGCAGTGTTTTCTACGGTCCTGGTAGAGGTTTCTAGGCTCCTGTGCTAGCATAGCTAGTCGTGTTGCATCAAAATCAATATAATATAATATAATATATAATGTAATACATGTTATCAATGCAAAGTGCTTCTTTCTACACATATTTGGCTTTTATCATCCTTCTTTTTAATATAGTTTTTCTGAAACATTTGCTTAAAATTGTCTTGCTAGCAAGACGGACAGAAGTTCAATGTGACATCAGGTAACACAGCAGCTCTATGGGGAGGTTGGATTGCATATTTTATTGAGACTATAGACGGAAAAGCTGTAAGATCATAAAGATTACAAGTCACATAATGACCAGAAACGTTGTTATAGAGAGAATCTCATTTTTAAAAAAAGACTAGAAGAAAGCTCAGAACAATGGGCCAGATAGATGCTGGTGGCAGAAGAATCAGAATTGCTTTGGAGTCACTTCCTATTCCATGTAGATACATTCAGAAGTGTAAAACCCCGCTAGCGGCTGTGTCTCGCCTTCAATCTGCTCTATGTAATTTCATGCAGCTGAGCCGGCTGCTCAGCAGCTCAGGGAGAACGGGTTCTCATCTAATGAATATGGGTCTCTGGGAAAGAACAATTGTAGCTGTTTTTATGACATTGTTTTCTGATATTTAAGTGAGCATGGATTGTTACTTGTCTGCTTTTATAGAAATCAATAGTTTTGTACCATCTGCAATAACCTATAATGTAACGGCACGTATGAGGAATGATTCACTCGAAATCCACATCACGGCACCATTGTACTTCGTCTGATTGCTGAACGACGGCTCACATAAGAGATTATGTTAGAAAAAAAAACATAATGACTTCTCTCAATCTAGAAAAATAGATGTTAAGGCATAGCCTGCTATTTAAAGGGAGACTGCAATATATATTAATGTCTTTCTTCAAGGAAACTATTCCAAATTTAAACCAACAATAATCTGATGTTGCGAGATCTGTTCTTATCACATATTTATTATAGTGGTCTCTTTATGTGGAGAAAAGACACATTACAGGCTTCCTATGGCTCCAGGGCCTGGATGCACCCATCCTCAACCCTCAACTTACATCCAAATTAGGCCAAGGTTTCGCTGCAGCCCCAAACACGATCTGATAACAAGTGCTGGGGAAGCCAACACCAAGCTGTGTTTAAATGGATGGACCATGGCTTTTATATCTGATCAAGCAGTCAGAAGATTTGCCAATTTGCCTCATATTGTTTGATACATTTTGATGCAACATTTTAAAGGGATTCAGCTTCAAGTTAGATTTTAATTAAACATATGTCCTACATCATATGCATTCCTTACGTGAGAAAATCTAAGTAAGAATTTATTAGTAATTTATTAATACTATACTGAGCCTTTGAGTGCACAGTGTTAATGCATACATTTTGTAAATGCAATGTTGACAGCAATCAACATTGTAGGCAAATCTCTTTTCAGCTGCTGCGCTGCGTTTAAAAACGTGTGTGTTAACGCCAGGTGAGACCGCACCCTCAGGTCCAATGCACCCCCTATTGCGAATGGCGAATGACTCTACTGCTGGAAGGAAGCAAATATAAGCTGGGATACCTGCAGTGCACTTTTCAACAAAGGCACAGTGCGAGGGGAGTAAAGAGAACCTGTCACCAGATTTTGACCCCCCTGAGTAACTATGCCTGATTATCACCTAAACTTAGCTGCCAATGAGTCCCTTTACCTTAATTACAGCCATTTTTGAAATGCAAATTAGCTTTCCTGACTCATGTCTGGTATCTCTGACTCTACTCTCTCAGGCTGGCAGTGAATCATGCCCCATTATTTTGACTGACAGCTCTGTGTCTCTTCAAATCCCTGCTTTGCCTCCTTGTACTTAGGGACCATCTGCTAACATACAACTACAGACATATAAAGCTCTATGTACAGATGGAAAATATTGTGTCAATTTTTTTTACACGGTGCATTGTGTTATATACATGACATGTGACCATAGTGACATCATTGCAGGTCCTTTAGCCTTCTAACAATAGCAAACTGTACACCAAGTATGTGATTACATGGTACATCACAGCAGCCTCCATCGAGGATGGAGAGGAGTAGAAGTCCATGGAGGCTGCTGTGATTTCATGTGGTCAGATACATACATGGGGTACCATGAGGCTAAAGTACCTGGGATGATGTCACTCTGATCACATGACATGAACTGTGACCAGTAAGGAAGCATATGGCATGGGGAGGAATAGATGGGAGGGGCCTGCTGAGCAGGACACACACCCCTCTGATGTCAGGTAATATAAGATAAAAGGTGATTTTATGTGGATGTAAACAACCCAATTTTTAGCTAAAAGAAGGGAGTCAGTCAGTTTTTAGAGCTCTATAGGAACCTGTCACTGGCATATGTGCATATGAGGTGACTGGTTCCCTTTAAGGACATGTGCAGGGAACACCAATTATCTTTACATTACACTTCATATGTTAGATACACAGCATTGGAGTCCCAACAGGGGTAGCAGACTATCTGGTAGACTTATCTGGCAGTGACTTATCTCCCCTGTAAGGAAGGGCACCACCATACAAATAGTAATTGGCCCCCTCATACCTCAGTAGGTTCAGATGACATTTTCTATAGATACCGTAAAATGTTTGTTGTGGGCTCAGGGTGTATGACTGAAGAAGAGCTGTAGATAGAGCAGCACTTACACCTCGGTAAAGCTTTTTTTGTGTCTTGGAATAATGCACATAAGATTAAACAACGTTGAAAGATTTTCTTGAATCTTGACAGAAATATTCCATCAACATGTAATTATCATAATAACACTCAGAGACAATCATTCCGGGGCATCAATCAGCCATAAAGCCGCCTGGGTGATTACTGAATCACAAACTGGTAAGAGCACTTATGGATTATTACAATTTCTTGGCAAATTCTATTACCTATGTCTAGTTTATATGACAGCTATGAAATGACATGTGTATATAAAGAAAAACACCTCTGCTCATCAGCCAGGAAGAAGAGAACAGGGAATTTAAAGGGGTTCTCCAACATTCACTGAACTAACAAGGCAGGAAATGGGGGCCAATAATGGAGAGCAGATTAGCGCTGTCTAGAAGTACAGGTATATAGCAGTGTTTGCTGGGACTAAGCCACAAATATAGCATTGAGAGTTTTGGAGGACTAAAGATGGCAAATTCCTAATGGAAAATTCCTTGGTCGTGCCATTAGTGGTAACTGCAAGGATCCCCACTAATCACATTAGTGGCAGCAATAAACAACCTAAGGATAGTGATGACTGTCCATGTCCGCCTATATGCTTGTGACTTGTATACTTCCCAGTCATCAAACATTGAATAGATATTGTAGGCCTGTGACCCCAATGTCACAGGTGTCAGGATCCATTAGGTCCTGTGCGTGGTTTAGTGTCCCAAATTGCTCCATGACTTGTGCAAACATTTGCATGTGCCTACATTGGTCTGCAGCTCCAAGCACATGCGCAGCGATTCAGTGAGGCCTGCCTATTCCGCTCATGCATCTGAAGCAATCGCAATGATGCCAGGGTGTACTACATTGAAGTGACACACAGGTGCTGAACACCTGAGAATGGTTAAGTGTCACCGGACTGTTCTCTGGGTAACTACTGATGATATTTGGCAATTTGCAGCAATTTAGTCCATAATGACTTGTGGGTGATTTAGTACATGTGCAATGAAGCCAGGGTTTACTATATTGGCTTCATTGAAACATCTTTCATGAGCACCAGAGATTAAGTAAGAGGCCTAATTCACACGACCATGTGCTCACCTGGACCGGATTCCGGGCAATGCTCAGTCACCCCGTCCCCCCCCCCCCCTCCCTAGAGTCTCAGAAGAGCTCCCTGTAAAAGAGGCCTAAGACCAGCTGCACATGCCCTGGCTGGCCACATATATATATATATATATATATATATATATATATATATATGATACAAGGAGTTCCTTCTTTCAGTGTTGTAAAATAATCCGGATTAAAGTACAGTGCAGCTGTTTAGGGAAAAAAAAAGACTCCTATCATATATCACTATAATGCACAGAGATCCTTCACCAAGCATTTCACTGGCAATTTTACAATTTTTGTGATTGAGTTAATAAAAATCACTGGATTCACATATTTTTTGTCCAAAATGAGAAAGGCATGGGTGCTTTCTATCAAACATAGGACCAAACCTGTCCACAGGTTGTCAATGCCCATCCCTTTAATAGTGTCTAGTAACAAAACCAGACAAAAGCCATAGACTGGTCTGGTGATGTTCCTGAAATAAATTCTCCATGTTCCTCTAAGCTTGGTCAATCACTTTCACCTTACATGGCCCTAGGTATGATGTGTGTGGTCAGAAACATTTCGTCTGGCAATTATTTGAGAAGCTGCTTGATCACTTCCCACGGTCCTGGGACTTCTCGGTTCCTATAGTAGAGGCCTGCAGTCTCAGTAACAGGTTACCCTGTTATAAAATACTCTGCAAAACACCTCCCTGACAAAATACTGTACAAAAGGTATCATTCTGATAAATATCAAGGAACCTTATAATTACATTTTTATTAGAAAATGTGGTGTAACAAGTCTTCTTTGATAATATCTAAAAAAAAATATTGCTTTGGAAAAACCATTTATTTCCTGAACCTCCTCCACTTCTACACAATTAATTTGCACCATATCTGTCACATCTGCTTTAGGCTCAAGGCACATTGATGTGTGTAATATTGGGCTGCAAACTACGGGCCTGAGGTCGGTTGTTTGTGGCCTACACGACATCGGCGTCATGACAGTAAAAAACGTTGGGTGAGCCGCAAACATTTGCAGGAATAAGACCTGCTCTGAGTTTCAAGACTCGGGCCGTCCTCTCATACACAAGGTAGTGAAAGCCAAAGAAACCATAGACAACACATGGCTGACATCAATTACAATAAGCCTTTCATAGAACAGAATGGGATAGACTAGGATACAGATGACAAAACAGTAGTACTTTCAGTAATTTTTTTTTTTTTGTAGGTCAGTGATAAAAAACTTGACACATAACTCCATTAAATACAATGGGGGGACCAGCGCTCTCCCAAATACAGAATTGTCTCCTGAACACATGCCTTCTACTATGGTTATTTGTTATTTTTGTTTTTATATATGTTTTTTGTCAAAAATTTCAATTGATGTGTCTTTTCACCTGCCTGTACAATGACAACCATATTGGTCCACGTTGGACTGTTCTCGCATTACTGTATGTTCGGGCATTCTATGTCATAACTGCAATTTTCCCAATTCATTGCTCTTTTTCTCCGCACCCACATCCCTATATGTTCTTACTATGTACTTCATGCTTGTTGCTCAAAAGCTGTTGTTTGACATATGATACTTTAATAAAGAATGTTTAAAAAAAAATGTATCAAACACCAATGCTTTGTGTACAATAAAATCTCCTGATGTATTTGGCGGGGCAGCTTGGTTGGTGCACAATTCTATCCCAGGCCCTGTCTTTGGTAGCGAGTGTGCAGGAAGCCCACTACCCCACCGGCTGCACACCCTTCACCTCCCTCCGCTCCAACTTGGCGTGGAGGTGACGTAAAGGGGAAAACAGTCACAATCCCTGGAAATTAAATAATTTTAGGGATTGTTTACTTTATCAGTCCTAAGGACAGGTCATCGATGGTAATTCCTGAGCATATTGAAGACCCTATGCCATTGGTGGCGAACCTATGGCACGGGTGCCAGAGGTGGCACTCAGAACCCTTTCTATGGGCACTTAGGCCATCACCCCAGGACAGAGTTCACCAAACACTGAATTTTCCTGCAGTCCCAGGTAAATTAAGAGATGTTGTCCTCAGTGCTTTTCGACACTTCGTTGGCTGTCTGGAACTGCGGGAAAAGTGAGAAGGTTTTGACAGAACTGCATTATCTTTGGAGGTCATCCTGCTGGGCCCGGCCATTCTTTCTGTACAGAGTGACCCTGGAGAGAAGCTACAATGATAATCTGAATTTACCCTCCTTCTTTTAACTAGTGGCCTCAAACCGCCAATACAATTGAAAGATGTGAAAGAACAGGTAGCAGTAAGTTACTGCTTAAATGCCATGTTGGCACTTCACTGTAAATAAGTGGATTTCGGTTGTAGTTTGGGCACTCGGTCTCTAAAAGGTTCGCCATCACTGCCCTATGCATTGCTCATCAGCAGGAGACTATTGGCGATGCAGCACTCTGGTTATCAGGTGTTGCAGTCACTAGTACCCTCTTTTAACACTTTGGGGAAGCCGAAAAGCAGGAAGTGCTATGTAGTGGACAGACAGCTTACTGCGGCTCAGTGCTCATTCTCTTCTATAGATGCCGTAGAATGGCCGCTTTATAGTAGAAAGATGTCTTCTTATTATGTAGCGGACACTACATCGGTACTTAATGTTGCATATTAATGACCTATCGAAATCAATAAACTGAGGTTGCAAAACCCTTAAGAAATTCAAAAACCAACTTCAGGAAGAAAGTATAGAGACTAAAAATAAAAGAACCAGTCCGGTCACATCTACAATATAGAAATAAGAACCATTCTCATTGTAACAAATTCTCAAATACAGAAAAATGAAGAGAAAACTCCTGAAAAAGAAGTCTATTACATAGAACGAGCTCCAATGAATAGTAACTTCCCTCCACTGCGCCGGGTTTATCTGTATCTGTTCCGCTGGGTTTATTCTGAACGTCTTCAATAGATGTGCTGCAGATCTCGCCATTGACGCTTGTCATAAGAGAATGAGGACCGCAGTGAATTATACGTCTCTTTATCCAGCACTTTGTTCTGCTTTGCTGTTGCTGCTTTATTCATCCACTTCCCCTTGTTTTGAGAAATTGTACAGAATAGAAATAAACTACAGCTTAACGTCAAGTGCGGCACAGCGAATGGGGCAGATGGAAAATGCTAGGAGTTAGATCCGAATGTGAAACAGCAATTTGATTTCTTATCAGGAAATCATCTCAGCTTGTAATTGGGTCGTTGGGGCTTATTCCATAAATTTGTTTGTTTAGTTTATATGGTACATTGGTCACGTCTAGAACTATATCAAGGAGAATGGATATACTATGTGGCAGCCCTATCCGGCCCAGGGCTACACATGTACAGTGCAGGATGGCAGACTTTATGATACAACCTGTAGCCCATTTATCATAATAATAATAATTCTTTACATAGCGCCTACAGATTACGCAGCAGTGCACAAAACATGACAAATTGGTCCCTGTCCCCATGGGGCTGACAAGCTAAACAACCTAACAGTATGTTTTGGAGTGTGAGAGGAAACTGGAGGACCCGGAGGAAACCCACACAAACATGGAGAAAAGATAGAAACTCTTTGCAGATGTTGACCTATGACTAGAACACAAGTCCCCAGCGCTGCAAGGCAGAAGTGCTACCCACTAAGCCACCTTGCTGCCCGATAAATGAAAAAGGAGTTTCTGAGAAATGGGCTGATAATTGACTGGCGGTAAGGGTCTTTAATTTCTATGTTGTGGACAGTGTGAAGGATCAACTCAAATGGCAACTTCAGCAACAGTCCCGGAAACTGTTTTATTTCCTTCCAAAACAGTTTAACAAAACGAAAATCACTTGTCTTAGCATATAAAGTCCAAGCAATCTGACATGACACAGTCCTGCGGAGTAGGTTGTGTGTCCACCCACCAGCATGGAGAGTCAATGTCACAATTGCTGGTCCTTCGCTGACTGAAAAAACACACCACCACCCAGCTCACCTGAGCATCCTGGCTTTATATGTTGGCCAAAACTTGGCCTGGATTGTGGGAGTAGTCACCCACCCAGCCCTTTGACTACTCCAATAGCTCCAAAAGCCGTCCTGGATCAACTACAGGAAGCAGCTACACTACATTAAACAAATGTCAGAAATCTAAGGTTTCTCACCAAACTCTTACCGGCTCATTTCACTAAGGCCAGGCTCCTCAGTCCCATTAATAATGTCCCCATTGGCGTAGCTAGGGTTTCAGCAAGGAGGGGGGCAACACAATCAAATATTTTTAACTGCCAAGGCACATACAGGTGGTCCCCTACTTAAGAACATCCGACTTACAGACGACCCCTATTTACAAACGGTCCTCTGGATGTTGTTAATTTCCTGTACTTTAGTCCCGGGCTACAATGATCAGCTGTAACAGTAATTAAAGGCATCTGCAATAAAGATTAATTGTTAATCCTGGTTGACAACCTTATGACAACCCAACTGACTGTACTACTATTTGAGTGCAGCTAGCAGCCGGCAGGTCCTTAATATACAGTATATCGTAGACCCCACACATGCCCAGCTGTATGTATTGACCCCCACATGTGCCCCAGCAGTTTATAGTAGTCCCTACAGTAGTATATAGTAGCCCCCACACATTCCCTGGCAGTATATAGTTGCCCCTACATATTCCCCAGTAGTATATAGTGGCCCGTGCCCCAGCATTATATAGTGGCCCCCACACATGCTGAGGCAGTATATAGTAGACCCCACCATGCCCCAGCAGTACATAGTAGCTGACACACATGTACCTGTGGTATACAGAAGCCCCTGCACATGCCCCAGCAGTATATAGTAGACCCCACATGTGCCCAGCAGTATGTATTTACCCCCACTTGTGTCCCAGCAGTATATATAGTAGCCCCCACACATTCCCTGGCAGTATATAGTTGCCCCCCCTACACATTCCCCAGTAGTATATAGTGGCCCCACATGTGCCACAGCAGTATATAGTGCCCCCCATCCCACCGAAGTGTTTATGCAGCACAGTCAAATGAAAATTAAAAAATCAATACTCACCTACCTGCGCATCCTGCAGCCAGCTCTGCGGTCCCGAGATGTTCTGCTCCAGGCACTGATGTCATTGCTTAGGCGACGGCGCCTGTATCATAGAAACGAGTCCAAAGCAATGCCTAAGCAATGACGTTGGTGCCTGGGCTGGACAATGGACGCAGACAGTGGTAGTATCACTGCCTGTGTGCAGTCATTAGTGATGTGTGCGTCTATAGACTAGTAATTGGTAGTCCGGCTCTTCTTAGCGAGCTGGATCATTGGGCTCCACTCACTAAGAAGAGCCGGCTCTTCTTGCTCCTGAACGGCTCCCTATTACATGTATAATAGGAAGATGCAGTCCAGCCCATCACCCCACTCAACATCACTTTTAACCTGATTGTATCGGGCTAAAGGGGGCGGTCTTGAGCCAGTTAGAGGTGGGGTTATCTGCTCACTGAGGGGAGCCGACTTCGGTTGTTCGCGAACGACACATCACTACTATGGACACATAACCAGATCACTATGGAGGGCCAGGAGGGTGCCCAAAGAGCAGGTAGGCGATTGCCCACCCCTCGTCCCGGCCCTGGGCTCTTAGAAGCCCCTTGAATCAGTATATACCAATCGCTGATTTGGTCCACCCCCTTGAATAAAACATATTTTTCCCCACAAATCTAGGCTGGCAAATGTACCTATGAGTAAAATGACTCCAATCTATTCTTTGTTTTATATTTAGCATCCAAAACAGCACCGAAAGCATGGACGGTGATAAGATTAGAAAGTGGATCAAACCAGGTGCTCCAAACCACCCACCAAATTTGATACTGAGAAGGACCTTCACCCATGAAATCCTCATACATCTGTTCCTGCTCTCACTACACATGTACACAAGAGCCATTTCAGGACCTTTGAAGGTCCTTCAAAGGTCTTGTAATTGCATATTAAAAGCATAAGGGACGCATCCTCTATTACCCAAGAAGCTTGATTCTTGTACCATATGTAGGAAGTGAAAAATTTGGACTTGTAGGGACTATAATATTCATACCGCCCAGGATCCAGACTTAATCACACTGTTTTATTCACAGATTCCTTTCTCTAGGGTAACTAGGACAATAAAAGGGTAAGTGACTGGCAGGTTTGTTGCAATAGTCCTCACTATGCAGAGAGACAAACACCTGTTTGCCCTCCGAAAATTGGCCTGGATTTTGCATAATCCCTAGACTGGCAGCTTCCTTCCAGGTCTGTATCATAATGGAAAATCATCGCCCAGATTCATACAATTTATTTAAAATGATATACAATAAGTGAAGCATGAAAAAATCCCCTTGTGAAATAAACATTTTCTGGATTTAATGATTTATGTCATTATTTTCCAAAATATATCTGGAAAAGCTACGAGCTGTGGATTTCTAGGAGAGAGAGGATCTGACACTGATCTGCCTCCCTATAACACAAGCAGTTACCTGCAACCACCACTGGGGGAGCTCCCAGCACACATCTAGGTAATAATCCTGTATAAATCTATGTGCTGACAGCGCCCCCTACTGGAGGCTGCATGAAGACACAATTATTTGGTTTTCTAGTATTCTAAAATGATTATGGAGTATATTAGGAGTGGGAGCCTATGCTGAGTCCTTTAATATTCTGCTTACACCCTAGAGCCAATAAAGTGGGGAAACGGTTTAGATTTTGCCTTCAGGCCCCTGTCACTGATCACCACTTTGAAAGAAATGGCTGATAACAGAAGGTAAAACCTGAAATGTAACTTCTCGGTCTTATAAAGTTACATATCTTCATTAGAGGCTAAATCCAGAAACCTTACCACATAGTCAATGTATAAAGGATGGGTATGGACAACACATCCCCATATTCTGCTTAACGCAGCAAATAATTAATGTGGTTGCTTCATGTATTATGACTATGGACATGACATCAGCGCACACCTAAGGATGTAAGATACAGAAGAGGATGGAGGGCAACCTGATGTCTGCTCGGTTTTCCACAAAAAAAGATTTCTGGGCCTCCAAATATATTTATGGAGACCTGGTCTATTCAGATAAAATTAGTTGGGCTCTACAGCCTCGATCCCAATAGAACTGGACCTTGTGGGTGGCTCCCAATGGGTGGCATGGTGGCTGAGTGGGTAGCACTTCTGCCTTGCAGCGCTGGGGTCCTGGGTTCAAATCCCACCCAGGTCAACATCTGCAAAGAGTTTGTATATTCTCTCCGTGTGTGCGTGGGTTTCCTCCGGTTTCCTCCCATACTCCAAAACATACTGGTAGGTTGTTTAGATTGTGAGCCCCATGGGGACAGGGACCAATTTGACATGCTGTGTGCGCTATATAAATAAAGAATTATTCTTATAGGATCGGTGGTTAGGTAAGCTGGGGGGGTCAGTAACACAAGGTAGCAGGAAGGATCTTATTTATTTTGTGGCCCTTTTCATGTAAAACCCATTTGAAGTATTGTTCACATCTTTGTGTTGCAGATCCCATTTATCTCTTGGAGATAAGCGCAGTATACAGTGCTATGGCAGACCTGATAGACCTGCTAAGTTATCTACTGCTGTGCAATATTATTTTTGTGGTTTCTGTTCCTTTGCTTCTATTGTGGAATTTAAAAAAAACAATACAAAACCCGATGGAAATGGAAATACTGGTTTATAGAGAAGTCATGTGGGGTGTCTATATTGTCCTCAATGATGTAATCCCTTTAATCTAGTATCATATCTATCATATAATTGGTGATAAGGGACAGGTCCCACAATTGGGAGTTTCACTGATAATGATTGGTAATGTCAGTGGTGGATTAAGATTTATGAGCCCTGGGCTGTATGAATATTATAGCCCCTTCAAGTCTGGAATCACTTCCTACATATGGTACTAGAATAAGCTTCTTGAGGAATAAAAGACGTGTTCCTTCTTCCTTCTGCGGTTTCAGGACCTTTGGAGGGCAGTCAAAGGTCCTGAAATGGCTCTTGTGTACATGTGTATTGAGAGCAGGAACAGATGAACAAGGTTTCATGGGTGAAGGTCTTACTCAGTATAAAATTTGTAGATGGTTTTGGTGGCTATGGGCCCCCTAGAAGGCTTGGGCCCCGGACCACCGCCCTGTATTATAGTCCTCTACATCTAAATAGAGCAGAAGTCAGGCAGGTGCATTCATATCAACAGTTTCCATCTTCAGCCCTCTATAGTATCCTCATAAGCACAAGTATCGGCAATGCACCTGCATGGAGACCTCAGGGTCCTCAGCTCTCTGGATAAGTGGGGGGTCCCAGCAGGCAGATCTGATCATGTCCAACACTTGCTGTAAACTTGACAATTCTCTTTCAAGTGGGCACATAGTCTGTAACTGGTAATACTTAGTACCAGAGGGGGAATGAGTTCCCCTACAACCAAACAGTTACAGTGAACTATAGATACATTCAGAGAAGGGTAGTATCCAGTTATTGTATGTTCTAGCTCTTATTTACTGCAACCCAGTTTTAATGAAATGTATCAAGACATATAATTATTTACTTGAGTCGTCCACTATGGGAAAAATTTACATTTTTTTATTACCACACCTACACCTGCAGTTCTTTCCTCCGCCCTAAAGAGATATATAGCTGCTTGAAGTCCTGTATTTATCATACAGTAAAGGATAGCATTAGGGTGTATGACATAGGAGCCATGCTAAAGGACCTGTGCTCAGGGGCCTTTTCACGGGCTGTCCTAGCTGAATTTTTAGGCACACTTTTATTTGTATTCTTCGGTCTGGGAAGTGCACTGTCATGGCCGTCTGCACTTCCCAGCATTCTGCAAATCTCCCTATCCTTTGGTTTAGCTATAGCAACCATTGTGCAGGCAATAGGGCATGTGAGTGGCGCCCACCTGAATCCTGCAGTGACGCTGGCCTTCCTGGTGGGATCACAGATCTCCATCCTAAAATGTGTCTTCTACATGTTGGCTCAGATGTTGGGAGCTGTGGCTGGAGCTGGGTTACTCTATGAGTTCACCCCACCCAACGTGCGAGGGAATCTGGCCATCAACTCGGTGAGTGAAAGATGGGGGGGGGGGGGATAGTTATTCATTTATGGTAAATTATTATAAATCAGTGTTTTATATATAAATATTATTATTATAATGGTATGTTCATTATATATTACTCTCTAGTTCACACAAGTTCATTTGTAGCACATGGAGTTATATGTAAAGAATTCTATAGAAAATATTAATGTACAGTGGATTTTTGTCCTGATAATAGATTCATTACCTAGGACTGTATCCTAAGTAGTCCTGTTCTGTTTTTATGGTCATTTTATCAAGGGGATTAGAAGATTTATTGAAAGACTATTACAGTTACAGTAACTCTCCATGTAGCATGTAATATGACTGCAGGGATGTGTATGCCCGGCCTGCAGGTGCCAGTACCAGGCGGTGTTGGCATTTCCCTATAGGGGGGGTCTTCTCATAATATAAAAATGGCAGATGATAGTTTGGTACCAAGTTGCATTTATTTCAATATTGTCTATTTTCAGATCAATGAGGACACCGGCGCTGGCCAGGCCGTAGCAGTGGAGCTCTTCCTCACCATGCAGCTCGTCTTGTGTGTGTTTGGAACAACAGACAGTCGAAGGACGGACAACACCGGATCACCAGCTTTATCCATTGGTCTTTCAGTTACTTTGGGACATCTGCTTGGGGTAAGTAAAAAATGAAAATAACTGTGACCTCTGAACATGACTGCACCCAACCTTGCCTTAAAGGGATTGTCCATAGATGGAAAAATCTGGCTTCTTTCTTCCAAAAACAGTGCTACACCGGATCATGGTGTGGGCTGCTATTGCAGCTCAGCTGTATAGAAATAAATGGAAATTAGTTGCAATAATAAGTGCTACCCACAGTCAGGGGAGGAGCTGTTTTTGGAAGAAGGCAGGCACGGTTTTAACCCCCCTTCAAGTGGTCCCTCTTTACCAGTTTTCACTTTCTTATGCTGCATTACATATCCATAGCACTTTGCAAATCAGAGGTTGCTTATATAACCCAAAGCTGACTGTCCTACCTAAATTTCCTCTAGTGACTCTTAAACCCTACTATTAATTCTCCAAACCCGATCTTAAGTATACTGCATACCTGTGCAGACACAGATACAGGTTTATTCAACTCCATTCTGTATAAGACTACATTCACATGACAGTTGGGGGGACGTAAGCAAGCTTGCGGCCGTATATATATATGTATGTCCCCCGTAGGCCGGCAATGGGCCCACGAAGAGATACAGTGCCACATACGTGTGGCACCATACCGCTCTGTACACCGGGGAAAAGATAGGAATATCCTATCTTTCCCCATGTTATGGTGCCATGTATCGCAATGGAGAGGGCAAGGGTTCACCACTCCTTCTCTCCATCGCAGCGAACGAATGTCCGCCGTGCTACGGCCTGGCAGGCATGGGGTAGTGTGAATGTAGCTTAAAGGTGGCTGGATCTTTAAGAGGCTCTTGTAAATTGTAACCTCTTGTATGTGGATAGCTTCATAAAGGTCCAGCCACCTTTATACAGAGTTGAATGAACCAGTATCTGTGTCTGCGAAGATATGAAATATACTTGAGTACATGGAGTGTAGGGCATCCTGTGAAAAGATCAGTGAAGAGATCGGGTTCAGAGAATTAATAGTAGGGTTTAAGAGTAACTTGAGGAAATTTTGATAGGACAGTTTTAAAAAGATGTGTAATACCGTAACTATTCAAAACAAGAAAAGTGCCTTCTAGGTAACTGGTGCATCATGAGAAAATTCTTGGAGATTGAGAGATTATAGAGTATGTTAATCTTAAAGCACTGACAGCATACAAATGACTAATAGATTGGTACACAGGCAGAGGCGTAACTACAGTGGTAGCAGCCATAGCAACCGCTATGGGGCCCACAGTGTCAGGGGGGCCTAGAATCCGACCTGATACACTAAAGAGTGGAGGATGTGCATCAATATATCCATATTATGCTGCAGTTTGTACATCAGAATATGTATATAACATATATGTGATGTATATATGCTGCAGTTTGTACATCAGAATATGTATATAACACACAGTATGTGATGTATATATGCTGCATCTGTGATGTGTATACGGTATATGGCGTCTGCATATGTAAATGTCACTGTATGTGTGTGTATATGAGCATATATGAGCATATGTGCATAAGTGTACAAATGTGTGATTGTAACTCGCATGTGTGAGTATACAAATATGTATAATTTTTAAGTGGTAAGGGGGGCCCCACGCTGAAGCCTGCTATGGGGCCCTGCCACTCCTAGTTACAACACTGTACACAGATACACAGAAATTAGAATAGAAATATACAGGGTTATAGATATGTTATATTATAGTCTATAGTGGGTGGAAAATTGTTTCATATATATCGGAGATAGGAAAACCCCTTTAACTGATGTGCACAGCTTTACCAAGTCTTTTGGGGGTATAATTCCTAAACCTAGCAGTACTCAAGGCTTAGGTATAGTACTTCTACAGTATATACATTGCACAACATCACTAATAGATTCCTGTATCGAACAATTTTGCATTCTCTCTCTTGGTTCCAGATCTATTTCACTGGCTGTTCAATGAATCCGGCGAGGTCCTTTGGTCCTGCTATAGTTATGGGACTGTACAGCTATCACTGGGTAAGAATATTTGGGCAAGCACAAGACTTTTTGTTCATGATGTAATGATAACATATTTCACAGTGATTTGCACAGATTGTCACAAAATCCTGTGATCACTATTTCAGCCACTCAAAATAGAGTAATTTAAATATAAACCAAATTGGGTCAGCTCATCCCTAATCAGCATTCAAGGTTATTTGCAGCATATCAAACAAAGGAAGTAATATTGAGTGGTCTGAGGAGACCATGCATTGGCCACAGCAGGGCCTAAGACCACCTATAACCTGCGGACAGACTTGGGAGGTGTATGAAGAGGGTTTACGGGCTGAGCCCTCATCATACAGAAGTGGTGTATGCTGCATATTGCAGCAAACACCCACTGCTAATATCCGTAATCGGTGATAAAAACTCTAACCACTTCCCTTTCCCTAGAACTGATGTAAAACTAAATAAACAACAAAAATAAATAACATGTTAGGTATCCCCATGTCCCAAAATTCCTGATCTATCAAAATATAAAACCAGTTATTGTCGGTGGTGAACCCCATAACAGAAAATACTGTCCAAAATATGTCTCAAATGTCACTTTTACACCATTTTACATTGCACAAAAAATGTAATAAAAAGTGATCAAAAGGTTGCACAGCCTCAAAATAGTAGCAATGAAAACGTCAGCTCCTCTCACAAAAAATGATGTCTTACACACATCCGTAAACCAAAGTATGAAAAAGTTATTAACGTCAGAAGATGGCGAAACAATTTTTTTTTTCATATACATTGTCTGAATTTTTGAAAATGTATGACAACACAATAAAAACTAAATATGGTATCACTGTGATCATACCGAACCAAAGAATAAACTAGATGTATCATTTAGAGCGCACAGTGAAAGTCGTAAAATTGAGCCCACAAGAAATAAATTTTTTCACAAATTTTACCATTTGGCTTTTTTTCCCAGCTTCCCAGTACAAGGCATGAATAATAAATAACGTCACTGAGAAGTAACATGTGTTACACAGAAAATAAGCCCTCACACAGCTCTGTACACGGAAAAATCGAAAAAGTTATCGATTTTTGTAGGTGGACAGTGAAAAATAAACTAAAAAAACGCAGTGTCCATAATTAAGACATAGGGGCATATTTATCAGGACCTCTGCGCACCGCCCTGAAATAATCGCAAATGCTAGCTTATTGCTAGCGTTTGCGATTATTTTCCCCAATCCGCCACCTTCACGCCAGTGGGGCGTGAAGGGGGGGGCACGGCCGGCCAAGCGGGGGGCGCAGCCGGACGGGAGCGGGCCGGCCCGGGGCGTTACTGTCCCCGCGCCTGCGCACTCGCTGCTGCTGGCGACTTTTCATAAGCTGCGTTTTTTTCTACGCCAGGCTACTGGCAGAAGCCTCTTGATGTATCGGGCTGCGAATTTTCAGCGGTGGGGCGATCATACGCTGGCGCACGAGCGCCAGCGTATGATAAATATCCCCCATAGCCTATCCACATGAAGACAGTCCTGAATGTGCTAAAGACTCATCCTAAATAATGACTGTGTCCATACATACATAATGGGGATCATTTACTATGGGGTCGTTTTCACACTTTTGTCGGACTGTTCGTCTTTTATCGGGATTTGCACGGCTTTGACAGGTATTTAACAGGTGATTGGGTTGGGGTTGTGTCACATGCGATAGTTTTTTCGGCGCAGATGCGCCGGCTTCCATGTGACACAAATGGGGGGGGCAGTCAGACGATCCCACTGATTCGGACTGAGCGTGGGATTTAACTTTCAAATTGTGTTGCATCCAATGCACTTACATGACCCACTAAAAAGATGGTGAACTCTGTCGGACCTGAGCAGGGAAGCGACACATGCAGGATATCGGGCGCACGATCTTAGTGAATCGCGGCACAGTGAATTATCGTCGGACAATGCCCTTTTGGTGAACTCCGTCGGACGGGTAAGTAAAGGTGCCCCAATATGCTTGGAAGTAGTAGTTGTCCTGTAATCCTGCTACTAAGCTTCTTCCTCGTTCTTACTCCTAGGTCTTCTGGGTAGGTCCCATGTCTGGCGGTATCTTCGGCTCTTTGATCTACAACTACTTACTGGTCCCACGTGTGAAGACCCCTTTAGACAGATTGTCCATCCTGCGAGGAAGCTATGACCCAGAACATGAGCGAGAGCGGGAGGAACACCGCAAATATTCTGTGGAACTAAATTCTTTTCACAAGAGCTTGGAGAAGGTGTAAGGTCACAAAGCAAGAAGGGGAAGAAGTGGCATTTTAATGGCGCTTTTTTAATCTTAATGGACATAGTATTGGGTCGTCTACCTTCAGTTTGTGAGCTGACACTGTCCCACCAAAACCTTACAGATGTCCAGTGTAGTATCTATTGCTTTTTACACTTCTTACACATAGAATAGTCAGAAGAGGAGCCGTAAATGTGACATAAATGTAAATTGAGGTTGAGTATTTTCAATGTATAAATATATAGATAATGTAGAATTTTTTATGATTTTTGTTTAATGTACAGAGAAGCCTTTTGCTCAGTGACCAGACTCCATACATGAAGGTACTATCGGTGTACATGTACTATTATTTTTACTTTTTATAACTAAGTTATGCTCATTATTTGGAAAATAGTTGGATCTCTTGCAGATTTAGCATACAGATTGCTTAGTAAATTACAGTGGGATCTGATTTATATGACCTTCAAATGGAAACCTGTGAGAATGAAAGTATTTTAGAGCAGGAGGAGCTGAGAAGATTGTACATAGTCTCCCATCTGCAGGCAGCATGTTATAGAGTAGAAGTAGCTGAGCGGATTGTACATAGTGTCCTATATGCAGGCAGCATGTTATAGAGCAGGAGGAGCTGAGCAGATTGTTCATAGTGTTCTATATGCAGGCAGCATGTTATAGAGCAGGAAGAACTGAGAAGATTGTATATAGTATCCTATCAGCAGGAATTATGTTATAGAGCAGGAGGAGCTGAGTGGATTGTACATAGTGTCCTATCTGCAAGCAGCATGTTATAGAGCTGGTGGAGTTCTGCAGATTACATATTGGGGTCATTTACTAAGGGCCGAATCGTGTTTTTTCAGGTTACCCGAATTTTTACGTTTTGCGCCGATTTTCGCTGAATTGCCCTGGGTTTTTGGCGCACGCGATCGGATTGTGGTGCATTGGCACCGGCGTGCACGTGACAGAAATCGGGGGTGCGGCCGAACGAAAACCCGACGGATTCGGAGAAACCGCCGCATTTTTTTTCTTAAAACGCTTACCTGCACCCAGCCCGGCTTGGTGAATGTCAGTGCATTCCGATGGACTTCAGCGCAGCAGCGACACCTGGTGGACGTCGGAGGAACTGACTTAGTGAATAGCCGGAAGACCCGAATCCTCCACACAGAATGTGCCGCTTTGTGTCCTATCTGCAGGCAGCATGTTATAGAACAGGAGGATCTGAGCAGATTGTAGGCTTTTGTCTTTATGTAAATTTGGCTGAAGGGCTCTGTGGGTTGTTATAAGGGCTGTGGGGGGCTTGTTGCAGTATCTCGGAGGGGCTCTGGTAACGCCCCCTGAAACCCTTCAGCTTAATTTACATACAGGCAAAAGTCTTTTTCAACAGGAGCCAGCCTGCGATGATCGATAATAAAGGTACGCTGGGGTTAGAGGTCATTTAACCACTACAAAGTATTGGTGGTTCTTTGTAGAGGTTAAATCAGGTGGTAGATTTCTTTTAAAAAGTGAATGGAGGACTGTGAGGATGGATCCTGTTTATATAACAGAAGTAATAAGGTGTAATGAGAACATTATCATCATATTAATCTATTTTCCATACATACTACTATGACCATGTTGTATAGTATTGGTCTCATTGTATCACATGTTATCAACTAAACCTAATTACCAACAAGGGGACACATAGATCATTAGATTTGGTTGATAATTAGATAAGTTGGCGTCTATGTCTATATAACTATGAGTCTCCTCCGTCACATCGCAAGATGTTCTTCATGTATCTCCAACAAGTGCGGCTCCATCTCTCATCACGTCCCGGCTTCCCAGCGTCCTCCATTGTATCCTGAATATATAAAAGACGTATAAGAATAACACAGAACAATAAAATGCTGTCATTTTACTGCTTAATCCTGCGTGTTGGATGTTTTCTGCTTTTTTTTTTTAAATAAAATTGCTGCACCTGAGACATTTGATGAATGATCGCTCTGACAAGTGGAGAACATTATTTTCACATTTCTTTATTTAGAGCACTTAGCTGTCAATCAAACTATGGAAAACGATACCCTAATATTTCAGCAAGGATTATACTTGTGCTAGATATGTAGGAAACATCAAGGGATTTCACCAAACCATTAGGTTTAACTACTAATAATGGAAAAATGTTTCCCCTTAAAGTGAACCTGTCAGCACCGAAATGCAGCCCAACCTGCAGGCTACACAGATTGTATACAGTGCCGGCAGTATGTTATAGAGCAGGAGGAGCTGACTAGATTAAACAATAGCCCAGATTGAGATTGAAATTTTCGCAACACAATTTTTTTTTTAAATGTGGCGGTTTTTCCGAATCCGTCGGGTTTTCGCTCGGCCGCGCCCCCGATTTCCGTCGCGCGCATGCCAGCGCCGATGCGCCACAATCCGATCGCATGCACAAAAATCCCGGGGCAATTCAGGTACAATCGGCACAAATCGGAAATATTTGGTTAACACGGCGGGAAAACGCGAATCAGGCCCTTAGTAAATGACCCCCTATGTGTGCAGAGTGCACCAGATTATTGAAGCCCATCGCATTGGGGCTCATTTACTTACCCAGTCCTGTCGCGATCCAGCGGTGCGTTCTCCGACGTGCACCCAATGTCCACCAGGTGTCGCTGCTGCGCCGAGGTCCGGCGCAGCATCCTATTCCTGGTGCATGTAAGTGTGTGTCAAGTGACACTTTTTTTTAAAATAGCGTGATTTTTCTCAATCCGTCGGATTTTTCGTCGCTTGCAAGCCGGCGCCGATGCGTCACAACCGATCATGTGCGCCAAAAACCTGGGGCAATTCGGCGCAAAATGGTAAAATTTGGAAAAAAACTATTCGGACCCTTAATAAATGTGCCCCATTATCTTCATCAATCTGGCACATGAACTGGATAGCACTTAAACTGAGTGCACCATTTTTTTTCTGGTGCACTCAGTTTAATAGGCATGCGCCACAATTATGTTGGAGGAAGTTTGTAAATGTATTTATGTGCACACCACGCCAAAATACTTATAGTCGAGGAATACTGGCACAGGAAAAATAGTAAATCTGGAGTTGAGCAGATTATACATAGGGGCTTATTTACTAAGGGCCACTGGGACATATTTAGAAGTTATTTAGAAGGGGATTATGTTGCACGCGATCGAATTTTCATGCGACAGAAATCGGGGGGTGGGCTGTTGGACGATCTGACTGATTCAGTCTGAGCACGGGATTTAAGATTAAAATTGTGTCACAACCAATGCACTTAGGTACGCCGGGAAGAAGATGGTGAACTCCGGCGTACTTGAGAGGGGAAGCGACACATGCAGGATATCGGGCGCACAATCTTAGTGAATCGCGGCACAGTGCATTCCGGTCGGACAATGCACATCTGGGAACGTGCCAGGGACGGGTAAATAAATGTGCCCCATAGTGTCCGTTCTGCAAGCATCATGTTATTCAGTAGAAGGAGCTGAACAGATTGTACACAATTCCCTTTTCTGCAGGCAGCATGTTATAGAGCAGGAGGAGCTGAGCAGATTGTACATGGTATCCTATCAGCAGGCAGCATGGTATAGAGCAGGAGGAGCTGAGCAGATTGTAAATACGATTCTATCTGCGAGCATCATGGTATAGTGCAGGAGGAGCTGAGCAGATTGTACATAGTATCCTATCAGCAGGCAGCATATTATAGAGCAGGAGGAGCTGAGCAGATTGTACATAGTATCCTATCAGCAGGCAGCATGTTATAGAGCAGGAGGAGCTGAGCAGTTTGTACATACTATCCTATCCGCAGGCAGCATGGTATAGAGCAGGAGGAGCTGAGCAGATTGTACATACTATCCTATCTGCAAGTATCATGGTATAGAGCAGGAGGAGCTGAGCAGATTGTACATACTATCCTATCTGCAGGCAGCATGTTATAGAGCAGGAGGAGCTGAACAGATTGTACATAGTCTCTTATCTGCAGAGAGCATGTTATGGAGCAGGAGGAGCTGAGGAGATTGTACATGTTTGTAAAAAAAGTATTTCTCCAATAAATGCATGTATGAATAATTAATTAATCAATTGTGACTTTGGGGGTATTGCATGTTACAAAGTAAATTATACAGAATTTGGATTTCTAGGTCTCAGTTCACATCTCAGTTATTTTGTAATTTTTTTTAAAATCAGTTACTGTGAGCCAAAACCAAGAGTCATGGAGCCCACAGTACAGATGCAAAACTTTGTATCATCATGAATATGCCAATTCTATGGGTGATTATTCTACTGTTATATATATAACAATCTAATGGCTTAAAGGGTTGGGATACATTGTTCCTCCCCCATGAAAGCTGTAAGGAGGAGTGAACATTGGCAGCAGCTGATGTTCAGGGTGTTTACCCCAATGATGTCACTGTCCTTATATAACAGTGACATCACAGGTGATGTCCTTATCAAACACTCAGAGGATGCAGTATTGTTGTGTCTGTCCCCAATAGACTCCAATGACTGAGCATTTATGTCACTCAGCAGTAGGGAGCAAGATGGAAAAATGTAGCTTTCTATTGTGTGTTCTGGATAGTATGTAACGCATACGGTGCAGACGGATACAAAAAAGATGCCTCCATCTACCAGTATATGTCTATGTATACTGAACGTGCAGCGTATACGCTGAGCAGTTCACACACCTCTTTTTTTGATATTTTTTAAAAATATTTCAGTCTATAAATCTAGCTAAACAATCTAACCCCTCCCACTTCCTCATCCACTTGAAGTAAATGATGTAAAAATGTTGCACATGTGAGTCCAGGAAGTGGAAAATGTCATTTTGAAGATAAAAATTCAGGAATGTTAACCCCCCCCCCCATCACTTCCCCCATCATACATGAGAATACTAAAAGGCAACCTGTCACCACATTTTCACAAATACAAGTAGTGACAGGTTCCCATAGAGCTAACTGAATTCTTTTACCTATAAATAGTTTCCTTCACATGCCCATAAAATCAACTTTATGTTATATTACCTCGCAATGGAGAAGGTGTGTCCCTCTTGGCCAGCCCCTCCCATCTACTCCTCCCCATGCCTTCTGCCTCCTCACTATTCAGCACTTCATGTCATGTGACCAGGGTGATGTCATCTAAGGTACTTTACCCTATGCATTTGAAAAATGTACAACATGTATGCATCTGATCACATGAAATCACAGCAGCTTTCATGTACTTCTACTCCTCCCCATCCTCCAAAGAGGCTGCTGTGATTTCATGTCATCAGATACATACATGGGGTACATTTTGTAACACATTTGTAACACAATGCACCATGTAAAAATGTTACACAATATTTCCTACAAGTAAACAGAGCTGTATATGTATGTAGTTTAATATTGGCAGAAGGTCCCTAAGTACTATTTCCATAAAGCAGCATGTCTTAGCAGTAGACCACTCAATCAGGATCTAGGAGGCAGGGCCGTGCCCCAGATTTGAAGAAACACAGAGTTGTCAGTTAAAATAAGGAGTCGTGGTTCACTGACAGTCTGGGAGAGGAGAAGAGTCATATCTTAAATAAAAGAATCAAGTATGCTAATTTGCATATCAGAAAAACGGATGTAATTAAGATTTAGTGCCTGACTGGCAGCTAATTTTAGGTGATATGGGGAGGACTTGTAACCCTTTACCAGCAGGCAATGTTAGTTTGATGGGTTAAATACTGGTGACAGGTCTGCTTTAAACTTTCAATATACTTTTTGTCACTAAAAAGGGCCAATATAATTTATGAATTATTATATAGGCAGGCCTGAGCTATTTCCTTGTTTCCCGAAAAAAGGCTTTTTCAGATTCTAAAGTTATCACCGGGAAAATTGGTGACCTGATTGCTCTACAATGCTGTAAGAGCCTGTCAAGGGCTGCCTTCAAAAGGTGTATCAGCAGTCACTAAGGGGTTAATACGTGTGTTCTAACAATGGGGCTAATGAACAGTACTGTGATAATACAATAACTAATTGAAAAATATCACAAGAGATTAAAATGGTGTAACTGTTAATCAGTCATTATTGTAAAGGAAGTTCAGCGCGGGATCTGATTACTCCTAAGCCGTTACCTCCGACGCGTTTCCCCCCCAGCGCCAGGAAAAAAGACAATTATATCATAAAAGATAACAAAAACCTGCTCCCAGCACAGTGTGGCGTATGACAGAGCGAGTGACAAGGGGCTGAGTACAGTAGTTAACTTGTTAGTTTGTTGTTGACATGATGAATTCTGATTTATGTTAAGAGCCGGCAAGCAATTTCAGAAGCGGCTGGTGATCAGCGCGCAAGAAAGGAAATGTAAATTGTCTCTTTCCTGACTTTGGGTTTTGAGTATCAATTAGAGAAACCCTGCAGTGTAAAGTCTGAAAAAAAAAAATCCTGACTATGGAAAACATGATGTTGTAACACAGAAACAACTGGCGAGAGATAAGAGAAGCAAGCAAGAGGCAAATAACAGCACAAATCAACTATAACAAGTGCGGTACAAGTGGACCCGACACCTACACACAACAACACCACCATCACGGAGCAGTGATTGGGGTTTACTACAAAGTTTGATGGGGTATGGGGAGGAGTAGAAATCTATGGAGGCTGCTGTGATTTCATGTGATCAGATACATACATGGGGTAGATTTTGTAAATGTAACAGGACCTTAGATGACATCACCTTGGTCACATGACAAGAGGCATGGGACATGGGGAGGTGTAGATGGGAGGGGCCACCCAAGCAGGACATGCCCTCTCTTATGCCAGGTAATATAAAATAAAGTTGATTTTTGGGGATGTAACAGAAACAATTTTTAGCTAAAATGAGGGTAGTCAGTTAGTTAATAGGGCTCTATGGTGGACCTGTCACTAGCTGTATTTGTGAAAAAGTGGTGACAGGTTCCCTTTAAGTGTCAATAACAGGAAGTGGAGAAAGTGCAATTTCTTTATATTTTTTGTTTCACTGCCTTTTAATAAACCTTTTCAGGGGTTGTTCCAACTTTAGAAGCTATCCCCTATCCACATGGTGACTGGTGAGGGTCTCCCTGCTTGGACTCCGGTTGAGCATGTACCCTGCTACTCCATTCTCTGACTAGGTGAGTGCAGGAGATGACTGAACACAGGACTAGGCTACCTGCAGCACTTCCTATTCTCCGAAAAGTCAGACCCTCACCAATCAGTTAGTTATCCCCTATCTTGTGGACAACACATGAAATATATATGACAAGTTCCCTTAGAGGGCATGTTCTATCAATGGGGGTCCCAGTGGTTGAGCCTCCACCTATCACCACATGTGGTTACAGATACCTGAATGGTAGGTAACATAAAATCCTGCACTATATTATAGATCCCATTATTAGGATTATTATGTGTGTTATTCTTAATGACAAGTTTCCATGTAGCATTTAATTTATAGGTTAACTGCTAAGAATTCCTCCTAATCCGCACAGAAACCTCTCTAATTGTTATGTTGTATCCTGCCAAACCTGTGATCTGCAAGCCCATAATGTACTAAAACCATACAGATGGCCACCACCCTGTAGACGCTTCCCATAACTATCACTGGTACCAATTATATCTATCTATATACAGTGAGTTGCAAAATAATTCATACCCCTTCAACTTGTTAAAGGACATCTAGCATCAAGATCAGGCATGATAAACCAGGGACAATTATTCATAGGGCCATATATCCATGGTCTCCTTCCTTTTAAAATGTAACTTTTAAAATGATGCTAATGAGTCAGAAGGGCTCCTGAGGGCCCCAATGTGCTGCAGCTTCACAGGCTATTACACTGCCTCATCCCTCTGCTCTCTCAGCACTTCCCTCCTGTCTGATATAATCAGCACACAGTGGGAGAAGGGAAGTGCTCCTTGCACACTGTAACAGCCTGTGAATCTGCATTCCTTCAGGCTTATTAGCATAATTTAAAAAGTTTATTTGAAAAGGAAGGATAACAAATATAATACAATTACCACAGTCACAGCGCCTGGATCTATGACTAGGTGTCATCATGATGGATTTTGGTGCTAGATTTCCTTTAAATGTTATAGCCACCAAAGTAAATGTATTTTATTGACAATTTATGTGATTAAGCAACATAAAGTGTAGAGAAAATGATATATGCTTTTAAAATTTTTGTTTTTATTTAACCCCTAATCACCAACACTTGTTTTCAGCTCAGTGACCAGACTTGATTTTTAGAATCTGCCCTGTGTCACTATAACTGGATATAACTCCAGAACACTTTAACATATCCGAGTGATTTTGAAATTGTTTTCTTGTGACACATTGTACTTCATGTTTGTTGTAAAATTTAATTGATACGTTCTGCGTTTCATTCTGAAAAAAAAGTTTGGCAGAATTCTGTCAAATGACTGTCTGTCTCGGGCACTCTCATTCCAGTGACTCTCTGTCTCTGGCACTCTAATTCCAGTGACTCTCTGTCTCAGGCACTCTCATTCACTCTCAATCCAGTGACTGTTAGTCTCGGGCACTCTCATTCCAGTGACTGTCAGTCTCGGCACTCTCATTCCTGTGACTGTCAGTCTCGGCACTCTCATTACAGTGACTGTCGGTCTCGGGCACTCTTATTCCAGTGACCGTCTCTGTCTCCGACTGTCAGAGATTTATCAGAAGTGTCTGAGAGCAGAACTGCTCAAGTTGCCCATGGCAACCAATCAGAGCTCAAGTTTCATTTCTGCACAGCTGTTCTCTGATTGGTTTCCATGGGCGACTGGAACAGTTTTACCTCAGACACTTCTGATCAATCTTCCACTATCTCTGTAGTCCTATCCATCTTAGCTCACACATAAGGTGTCTTATACTCATTGCCTATAGTAACAGCTCAGAGCTCATATAAATGACCTGTGGCAGAGCAGCAACCAATCACGACTCAGCTTCCAACTGCCACAGCAGCAGCAGACAATGGCTCCTGTGTATGGTGGTCAAAACCCATTCTATGACGTTCGCTGGGTCACAGAGAGCGGCTGTGCAAAATTAGGTGACAGTAAACGTGACGGTACAGATTCCTTTAGCGGACATATACATCCTGCTTTATATACAAATATATATATATATATATATATATACAGGCGGTCCCCTACTTGGACACCCGACTTACAGACAACCCATAGTTACAGACAAACCCCTCTGACCTCTGGTGAAGCTTTCTGAATGCTTTACTATAGTCCCAGACTGCAATAATCAGCTGTAAGGTGTCTGTAATGAAGATTTATTGATAATCCTTGGTCCCATTACAGCAAAAAATGTTTAAACTCTGATTGTCCCTGGGGCCAAAAAATTTTGTGTCTGGATTTACAATTATAAAATATACAGTTTCGACTTACATAGAAATTCAACTTAAGAACAACCTCCGGACCCTATCTTGTACGTAACCTGGGGACTGCCTGTATATATATATATAGTATTGTGTGGGCTAAGTAAAGAAAATACGTCCCAGCTCTTCTCCTAGGTTGTGGCTCTCTCACAGGTGGTGTGTGATAATGTCACCATTGGGTCCCCTAAAGTGTACAGAGCAGCGCAGACACACAGGTCTATTCTGTGCTGCTCTGAATACACAGATGCAATTCATATGTTTTGCATATTAAACGAAATCTACCACCAGGATGAAGGATTGTAAACCAAGCACATTTACATTCTGGTGTGTGCCTCCTCTACCAAAATCTGTTCTTCTTTTAGCTTCTAATGCTCTTGTTTTTACAAAAAAAGGTTTAAATATTATGCATATAAGCCTGAGGGGCTCCATTGACATCTATGGAACTGGTTGCCCACAGGCTCATTTGCATATTTTTTTTTTTTTAAATTCCCTAAAACTAGGGCTTAAAAAGATGAAAGAAGAGCAGATCCTGGCAAAGGGGGCACACACCTGCATGCCAATGTGCTTGGTTTACAATCCTTCATCCTGGTGGTAGATTTCCTTTAAGGACATACCTTACGGTACCTTTGGTGGGTGATCCTAAATCATCTACATTACAAGGATCTATCATCTGCTGCCTGGGTCACGATTTCCCCCCTGCCTCATTGCAGGTGCAGCCTGGGAAGGGTGTTATATGGGGTGTGGGTTACAGTACATAGAGTCAGCCACACTAATACTGCAGAGAGGCTCCATAGCAGTGAATAGGAGGGCTGCAGGGAACAAGGAGCACTGATCTCCTGTAGAGTGTCAGGATCAGGGCTAGTACAGACAATCCTAGTGATGGCAGACACTAGCCCTATATAACACAGGGATGACCCTTGCACTTTACAGGAAGTAGACCTTGTATAAGAGTGTGAGCTATCCCTGCAGGGGGCGGTATGGGGCGTGCTGGAGCACTGAGTGTGGGAAGTCTTGTATAAGAATCACTAGAGAGCAGGGGTTCTGCTGGAGGCGCTGCCCGGTACCATGCTGCAGTCTCTGGGCCTCTGCCTGGTTCTGAGCCTGGCCATACAGTGGATCCTGTGGGCTGTGGCGGCTCTGCTCCATACTGAGAAGTTCTATGACCTGGCAGGTAAGTTGTGCGATCGCATCAGACTGACTTCTCCACTACTGATCACCGCACCTGTTCACACTACAAAGCAGCCGTGTCACCTGCCTGTAGCGGAGAGAGCCTGCAGTCCTTGTCACCTGCCAGTACTTAGCCTAAACAATCATGGCCACAGAGGAGTGGGTCACGTGACAGACGCTCCGTGTAACCTAGCAACTAAGGGGCGGAGATTGCGAGTTACATAAAGTCCAGTGCGCATGTGCAGTGGTGTCTGTTTTCCTGTACTGTGCTTTAGGACTGAACTTTGCAACTTTTTAAAAAATTTTTATTTTTAACAATTCTATTTTCATGTGATCACATGTAAATTACTTAGTTGTAGAATTATGGTCATATATCCTTGTTGTTAACTATTGCCATGTAACAATATGGCTTTTGATAAACTTCCTAGACCGTGCAAGACCTATAACTTTTTTTTCCTGTTTTTTTTTTTTGGCGGGGGAGGGATTGTTAGCTGTATGGGGACCTCATAAATACTATGCTGTCTGTGTAAGGCCTCTTCCACACTAGCGTTGCGTTTCACGTCAGGGTGCAATGCGTGAAAAACTGACGTTTTTGGCTGCGTTTTTGTTCCATTTTTCCTTGGAGTAATTAGCGTTTTTGCGTTTTTCACGCGCGTGTTGTTAGCGTTTTTTTGCGTTTTCGGCACGTTTTTTCACGCGCGATTCAATGGGAGACTCGAGCATTTTTCAAAGGGACCATGGTTTGGGATTAAAATGTGTTATTTAATTGAAAAATAATGTCTTCTGATAAGTTGCAAACATCTGCGATCTATTTTTCACTGTTCCGCGCGTATATTATCTCCCGACAATTTAGCAGATGTGAAGAACAGTGAAGAATAGAATAAAAACAGTGAACACAGTGACCACAGGATCATTTAAGATAAAAACACAGTGCAGAACACAGTGCAGAATAGATTACAGATGTTTGGCACATCTGCTTACTTGTCGGGAGATACGCGCGGAACGGCGCGAACAAAATAGCATGTGAAGAACACTACATATGTGTGAAGAACACATTGCAGATGTATTTAAACATCTGCAATGTGTTCTTCACACACATATATATATTGCACTTGCAATGATTGCGAGTGCAATGCGTTCTTGATGCATCTCCATAGACTTGAATGGGGCGTGAAAAACGCGCGTGACACGCAAAAGTAGAGCATGCTGCGATTTTGACGCGCGTGAAAACGAACGCTAATGAAGAAAGACCCATTGAATACAATGGGACAGAGTGCAATGCAAGTTCTGCGCGTCAAATGCACGCGCAGAACTCGCGCGTGAAAAACGCCAGTGTGGAAGGGGCTTAACACTATCGCCACTCCCTGATCACCATTGTGGGGGGGCCCAGGCCTTGTGAATCCTGAGGGTCCCATGGATCAGAAACTTTTCCTTGTGTTCTGTGCACAGAGAATACAAGGTGTTAATGAGAAAACGCCTTTCTGAGCTGAAAAAACAGTAACATTTTACTACACACTGCCCCTGCTGACATTGGTTATAATACAAGGGTCAGAACAAGATTAGGGAATAGACGATGTCAAAGGTCACTTGTAACTTGTAACCTTGTTAGTGTGATTGATGGCAATACCCGCCTGAGGATACCGCACAGCCCACTCAGTGATGTCACTATTATATAAAGTGGTAGCCTGCTCTATAATAATCCATTATAGTTTGCAGGGCTGGGTTTACACAAAGTGGGGCCCCAAAAGAGACCATTTTATGACGAGTCACAGTCAGTAAGAGGCTCCTTTAGCCCTACACAATAATAACACTTTGTAGTTACACACAGTAGTATTGTAATATATGGTATCTGTATTATGGGACTGTAGGAGAATGTTATAGGAGATAGACAGGTGATAGGAAGATTAATGATAGATTGAAGATAAATATGAAAGATGATATAGATTTCTAGATGCATAAATAAAAAATAGATTACAGGCAGTCCCCGGGTTACATACAAGATTCTGCAGGTTTGTTCTTAAGTCGAATTTGTATGTACTGTAAGTCAGAACTGTATACTTTATAATTATAACTCCAGGCAAAAATCTTTTTGTTCTCTGTGACTATTGGGTTTTAAAAATGTTGGGTTGTCATAAGAACCAGGATTAACAATAAATCTTAATTACAGACACCTGTGATAACTGTTATAGCTGTTTTTTGTAGCCTGGGACTAAAGTACAGTAAATTACCAAAATCCTGAGGTACGTTTTTAACTAGGAGTCGTCTTTAAGTCGGGTGTGCTTAAGTAGGGGACCACCTGTATATATAAATGGTATATAGATGTTAGAAGATAGAATATCGATTGATTGATGGATAGCTAATAGATAGATAGATAAATGGTTAGATAGACAGATATATAGATAGGAAATAGATAAAGTATAGGAGATAGATAACTAGACAGATAGATGATAGATATATAGACTGGAGATAGATGATAAGTATCTTCACCCGGGCATTCTACCAAGGGATATTAAAGGAAGAATACAGCCTCTGCCCACAAAGTCCACATGCAGGGGGTACCTTTAGGACAGGGTCCCTTGGCAAATGCCCAGTTTGCCGCCCCCTAACGCCGACCCTGATGATTTATATACAAAGTATTTGTCCCTATCCGCAGTGACTGCTCCCTACCTCATATACTGTTCATGTAGTATAGAATCAGTTTATATTTATGTATAAGAATTTCAGTACAGACAGATGTACAGACCTCTGGCTACACTACAGCAGTGACAGGGAGACCATTTGCAGGTCTTCAGGGATTGAGATATATTACAGGTATCTCTAGTATACAGAGCAGAACTCAACTCTGCTTGTAATTATCTTCTGACTTTGTCAAATCATTAGGATATGTCAGAGGATAATATCAGCGGGATCTGTCATTGATTCCCAGACAATGCAGATTGTCAGTAATGTCACAGTCATATCGTCCGCCTCATTGACTAGAATGTCATAGAAGTCTGAACAAATGTCATGAGAAGAAGCAGGGTCATATAGGATTTGCTAATGCCAAAGTCTGCTCCTGGTATGAGTGTGTCTAGTGTGTATTCACACAAGGAAAATTTCTTGCAGATTTTTTTGTAATGGAAAATCTGCTCTATTCATCTGAAATGGGGTGTTGTGGTGTATGGATTCGTACTACAACTGTACAGAGAATGGGATAATCACATAAATTACTGCAAATCTGCTGTGTGCAAATTCACAAATATTAAAGGGAACCTGTCACCAGGGACCTCATTTTCATTAAAGACAGGTTGAAGAAGCCCATTACACCTGCAGTGCAAATCTGCCATTCTGCTTTCTCTATGCATTTGCATTATAATATAATTGTGTGTTATAACTTACCTTGCACCCTGACAAAATCATATTTTCAGTCACAGGGGTTGGGCTTAGGTTTGGATGCATTTCAAACAACAACATCTGACTTGTCTGTGCTGCAGAATGCTCAGCTCTTAGTGCTCCTGTACAGCTCCTCCCTTCTCCTCCTTCACAGAACTCACAGCCTGGTGAGCTGATATTAGTGGGAGAGGGAGGAGCTGTACAGGAGCACAAAGGTGGGGGCCCAACTCCTGGGACTACACAGAGGATTCTGTCAGGGTGCAGGGTAAGTTATAACACACAATTATATTGTAAGGCAGATGCTTATAAAGGCAGAAAGGCATGCGAGCAATGCATGTGTAATGGGCTTCTGCAACCTGTCTTTAGTGAAAACCTGTTGACAGGTTCCCTTTAAGAAAGAAATGTTTTCATTTTATGGCCTGATGCACACACAGATATGCTACTATCAGAAAAGGACGTCCTACTCTTGGAGCATACTCTATCTTTTTTTCCCGGCTGCGGTGCACTGATACACATTGCGCTCACCTCACCGCGCCGTGTAAAATACACTTCTATGGCAGCCATATGGTAGCTGCCATTTGTACGGCCGCCATATACATAAGGCCTATGTGTTGTAAATGAATGTATAATTAAAATCCTTCTGAGCATTGATGGAAAGGGATCTGGCAGGATGTACTATTTCACGTGAGGAAAGGAATTTTTGCCGTGTAAAGTTCAGAGCATGTTGTATTCCGCTTCATATTTGTGGGTCATTCAGCAGACCCTGTCCATCTGCCCACCCCAGTGGTTCAAAAGGTTATTTTGTCATTCTGAATTGTGTCCATTAGGAATATTCTTATGTCTGGCCATTATACAACCTGTATATCTTATTGTTTTATTACCAGTTTCCCCTCCGCAGCCTCTATCTGCCAATCTTGGACTAATAGCTGCTGGGTGGAGATTAGGTGCTTAAAGTTACCCAAATTCTGTACACAATCAAGAAGTTATCATGCACTTTTAACTAATTTTATGCATAACGAGAGACGGCAGCAGCGTGGAGACCATTATAAAGTAGCGCTGAACAGTATAGGTGTTAATTGATGAGGTACAACACTCACTGGACCCTGCAGCCTGCTACTGCTCTTGAAATTCTCTATATTACTAAGTTTCTCGTATGGCCATTCTGAAATTTCTAACTTTAGATTTACAAAAAATGTTGATATCTCATGGGTCTGTTCACATTTACCACCCTCCCCTCTGCCCCTATAAAGGTATTGGCTGTCTGCAGGATGGATGATAGAGCACAAGGTGACCGTTTTTCAGACCCACATGCCCAGTGCAATTCCGAGCTGCAATACTATATACAACCTTTAGACAGGGATGGTGCTGTCAACCTTATCGAATGTGTGAATGGGCTCTTACATTTCCATTTTTGTATATCAAATGTAACTATGAAACTATATTAGGTTATGGTGATTGGTTGGAGCTTAATTGTTGGACCCCTTTGTAAATAGGTAGTGGTACATTTATACTTCTGTCACACCTGAGCCTGCAATGGACGGGAACAAATTATCTGCGTCAGAAAGTCCAGACGGGTCTGATCACAGTATGGGGAGTACGGTAAGTCCGTGTGTAACATTTCACCACCTATAGGTGGCGCTATTTTTATAGTGGGAGGTAAATGTTGTGTAAATGAATATTATTGATTTGCTGTGTTTCTTCCTTAGTCTTGGTACATTTCTGTTCCTACGCATTCTCCGAGATGGCCATGACAGGAGATTCGATAAAGTGCGAGATAATCCGGGGACGTTTTTTGTGTACTGGACAGTGCAAGGTGAGTCGGTATCAATGTGCACGTATGACTGGAGTATTGGTTCATAGATGTATATTATGGCAATAGATTGGAGCATAGGGGGCTGGAGTGAATGAACCTTTATGCGCATGATACAATTCCTTTGGGCCTGCATCGTCATATGGATGGGTGTATGTAGGCTTTTTGTTGATCCGCTCCTCTCAGGGCTCATTCACATGACTGTAATGGGGACTGACTTCCGGCCCCACCACTTGCGGTTGGTTATCGGTCCCCATTGATTTCCAATGGTGCCCGGTCATGGTGCGGTGAACACGTGTTGTCTCACTGCTCCGTCACTGTGCATGGAGAAATAAAGGACATGTTCCATATTTCGCTGTGTTACGGCGCCAAATCCCAGAAATTGAAAAAAATAAATACATTTAGTCACCCAACATCTATCATTTAGACGACGTATTGACCTAGCTTTTTAGAGGTTTTCTCATATTTACGGGATAAGATTGGAGGAGGGGCGTAGGGGTGGATTGAGAGTGACATAGGCCTGGGGCTGTATGAAAATTGTCACCTTCCCCTCCTCCCATTATATTTTTTATGGTTTGACATTTACCTCCCTCATATATACAAGTATCAGGATCTGACACTCATTTATGAGAATTTCAGGACTGGAGGTCTGTCTGTTTGTTCCCAGTAAAAGGTACTGGGTGGTTTGGGTGACCGGGTTGGCCTAGATGCACCAGGGGCCCTAGGCTGCTTCCCCCAGACCACCAATATTGTAAACCACTGCTGGAGAGGAGGGCAGTTGACTGGGACTGTAAATTCCCTGTGTGAATGGAGTAGTAGTGCCAGGGGCGTAACGCCCCCTGGAAGAGAATGAGTATGCCATTGGGTAGAGCAGGTGATGATTGGGCTGGTGATCGCCGGTGGGTGGGGCGGGTGGTGCTGTGGCTGGCGATAGCTGGTGGAGTTATCAAAAAAAAAAAAAATTTTGTCTGAAGTTACATTTACAAAACATATTGGTTCCAAATTACGTACAAATTCAACTTTAAGGGGTTGTCCACTCTTTTACATAAGCCCATGTGTCTTTCCTGCCTCGTAGATAATCCCTACAAGGCAGCGATTCAGCGATCCTGCAACTTAATTTTGTACTGTGTGCAGACCCTCCTTGCGTCTCTCTTTACATCTCTGAATAGCATGCACTGCAGCTATGACAATGAGTAATGACTCCTGCTCACTCCCATTTACTTCTCCCTGTCTCTGTCAGTGTGGAGGATGATGAGACGGAGGATGATGTGACATGGAGGACCTGGAGCAGTGAGAGAGTCTGCAGCTGTGTGTGTATGATGGCAGCATGTTGAGAACCGGGAAAGGCTGCAGCCTTCAAAGGAGGCAAAGACTCCTTTATAAAAAAAAGTTGAGACTTACTGAAAAGTGGTCAACCCCTTTAAAAAGAAACCTACAGAACGTATATTTTACGTAAACCAGTGACTGCCTGTACAGTATTAGGAAATTATCCGGTGATGGACATATCTGTTTATTCCTCCCCAGGCATTTGGATATTTGTCACATTACTTCCATCTTTAATGCTAAACCTTGAAAAAAGGAACAAGCCTCTGGGGCTGGCGGACTACCTGGGATGGACATTGTGGACCATTGGCTTCCTTACACAAGCAATTGCAGATCAGCAGAAGTGGAGTTTTAAAGCTGATCCTGACAATGCTGTGAGTGATGTAGTGTATAAATATTCACATGAACACACAATGTAATATGGTAGCCACTATTCATAGTATATTTATCCGTATATTCTTCTCTTCTTGGATAAAGTTTAACTTATGGCAGATGTCCAGCATTATGTGCCCATTTTTTTTTATGCATTAAGGCCCCTTCCATACTTGCGTTGCAGATCACGCCAGAGTCTGATCAGGGTGCGATCAGGGAGCGATCAGGGTTTGGTCAATGAAAAACTGACATTTTTCATCAGAGTTCAGTCAGTTTTCAGTCAGTCTGTTCAGTGTCTCAGATTTTTCCACACGTTTTTTGGTGTTTTCAATGCATTTTTCACGCACAGACAGCGTTAAAAAAAGACTGATGACTGTGGTAACTTTGTGGTGTATTTTTGGCAAATGATCAGTGAAAAACGTATTTTTTTTTTTCATTTTTGATACGTCTCCATAAACTTGTATGGTGCGTTTTTCACTCACGTGAATTGCAAAAATAGAGCATGTTGAGATCTTAACGCGCATTTAAAAAAAATGTGCCTGTGTGCATAAAAACAAATACAAGTGTGAAAACGCCCATTGAATACAATAGGTCATAGTGCAATGCAATTTCTGCTCATCAAAAGTACACGCAGAACACCTGCGTAAAAAACGCAAGTATGAAAGGGGCTTAAGTGTAACGGTTTTAAAGAAAGCGCACGTTTGCAGAGAAAATTAATATAAAATGAATGTGCAAATATGTAAATGAGCCAGAGTCTCTAAGGGTCTTAATTTATTCCGCCCCCATCTGTGATGCTACCTCCCAGTGACATTAGAGTTGGGGAGCGTGCTCTCTCCTAGGAGGTATAATGACAGATGGGGGTGGAATAAATAAAAACACTGCTCATTGACATATTTTTCATATACCATGTATACTCGAGTATAAGCCTAGTTTTTCAGCACAAAAAAATGTGCTGAAACCCCAAACTCGGCTTATACTCGAGTAAAAAAATATAGGTTTTACCAGGTTTTTGTGGTAAAATTAGGGGCCTCGGCTTATACTTGGGTGGGCTTATACTCGAGTATATACGTTAAGTTTTTTTCTCTGCAAATGTGCCCTGTCTTTATACACTAAAAACTGTTCCACTTGGAGAATAAAGAATCGGGCAGGTGATGCCGGACATCAGTCAGACTGATGGTAGATGTCCTTTAACAGTACAATGATTTATGGAGCCATAGATGTGTGATTAGGAAGGATTAAAGAAAAGATCTATGAATTATATATACAGCTTCTATACAATAGCTGTTATGGGCCCAAGCCAGGGAAATCTTTGCTTACCAAACAGGTAGAAATTAGTGATGAGCGAGTATACTCGTCCGAGCTTGATGCTCGGTCGAGTATTAGCATACTCGGACCGGCTCGTTGCTCGGACGAGTATTTGCCCTGCTCGATAACGAGCATTTAATTAAAAAAAAAAGAAGTGAAGAACATTAAAAAAAAATACAATTAAAACATTTAATTTAATCGTTTAATTGAAGAAAACAGTGAAAGAACACAGTGCAGAATAGATTGCAGATGTTTGGCAACATCTGCAAGTTGTTCTTCACACATATTGTTCTTCAAATACTATTGCGGAGAACACCGTTCTGCACGGGTGTCTCCGGAACAGATCGCAGATGTTCCCGAACATCTGCAATCTGTTCTGCACTGTGCTCGTTCAGTTTGTAATTTTACTGAAAAATGCTCGGGTCTCCCATTGATTTCAATGGGGCTCGTTACTCGAAACGAGCACTCGAGCATCGAGAAATGTTCGGCTCGAGTAACAAGCACCCAAGCATTTTAGTGCTCGCTCATCTCTAGTAGAAATGATACATACGGTAATGCAAACTTTAAAGGGAGATTACAGCTGTCATTGACTTATCCATAGGATATACAGTATTATCAATATCAGATCATTGGGGGTCAGACTCTCAGCACTAAAAGATGATTCTGTTCTCCATATAGAGCCCGATTCAGGTAACTACTTCTCTTTTGATGTTTATGGTGGATGAATCCAGCTGATTCTACAATAATTGTAATAATGAATTTTCATCAAACCATTAAGGGGTTGGCCATATTTACCAAAGTTTGCCCCTTATAGGGTCATGTAATTACTTTTGGGACTTGGGGTTACGTCCTGTGTTCTGCAGCCGTTGACCACAACTATAATACTGTCCCATATATGGTTATATGTCTTATACAAGAAATTGGGCCCTGTGTGAAAATATTTGTACCTATGCCGTATCTGTGCCTAAACTTCCATGACTTTCTGTTTTGTGTACAGGGTAAATTTATCCAGAGCGGTCTGTGGGCGTATAGCCGCCATCCCAACTACCTGGGGGAGATCCTGCAGTGGAGTGGGCTGTTCCTTTCCGCCTCCTCAGTGTTAGGGGGTTACCAGTACGTCAGCGTCATATCCCCTGTATTTGTGTGGTTCCTGCTCAATTACGTCAGTGGTATTCCCATACTCGAGAGACAGGCAATGAAAAGATGGGGAGAGGACCCAACGTATAAGAGCTACATCCAGCTAACACCAGTCCTCTGGCCACTGAAGTTCTAACATCGGCCTCCAAAGAAAATCAAGATGTTCTCCAGTTTTATACACGATAAATAACTATATATTCAGAAATATGGTAACGTCTCACAGCCGGTACTGAATAATTGTTCTGCTACATGTCTTTTTTTTACAAGTTTTTTTTTAAATTGAAATAAAGTCATTAGAAAACCCGAAGTTTTAAACTCATTGGGGGGGATTTTACTAGTTCTGGAGCAAGCACGACTGTCGGCATCGGAGATCAGTCTCCAGAAAGCACAGCCCAATGTTTTAAAGTGGCGCACGGCTGTAAGTAAATAATGGGTAGATGGTAATAATCAGTCGTGTGCCATAAAAATGCCGACATCAATGAGATGTGCGCCAAAATCTTACATGGACTGCGCCATAATTTTGCACTCTGACCATTTTTTTCCTGGTCTATTGTGCGCCAAAAATTGCGCCTAAAAATGCTGGCAAAATACACATAAATGTGACGGATAATGTGGAAAGGTTAGGCCACGCCCACTTGCAGCAAAAAAAAGAAGAGGAAATAGGATAGTCGAAAACATCTGTTCTTTCTGGCGCAAACTCATTATAAATGATCCGCAACACTTCTGCGCCCAAAAAGAAACGAAAGATCCCGGCAGATACAATAATACATGTCCCCCATTGAGTCATTGCAGTTTTGGACTGGACAAATGCAGTATAACAGGAATTGAAGAAGATTTAGTTTCAAGCTCAAGGCAACTGAGGTCCAACAAATTAAGGTGTGGAATATACTGGGCCGATCCTAGAACTGAATTCAACATATCTGCTTAGTTCAATGATTTTAGGTTTGGTCCGGTGAATCCGTCTAGCACATGGAGGGGCTTGTGGGACCAAACTCACTTGTGGGTAAAGGACCTTTAGGCCTGGGGAATCCCACTGTAAAATAGTCATTTCTCCTTACCCATACCTGCTATAGATTGGGTCATGCAAATCTTTTGGTATGTGGAAATTAATTCGAGGGCAATCAGAGTGAATACATATATGTCCTTTTATTGGATGTTCTCCTTAATGAAGTCCTGCATAATAGAAATAAGATATACACTGCCTTATGGAGCTCGGGGAGGAAAGGGGGTGTCTGCTAAACCTGCGCTCCATCCATTTAGATGAGAGGATCCTCCTTTAAGCGTTTCCTTAAGTTCCATAAAAATTCCATAGAGGTTGATGTATAGGTAATTAAGGATTTCTTGCCCTATGTCAGGCAGGGCACAGTAACTAAACTTCTGCTCCAGCCAGACTCAAGATTCCATTAAGAGAAGATTAAACAGACTCCTGCTCCAGCTAGTTATCTCACAGCCAGAGACAAGACTGCAAGAAGAGATGAGGAGAGACTCCTGCTCCCTCCTGTTATCGTTCAGCCAGAGATGACTGTAGTCAGGGGAGAGTATAGCGACTCATGCTCCAGCCAGTTATCTTACAGCCTGAGATGACTGTAGTCAGGGCAGAGTAGAGCGATTCATGCTCCAGCCAGTTATCTTACAATAAGACACAAGACTGCAGGAAGAGCCAAGGAGACTCCTGCTCCATCCAGTTATCGTTCAGCCAGAGGAGAGTATAGCTACTCATGCTCCAGCCAGTTATCTTACAATAAGACACAAGACTGCAGGAAGAGCCGAGGAGACTTCTGCTCCATCCAGTTATCCTACAACCAGACAGACATTACAGTAGACAGGACAGAGTATAGCGACTCCTGCTCCATCCAATTATCTTACAGCCAGACACAAGACTGCAGGAAGAGCCGAGGAGACTTCTGCTCCATCCAGTTATCCTACAACCAGACAGACATTACAGTAGACAGGGTAGCGTATTGCTCCAGCCAATCACAATACAGTAAGGAGTATGGGAAGGGACACATTGCTCCAGAGATACAAGGTTATTTATTTTTATGGGTAAATAGAGGTAGTGCTGGAATATTTTTTTAGCATAGTTTCTGTTTTATGCTATGATCACATCAAAGTATGACTTATCTAAGAATATAAATGTAAACGCCATTTGACTATTGCCAGCGGCCGGGTGACAATCCCTACGGACCCTGTTGTAGTTGTCATCTTTGGAAACCCATCAGAAAGCTGAATAAAATATTAAGTATCTGGAGAATTACTTTAGTTTCCAGGTCGTGCCTTGATTTCGAGAAAGCGCTCTTTTGGAAAGAGAAGGCCGGCGTTGGATTTGGCCGCGCTCTGGAACACTCCTGTACTAAATATTTAAATTCATCTAAATGGACAGATCAAGCCTGTTGGCATCTCTCATGATGCGCATGTGGTAAATGATTTACATCAATTGTACTAAGGGATAAAGAGGAGGAGAAGATGGGATAATGAAAACTTAAATGACTGCATCTGTTTGCGAGGGGGTTTGGAAAAAGTTTGCCGCTAATGGTGCTGAGCACATGCCAAATTGATGGGGTTTTGGCTCCAATCTCTATTATACAGGCCAGAGGTTAGACTTCAATCTGTGATTATCCGCACAAAGAAAATGGTGACACTCAGCGATCAGCACATCTGTTCCACAAGGATCTCCTCCATTTGTAAAGATTGCAGCCCTGTAGCAAGTTTATCAGTCTGCCGAATAATTAATGCGATATTTATGCAGCTCCCATTACCAGTGTGAAACTACAGATAGGTGGAACGCGTAGTCTCTCCGGCTGTTGTGCGTCTCAGAATAGGATTTTACTTTCTTTGAAGATAATGGGGATCATTTACATCTATTTTTCTTACGTTTTTTAGCAACTTTTTTTTTGGCGCATTGCAATTCTTGCGCCTTTTTGAAATGTGCACTGAAGTCCACCAGACATTTATCGTCACTAAGTATGGTTTCCTCTGGAGTTAGAGAAATGTGTTTTAAAGGACATCTACCACCAGGATTTACATGTTGTGCATGTATGCAAATGAGCCTGAGGGGCTCCAGGCTCCATTAACACCTATGAAGCCTGGAGCCCCTCAGGCTCATTTGCATACAACCCTTTATCCTGATGGTAGATGCCCTTTAAGGAAAACTTAGAAAATGAAAAAAAGTGATTTGTGTGAGATTTGAGACACTTGTTACAAGTGTCACAAAAAGATATCTGGAAAAAAAAAACAAATTTAACACAAGGAAAAAGGGAGATTAAATAAATGTAATAAAATTACCAAAGTAGCAGACGGAGGGAAAAAAAAAAAGAAAAAGTATAAAATGGTAAAAACAAGGCAACACAAACAGATGATAAATGACCCCCAATAAAACGCTTCTATTGGAGAATAGTGGTACATATACTCCTCAGGGCAGATTTGCATTGTCATGTTTGGTGCACATCCATTGTTGTCTCCGTGCTGCTTCCGTTTTGTCTCTGCAGCGGCACATAAAAACAAAACAAACTGAGGGTACAGTCACACGTTGCTTTTTGGTTGCATTTTCAAGAGCATTACAACTGCTGAGGAGAGGCGATTTGCCTATTTACATTATCATTTACAAAACGCAAAGTAAACAGTAATGAGATGTTAACACATGCTTTAACAATATGTTAACGTGTGTTTTGTTAACACGTGTTAAAACACATGCATTTACATCACGTTTACCAGGCATTTTGTAAACACAAATGTTAACAATGGAATTGGGCAAATCACCTCTCTTCAGCTGTTGTAAAGTGTTTCAAAACGCAATGAAAATGCAACTTGTGACCGCACCGTGAAGGTTTACCATTGATAAGTAAACAACACCTAGTTTCCCAAGCTCATCAGTGGGGAAAAAAAATAGTGGCCAGTATGAATTTTCTTTTGAAGACCCATAGAATTTCATTGCCTTTCATGATCCACAAATCAGTTTGGTTCAAATATATTTCCACGGATGGATCAATGAAAAAAAACCTACATTGCAGCGTCGCCTCTGCTAGATATGGGGGGAACAAGAACTCAGTGTTTAGTCCCCAGCAGAGCGATCAGTGTGTGGCACAGCACCCATCATGTCCTTGATCACAGACTAATGTGAATCCAGCCTCATTGAATTGTTAATACACAGGCAGAGGGGGAGGAGATTATCTGAATCGCATAGGTGTTTACACCGAAATTCTAACTATTCAAACTCTACATATGAACGCAGCCATTATATCTCCAACAGGACTGCAGAGTTGTACAAATCATGTCATACATTTCAGTTGAACCGCATTAACTGTCCCTCGCACATTCATACGTTGTGCTTGATTTGTATTTTAAAAACACATTTCAAGTGCATCAGAGAGGAGCCTGCACATAAGAAGGAGGGGAGGGGGGGGTGTGTGTCTTAAATGAATGACAGCCCGATCAGGAGCATGAAGAGTCCTCAGCCAAGACCACTGTGGAGTAGATGTCTAAGAATCTGCATTATATAAAGTCTATGAAATATCGGCACAGTGTGAGCAGAACCAGTCAGAGGGGAATCTTCAAGGGTAAATACATTCACATAAAACATTACAAAGGGAAGTGCATTAAAATAGTATAAATAAACCTCCCCTCCAAAGCCAAGTATATTAAAGCACTCTTAAGTAACATTTCTTTTTATTGAATTGGGAAGATTTTCAAGAAAAGTGAAATAATAGTGTAGCGAGCTAAAGTAATTCTTCTGCCTGAAAGCCAAGACTTCAAAAGTACTGCAGCGGTGCTGCGCCTTACAGGGCGATCCATTCATGTCCAGGGCTGCGGCACCAAGCCCAAACACTTAGATACCTACATGACTAAGTTATCCCTTGTGGGCCAACACTGGTCTCATCAGCAGGGTCCAAATATATCTGAGCAGAGTATGGTTGGCAGACTCGTCTGGCAGCACTCATCTCCCGGGTGAGGCTTATAGGACATGTAAAATAAACAATTCTACTTTCTGTATAAATTGCTAGTGGTTATAGATATGTTCTTTCATTCATAGTTGCGTTAGCAGATAAATCTTTCCATGAAAGGATTTTCATCCACCGGAAGTAACTTTCTGTAGCTGGACAATTCCTTTAAACCCAGTGCAGTGACATATCTAACCCTGGCAAGGCTATTTGTGCAATATGTTATCAGTTCACGTTCCAGGTTTTTGATTTTTTAGATGGTCTCTTCCTCCTTATCTATTAGCAGCAATGCATAATATTCCAGCTACATCACATTCAGGTGCACAACTACAGCTGCAATGCAGTGTACTGCTGCTGCCGCCAAGTAACCTATGAAGAGGCTGCGCTGCTGGCCAGGCATCAAAGGCCACTCCAAACAGCAGGGTGGTAAGTTAGACCCAACAGGCCATCAATATTGTGAAAGCAGAAAAGCACTTTAAAATGTTTGTACCAAAATGCAATGGTTATTCCCAATCACAGGTGGAGATTCAACTGCTGGGTCCAGCAATGTTCACAAGAACAGGGTCACTTCTCAACCGATGGCTCAACTGCAGTTACACCATGCACTCCAGAGTGGTGAAGATGGGCAACTCCTGGCACTTCCATAGACAGCGGGTAGTATGACAGGACGCATAATGGAACATTAGAGCATCTGTCTACTTCCCCTCCCAATCTTACCCCAACCCCTTGAGTGACCCCCTCACCATTTTCTAGCTGACCTGACTGCTCAACTCCTTTTCACCCCCCTCCATTATTAAATGGAACACTGCAGTCACAGCCAATCCACTGAACAATACCTTGTGCAGGGGCTCGAGGGAGGAGCCCGGCTATGGATACAGAGAGTCATGCTCCGCCCTTCAGGTCCTGCAGTGTGCATTATTCAATGAATTAGCTTTGACTGCAGACTTCAGTTCTTGCGATAGGTGGGGTTCCCAGTGGTCAGACCCCCACCAGATTATTTTATCATGTAGATCAGTAGCGGGGAACCACATGTGCCATAGGTGGCACTCAGCTTGGGTTCCCAGAGGAGGCTCTGTCACCCTAGCACAGAGTTCACCAGACAGGACTTTGGGCCCCTTCCTGTAGTCCGAAGAAGCCCAGGACATGCTGTGCTAAGTGACAAATCCCTGACTGCCTGGAGGAGCATGGTGGTGTATAGAGCTGGATTACCATTGGAGCTTTTGCTCCAGGCCCTGCCATTTCCCCCCATTTAGGAAAACCCAATGATACAGATTTCTCCACTTCCTTTCTATTGGTGTCCTCAAGAGGCTGATCTAATTAAAAGCCGTGACAGAACAGGGAGTAATAAGTCGCTAGTTAAAATTTCCATGTACGCACCATGTGATAAATAAGCAGGTTTTGGTTGTAGTTTGGGCACTTGGCTTTTTAGGGGTTGTACCTTCTATATTAGTGATGGTGAACCTTTTAGAGACCAAGGGACACATTACCACAGACAAGGTGACGCAGCATGTTGGTTGTTGCAATGTATGTAACCCCCAACCCAAGAACTATTACACGTTTCCTAGATGTAGATTAGGGTAGGAGGAATGAAAACAGGAGACAAAGTTTGGGTTAAAGATAATTTACCATTGCTGTATTTACAGAAATTCTGGTGCTGTATAAAATACACATACAGGATCACCTGGACTTACAATTTCTAGCATGACCATAAAAAGTCTTCCTTTTAGTAAGATAAGTTTGCCAATAAACGAAATGTATTTTAGGCTGAAATAAAAATTTAAGAAATGCACACGATATAATAGGCAAAATAAAATGATGTGAATACATAAAAGGTCTGGGCATTACCATTGGCACCCAGCATAAAAACTACTGTCACTATAGTCTCCAGCAAAAGGGAGAGCAGCTTCACGTCGCACTATACACGCTATATCACAAGTCAGGTTACACATGAAGTCACATTAAATATTCTATTGTGAAAACTCTGCGTTCAGTATGTAGCAATAAAAGCAGACGTTAGTTGTGCAGTATAATCTCTTCCATCTTACAGTATTGGAGGGATCTTGCATGATTGCTATAAAAACCCATAAACAAAGAGCATAATAATAAAAAAAAATTTAAATGTGCAATTTTATTTCAGGAGCGGAGAGGCAAAGAAGTTCCCCTGTCGTGAGATGCTGCTGACAGATTTACTCTTACTCCCGAACCTAAAAAATAAAAAGGGAAAGTCACAAATGTGTTTGAAATCTCTCTAGAATTTGTCTTCATGTCAAGAAACACAAGTGTCATAGAGTGCAGCGAATACTCACTTTGGTGTGTTTTTGCCAATAGTGGAGCGCATTTTCTGGGACAGGGAACTTGTGGAAGGAGTTTTGGTGATTTGTTGCTCTGGAGTTGTTAGTGGTCCCAACATACTTACTGCAGGGAGAAGCAAAGGTTATTGAACGGAGACAGAGAAGTTTAAATGATTTAATTAAGGCTGCTTCACAACGCAATTTGGGAATGCAGCCTCCGCACAAGACTTTAGCGTCACAGGCCGTCTCAGCCTCTGCTAAATGTAAAGTTTAGTGAAAAGCCACAACAGGGGTAGGAATTGGGCCTAGGCTTCGTTCACAACACTATATAAACACCACTCCCATTATTTATAGCAGCATAAAAATAAGGCAGCAAACAGTGTAATTTTTGCTGTTATAATAAAATAGAAACATGGTGGAAGAAAGCCTTCCATACATGTAATACTAGAATAAGAGAGGAGCATAATGGAAATAGCGGAAGTGTACACCAAGCTTAAAGGAAACCCAGCACTTCCCATGGTGGTTATAAGCTGCTGGTGCCGGCGCTTATCTTTATGTTTTTAAACAGATGTAAAGCGTTTAAACACTTTAGTAATCTTTATATACAAGTACCTTCACCGCACAGTGGTCCGCGCTCGGCACACCGTGCGCGGCACAATGTGCGCGCGACCACTTCCTATTCAGGCGCACATAGTGGTCGCACGCACGGTGCAGTGAATATATACGTGTATATGCACTTGGTGCAGTGAATATATACTTGTATATAAAGATTACTAAAGCGTTTAAACGCTTTACATCTGTTTCAAAACATAAGATAAGCGCCGGCACCAGCTCACCCTGAGCTGGTGCACGGCATTTGCAGCTTATAACCACCATCAGATGTGGAAGGTTTCCTTTGAAAGAGAACCTGTCAAACCGATTTAGGAAACTAAACCAAAATTGTGAATTGGTTGGTTTTAATAACTGTCTGCTGCAGCTATAACAAAACAAAACAAAAAAAAAAAACATTAAGCCACGCTCACACATTGCAACAGCTGAGAAGATTTGTAACACAAATGTTAGTAATGTTATTAGGCAAATCTCAGCTGCTGTAATGTAAATGCAATGTGTGAACGCGCGTTTAACTTGCCTTGAGAGGAGTCCAATAAGAAGCAAAAGGGACTCATCTCTAGTGCTCCCAGTGCCTGCACAGTAATGCGGGAATAGTACCCACCCCAGTTCATAACGCATGAGCCATAACTACAGCACATTCACAGTGACCCCAGGGTGTACTACTGGGTGTATTTAGGCCATGCAACAAGAGCTCCAGACCAATACTAGTAACTTTTTTTTTTAACAGACATGGAGAAGGGGAAATATACAGAAAACCAAAAGCTTTTCGTGGAGGGGGTAATGAAAATCTTATCCAAAATTAATAATACAATATAAAGTGTTCCACTTATCTTCCTATTAGATAAAGGGTAATTTTAAGGGAAAAAAAAGCAGCAAACATAACACACACTCACTTTTGACGTCAGGAGTCTGCGGAGTATGGAATACATTGCCGTTTTCAATTATATGAGAAGGGTCCATATTTTCTACCATCATGAACTGATTCCAGAAATCCGCTGGTAGTGATAATAACCGTTCCAAAACCTAACGGATGTAAAAGTTGAGTAATAAGTGATTTGCATTTTAGAGCACGAGCAATGCTGAAAACAGAAAGAAAAATGGTGCCCATTTTATTTTTAATACTCTAGATATATTAAAAATGCAGACCTTGGGTTGCCTCTTTGTATCTTGCAGCATTGTCATGGGATCAGGATCAGCGACAGCATGTCCGACCAAAGTTGGACCAAACACCTTTGACAGGTTGGTTACATCCATTTTACAATCTCGACTCTCAGCAACTCTGTAGAATACAAAGTAAGAAAGTTATAAAGGAGAAGGTGGGGGCCGAGGCAGGAGCAAGAGGGGGAGAAGGGGGAGCCAAAACAAACAAAAAAAAAACCCCCAAACACACTTACCTTTGAAGGTGGATCATTAGGAAAGCAAGGGTGTCTCTGTTGGCTGCTGGAAGCTCATCAACCGCTTGATATATGGCAGCAATGCTGTTGTCATCATCGGGTATTTCTGGTAAATAAGAAAATTGACTGTTACATGGGGTTCTTTCAGAATTATTTTTATTTTCTGTTTTTAACACATATAACACATCTAAACAAGCAGGAGCTCTTACCTGCTGCAGTCATGAAAGCCTTATTGAGGCGGAAGGTTAGAAGAGGTTCCTTCAGGTTGCGCAGAAAGTCCTTGAGGAAGCCACAGACAGCATGAATGTCATCCACTTTACTTAGTAAGGGCACACTCTTCCCCCTCAAAAACTTTTCTTTCAGGTCTTTTATAGTACGGTCACAGCCAGAAAGTCTGTACAATCCAGTCTAAGAAAAATAAAACAAGAGACAGATAATTTACACAAGGATGCAGCGCCATTGGACCAGAACCAATTTACTCAAAGGTCAGTGCTCATAGCGCCCTGCAGTGTGCACTCGATGTGGAGCTGGCGTGTTTATTCAGGATAATTGTATTGTTAACCAGCCATATTGTGTGATTCCGGTAAACAGAGGAAAGGATGCAGAAGTAAAAGCCACTACAGCCACGTTTAGGAATGAATTTCATTTGCAAATAAAACAGACTGCCTTACCTCATGAAGTCCCCTTTGCTCAATTTCACTGACACAGTGAACCACTAAGGGAGGAATCATTGGAGATGTGAGCGGCACAAAATCTGCAAGCGTACCCTAGAAAAAGAGAACCAAAAACATAGCAGGTTATAACTTGTGGCAAAATGCTGCCACAGCTGTCCACAGGTTGTGTGAAGTAGTGCAACCTTATTCAGGTCAATAGAGCAGAGATGCATGACCAGACACATTGCCGCTTCTGAAAGTGCTTCAAGCAAATGCGTTTAGATGGCCAAATACAAGACGTCATCCTTTTACTTGCAATATGAAAACAGAATAATGTTTCTTGGCTCTGAAAAGGAGCAGCTCATATGCCATCCAGAACTCAATGTACTTTACCTCTCCTATACGAACTGGAGTGTTCCCGGATGTAGGGATACATGGCAGAGGGCATCGGTCGCGGCATTCTGGGTGAGCCACGACACGGCAGTCCCGACACTTCAAAGACAGCTTTCCAAATTTAATTCTTTTCCCGCAAGGGACACAAGATTCTGGTTTAATTACCTGCAAAGGACACACAGGGGAGGGGTTAGCAATGTGTCTCAAGTTCCGCCAGTCTAGCTGGAAAACACTAGTCTTTTGCTGCACCACATTTATCACTTCATGATGAATTCTGGTGCAGGATAAGACTGTCGGTTCCTACTTTTAGTTGGTCTAAACTATGCACAAGGACGATTTCCCACAAACCACATGCATCTCCCAAAGGCCTAAAAGCCTTGATAACTGTGAAAGGCATTTTAGACATTTTTTGTCATAAACCACCAGAACTGTGGCGCAAGTGCATTAATAAATTCCCCCCAACAGAATCGGAACGGAAGGGGAAAAAAAGTATGCATCCGGTTGTGGCTAAACTTACCGTTTTTGAAACAAATTCATGAAGTCTCAGTCCTTGACTTTGTGGAGTTCTGCAGACGTCTGTCTCGCTCCGTTCATCAAACTGTCTACTCATTAAACTGGAGTCACTTGGCCACTGCTGGAGCTGGGCTAACAGAGGGGGAAAAATAATTAAAAATCAGCCTTGGAAATTGTGGAAGAATTTGGCAAACTCTGAAAGGCAAATTTACACCTAAATGGAACAACCATAGAAACTTACCAGTCCTGCGGCTACGTGTGTAATATGGCACGGTCTCAATTGTAGACACAGCCTCAATCATGCCGCCATTGTTTGGAACAGTAACCGTTGTTTTCGTCACTATAGATTCATTAGCCTAGAACACAAAGCAGTGTTAACAATTTGGGTAAACATTCAGTCCCCAGGTTACATACAGGAAAGGTTCTTTAAGTTATCAATGGACATCTACCATCAGTTTACTGATGTGTCCTGATATGTTCACTTTGATTATAACTGTATGCCACGATTGCGGAAATATAGAGGCTATGTCACCCGAGTGCCTCAGGGAGCCTGGTATTTTAATTTATGCTCTTGCCTGTAGGACAGATGGGTGGCGGGGCAGGAGAAACCACAGTCCGTGCTCACATTATAGGTTGCACAATATTACTCAATTTTCATTGATCTTTACATGATTCCTTTAAGTAGCCTAGAGGCTCTAAGAAAAAAAAACAACAACACTGCTGGGTAAATTCTGTATATGCCTTTTGATATAGCTATGCTATTCAGTGGAAAAGAGCAGCTTACTGGATCCACTGCCAATCCAAAAGAACGAGTCCTCTTGGATGGAACAGGAGGGCCCTCTGTTTGTTGCCTTGCGGAGCGCTAGAAAAACAAATCAAACCAGTAAGAAAAGTAAAGGAGAACATTTTTACCAATACAATTGAATTATTGAATAGGTCAACTTACTCTCTTTTCCCTTTTCTTCAGTCTAACATTTCGGACAAAAGAAGAGTCCCAATCCTAAAGAATAAAAAAATTACAACATTTAACAAATCCGAATATTCTACACAAGTCATCCACAAACATGCTGGTATTCTACTCGTATTGGTTTAGGTGTACAAGGATTGGATTTCTTCAAAGGGGTTGGACACTATCACAAGACCGAGAGAGATAACACACCCCCTCCAAAAAACCCACTCCCATGTAGCTGGTCTAGGGGACGCTTTGATAACCTGCATCCCCCCCAAACACTAACATTTAAGGAAAACGTTAATAATTAGCCTCATTTCCTTATCTGTCCTGTAGGGGACTTGAAAGCTTTTTCAGAAATCTAGAAAACCAAGAGGAATTGATCCAGAACGTATATTGGGAAATTGTATAACTTTTCATTATACAAACAATAAGAAGGGTTGAGTTGCTGACATCCAACAATGCTGACCTCCTGCATTATGTTTTCTACCATTTGCAATTTCTTACATATTCTTTCACAGTAAAAACAAACGCTTAAAGGACAACTACCACCAAGATGAAAGACTGTATGCAAATGAGACTGAGGGGCTCCAGGCTCCATTAACACCTATGGAGCCCTGAGCCCCCCCCAGGCTCATTTGCATACAGTCCGTCATCCTGGTGGTAGATGCCCTTTAAGAGTTCAATGAGCTAATTACCAGAGAGTCCTCTGTTTTGTCAAAGCTGATGTCCGAGAGGATTGAGCCAGACTCATCTATTGTAGATAATCTGAAAAAGGAAAATGAAAAAAAGTTAGCATCAATGAGGAAAATAATAGTAAAATATATCTATCTATCTTTATGACTTCCTTTGCGGCTGTACAGCCAATGGCAATGGCTCTTTTGTTTTTTTAAAAAAACACAGATTTTGAAATTGCCAGTGGGGGACCTACGATTAGGCATTTGATCATGGCTTTATGCCCAAGAACAGTGTCCGCACCGACCATGGGCTTTAACAGCTGCAGAGACTTGCCGTGTACAGAGGGGGGCCCACCATACAGGATGTACTATTGAGTCATTAAAGGGTTAAAGAACCGCTGTTCCAATTAATGGGAACTTCTTGATCGAGAATATGAGTCCCAGAGAACCCTGTGTGACCATCAATCCCTTCACTTCTATGGGACCGGCAGAGAACTTGGATAATGTATTTTAGACAAAAGCAATTTTGCGGTAATAACAGACTGTTCCCACCTTCTTGTCCCGTTGCCATCTGTAGACACTTGTGTTCGGTTATTCAGGAAAGCTAACGCACTTCTCTGCTGTTCACTGAGCTGAATGCTTCCTGATGGATCGCACATCAGTAACTCTCTGATCAACTGAATCTGACGCTCCTGTAGTAAAAAATAAAAAAATAAAATCAGCCAAATTACAGCCCATGTAACACTGAGCGCAGAAGAAAGGAAACTTTAGAGCCCTCACCAGTTTTTCGCACTCAGCTTCAGCTCTCTGCCGCCTCTTAATCTCCACGTCCACCTGATTGCGAGCGTGTTTCAGCTTCACTTCAAGGGCGCTGCGCTCAGTCTCTGTCTTCATCAGAAGCTCGCGGCTTTTTACAAGCTCGTGCTCAGTTTTCTGCCATTTTCTTCGGAAATCGTCAAAATTCTTAGCCAGCTGAATGAACTCTGTAAGACAAGAAACTCAAATGCGTAAGACTTCAGAACAAGACACTGCTCCAGGACATTGATTTTGTTGCTATATTACCAAGCCCCTACAATATAAAGTCTTTTGTATCACGTTCTATAGGATCGGTAAGACCCCAAAAATAATCTCATTAAGCAGTATAGCAGGGGGGCCACTGCTGCACACACTTTATGGCTTATTGTTGAAAAAAATGTGGATCTGTGCATTAGTAATGTTACGGACGGGTGACAAAGCACCTGGGGAGGTCCGCTGGACACCATAATGTTTAAACAGGATTTTCACACTTTACATTCCACTACCTTGACACAAATATATGTACAATGGGAGCGCTGCTACTTAACGAGGGTCTCACGGATCAAGATATCTTTAGTCTATTCCTAAACGTTTGGTGCCTAACTAAAAATATTAACAACATATCCATGGAACAAGGACACCCAGCAACGATACAGATCAGCAAAAAAAGGTACAAGACACCTACAGCTCCATTTCCAGTGGGTGAGTGAGTGAAGCTGCAGTGACTTTGTTCAGCCACTACTTTGAGAATGGCGCTGTCTTTCTGCTCTCTTCTGTCTGTCGAGAACAGCTGATCTGTGGGATTTGGACCTGCACCAATCTGATATAGATAGACTTATCTAATAGTCATAGATGGACTTTCTGGGATAAGTCAGGATGAAGCCCAAACCCCCTTAAGTAGACTGCAGGCATGTAAATGGACTGATATTTGTGTTATCCCGGGGACTGGAGATCGATATCCTAAAAACCCCAGGTAAATAAGACTGTTACTTGTGAGACCGGCTTTCTTGCAAATAACCGCAAGGTTACACTTAGTTGTGGATTATGTTATCCATTAAAATATTTTTAAAGTAAGTGAAAACTCTTCTGGTAAAGTGAAGTGTCTCCTTTTTCCAGACAAATCAATTATTCTGCAGGAAGGAAATTCTGACTGAACAGCATTCGCCTTTCCAATTAAATTTGGGTTGGTAGTGAAGACGTCTGCCAGCCCCACTGTAAGCGCGGGTATTGATTGAAAAGTAAAATAGCAATTTGCTTGAACATGCCCCTGGAGCATATTTACAGGTCTCAACCAACACTTCCAAGAAGACGGCTGAAGGGGCGACGTATTTATAGCAACCAAAGTGTAACTTGCGACAAGACTTACGTGGTTCTATGCCCTCATTCAGACCTTCCACCTGACGAATCAACTGGTCAAAGAGATTGCGCAGGTTTAACATTGAAGTCGCCATCTTTCTGCAGAGGTAAACAGGAGATTGTCAGTAATTCAGAATTTGTGGGTACGAGTGCATTTTATTCTTAACCTACCCCTACCCTTCAGCTGTTTCCGATTCCTTTCACAATGTGAAAACAGCAGACTGTCCGGGATGCCTAGTGCCCACCTTCCCCCAGGATAACCCCTTTAGCAATTAGATGGGCCTTAACCAGACAAAAGCAGCATTTGTAAGTAGATGTAGTTCACTGCACTTCATTTTTTGAGAAAAAAAATCCACACCTTGTGCTTTACTGCATTCTGAAAAGCAAATCTGGAGCTACTCATGAGGGTGCGTTCACATGTTCCGTTTTTTAAAGCGGAAAACCGGTGTGGACCATAATGTGCAAGAACCCATTATTAAGAGGCACTGCTCCTAACGCATGTGTTTTCAGCGCGTTTAAAAATGCACCAAGAGGGTAGTCCCCTTGAGTATGCTTATCTTGCAGACAGTGGTGGGTGTTAGCGTACAACCAGGCAATAATTGCGGACCAACTTGGGGCCTGGCTGATAGATGATTCGGATGTGAAGTTGTGGGTGGAAATTGAGAAGTGTGTATCGGGCATTCCCTCTCTGATATTGCTAATGTGGGCCATCCGATTTGCTCAAATTAAACTCCCCATGGTTACTTCTACTATGAAAGCGGCTATACTAATTTTCAGGGAAATCCTTTCAGATACAAAGGCCTTGTCATTGAGGGTTTGGATTTTACCAATTCTTACTCTCAACCACGTTATTCCACATGTGGGCTGACAGGGGTACTGAGAAGGTGGGAGACCTGCTCTATGGAGAAACTCTTTTCTCCTTCAAACAAATTGCAGTGAAACACCAATTACCTAAAGGGGAACTTTATAAGTTCATACAACTCCACCATATCCTTGCTAAAGGCAAATTTTTCGCTTTAAATATGAAGCGTTCCTTATAGCCCAGAAACCCTGTAAATAAGGTATTTCAATAGTTTACTCAAGCTTTACAGGAATCTGCGCCCCCCTCCCCCTCAACTTCATAAAGAGCAAAAAAGGAAACTGAACTCCAACATCAATACACGAATGAACAGAGGAACCAGCTTACTATTTCTATAGTATCATAGCGTCTAGGTGTGTCAATCACCTGGGAACTGTACCTAACCCCCTATAGACTCAACATTTTCCCTAATTCCTCAAACATGTGTTGGAGAGGTTCCAGGTCTAAGGGATCTCTTCTGCATGTGTGGTGGTCATGTTCTAACATTAGCCAGTATGGTCAGAGGTTTATAGCCTTATAGGTAAAGTTCATGTTTCCCCCATGTGGCGTCCTCTTTGGGGTAACTCTGCTCGGCCTAGGATTGGAATAAGTAAGGAAAGTAGTTGGGTATCTAGTATATCATATACCAACTACCTCCAGATTAGCATTGCTAGATGTTGGAAATCGCAGGAGGTTTCCAATATTGTGGCTATAATTCTGGAAATTCAACATAACTGCCCTATGGCACGTCTCATCTCCCTCCAATCGGGCTCTTTGCCCCACTTCTTGAGTACCTGGTCCAACTATACATCCAAATTCTGTGTCAATCCCTGAGAACAATTTTACTCTCACATCACTATCATTTATCTTATGTGAAATTACACAGTAGTCAGCATACATTCAATGTTAAGCCTATAGTATCCTCGCTGTCATGCCACTAGATAATATATATCCGGGAATCAATGGCCTTTTATTGTTTAACAGTTTTTCTCCTGGTTGTTTTCCGTATCGTAACAAGGTTTGGAAAATTATATACGCTGCCTTATGATGAAAGGCCTAGTAGCCTGTGCTCGCCGATCTCCTTCAGCGCCATAGAGATTAATAGAACAACAGTTATGCGGGGCCACCTGTTCCCCCATTTTTGTGATCTGTGGGGGTTCTCATCACCGAGACCCCCACCGATCAGCAAGTTAGGCCCTACCCTGTGGGTAGGACCTAACTTGCTCGGTGGGAAAACTCCTTTAAACAAGAGAATTAACCATAAAGTGTGAATGTGGCATTATTGAAGATCTGTCAAGTGAGTTTTACTGCTCACAAAAGTCACTGTTGGCTGAAAGTCCTCCCATGTAGTAAACAATTGCAGTCCCAGTACAGAATGTACATACATAATTTGATATGGAAAATTCTTTTAGCGCCCACATAAGCACAAGCCATCTTCCAGATATGTTACTGAGATAAAGCCCTGATGTCACCCCTCTGCCCACAGTACAAGTTCTTACTGGAAATTCATGTAAATACCTGAATCAGTCAAAAAAAAAACTTGGGATTGTGAGGGACATTTATCAGGACTTGTGTGCCAGGTTTATGGGGTACAAGTCCTGAAATAATCACAATTAATAGTGACCAACCAGGAATAATCTTCCCCTTCAAGCCACGTGGGTGTGATGGGGTGCAAGTGTACGTACATTTTTATGCAACACTATGCCAGGCACACCAGGAGGTCGCTGCAGCAATGGGGGATATTTTAGTGCATAACAAAAGTCACTGCACCCCCTACATTTTGAAAAATATTTTATTATACATCTTCATGGAATCACACAACTGTGACAAGGTGTAATAGACCTCTATTCGGGCCACAATTTGTGCAGAATCACGACCCCCAATACAGTTGTGTAAATGGAGCCATAAAGGAAATCTAGCATAAAAATCCATCTTTATAAACCTGGGACACCTTCTCATAGATCCAGGCACCATGACTGTGGTATCTTCTTATTTGTTATCCATGGCCTCCTTCCTTCTAAAATCAACTTTTAAAATTATACTGACAAGACAGAAGGGCTCTGGGGAAAGGGGGCTTTCCAGAGGCTCCAAGTGTTGTAGCTTTACATGCTGTGGGAGGGAGAAGGGCTCCTTGCGCTGTGTAACAGCCTGTGAAGCTACATCATGGTCAAGTTCTAGTAACACCAGCCATTCAGGCTCATTAACCATGGTAAAAGCAGATTTTAGAAGGAAGGATAAATATAAGGAGATTACCAGTCACAGTGCCTGGATCTAGTAAGTGGCACTGCTTATCATGCTTGATTTTGATGGTTACTTTAAAGTGAACCTGTCAGCAGAAATATAAATAAAACATTACCAGTATGTTGTGAAGCAGCTGAACACCTTCCTTATCATGTTTCCTTTATGGCCCAGTGTGGTGGCATCATCCAGAAAATACATTTTGAACCAAGTGTAAATTTGTTGTATAAAGTCAAGGAGGTGGAGAGTTTAACAAGCTTCTCCCCGTCTCAGAAAGCCTTTTTACTGTAATTGATGGTCCTGCACCCAAAGAAATCACCAACCAGATGATCTGAAGTCTGATGCCTGATGCAAGTCACTGGAGGAGGTGTTCAGAGGCAGGAAGAGCTTGACTTCACTGTTAGGCTACATTCACACGACCGTATGGAGGACGTATATACGTCCTCCATAGACGGCAATGGGCGCACGGCACCCTACGAGAGCGGTACGGTGCCACACACGTGCGGCACCGTACCATTCCCGGGAAAAAGATAGGACCTGTCCTATCTTTTCCCATAGTACGGGGCCGTGCGCCATTACTTCCTATGGAGAGGGGCGGGGGTGAGCTGGGCTCACCTCCTCCTCTCCCCGTGCACTGCCGTTGCCCGCTACGGTACGGTAGGGCAACGGCAGTGTGAATATAGCCTTAAACTCTCCGCCTCCTTGACTTTATACTACCAGTTTACATTTGACTTCAAAATTGAGTTTCTGGGTGATGGAACCATGCTGTGCTATTCAATATAGCTGCACCTGCTGAAGGGTGAACTTAGAGAAAAGGCCACATTCACACGACCGTATGGGGGACGTACATACATCCCCCATAGACTGCAATTGCCGCACGGAGCAATACGGTACCGCATGTATCGCTCCATACAGGGGAAAAACATAGGGCATGTCCTATCTTTCCCTGTGTTACAGCCCGTATGCCATGGATCTCTATAAAGAGGGGAGGGGTCATGGTGCCGGATGTATCCACACGGCCTAACACAGCAGTGCAGGGAGACTCTCTCAGTGCTCCAAGTCCAGCTACAATCCTGGGATATAAATACATTTTCTCACACTCCTGCTGCTACCAAATCCTTTTTTTTCCTCTGACATCCATTGATTGTGTGGTAGATCGAGTCCTGTGCTGTGTATGACAGAAATAAATCTGGCAGTGGTGGCGAACCTATGGCAGCCCTTTCTGTGGGCACCCGATCCATCACCCCAGCGCACCAGACAGGACTCAAAGAATCTTCCTGCAGTTCCAAGCAACTTAAAAGATGCTGCTTTCAGTCATATTTTGATACTTCCTTCGCTACTTGGGACTGTAGGAAGAGGGAGAATGAGTAGACAGGGCTGAATTATCTTTGGAGGACCTCCTGCTGGCCCCATGATTCTCTGTGTATAGTGGGACACTAGAAAGAAGTGATGTAAATTTTCCATCTTTCTACTGTGTTGCTGTTCTCAGGAGGCCAATCTGATTGACAGTTGTTGAACAGGGAGCAGCTGCTTTAATTTTTGGTCGGCACCTTGCGATAAATAAGGGGGGTTTTGGAACTTGGGCACTCAGCCGCTAAAAGGTTCGCCATCACTGCTCTATGGTCAATAGTTAAACTTTGAACACCCCCTTTACAGGGGTTTTCCCACAAAACAAGTTAGGCCCTATCCTCGGGATATCCTCAGCAACGTCTGTCAGTTCCATAGAGATGAATGAAGCAGAACAGACATGTGCAGCCATCTGCTACTCAGCTCGGGGAGAGACGATGGGCCAGTTGGAGATACCTTGGACCCCCTGTTCTCGTGATCTGTGGGGGTCTCAGATCAGTAAGTTAGGCCCTAACCTGTACCATATAAGGTGCTCCGGACCATTTACTGTACATGGCATTGGGTGACTTTATGCTGCAATTTCCTGCACAAGACTTGCCTCTCCTTGATACTCAGGATTGTGGGGCTCCAGCAGTCACTTCCAGTGGTGGGGCTAAAGGGCGATCCTACATATAGATCTTGTACACCAGTGGGCCAGCAATCTTCAAAAATGCTGTCTTTTATAAAATCTGGGCAAAATGCCATAACATATGGCCTCACCCTGTCATCTTGAGCAACTCTCAAGAGCCCACTACAGTCTAGACCAGTGATGGAGAACCTTTTAGAGATCGAGTGCCCAAAATAAGACCCAAAACACATTAGTTTTTCCCAAAGTGCCAACACAGAAATTTCAGCAGTAACAAACTTATTGCTACCAGAATCTTTGAGCTCCAATTCGACCCTGTCCACAACTTCTTACTCTTCGGACAGGACCAGGCAGCACAGAATGGGTCACTTTACAATAGCAGGGCACTACTTGGACTCCCTGAGACTGCAGGAAGATGCCATGTCTGGCAAACTCTGTGCCTGGGAGACAGCCTGTGTGCCCACAGAAAAGTCTCCGAGTGCCATCTCTGGCACCAGTGCCATGGGTTCGCCACCACTGGTCTAGACTATTCCCTGTATGAAAATGAGGTTCAGTGTGCACCAGGGGCGGGGCTGTTCCTGCAGGTGCATCTATGCTGGATTAGACTGTACATGGAGGCAGCACACGATCATTAGGGAAGTTCCTCTTGTGTTCTGGTTATAGCTATAGCGCAGGAAAGTTTCCAGAGACTTGTTCCTCCTGCATGGAGAGTTACTGCCTTGCGGCATATTCCTTATACTCTACAGGGACACATACAGGTCACAGGCTCCGTTCCCCAGCTAGAACAGCAGCTATAGGAATGTTGGATAAATACATTGCAGATCTGTAGGATATCTGCACTAAGACAATGAATTTTTGACGGCGGTCAGTCCAACTGTACCTCATGTGATTCTGGGAGGACTTTGACACCAAACTGGAGCCCACTGGGTGCAGGAGGGCATCAAAAACATTTAGTAATGAGCAAAGGCCCCAGGAAGTCCACAGAAGTGGCTCACAGGACGGGTGGGGAAAGGTTACCTGAGTAATTACAAAATGTCTGACCCTAGTAGGGGATTGTAACTGGCCTGCTAAAAACTTTATTATACATGTCCATCCCCTTTAAGGCTGGAGCCACAAGTGTAACATCCCTTTAAGTCTGCCAGTTATTTATGGTCACCAGATTCAGTGATCACTTACTATTTTCTCTCAGCGCCCCATATCCAGAATACACATGTACACAAACACCATGAGGACACACAGGTATATACCCCTCTCCCTGGTATATACAGGCCAGATATACATGAGAGACAGGTATATACCCCCCTCCCTGGTATATAAAGGACAGGTACCGGTATACACAAGTATAGAGCCCTCTCTCTGGTATATATAGGTATACACCATGAGGAGACACTGGTATATACCGCCTTCCTCCCCCTGTACACTAGCTAGAGGTGCGCCCCCTCCGGCACAGGCACCGGCTAGTATTACTACAGGCCTGGGCGGCCATTACATAGTGGAGACTCCGGGGCCTCCCGGGCCCCTGCACTACCTCCCCTTCCTCCCTGCACATCCTGTAATGATGGAGGCAGCGCCTATGCGGCCTGCACAGCCCAGGGCACTGCTCGCCTCCGGCTATGTCCTGTCTCCAGTCATCCCCGGGGCCACTTACCGGCTCACTGCTCTGCGGCTATACTCGTGGCCGGCGCATGTGCAGTGGGCGCTCAGTCACAGGTCCGGTCACCGCGCGCCGCTGCTCCCCGCTCTAGCGTCTCCTCCGTACACACAAACGCTCCCGCTCAAGTTTGAATTCGTCAGCTCCGCCCTTGTTACCATGGGAATGCGGTGACGTCGCGTCCAAAGGCGGCAAAGGGGGCGGAGACAAAGTATGTCTCGCACAAGGACTCACGGGAGGGGGCGGAGTGATACCAGGATGGGGGCGGAGACCACATGAGTCTCGCTCAACGACTCACGGGAGGGGGCGGAGTGATACCACGATGGGGGCGGAGTGATACCTGCGGCGCGGCTCATTGTATTACGTTATACAGAGAGTATGTGGAGCAGTAGACGCGGGGCGGGTGTGTGCAGTAGTGTGCGGAGGAGTCACTGACATACGGGGCTCAGCTCTGCCGTTACATCCTGTAATCCTGTTCTGGGTGACAGCCTGGCATTGTGTAGTGACGGGGGCTCACCCGGGGGAGATGTAAAGACACCCTACCCTCCAGCATGTGTACAGCCTCATAGTGATCCCTACATGTCCTGGGGGGCAGATATTAGGGTTATTGTGGGACCTCGCACTCCTGACACATTTCTAGGGGGATATTCTGAAATTGATGCTTTTTATTTCCACATTTGTGTCCAGTTATTTATCAAGAAGGCAGAAATATCTGAATATTCATCTATAAGCAGGGCCCATCCACTGCCCTAACATAATAGAAGAGCAAAGACAGCCCCCGGAAAGGCGTAAAAGTCGTATATAAGGCGCATGAGCAAAAGAAGGGAAAATAGACACAAAACTCTGTACCCAAGACCTATAAAAGATGGATGCCAGTGCCGCACTTATCTGTAGTCTGCCTCACTAATGTGCATCGGATTATAGGAGTGCGGCGCGTTGTCCTCATTAATCTGGGGTACGCAGCACACACCGATAGCACATAAACTGAGTGCGCCAATTATGCTGGACCTGCCGACACAGCGCGAATGTGCACAGGAACGCCCCTTTAGGTGCACAGTATTGTGTCGCGGTGGACATAGTGCAGCCATAACACAATACTGGCGCACAAGCTTGATAAATACACGTGCAAGCAGATTGTACATGTATTTATGTGCAAACCAAAATGCTGTTGAAAAAACCATAATAAATGTGGGCCCTTGTGTCTGACCCCCACTGATGGATTCTTGGGTACCTTGGTAGGCCTGCTGCTCCCCATACAGCTATTCCTCCTGGCTCCCCATACACATGCACACCAGGTTCATGCAAGCACCAGTGTCTCCTGATATGATGGAAGTCATCTTATGCTGGAAACCACTGCAAGCGATGATTCTCAACTTTGAAAAGTAGATTCGGGAAAGATAAATTAGATCTGCCATCAAAATGAAGCATCATAAATCAGGGTCATAGATTCAGGCACTGTGGCTGCGGTTATCCTCATATATTTGTAAAGGCAATATCAGAGCCCCTACATGCTGCAGCTTCACGGGCTGTTACAGTGTGTAAGGAACACTTCCCCCTCCCACCACCACTTTGTGCTGAAACTTCCTCTGCTACTGTGAGATTACATCAGGCAGAGGGGGAAGGTTAGGCAGTATAACAGCCTATGAAGCTGCAGCACAGAGAGGGTTCTGGAAAAGCACCCCAGAGGCCTTATGACTTTAAAATCTATAACACTTCAATCCCTTCTTCCCTCAGATCCTACTGATAGGGACACGTTAGGATACATCAGATACTTGGCGAGCCCCGTCAAATATAGTATCACTGTTGGACAAAAGTTGGTCTTGCCATGGGGCCCCATCCAGTTTGTATGTTCACAGAGTGCTGGTCCCTTGTGTGTTTATATTTGTCCCCCCATATCTACATATATATTGGGCTCATTTACTAAGGGCTTTGCGCTGCACTTTTGTCGTACTGTGCTAAAACGGCTTGCACAGGTATTTAAGAAGTGTCTGCACCGCTAATGTGGCGCACTTGACACTTTTGTGGCGCAGCTGCAATAACCTCCATGCGACACAAATTATGGGGCGTGTCGTCTGTCGGTCTGTCTGATTCGGACCGAGCGCCATATTTAATGTGTAAATTGTGTTGCACGCCCTATGTTAAAGGTGCACGAAAAAAAAGATGGTGAACTCTTTCGGACCAAAACAGGGAAGAGACACATTCATGATTTCTGCCGCACAATCTTAGTGAATCGTTGCACGCAGCATTATACACGGAAATTGGACTTTTAGTGCATTTTCCAGAATTTCTAAGCTCATTTACCAAGGGTCCGCACACCGCATTTTTGTTGGGTTTCCCGGCGATTTCCGTTTTGTCTCGCATTTAACAGGGGATTTTGGCGCACTCGATCGGATTTTGGTGCAACAGCGCCAGCTTTCACGCGACACAAATCGTGGGCCGGCGGACGATCCGACGGATTCGGACTAAGCGCGGGATTTAAAATTTCGAATTGTGTCGCAAGACACGCACTTACAAGTATCGGGAAAAAGAAGGTGAACTCCGGCGGACCTCGGCGGGGAAGCGACGGATGCAGGAACTCTGGCGTCTGAATCGGGGATCCCGACAGGACCAGATAAATGAATTTGCCCCATTGTGTTGTATTGGTTTAACCCGGCACAGAGATGCCTTTACTTCAGAATACAAATCCTCCTTTATTAATAGTAACATAAATCATTAGTGTTTTAATTCCATTAATAAATTCTATACCTTTTGCTTAAAATGACTTTGGAACTCACCTCCTTCATTAATAATACGTCTTGCCTGGCGCTGGGCCGGGGCTCTCTGCTTGACATGGTAGAGTTTGATTTCTTCATTGTAAAACTCATATTTTACTTAGCTGTCAGTATTGAGCATTTTTAGGTAGTGCTGTTTATATTTAGCCCCCCTGGACACAGGCTTCTTACATTTCTGTTGTTGGCACCTAAATCTAGTCTGTGATTTATAATGCTGAAGTCGTAGATATAAAATCAGTAGCCATGAAATACAATATATTTATGTCATTTATTAAACTTCACCTCACACCTTGGCAGGTTTTGTGATGTGTTTTAGGCCTCTGCTGATGATGACATTTCTAAGGAACTGAAGAAAAAAAAAAGTGTTCTCATAAAAATATGAAACTGAAAAATGAACACTAATTTATTTGACCTCTTGTCCTGATAATATTCAGTGTTTTATAATTTTCTAGTTAAAACTGAGAAATAATGAAACGTGTAAGACAACTGTCTGGAGCGGCAGCTTCCTCACACCACCACCACGCCTTGTGGACACCCCTATTTCTTGATAGGGGAACATGCAGGCTGCCAAATGTTTACGTCAATTAACTTCAGAGGCAACAATAGGCGTGGAGTAGCCTCTGTGAGCTCCTGGGCTAAGGCTGCTCCATGCCCGAGTAGCCTCTGAAGAGCTGCCCCCTGCTCACGCAGGCACAGTGGCTCCTGGTCCTGTGTCGGTTTGACTGTGCCGGAGGCACTGCACCTGCGCCGGCCTACCACCTGGTTGGGCGTGACCCCCCTCCATGCCAGGGGAGTGTGGAGGAAAGGCGGAAAGGGTAAAATAATCGTAAGTGCTAGCAATAATCTAGCATTTTACTATTATTTCAGGGCTTCTAAGGCACAGAAATCCTTATAATTACTATAAATACAAGGAGGCAGAGCAATGGACTACCATCAGGTGATTTGCATATAAGTTTACAAACTGATTTTGTAAAGGAACCATTTAGGGATAAAGGCAATGATTTTTAATCATAGTTTTTAGAGAAGTATTTATTTTGCGTGGGTTCATTTGCATGACAGGTCTCTAGACCATAGGCCCTGGGCATGTCCCAAAATTTCTGCCTCTCCATCCCCACCACTCCCTTGCCATGTGTACAGATTTTACAACATAAACAATTAGGAATAATCATAAACCATATCCTCATGTTCAGTCATCCCTGGCAGTAACAGATGATTTAGACACTTATTTTATTTTTAAAGGGAACCTGCCACCGCATTTTTCACAAAAACAGCTAGTGTCAAGTTTCTGTAGAGCCCTATAAACTAACTGACACCCTTCTTTTAGCTATTTTTTTTTCTCCTCAACTGTATTATTCTACCTGGTATCCAGGGATATGTATAGCGCGTTGAGGGGACGTGGCCTCATTATGCTGAATCCAGACGCTCCTCCCCATGCTTTCTCATCATGCAGCAGTAATGTCATGTGACTACCGTGACATCATCTCAGGTCCTTAAGCCTCCAAACATTAGAAAACTGCACACCATGTATATATCTCATAAAATCACAGCATATCATATCACATGAAATCCCACCATGCCTCCAAGGACTTCTACTCCAGCAGGCATGCTGTTATTTCATTTATGAGATATATGGGTGGGGTGAAGTTTTCTAATGTTAGGAGGCTAAAGGACCTGAGATAATGTCAGCCCAAGGAGACCATAGACCCCTCCACTAACTATAGATATCCCTGAAGACCAGGTAAAATGATAAAGTTGGCTATATGGGGATGTGAGGGAAACAATTATTAGCTAAAGAAGGGTAGTCAGTTAGTTACTAGAGCTCTATGGGAACCTATCACTAGTTGTATTTGTGAAAATTGTGGTAACAGGTTCCCTTTAAGTTCACACCCATTTGTAAATTAGACCTGGGTTACACCATTCTTTTTTGTGAAATAAAAATTTCTATAAATGTACAAGTATTGAATGCAAGAAATGCTGACAGCTCAATTTATCAATGCAATGACAGGAAATCAATCAATGTCTTTTCTATTTGGAGTCCTTCTATTCACATTTTTTGTCCATATTACCCAGACCACAATGGTGAAATCTCCAAACTGCAGAGATTGGTACTGAGGCATCTTTGCTTACAGCCTCTATAGTAACAGCTCCCGAGAGATCCCGCCTATTTAATTTAATCCTATAGACACCATGGTCATAGTGACCGTGGCGTCTATAGGGAATTACCAAGACGATCACCACCCTCTGAGTAGGGCATAGAGGTACCGATCGTTGCCATGGCAGCCCTGAGGTCCGATGAAGCACCCCAGAGCTGACTTCAGTAGAGGCCTTTTAGGATTGTGCTGAAGGTGCAGAGGGCTGGGGCTGAATGGCTATATAGTTGGGGTAGGGGCTGCAGGCTATATAGTGGGGCTGAATGGCAATATAGTGGGGGCAGGGGCTGCCGGCTATATACTGGGGCTGAATGGCTATATAGTGGGGGCAGGGGCTGCATCGTATACTGAGAGCTGTCGAATGCTATCAATATGGCGGTGGGCAACATAATAGTGTCTTGCAGGCTAGACCAGTCTGTGCTGTATTGCTAATATGGTGGGGGCAATGGGGCTGGCCGCCTACTATACTGGCGTGATGGCATAATTGTTGGGCAGGGCCTGCGACGGCTATTTATAAGGGGTTCTGATGCTATATAGATTGGGGGCAGGGTGCAGGCTATATACTGGGCTGAATATGGCTATATCGTGGGGCAGGGCTGCCAGACTATAATGGGGCTGATTGGCTATTATTGGGGGCGGGCTGCGGTAATACTCTCAACATATGGGGCAGGGATGGACATATACTGTTTGTGGGGCAGTGGTGCAGGCTATATATGGGGCATAGATTATATCGCTATAAGAATAGTGGGGGCAGGGTGCTGGCTATTATTGGGGCTGATTTGGCTATATGGCAGTTGATATAGGGGGCATGGCTTAGGTGGGCTATATACTGGGCTTGATGGCTATATAGTTGGGCAGGGGCTGCAGGATACTATAGGGGCTGATTGGCTTATATAGTGGGGGCAGGGGCGCCGGCTATATACTGGGGCTGATGGCTACATAGGGGGGCAGGGCTCAGACTATTACTGGGGCTGAATGGCTATATATTGGGGGCAGGGGCTGCAGGCTATATACTGGGGCTGAATGGCTATATAGTGGGGGCAGGGGCTGCAGGCTATATACTGGGGCTGATTGGCTACATAGTGGGGGCAGGGGCTGCCGGCTATATACTGGGGCTGAAAGGCTATATAGTGGGGCAGGGGCTGCAGGCTATATACTAGGGCTAATTGGCTATATAGTGGGGGCAGGGGTTGCAGGCTATATACTAGGGCTGAATGGCTATATAGTGGGGGCAGGGGCTGCAGGCTATATACTGGGGCTGAATGGCTATATAGTGGGGGAAGGGGTTGCAGGCTATATACTAGGGCTAAATGGTTATATAGTTGGGGGCTGAATGGCTATATAGTTGGGGCTGAATGGCATATAGTGGGGAGGGGCTGCAGACTATAACTAGGGCTGATGTCTATATAGTGGGGGCAGGGGCTGCAGGCTATATACTGGGGCTGAATTGCTATATACAGTGCGCAGGGGCTGATGGCTATATACTTGGGGGCATGGGCTGCTAGCATATACTGGGGCAGGGGCTGCTGGCTATATACTAGGGGGCAAGGGCTAGCTGACTGTAATACTGGGGCAGGCGTAGCTGGCTGTATACTGGGGCAAGGACTACTCGGCTATAGCTGGAGCAGGAACTTGCTACTATATCTGTGGACAGTGCTTATGGTTTAACTGGGGGACAGGGGTCTGCTATAACTTGGGGGTGGGGAGGGTTAGAGGCTGTAGACTGTGACAAATGCCTTTTCCACCTTCGGCTTATACTCGGTTAATAGATTCTCCCAGTTTTTTTTAGTTCAAATTGGTGCGCTGCTTATACTCGAGTATATATTGTAACCATAAAAAGCTATGTAAATGCATATTTTTTTAGCATATAAATTTGTTTAAAAATTTATTTAAACCATAACGAGAATTCATGATTTTTTTAACCACACCAAGAAAGAGTTAATAAATCGATTATTTGCTATGAACCCCCAAGAAATTTTGTGCCTGAAAAGTGGAACTCATCCACATATGACCAATAAAAAAAAGAAAATTATTTTTATAGCAAATGTGACATTGCAGATCTGATCTGTATGGCCTCCTTCGTTTATGCCCGGTCGCTGCGACCCATACGCACCACATTTGGGTATCCTCAATTGGCAAATTCTTTTGAAGTTTTCATCATTTAATACTTTGGTAACGTTTATTTTTTGGCCAAATAAATGTATGTCTAAAAATATTTGAGACGTTGTAAATTACAACCTCCATTTTGTTTAAAACCCGGTGAAACATCAAAGGTTAACGTTTCTAAAGTTATTTTTCATACGTTGACGTGTGTAGTTTCTAAAATGCCATTTTTAACCTTTTTAACCTCCTAGAAAACAACCTAGAAAAAAGAGGGATGCATACAACCCTATGCCGATAAAAGCAGACTTTGGGAATGTTACTTATAAAGTTACTTGGTTGCTATCTGCCTGAAAAGCAGAAACTAATAATGAAATTAATAATATTTAGATTTTTTTTCCAACCTCAAAAATCCATGAACCTTTTTTTTAGTTTTTCCAGTACAGAGTTGTATAGGAACTTGTTTTGTGGTGTAAGAAATTGTACTTCCTAGTGACGAAATTTAAATATCCATGCAGTGTAGAAGGAAAAATTCCAATGTTGAGAGTAATTGGTGAAAAAACCCTTTCTGCCATTTTTTTTCTGGCATTTACTGTCAAAGTGCACTCAACAGCCTTGGGACACTACAATCATGATGATACCAAATTTTATTTTTATATAGTTTTCTGTGTTTTAATAGATTTGTAAAAAAATTAAAGCTTTTGTATAAATATTATTCTATCTTTCCTCCATATTCTTACTTTTCATACTGACTTATATGGACCCGTGTTAGGGTCTTTATTGTGTGGACGAGTTGATGTTATCTTTGCTGGCAGTTTGGGAAAACTGTGTGACCTTAGGATCAGAAGTAACTAGGAATGAGTGGGCCCATAGCAGTTTTGGCCCTTTGAACATATACAGGTTTTTTTAAAATTGTAATTATCGTACATAAATGTCCAGCAGCGGCCTCCCTTCACTAATAACATGTCCAGCAGCTGCCTCTCTTCACTAATAACATGTCCTTAAGTAGCCTCCCTTCACTAATAACATGTCCTTAAGTGGCCTCCCTTCACTAATAACATGTCCTTAAGTGGCCTCCCTTCACTAATAACATGTCCTTAAGTTGCCATCCCTCACTATAACATTCCCAGCAGCGGCCTCCCCTCATACTAAATAATTCCAGCAGCCCTCCTTCACTAATACATTCCACATGGCCATCCTCTCCACTATAACATTTCCAGCAGTGGCCTCCCTCTCTAATACATGTTCCACAGTGCACCTCCCCTCTCTCACTAATAACATGTCCAGAGGGCTCTCCCTTCACATATAACGTTCCAGTCAGCGGCCCTCCTTCACTATAAATGTCCAGTCAGGGCCCCTTAAGCCCTCACGGTACATAACATGTTCCACACAGCGGCCCCCTTCACTAATAACATGTCCAGCAGTAGGCCTCCCTTCCTAATACATGTCAAGCTGTGGCCTCCCTCACTAATAACATGTCCAGCAGGGTCTCCAACAACTCACTAATACATGTCCGAGCAGCAGCCTCCCTTCACTAATAACATGTCCAGCATTGGTCTCTCCCTCCACTCACTAATACATGATCCAGCAGTGGCGCCCCTATAACAACAATAACTGTCCAGCAAGGTTCCCCTTCACTAATACATTTCCAGTGCAGCCTCCCTTCCTAATAACATGTCCAGCAGTGCCTCCCCTCACAGTAATAATAGATCCAGCATGGCCTCCCTTCACTAATAACCTGTCCAAGCAGGGGCCTCCTTCCACTAATAACATGTCCCGTCAGCTTCACTCGGGCCTTACACTAATAACATAACATATCCATCAGGCGGCTCCCCTCATCTAATAACATATCCAGCAGTGGCCTCCCCTCAACACTCACATGTCCACATGGCTCCCTCAACATAATAACATGTCCAGTAGGGGCCTCCCTTCACTAATACATGTGTCCAGCAGTGGCTCCTCCCTTCACTAATACATGACCAGCATGGGCTCCACTCACTAATAACATGTCCATGCAGCAGGCCCCCCCACTAATAACTATCCGCAGTGGCCTCCCCTCATGAATACATGTCCGACGGGCCTCCCTCACTATAACATGTCCACCAGTGACCTCACTTCACTTATACATGTCCAACAGCGCTGCCACTCTTCACTAATACGTCCTCAGGCAGCGGGCCTCCCTTCACTGAAAACATGTCCAGCAGCGGGCTCCCTCACTCAATGACATTTCCACCGCAGCCCTCCCTTTAACTAAGAACATATCCAGGCAGCATCCTCTCCCCTCACTAACTAATCCCAGACAGTGGCCTGTCCCCTGCAATGAATAACATGTCCAGTAGTGGCCTCCCTTCACTATTAACATGTCCAACAGTGACCTCCCTTCACTTATAACATGTCCCAGCAGCTGCCACTCTTCACTAATAACATGTCCCAGCTGCGGCCTCCCTTCACTAATAACATGTCCAGCAGCGGGCTCCACTCACTAATAACATGTCCAGCAGCGGCCTGCCCTGACAAATAACATGTCCCAGCAGCAGCCTCCCCTCATTAATAACATGTCTCAGCAGCAGCTTCCCCTCATTAATAACATGTCCCAGCAGCAGCCTTCCCTCATTAATAACATGTCCAGCAGCGGCCTCCCCTCATTAGGCCCTATCCTGTAACGTGCTGATCTGTGGGGTCTCAGTGATGGGACCCCCCCAGATAGTCATATCATTGGAGGACTTGGGGTTAGATATGATCATCCAACATTTGTTAATTTTTCTAAATCTGTTAAAGAGGCTGTTTCTACAACTTCCTGACCATACAAAATGTCTTAGCTAATTAGAAAATTAGAATGTCAACCTTTAAGTTTAGGGTCAGTCTTCTTACAAAGACTTAAGTCCGTCTTGCACTTACAGCCATTGACGCTCCACTGGGGGATTCTGGGAAATATACAAATACATTCTCCAGGATGGGATAAGAAAAACATTGGGGCAGATTTACTTACCCGGTCCTGTCGCCATCCTGGGGTGCTTTATCTGACAAGGATTTAGGTCTGGCGCGATTCATGAAGCTTGTGCGCCCGAGTTCCTGCATCCGTCACTTCTGTGCCGGAGTTCACCTGCTGCTTCCCGATGCTTGTAAGTGCGTGTCTTGCGACACATTTCTAATAGTTAAATCCCGCGTGTTGTCCGAATCCGTCGGGTTGTCTGACGGCCCGCCCCCCGATTTCTGTTGCGTGCAAGCCGGCACCGATGCAGCAAAATCCAATCGTGTGTGGGGGGGGGTTAACTCCCTGTCCTGTGCTCCATTGAATTCTATGGGACTTTCAGGTAGCACCCCATGTGGCCGTTCTCCAACAGTCAACAATCCCACATTTAGACATTTATTTCCTTCCCTGTGGTTACATGTTTTTAAAATTCAAATTCCTTTAAGATATGATTATGGTTGTTTAAAAGAGAATTTCAATCTAATGGACTTTTCCAGGAATCCAGAAAACTCCTAGAGGACTGGGGCCCCTAGAGGACTAGGGTGGGAAAAAGAAGAATGAATATTTACTCTGCTCAGGGCGTCGCTTCCTGGGACAGCAGATAATCCTACGCAAATGCATATAATGGGGCTCATTTACTAAGGGTCCGTAGACCGCACAAACGTTGGATATTCTGCCGATTACCGATTTGCGGTACATTTAAAACAGTATTGTGGCGTACGTGATAGGATTTTTGCGCAATCTCGCCGGCTTTCATGCGACACAAATCAGGGGGGGGGGGGCGTCGTACGATCCGACAGATTCGGACTGAGCGCAGGATTTAACATTTAAATTGTGTTGCAAGGCAATGCACTTACATACATCGGGAAGAAGAAGGTGAACTTCGGCGGACCTGAGGGGAGAAGCGACAAATGCAGGATATCGGGTGCACAATCTTAGTGTATCGCGATGGAGTCCATGATCGCCGGGGATCGCGACAGGACTGGGTAAGTAAATGTGCCCCATTGGGTTTTCCATTTCTGTCATTCTCTTCTAGAATGGAGAGAAAAAAAAAACAACACAAGTATGAACTGGACAAATCAACAACAAAACATACACGGAGATATCTAGGTAAGGAATGTCCTTGTAAACTACATACTGTCTAGCTAACAATTTTCTCACCATAAGGGCACCATAACTGGCTTTAAAGGGCTTAGCCACTAATAACAAAGTATAGCAGGGTAAGTACTGTAGAAGTAAGTACTGTAGAAGTGTCAGCCATACTGTACCATGGTAAACTTTTTCTTCTGTGTGTGGAAACCACGGTCATGTCACTTGACAGAAGGACTTCCTGTGACATCGTGTCCTGCCGACTTAAATGGGTTTGCCCATGAAAGAAAGTTCTTAAGTGATGTTTGCACAATGTTTGCATTTTTAACCCTTTACTTTACTTTTTTTTCAGTTTTATTGCTGTTTTGGCTCACTCAGTAATGGTCTGTGTTAATTTCCAGGGTGTGGACGGGGACTATATAACCAGACACCACATGATCCCTATGTGGTGCTGTGTCCTGGCAATATGCTTAGATTATCACGACATACAATTATCTACACTTTCATTTAACTTCTGAACATTGTATGATGAGATGAGGCAGATCAGAGATGATGAAATCCATGAGATGGATATAAGACACAATGACACTCTAAGCTCTTCTACATCTCAGCTATAACGCACATAGGGTCAGCTCTGCTATACCTCCTTCACCTGCAATGAAGATCTTATCTGTAGTTTGTAGGGAGGGACTGGATCATTAGGCTCTGCTCACTAAGAAGAGCAGGCTCTTCTGGATCCTGAACTGCTCCCTTATAAATATATCATAGGGAGCCGCAGGCCAGTCAGGTGTCCCGCACCACTCCACTTTTATACCGATATTATTGGGCGTGGTGAGTTGTTTAGGGGCGGGGTTTTTTGAGCCGTTCAAGCAAATGAGCCGGCTGTTTGTTTCGTGCTCGTTCGCGAACGACCCATCACTACACTGCAGTGTGCAGATAGGAGAAGCTATTCATGAGAGGAATCCAACCATAAGTTGTGTAAACCAGGACTGATAGAGACAGGTTGGAATTATATTCAACCTGTAGAATGCTGTATTTTTTGTCAATAACATTGATTTAAAGAATGTGTTATTTTGTTATCATGAGTATATTTATCAGTGGTTGGAGGAGAGTGCCAAGGACATCCACATGTCTCTCCAATCACCGATGAGATGAGGGTGACATGCATACAGTAATAAATGTACGGCCTCCTGAACTGCCGATAGGATGTCCATGAGTCCTGCTACGCTAGGTCTCATGACCTTGTGACAGACAAAAGACAATGTTTGCCAGGGTGAACTAAGTAGAATATTGTGGACCTTATTTAGGTATTATACTTACTCTGGTAAACTTTGTTATCGGTGGCCAACCCCTTTAAAGTTGTAGCCTCACTTGTGGGTGGAGCCTAAATTATCAGACATTCTCTACATACAGACTTCAAGATTTACATTTCTAAAAGATGTGTAATATTTTTCCATTTCTTTATATTGGAGACAATTTCCTATAGTTGTGTAATGTAAAGATTCAAGGCTGCATTCAAACAATACCAAAAACCATCAATACTCTGTCCATTCGTCTCCCTGAGTGTGTATGTGTCTCCATGACAAATACCGCGTAGTGCTGGAAAAGTCAATAGCTTTATGTAAAAAGTCAACAAGCAAAGACTGGAATGCAAATAGCTGACATGCACAAGGTGAAATACTCCGTGATGGATGAGAGAAATATATTCCTGTTTGTCCTGAATGTTTTTTGCTGAAGGTTGATGGATTTAGTTCACTTATCACCAAAGCAACGGATGTTAGTGGTTAAATGATATTTATATAAAAAATTCTAAAGAATGGAAAAAAAATCATGGAGTGATAGTTTGGTGGCCAGATGATTATAATAAGTAGTCCCACCCCCTTTTTTTCTAGTAATGATCATTTAGGTTATCATTGACTGAAGTTGGTCACTACAGGCAGTCCCCGGGTTATGGACAAGATAGTTAAAGGGCATCTACCACCAGAATAAAGGACTATATGCAAATGAGTTTGAGGGTCTCCAGGTTCCATAGGTGTTAATGGAGCCTGGAGCCCCTCAGGCTCATTTGCATATAATCTTTCATCATGGTGGTAGATGTAGTTTAAGTTGAATTTGTATGTAAGTTAAATTTGTATGTAAGTTGGAACAGGTATATTTTATAATTGTAGCTCTAGACAAATTTTTGTGACAATTGGATTTTCCAAATTTTGTGCTGTCACGGGGACAATGATTATTAATAAAGCTTTATTACAGACACCTCACAGCTGATCATTGCAGCCTGGGACTAAAGTAACATCCAGAGATGGCAGGTCTCCAGCAGGGTGGTGTTGGCAAGAAATGATGAGGGAGAGGCGGCTATAGCGGATCTCCCTGGGGCAACCCTTTGGTGTCTAGAGTATGAGTCTCTGTGTGGTGGACAGGGTGCCCGTGATGGTGACAGCCGGAGTAGCAGGGACCAGACGGAGGCAGAGGTTGAACAAAAACAACTTACAGTTCTTTATTGGAACCGACAGGAACTTCAGCAACGTGCCTTTAACAGAGTAGATGGAGTGCTGGAGAGGTACTTGGAGGGAGCCGCAGGAGCAGAGCACCAGCCTGGGTGCAGATGGCAGGCTGGGCGGTAGCTGTGTCCTAGTAGGATGCTTCAGCTTGTTCTCAGGGGCTTCAGGTATCACCCTTAAAGGTAGGATGATACCCCTTTCCTCACTACACTAACTCTTAGCTTCACTCTTCAGAGGCAGGGGCTAGGCTCTTCCTGCTCTGGTCTGGTATGCTGACTGACTAGAACTCTAGCTGGTGTCCTGCAGACCCTCAGGTCTGACCAGGACCGGTCTCTTCTCCCTTCTGGGAGAGACTGCTCTCTTCTCTCTCCTGAGAGAAACTCCTCTAGAATATTCTGAGCAAGGGGTTTTATCATCTCCCCTTGGTCAGGTGGTGGCTGCTCCTCCAGTTACCTCTCAGCTTACAGAATACATAATGCAATACATGTGATTGGTTATTAGACTCTTACATCACACATAACAATTAACTTCTGCCTTGCCAGGCAGGATTAACCACTGCAATGTCCCCTGTGTTATGTGATGACATGCTGTGGGGCTCATTCGCAAGCACTCCTTCGCCATTGCATCGGCGAGGGTGTTGCACTTCCTTCAGACAAGTAATGGCCACTTCACTTACAAGGAATGAACCGAGCTAGACACAACTGATTCAGCTGAAATGAATATCATTGTTATAACGCTACGTGGATATTTAAAATGTTAGTTGAAGAAATGTATTATCATTGAGTCAAATTCTTAATGGAGTTTCAGCTTTCCTTTCTTGTACTTTTCTCTATTCCAGTTCTTCGTCCTCCCACCACCGCCCGATGGCTGAAGCATCAGGATAAGGTTTCTTTTTCATCATGTTATCTTCTTTACACAGCTGCTGATGCTGACCACTGTGCTTATTCCTGTTTGTCAAGTTGCTGTGACATCTGATGCTGTGCACTGAGTCTGTTTTGAAATCCACCATCAAAATCAAGAATAATCCAGGGCACTTACTTATTGATCCAGACACTGTGAATGTGGTGATTTGCTTATATTTATTATACATGGCCTCCTTCCTTCTAAAATCAACTTTTAAAATTATGCTATTGAGGCAGAAGGGATCTGGTGGTGTTACCAGAACCCCTCTGTGCCGCAGGCCACAGGCTGTAACACTGTCTCCTCAGCACTTCTCTCTCCCTCTGATGTAATCTTATGGCAGCAGAGGTTTCAGCACACAGTGGGAGGGGTGCTTCTGCACTGTGAAGCTGCAGCACGGAGGGGTTCTGGTAACACCCCCAGAGTCCTTATGGCTCAAAATCATAATTTTAAAAGTTGATTTTTACAATAAAGGAGGCCAAAGATAATAAATATAGGAAAAATAGTAATTATAGTTTGTTATTCTGACCGCTATTTTGGCCATAATACCATTCTTCGATTCCTATCTCATACATTAGATTTTCAACTCCTACTTGTTTGGCTCTTGGTGTTGACGCTTAGGTTTGTTCCCTGACTCATCCTCTAGCGTATGACTTTCCAACTCACTCCTGGTGATGACCTCTTGCTATACTCCTGGCTTAATATCTTCGTCTTCACTGCTTAATATCTCAGTTGGGGACTTTTTAGTTGGTTGTAATCTGTAACCAAGGACCTAATTTTCCCTAAAGACAGATTGCAGAAGCCATTACACATGCATTGCAAATCTGCCTTTCTGCCATCTCTAAGCATTTGTATTACAATATAATTATGTGTTTTAAAGGGAACCTGTCACCTGGAGACCCATTTTTAGCACTCCCCCAGTCCCCACAGAGCAGAGTACATACACTGCCAAAGTGTTTTTGTATAAAAAATAGGTTTTATAGAAAAAAAGATATGTTATATTGTACCTTTCAATACCATGTGCTGTGTGACTAGGCACTCGTCCCCTGGGAGTGGCTATAGAGGAGCAGTTTCGTCCCCCACCCTTGGGAAACTGCTCCTCCATGTGTCCTTTTCAAATATATGAAAACACCCATCACTTGGCTTAGTGACGCCCCCTGTTCCTCTATAGCCAATCCCGAGTGAGGGGAGTTATATATTTGAAAATGAGGACACATGGAGGAGAAGTTTCCCAAGGCTGGGGGGGAAACTGTTCTTTCCAGCCACTCCCAGGGGACGAGTGCCTATTCACACAGCAGATGCTAATGAAAGATACAATATAACATATCTTTTTATCTGTAAAACCTATTTTTTATACAAAAACACTTTGGCAGTGTATGTACTATGCTCTGTGGGGACTGGGGGAGTGCTAAAAATGGGTCTCCTGGTGACAGGCCCCCTGTTCCTCTACAGCCAATCCCGAGTGAGGGGAGTTATATATTTGAAAAGGAGGACACATGGAGGAGAAGTTTCCCAAGGCTGGGGGGGAAACTGTTCCTTTCCAGCCACTCCCAGGGGACGAGTGCCTATTCACACAGCAGATGCTAATGAAAGATACAATATAACATATCTTTTTATCTGTAAAACCGATTTTTTATACAAAAACACTTTGGCAGTGTATGTACTATGCTCTGTGGGGACTGGGGGAGTGATAAAAATGGGTCTCCTGGTGACAGGTTCCCTTTAACTCACTTAGCGTCCTGACAGAATCCTCTGTTTAGTCCCGGGGTTTGGTTTTGGTTTGGCCGCATTTCAAAAAACAACACGTGACTTGTCTGTGCTGCTCACTCCTCAGCTCCCACGTGTGCTCCTTCACAGGAACAGAGCTCACAGCCTGGTGAGCTGACATCAGGGGGGGGGGGGGGGGAGGAAAGGTGATGTAATGTCCTTAAAACAAGTCAAAATGAGGCTCAGTATTTTGTGTGGCCTCCATGTGCACGCCTCTGCATGCTCCTGATGAGGTAGTGGATGGTCTCCTGAGGGATCTCCTTCCAAATCTGGACTAAAGGATTGGCCAACTCCTGGACAGTCTGTGGTGCAATATGATGTTGGATGGAGCGAGACATGATGTCCCAGATGTGCTCAATCGGATTCAGTTCTAGGGAACTATCGGGCCAGTCCATAGCTTCAATGCCTTCATCTTGCAGGAACTGCTGACACACCCACATGAGGTCTAACATTGTCCTGCATTAGGAGGAACCCAGGGCCACCACACCAGCATATGGTCTCACAAGGAGTCTGAGGATACCTAATGGCATTCAGGTCACCTCTGGTGAGCAAATGGAGAGCTGTGCAGCCCTCCAAAGAAATGCCACACCATCACTGACCCACTCCCAATCCAGTCATGCTGAAGGATGTTGCTGGCAACAGATTGCTCTCCATGGTGTCTCCAGACATCTGTCACATATGCTCAGTGTGAACCTACTCTTATCTGTGAAGAGCACAGGGAGCCAGTGTTGTTCTCTAGCAAATTGCAAGCGTCCTGCACGGTGTTGGGCCGTGAGCACAACCCCCATCTGTGGACATACCATCCTCATGGAGTTGGTTTCTAACCATTTGTGCAGACACATACACATTTGTGGCTGCTGGAGGTAATTTTGCAGGGCCCTGGCAATGATCCTCCTGTATCTTTTTGCACAAAAGTGAAGGTAGGGGTCCTGCTGCTGGATTGTTGCCCTCCTATGGCCCCCTCCACGTCTGCTGCACTACCTGAGCCACCTGTGTGGGTTGTAGAGTCCGTCTCATGCTACCACGAGTGTGAAAGCACCACCAACATTCAAAATTGACCAAAACATCAGGTAGAAAGCTGAGAAGTGGTCTGTAGTCCCCACCTACAGAACCCCTCATTTATTGAGTGTGTCTTGCTAATTGCCTGTGAAATTGATTGTGAATCAGTGTTGCTTCCTCAGTGGAGGAAGTTTGATTTCACAGAGGTTTGATTCACTTGTAGTAATATTGTGTTGTTTAAGTGTTCCCTATTTTTTTGAGCAGTGTATATGCCACAGAGATGAAATTCTTCCTGACACATAAGAAATGTATAGCATGTTAGAGTGAATAAAGCCTTAGTCTTGATATCATCAATATCTAGAACATAAAAGTCTATAATAATGTTATTTTCTGCTTTTTCATATTTATTTTCATTATAATATTTTGCAGCTTTTTGTCTATTCAGCAGTTTCTTTAAACGATTTCCAGACACTTGCACCTTTTCCAGACTCTTAAATATATATTATTAATACGTCTTGCTTTATAAAGATTGAAGCCCCGCAATAAAATCCAGTATATGGATAGATTCCTTCCAAATTCTCAGCTCAGCCATTGTGTTTATATCAAAATGTATAAAAGAGTCTTTTAAGTAGAATCTATTAGTGGGGAATAACATCTCTTTATATGGAAAGTCAATGACTTGGGAGTGCTAAATCCTACGGCTGATAAAACTTTGCCGGCTGTTATGTCAGTAGTGTAAGCTGTCTTCTACTACATTGCACAGGCGCTAGAAGGATGACAGGGGAAACTGTTTAGCTTAAAGGGGACAATACAGGCGACAATTTTCATTGTGCATACAGTACGCCTGCATGACTGATGACAGGGCTAAATGGGAGGTTGGAGACCTGCTGAAACACACGTGTTAGATGAAGACTGCCGCAGCATGACTGAGAATTTATGCCAAAAGCGCATCAGATTATAAGGATGAATGACCAGCAGGTGGAAGACCTGTGCACAGTTCAAGGCAGCTGTTGTCTGTAAGTAGGTTCATATATAAGGCGCACTGGACTATAAGGCGCACCTTTGATTTCTGAGAAAATCATAGGATTTTTTGTGTGCCTTATAGTCTGAAAAATACGGTAGCTGCCAACCTGGAGTCCTGACTAAGCCTATGGGGACTGGGTCCTTCTGGTCATAACTGCAGTTCCCAGGGAGCGTCTGTCAGTCTGGGAGGAGGAAGAGGACCCGGTCTTCTTAGGCTGAGTCAAGACTCTACATACTTTTTGAGGACAGAACTCCTGCCAATGGCTCCAGAGGGTTCGACAGGCCTACCATGACCTCCCAGTCTCATCAAGGAGCCCCAGAATCATCCCATTTCTTATGCCAAGCAAGAGAAATGGGACAACCCGAAAATAGATTTGATGAGTGAAATGGGGAGTTCCTGGAGCTCTGGATCGAGATTCTAGTTTTGAGTAATTCACTTATCATCATAGTATCATAGTATATAAGGCTGGAAAAAGGCGCAAGTCCATCAAGTCCAACCTTTAAGAATTAAATAAATGTTTTATCCCCATAACCCGTGATATTTTTTCTCTCCAGAAAGGCATCAAGGCCCCTCTTGAACATGTACATAGAGTCCGCCATAACAACCTCCTGCGGCAGAGAGTTCCATAGTCTCACTGCTCGTACAGTAAAGAACCTTTGTCTATGTTGATGGTAAAATCACCTCTCCTCTAGGCGTAGAGGATGCCCCCTTGTCCTGGTCACAGGCCTAGGTATAAAAAGATCTTTGGAGAGATCCTTGTACCGTCCGTTCAGGTATTTGTACATTATAATGAGGTCTCCCCTCATTCGTCTTTTTTCTAAACTGAATAATCCCAAATTTTGTAATCTGTCAGTGTATTCTAATCCCCGCATTCCCCTAATAATCCTGGTTGCTCTCCTCTGCACCTGTTCCAGTTCTACTATGTCCTTTTATACTCTGGTGCCCAAAACTGTACACAATATTCCATGTGTGGTCTGACCAGGGATGTGTATAAGGGCAAAACTATGGGGCAGATTTACTTACCCGGTCCATTCGCGATCCAGCGGCGCGTTATCTGCGGTGGATTCGGGTCCGGCCGGCATTCACTAAGGTAGTTCCTCCGACGTCCACGAGGTGGCGCTGCTGCGCTGAAGTTCCCCGAGGCCCGCTGGAATGCCCTGAAATCCACCGGCCTATTCCTGGTGAAGGTAAGTGCAAGTTCCGCGACACTTATTTTTTTTTTTAATGCGGCAGTTTTTCCGAATCCGTCGGGTTTTAGTTCGGCCACGCCCCCCTGCCCCCCCCCCCCCCGTCACGTGCATGCCGACAACGATGCGCCACAATCTGATCGCGTGCGCCAAAATTCCGGTGCAATACAGGAAAAAACGGCGCAAATCGGAAATATTCGGGTAACACGTCGGGAAAACGCGAATCGGGCCCTTAGTAAATGACCCCTATGGGGGATATTTATCAGGACCTCTGCGCACCGCCAGTGGCTTATTGCTAGCTTTTGCGATTATTTTCCCCAATCCGCCACCTTCACGCCAGTGGGGCGTGAAGGGGGGGGGGGGCGGGGCCGGCCGAGCGGGGGGCGAGGCCGGATGGGAGTGGGCCGGCGCGGGGCGTTACTGTCCCCGCGCCTGCGCACTCGCTGCTGCCTGCGACTTTTCATACGTGAAAAGTCGCCGGTTGCGTTTTACCCTCTTGAGTAATAGAAAGTCTTCTGCTTTAGCAGCAGCCGCCTGGATCTGGTCACTAAAATTAAGTTTACCATCCACCAATATCCCCATGTCCTTTTCAGCTCCAGTTTTACCATGTTATATATCCGCCTGGTGCTGTGAATAAGCCCCTGTATCGCAGAGAGCCGGCAGCGATTGCGCAATATATGCACTGCGCTGCTGCCGGCTATTCGTACAGGTCCGTGCTGACAGGGTCGTAGAGGGGGTGTGTCAGCCGGCCCTCTCATGAATACGGCCGACTGCTGCTCACAAGATACGAGGATCTGACCTTTTATTTGGGAAGAGGTCGAATCGTTTTATACAAACCTTCGCAACAAAAATTTTTTAATAAATGGCATAAATAGAAAGATGCTGGGGAGAGGATTATGGGGGCATATTTGGTGTGGGTCTTTTTGGGGGGTGACAGGTCCTCGTTAAGGACTTTCAAATAATGCAGAACAGCTTGTTTGTAATTGGACAACCTGAGACGTGATGAAACATATTGCCTTATATTGGTGCAGAAGAAGGGGTTTTTCTGCAGCTAGTGGGAGCTATCAATTGCTGGGTTGCTCTGCTTGTTGTACTTGTGTGCTTTGCACACTTTTTAAAATGTTTTTTTTGTTGTCTGTTCTTGTTGTGCTTTTGTATAATCAATAAAATTGTATATACTTTTTGGTCATATAGCATACATCTATGTGTTTATTTATATCCTAAAAGTTTTTGGTATAGCTTTGACCGCTACTTTTGTGACATCACTACAGGTCCTATAGCCCCTCTCAACAAGTCTCCCGTCGTCTCTAGCTGTACTTAACGGTTTCCCATGGCAACCAGAAAGCATGGCAAATGGAGACTAGCCTGGGGGGACAAAGTAAAAGCCTCTGCTAGCTGCTAAACAGCCACAGATTGCTAATTATGGTAAATTAGAGAATTACTTATTTTTGCTTAGTGCAGAGTTAGGCAAAATATATACTTTACAGTTGTACTTAAAGGGGTTGTCCGAGACTAATAAAAAAACAAAAGGTGGCCAGGAGGGGGCTGCTTAAAAAGATAAAGATGTACTTACCTTCCAGTACCCTGCCGGTGTCTCGCACTGCTGTTGCTCTGGCTCACGCACCATGTAAACAAACATGGCCGCCTGAGCAATGCTGGACTCAGCTACCAGCAAGCCGTGGATAGCCACGCATATCCGTCCCTACTCACAACACTGTGTAAGCCTGCCAGATGGTTGTCGGGTCTGGCCGGAAGCCGAATCCAGCACTGCTCTGGCGGCCATGTTTGTTTACATGGTGCGCGGACCGGAGGGCGCCAGAAGGTAAGTACATCTTTATTTTTTTAAGCAGCCCCCTCCCAGCCACCTTTTGTTTTTTTCATAACTCTCGGATAACCCCTTTAAAGTTAGAAGAAAAGCGTGGACAAAAAAAGACACAGAAACAGGTTTATTTTATAGAGAATATTACAAAATCTTCTAGTATCATCTGTACTATTTATGCTATTTTGTTAAAAGTTTAGTTACACCTTAATATTATAGAAAAATATCTTTGGGAAAATATTGCACAGTCCCATTGAACACAGTATAAGGGGGTTATTTATCATTACACCAGATCCTTTGGACAGTTCTATGTCTATTTTTGGAACTTCACTTCACCTAATTTCCTTAAAGTGGCTCCGTTCCTTAATAAATGTTCTTATGGTCTATTTTCTGTCTGGGATTTCTTTTTCAAAAAGTCCCAAAAAAGTCTCAAAATGCATAAAAAGTATCAGCAACAGGGGCTGGAGTGACTATGAGACTTGAGTCCCAAGTCATAAATCTAGTTTGCACGATGTTGCACTAGCAGTAGTTCTAGGTTTAGGCCAGATTAAAGGGGTTATCCGGGTTTAATTTTTTTTTATGGCCGGGCTGGGGAGGGATAGTTAAACATAATAAACATGGACTTACCTCCTCCGGCGCCGCCGATGTCCCGCGCCGCGGTCACTTCGTTCCGTGCCCCTGTAAACAAACAGAGGCACGGAAGCCGCGCACAGGGAGCTTCCGGTCCGCGTTGTGGACGGTTCCTCCCATCCGTCCCTATCTCTCAGCGTTGCAAGCGCTGGGAGATGGTGCGCATGGGAGCATCCGGCCGGCCGGAAGCTCCCTGTGCGCACTGTTACTGAAACCGGCGCACGGAGAAGACGGGCCGCGGCGCGGGACATCGGCAGCACCGGAGCAGGTAAGTACATGTTTATTATGTTTAAATAGCCCTCCCCAGCCCGGCCATAAAAAAAAATTTAAACCCGGATAACCCCTTTAATGAAGAGGTGTATGTAGTCCTGTGAGACTTTTTAGCAGTGAAAAGTCTCAAAAACCCTCAATGTGACTACTTGTGACTTTTTTTTACGCCAAAAAAGGCCAGGAAAACCAAGGATAAATAACCCCCTAAGTGTCTATCATGTGCATCTTTACTTAGGTGCCAGAGATGCAACAGTTCAGCTCTTAATACATCCTATAGTTAAAAAATAAAGAACTAAGTAAAAGAAAAATGAGAGGCACATAAAACATAAAGATATATGAGTGTCTCCCGGTATAAGCTATTTGACTTGTAATGCTGTGTCATCTTTCTGTCTCTTTCCTTTTATGAGAAGGAACCAGTTGGGAGTTTATTTATAGTGCAAGGAGCAATCACTTCAATCGTCTTCCCGAATCTGGTAACATGCAATAATAACAAATGGGTAAAACGTCTTCCCCCTTGAGTGGACTATGTCAGAGAAATATAAGCCGAACTAATAATCTTAGTGAAACTTCAGGTAGTCAACAAAAGCAAGTCTTCCCTCCAGGGTGAGAAATCCACCATCTGTAATGGCCTGCCAGCTGACTCAGTGGAAGTTTGATTTTCCGTTCCCAGACAGAGATCTGTATATTCTTCTCTTATTTTTTTTTGCTTTTTCACAAACGTCAAACAGTCAAGAAATCATCCAGTAGAATAAAAAGATGCAGTTCCACTTAGCACTACATATTGAAAGCACAATGAAATGCGATCAGTCAACTGAGGACTAACATTTTTATTATTTGTTCCATAGCCCAGAGCTGCAGTCTGTCTTGTTCAGTACATAGCAGTCATGTTAGTGGTCTGTCACTGTTACTCAGGAATAATCTTATAATGCCCCATCCAGAAAACAATGTTACCTGCATATTGTGCTGATGATCAGCCGGTCTCAGTTCACCACTAATCACACATTGACGGCCTAAAAGAGATGTTCCCTCCTTATCCGTTAAAGGACGTCTACCACCAGGATGAAGGACTGTAAACAAAGCACAATGACATAACGGTGTGTCCCCTCTGACAGGATCTGCTCTTCTTTAAAGTGAACCTGTCACCACATTTTCACAAATGTGGCAGGTTCCTATAGATCCCTAGTAAAATCAAAGTTATAAACTTGCCTGGTATTTAGGGATTTTTAGAGGAGTGGTCGGTGTTGGCCTAAGGTCATGTGACCAGGATGATATCATCACAGGTCCTTTAGCCTCTTAACATTAGTAAACTGTAACCCATGACCACTTAAAAAATCACACCATGCTTGCATGGACACCATGCAGGCTGCTGAGATTTCATGTGATATGATATGCTGGGATTTCATGAGATATATACTTAGTGTACAGTTTGGTAATGTTAGAAGGCTAAAGGACCTGTGATGATGTCACCCCGGTCACATGACGTTACTGCAGCATGAAGAGAAAGCATGGGAAGGTGCTTCTGGATTTAGCCCGAGGAGGCCACGTCCACCTTGACTCTCTATCGATATCCTTGGATACCAGGTAAAATTCCAAAGTTGAATATATGGAAATCTGTGGGGAACAATTTTTAGATAAAAGAAGAGTATCAGTTACTTACTAGGGCTCTACAGGAACCTGTCATTAGCTGTATTTGTGAAAAATGTGTTGACAGGTTCAATGCCCTTGTTTTTAAGAAAAAAGGCTCTTAAAATTATGCAAATGCTCCAGGGTTCATTAACACTTGTTTGGTTTACACTCCTTGATCCTGGTCGTAGATGGCGGAGATTGAATACCTATCTCTGAGAACTTCTGAGGTTGTAAGGATAACAGAGGAGCCACCTGGGTGGCTCACACATAACTCCTAAAGAAGTGAATGTGACTTAGAGTGAACACCATAGCTTTACATGATACAATGACCATATTAACTACTTGATCATACAAACTAGGGTGTCTTCATGAGATTCACCCCTTCAATAACTACAGGTGAAATCATCAGTTTGTGGAAACCTTGGTGTGGTCTCTGTAATGTGCAAATCTATTCTATTCTATTGCATTATGATTTACAATGGCTTCCCATTTTTGAAATTTTTGAAAATAATTGGACACTGGTGCGCAATTGTATTTCGGTTGTCTTGCGCCATTTTCCCATTTTCCATATCCAAGTGGAGCACCATACAGGCAAAAATCTAACTAAACTAATAAGAAAAAGTACAACATTTCAAAGGTCATTCAAAGGCAAGGTATCTAAGATGTTCCATACTGCTCTATTTTCGAAATCATATATAATTTGTGGCAATAAAAGATTTATTTCAAGAAATTAACTTTTGATATTTGACATTTTGTACCTTCGTTCTCTCTCTAGAAGCCTTTTACTCGCTTTTAGCCACTACTGTATGTGTTGATTTTTATTAATACCATTCATAATCCAGTGTCGTGTCATGTAATAATGGCTGTAGTTATGTCTGTAGAGATCTGACTCAGACAAATCCGAAGTGAAGCGTGGCGCATACAGAAATGAATCACACAAGACCAATAACAATAAACAATGTACACAACCTAATGTTACTGCGGTGGGGGACCGCCACACATTATCGGATTACTTTTAAGTGATTTGTACATGGAGTTTGTTCAGAAAAATTATACTAGAGGAATCAACAGTAGAAAAAAACAATTGAATATTTCCGAACAGAAACAGGAAAGACATGGTTACCTATGGGGACCATGAGTGTTACAGCGATACCCTAATTAATCTAACTAATGAATAAAACTGACATATTCAAAATGTAAGACTAGTTGACTTCTATATGGGATTTTCTTGCTCAAAAACCATTAATCACCTATCCACAGAATAGGTCATTACCACCTTGATAACAAGTGCTATACTATAATGATTCTGCATTGTTAAAGGGGTTGTCTAGTCATAGGAAGTTGGGACTTACTCACAGAATAAGGCCTAACATGTTTATTGACAGGGGTCTCCACAGATCACAAGATCTGGTGCACCCGAGATGACTGGACTGCTTCCTCGATCTCTATGGATCAACGTTTATCTCTATGGATCTATGCTGTTGATAGGGCCTAACTTGGTATGACTAGACTAAGGTTGGTTTTATGGAGAGCGTTCATGGGCTGAGCCTTCTCAATACATGGTGGCTATATGCTATAATACACAACAGATACCCACTGTTAAAGACCAGATCAGTCTAGGGCAGTGATGGCAATCCTATGGCATGGGTGCCAAACGTGCCACTCTGAGCCCTCTCAGTGGGCACTCAGGCTGTTGCCCCATCAGACAGGACTTCAGAGATCCTCCTGCAGGCCCAGGACGTGACACACTCAATGTTATTTTAAAGTGAGATTGCAGGAAGAATAGATGTGGACATGGTTGGATTTTCATTGGAGCCAATGAAGCTCCTGCTCTTGGTCCCTGTTCAGTGGGTTGTCGAGGGAAGCTCCAATGGCAATCCAAATTTTCCCTCCTTCCGTCAACGATATTGGTGTCCTCAGGAACGTTGAAAGCTGTGCTATAGCACGGAGCAATAAGATTTTAATAAGTTAATGCTAGAACTGCTGTGTTGGCACATAAGGGGATCTGGGTTGCAGTTTGGGCACTCGGTCTCTAAAAGGTTCGCCATCACTCGTCTAGGGTAGCTAGATATTGACTGGGTTCATTGCTCCCCATGGTGTAAATTCATTGCTATGATAGCTATGCTATGACTTTCATAGAACAAACTGAGTTATACACCGCCATGGGCAGGGCTCAGCTCCTCCTACAAAAAATGACAACATACACAGTTTCATACACCAAAGAATGAAAAAATGATGGGTGATACAGCAAACAAAAGTTTACAAAAGTTTTAAACATTTTAAAATTTATTAAAACATAAAACCTATAGAAATTTGGTATCTCCATGATAACTCAATCCCAAAGAATAAAGGGCATGTGTCTGGACCGTAAAGATAAAAGACATAAAAAATGCCTGTAAGAAAATGTCATTAATTTCAAAGCATTTGTCATTTTTCCATCTTCCCAGTACATTGCATGGAAAATTAAACTGTAACAAATTGCATAGATCTCTGTGGAGATGAAAAGGGTATAAAAATAATAGAGAAGTAAAAAAGCTCAAGCATTTGGGAAGAGAAGAGCAAGAAACAAATACAAAAACAGAAGAGGGGATTGGTGGAAATGGGTTAATTAATGGTTGGCCGGGGTGTGACACTTGGAATCCTCACCAATCAGTTATTATACCCTATAGACAGAGCCGGAAGAACACACACAGCTCTGTCCATAGTACCTGGCAGGTGTATTCACTCCTATAAGAGCAATGAATGCCGTGAGACAATTGCAACACTACAGATCCATGGCGTAACCTGGTTCTGATTTACTTGATTTTGCATATTTTATCTCCCCAGTGTATTACAGGCGGTCCCCTACTTAAGAACACCCGACTTACAGATGATTCCTAGTTACAAACGGACCTCTGGATGTTGGTAAATTACTGTACTTTAGCCTTAGGCTACAATAAACAGCTATAAAAGTTATTAAAGGTGTTTGCAATTAAGATTTATTGTTAATCCTGATTCTTATGACAATCCAACATTTTTAAAATCCAATTGTCACAAAGACCAAAAATTATTTGGTTGGGGCTACAATTGTAAAATATACAATTTCGACTCACATACAAATTCAACTTAAGAACAAACCTTCAGAACCTATCTTGTATGTAACTCGGGGACTGCCTGTAATCTATAAAGAATTAGAAACAGTAGAGAAAAGTTTAATCTTTGGAAAGTATTGGGCCATTCATAGTACCAGGCATGGTCATTGTTAGTGTCCCAACTATGTTTTTGAAAGTGCATAATATTTAGCTGAGAGAAACAAAGTTGGACAATCCCTTGAATAATATACAGTACAAAATACGACTGGGACTCCAGATTACCCCATTCAGTGAAATTCTGCTGTGTTGAACTCACTGAACGAAAATAGTTGACTTTCTGTGTGCTAAGCAACTGCATGTTTCAGCACATTATACCTCATAGATTATAAATGTCACGATTTCAGGCCTGCAGTAGGTTGGGAAAATTAACATAACAAATTCTATCAAGTATAGATAAATCACACTTTGCTTGTTCTGTTCTTTATGCTTGGCAACAGGGAGAGGTGCTTAACAACAGCCACTTTACCAGGCGCTTTCCGTGCCGAGGGTTACTACTCACCATGATGTTCTCCAGTAAGGACACCGTAATTGAAAGAGCATTTTATTCCATTCAAACATTGAATTGAATAGAACAGAACTTTTACTTTATTCATAACTTTTATGTTAGCATTTTTATGAGGCAACGTATCCAAGTACTGTAAATCTAAAGCCAGTAAATGGTGCGGCTTTGTGCCGGGTGTGGTTAGGTAGCTGTCACTCTGTAGAGTCATGCATGTGCAGTCATGAAGAACATCAGTCATGAAGAACATATTTCATGATATGAAATATTTCAAATGTATGCCCTACCCTACCATTGTTATTCTGGTGAAAAGCCAAAGTCATAGCCGTAGTCGAACTCTGTCATCAGTGCTACTTTTGCCAGAGGTAGTACATATATATTGCTTTTCTCTTGTTAGGGCCACATAGAACCTACAGAGTTGTGTCAACTTGAAGACATTTCTGCTGCTCTAATTATGTTGAAGAGTAGGACATAGAAGTCTAAATACAGAAACTACAACAGCACAGCAAATCCTATATCCAATATCTGACCTGCCAAGACAGATCTGACCCATCTAAACATGGATGCTTCAGCTTGGTTTTATTGGAATTGAGGTATCGAGAATTAGATCCTTTGGGAATTTTCTGTCAATTTCTTAACACTATTCTTGAACCATTTTTGATTCCTGTTGTACAGGGCACTGCCATTAGGATATACCACTTGAATGAGCTACAGCAAAATTTTGGTGTTGGCTTAGATGGTGGCACGCCTTATAGATAATGTACTTCCCCAACAATTCCCGGGAACCATGAGCATTACACTTCCTTTGTTGGCTTAGTTTCTTTCTGTAGTGTATCATGATGTCATGGAGCTGAGACACATCCACATGATGTAATATAAAATGTGACCAGACCTTCTATGTTCACATGATGAGTGTAGATGCTTTTGGCTAACATGAGACAATCTGTATCTTATCAATGTGAGTCCATATATTATAGACTGTTATACTTTGTGTTCTGACATCTTTGTCTTATAGTGATACATAATCTTTTCAGAGTGGAGAACATTTTGCTGGTTTTCCATTTGGATAACATGTAGAAGGAGTTGACCACTGCAAACAGAGAACGCTCTGAAGTGACCCAGTTGCCTCGCCATCACTTCGTCCTTGTCAAAGTTTCTTTGTTCATATGACTTTGAAGGTAACTACTTACAAAACTGAGAGGTCATTGGTCAGCACAAGTTTTGTTTGCATGCAGCATAGGACCACTTGTTAACTCCTTTAGTTTACTTGAAAAACTAACTTTATTTTTATGATAGTGAAATGCTCTAGGGGGGCGTCACCAGAGACCCTCTGGGCTCTGGTTATTACATACTCCCAAGAGCACTCATCACCCATCTTCCCAGCTAAGAAGTGCTCCTCGGGGGTGTTTATAGGCCAGAGACCCCAAGGCCTGCAGGAGCTCTGGTGACAACTCTGGGAGCACTGGGGGTTCATTAGCATAAACATAAATTTGGTTCTCGAAGTACAGCACCTAATAAACATTGGGGGGGGGGGGGAATGTATCACTGCTTCTACACCAGTTTTCAGTGAAATAATGACAAACTCTTACACACTGCGACTATGCCACCTCCACATAGTGGGGCATAGATGGATCATAGAGGGGTGTGACCAGCGGTGGAGTCCCTGCCCTTTCCCTGCATACTTTTTACACAAAACTATGCCAGGTCAAACCATGCCGCCTGACACATATCTGGCAAGACATGCGGGCGTTGCCGCTATGATAAACCGGCGCCTGCGTATGATAAATTCCCCAAAAATTGTTCTAACCACACTGCTGGTTTCTACCCGGTAGTATTAACAGTTAATTTTCAGGAAATGTGACAGTAGATTTCCTTTAAAGTGTCAACCCTTTATTAGTGATTTCCTTCCGCCTACCAGAAGGCTCAGATGTGAGGGGCTAGGTTTCATTTGTAGAGAGGAATCAGTTATTTGTATCAACAGGAGGAACTAACAATTGATTTGTTGAGTCAAAATGAACTCCTCATAGAGTGGTCTGTGGGATTTGGCAAACCATTGGCAATAGATTGTTATGAGGGTCAATATTTGCTGCCCAGTCCTTATTTTTCCCTACAGATAAATGGTGGGGGGTGTATCTGACAACTAAGTATCATCTCTGCTCTATTGAAAACAAACTTTGCAGTCTATATAATTTTTCATTGGGTAATACTCAGATGCATAGACAACCTAACTTCTATGGGGCAATACCTTAACTAGGGTTGTATCAAAATAAACAGTATGAATATTTCCTGCCCAATTCTTATGTTTACATCCAGGACAATGAGGCACCAGATATGTCTGCTGGCACTTTCCTCCATCATGTGAGAAAGAATGTTCTCCATTAGGTCACAGTCCTCCTATAAAAAATATTCCAATGGTCCAGCTGATTTCCGTAAAGACTTTAAGTTTATTAGTCCGCATTCTCATTAAACCACAGTGCAATCCCAATAATCACCAACGCGTTTCAAATGGCTAAACCGTTCTTAATCATGGTCAAGAAACTAGACTTATCCCATTAATACTGTAGCTGAGCTTGTACGTGTCATATACAAATTATGAGCTTGGATGATCTTAAAGGGGAATGTTCCTATGTTTATCTTCAGATTATGCCATAAATACAACATAGATGTTAGTCCAACGCCAGGGACCCACACCTTCCAGAGGTGGGATCCAAATCTGTCATGATTAATCATGAGACTACCCCTTAAAAGGGTGATATTTTCCACACACCGGATACATGGTAGAACAATGTGCCACCATCTACAGTGATTTCTGGGTTCCTCGTGCCTCATACACCTTCTCTATTTTTCAGAGGCACTATGTTTTGGCAGGGACAAGGGAAGATGTAAGATGCTGAAAGATTTAATTCCCTTTCCTGGAAGTGAGAAACTCAACGGCAAGGCTGATCAATGCTGTGAGTCAGCAAATTTACAGAAATGATTTATTATGTAGATCATCATTACTTAGCCTTTGCTAGTACAGGAGCTATAGTGTTGTGACTGGAAGTATAGCCATGACTAGCGATGTATTTACAGCTTGGGCTGCCGGAGGCCAATGCTAATAAATTGGATTTCAAGACACATTTTTGACCGATGTAATAAAAACTTCCAAGCACACAAAAGTGACATATGTTTTCAAGACAGCCTAGATGTCCCGTCAAGTTCATGATTAGTTTTAGAGTCAAATGATGAGAAACTGTCCTGTATTTTAGTAATAAAATAAAATATAAGCCACTTTAATGGAAAAAAAATGTTGAATACACAAGATCCTGAGACTTTATTAAGTTGCGTGAAGGAGGAGTACATGACTGTGATCATTTATGTGCTTCAATGTACTCTGTATAACAGTATATTAGGACCCAATAGGCGCCAGGCTACGCCTCACCTAATTGTCTTTTTTAGTTCTTAGCATTCTTGGCAATCCCTCATTTCAATATCTAGTTATCATGGCATCTGAAAAGTAAACTTAAACTTACCATTTGCTTTTATGCATTGTGAACCAAACATACCTTTTGAATGCTTTAGTTACACTGATGCAGAAACATATCTTGTTGAATCCCTGAACCGAGAGGTTTTGCTTAAAAAACAATTATAACATTTTGATAATAAGGCCCTGTCCCTCCTTTGGCTGGCTCAGTGCTCTCCTCTTACCCTAATTATGCACTGCTCCAACCTTGTCCTGCACAGCATAAGGTGAGAATACGTCATCACTGTGTTGTCCCTGACAGACAGAAGTAATCAATAGCTGCACCATCCCCCAGCTGCTGTGTATGCGTCATCCAAGTGAGGTTGATTACTCCTGTCTGGACAGTTCAGGAAGCTTCATGTGTAATGTGTTTATGTAGGCAGCCTACCTATAACCCAGGTTTCCCAATGTCCTGAATTTTATAATTTTTTTTTAAGCAGAACCACTTGGTTCAGGGATTAAACAAGATATGTTTCTACATCAGTGTAGCTACAGTATTCTCAAGGTATGTGTGATTCACAATGCATAAAAGCATTGTCAGTTCAACTCGTCAACGTTGTGGCAGTGAAGGAAAATATTCTTGAAAATGGCTGTTCCTTCAGTAACAGCATATTGGGGCTCATTTACTTACCCGGTCCAGTCGCGATCCAGCGGCGCGTTCTACGTCGAGGATTTGGGTCTTCCGGCGATTCACTAAGGTCGTGCGCCCGATGTCCACCATGTGTTGCTGCTGTGCCGAGGTCCGCCGGAGTTCACCAACCTATTCCTGGTGCATGTAAGTGCGTGTCAAGCAACACATTTGGGCGAAATTGGGCAAACCGGTAATTTTCGGGAAACCCGACGGAAAAGAGCGATTCGGCCCCTTAGTAAATGTGCCCCAATAGGTTTACAGATAGCTAAAATATTATAATGTATGAAACTTCAGCTAAGCTGCCTTGATATTACAAGTGGGTTTCAGTCAGATGAACTGCAATGTCCTCACTGGAAATCTGGGAGCTGAAGGCTCCGGACCATAGCGACATAGCCATCCTCCTTGAGTCATAACTTAAAGAAGCAGGTCCTCAATCTTCTCCCTGACTTTATGGAAGGGTGCCACCTAGCAGATGCTCCTTGGGATTTGTAGCTCTAGTTTTACAGTATTGGGGAAACCAGGTGGCTCCTGGTGAAGTCAGGGCTCTATGAGGGTGGATTCTTTTTAAGCAACCAAATCAAATTTTTTGAGAAATTATCTCATCTATAATCCTATATTACATTCTCAGTGATATCAGAAGTAAGTTTTAGGTGGGTTACATAGTGTGATATCACAACCACTTGTGGTTTATAGTACCAGTGTTTCTTTTGGGTAAGTTGAGGGTTTTATAATCTAATACGCATATACTTTTCTTGTACCAGGCCTCAGATCCATGGTGCTTTTCTATACAGTTATTAAAGGGGTCTGTTGCTTGTTGGATAGCTTGTTAGCTAAATGGATAATCTCTGTAGAATATCGGTAGAGTTCATTAAACCTAGTTCACAATTCTCTGATCCTGAACTTCCTCCTTAATATGTTTTTGCTGTTACCTGCATTCAGCTAATTACCTGACGCTAAGATCTTTCTCCTTATCTATGAATTAATTTACTATGGAAACAGAGAATGAAGTGTGACATTCACAAACAGGCAAGTTATACTGAGAGCAAGGTTGTAATAGAGGATCTACAAGCAACATTTAAAAGGAAGTCTACCATCAAAATCCATCATAGTAAACATGGGGCACTTACTCATAGATCCAGGCTCCGTGACTATGTTAATCTTCCTATATTTTGTATCCATGTCCTCCTTCCTTCTAAAATCAACTTTTAAAATTATTCTAATGAGCCTGAAGGGTTACTACAGTAGGTGGCTCCCAGATCCCCTCCATGCTCCAGATTTACTGGCTATTAGACTGTCTCCCCCTCCCCCTTGCATTTCCCCCTCCCTCTGCCTGATGTAATCTAACTGCAGCAGTTACAGTGCACAGTGGGAGGGGGGGAGTGCTTTTTGCACACTGTAACAACCTGAGAATCGGCAGCAAAAAGGGGCTCTGGGAACCACATCACATCACCACTGCTCCACCTTATACTACAGCGCTTTAGATATAAATTGTGTCCCCACTGTTCCACCAAATTGTATGGCGCTTTAGATATAAATTATGTGACCACTGCTCCACCTAATTGTACGGTGCTTTAGATATAAATCGCGTGACCACTGTTCCACCTAATTCTACGGCACCATAGATATAAATCGTGTTACCACTGATCCAACTAATTGTATGGAACCATAGCTATAAATTGTGTGACCACTACTCCACCTAATTCTTTGGCGCCATAGATAACAATTGCGTGACCACCACTTCACTTATTCCTCCTTGTGCAGTTAGGAGGACTTTCTATGGAGTGATGGCAAATATTCAGGCTGCTGCTCCTTCCAATATTCAAGGAAACAAACACTATACTAAGCTGCCCGACCCCTCTGTAAGCGATCACTGGGGCTCCAGAGATCAGATAATCGACTACTTCGTGACAAAGCAATAAATAGTTTTTGTGGGATAACATCTTGAAACCAGTCAATGATTTTGAAAATCAGCACGAGATTATCCCATGTAGGATATATTTGTCAGGATCATTCACTAAATAAAACTGAAAAGTAGCAGGGGGAAATGTATTTTTAGGTTTCTTTCAGCATTCATTTCTAGGTTTCTTTCTCAGCTTCACATAGATTTCCCTCTGTGGTGACACCCTATTATCACATCAGCACCCAGGCCCTATGGAGGATTTCCCTGAACATTTCTGCAGTCTAAAGCCTTAAATATATATTCCAAGATGAATAAAACCAACAATTTAAATAATTGTAAATGATAGAACTATCTAATATTAATGATTAGATTATGAGCATTATAGCCCCATAGAGGGAAACTCTATGATTTATACATACACCATACATGATTTATCACCCACTATAAAGGCGTCCCCCACCCCCGGTACATCCTGTATTTCGGGCAGGGAATTATCATTCAGTACATGTACAACAATTGTAAAAAGACATCTGGTTCATTTCACTTAAGATTCATATCTGAAAGTTTAGGTACTTTACAGGCTCGTCTGATGAAACTTAAATTTTGGCCACAATTTGTTTCATGTTAAACATAACATTTGGTAAAATCATGTATTCTATTTGCATCCCTTCAAATTCAATGAACGATGACATGAATATTTTCATCATTTCGCGATCCTACAAATTTCTTGTTTTTTTTCTGGTATCAGTATCTGAGGTGTAAATTTATATTTATACTATAATGTATCAATTACTACACTAGTCTTTTCTATTGGGTACTGGCACCTTATAGGCACCTAGTGCGCCAGGCACCCTTTTAATCCCATCACGTTATCCCGGTGATCTGTACACTCAAAAGATTTTACCATTTTCAGGTGTAATCAATGGAGTTTAAAAGAGCCCCCCAGTGTCCATACATGGGGGCACATTTACTTACCCTTTCCTTGGAGTTCACAGAAAGTGCATTGTCCGACGATAATGGACTGTGCTGCGATTCACTAAGATCTTGTACCTGATATCCTGCATGTGTCGCTTCCCCGCTCAGGTCCGACAGAGTTCACCTTCTTCTTCCGGGTGCATGTAACTGCTAGGGCTTGGGACACAATTTGAAACTTAAATCCTGCGCTCAGTCCGAATCAGTTGGATAGTCCAATAGCCGCCCCTCGATTTATGTTGCATGGAAGCCAGCAGCGGCAAAATATGCGTATGACACAATCCCAGCACTTAACCCCTGTTAAATCCCTGTCAAAGCTGCACAAATCTCGAAGTGGACGAACAGTCCGCCAAAAGTGCGTACCGCGACCCTTAGTAAATAAACCCCATGGTGTCTGTACTAGGCACAGACTGACCACACTCACTTGTTTTCTGGCCTCTCCTGTTAAAGGAATAGTAAGTACAGTTAGGACTTATTCAATAGCTCATGCTACATACAGGCATATTACATTATGTTAAGGCATCTGCTGATGAATATTCACTCTGTTATTTCTTACGGTATTTAATTTTATTCAATTAAATACAGGCAGTTTCCGGGTTACATACAAGATAGGGTCCATAGGTTGTTAAGTTGAATTTGTATGCAAGTCAAAACTGTATATTTTATAATTGTAGATGCAATTTTGCTGTAATGGGACCAAGGATTATCAATAAAGCTTTATCACAGACACTTTACACCTGATCATTGCAGCCTGGGACTATAGTAACATCCAGAGAGCTTCACCAGAGGTCACAGTGGGCAGAGGGGTCCGTCTTTAACTAGGGGTCGTCTGTAAGTCGGGTGTTCTTAAGTAGGGGACCGCCTGTATAACTATATCTGGTGTATAGGTGTAGCACCTTTGTCACATTGAAAATGCTATTCAATTACTAGTGGAATGTTACAGAGCAGGTAGACTTTGTATGTTGTTTTATGTGAAAAGATTTATTAGAACTTTTTTTTTCATTAATCTATGAATGCGTTCACCTCTTCCTGCTCTATAACATGCATATATGATTGTATGTACAATCTGCTTAGCTCCTCCTGTTATATAACATCCTGCCAGCAGATAAGACACTATATACAATCTTCTCAGCTCGTCCTGCTTTATAACATGCTGCCTGCAGATAGGAAACTATTTGCAATCAGCTCGGCCTCTCCTGGTCTATAACAAGCTGCCTGCAGATAGAACACTATCGGTCCAGCTCCTCCTGCACTATAACTTGCTACCAACAGCTCGGTCACTATGTACAATCAGCTCCTCCTGCTGTATAATATGTTGTTGCAGATAAATCCTCTCCTGTCACTTTATATCATGGTGTTAACTCCTTATAGAAAATGTATCTTATTCAATAGCTCATGCTACATACAGGCATATTACATTATGTTAAGGCGTTGCTTGAATATTCACTCTGTTATTACTTATTAATTTTATTCAATTAAATACAGGCAGTTTCCGGGTTACATACAAGATAGGGTCCATAGGTTGTTAAGTTGAATTTGTATGCAAGTCAAAACTGTATATTTTATAATTGTAGATGCAATTTTGCTGTAATGGGAACAAGGTTATCAATAAAGCTTTATTACAGACACTTATCACCTGATCATTGCAGTCTGGGACTATAGTAACATCCAGAGAGCTCACCCAGAGGTCACAGTGGGCAGAGGGTTCCGTCTTTAACTAGGGTCGTCTGTAAGTCGGGTGTGCTTAAGTAGGGGACCGCCAGTATAACTATATCTGGTGTATAGGTGTAGCACCTTTGTCACATTGAAAATGCTATCATTACTAGCGGTATGTTACAGAGCAGCTAGACTTTGTATGTTGTTTTTGTGAAAGATTTATTAGAACTTTTTTTCATTAATCTATGAATGCGTTCACCTCTTCCTGCTCTATAACATGCATATATGATTGTATGTACAATCTGCTTAGCTCCTCCTGTTATATACATCCGCCAGCAGATAAAAACTATAAATCTTCTCAGCTCGTCCTGCTTTATAACATGGCTGCCTGCGGATAGGAAACTATTTGCAATCAGCTCGCCCCTGGTCTATAAACAGCTGCTGCAGATAGAAACACCATCAGTCCAGCTCCCTGCTCTATAACTTGCTACCAACAGCTAGGTCCTATGTACAATCAGCTCCTCCTGCGTATAATATGTTGTTGCAGTTAGTCCTCTCCTGTCACTTTATATCATGGTGTTAACTCCTTATAGAAAATGTATGAGTTAGCCAAGTGAGTAGGTGCTGCCATTACAGATTGGGATTGACATTTCAGATTTTTTAATGGAGTGTTTTTCAGTATTTTATTTCCACAGAGAATAGAAATATTTACTAAAATATGTTAGGAGAGGGGACATTTCCTCCTTGAAACAGCTTTTAGCTCGCCACCTAGTGGCGGCTCTGCAAAGCCAGAATTTTACAAATTATATCCATGGCCAAATCATTTTGTACAGATCCTGCACTAAATAAAAATACTCTCATTTATAATACCTACTGTAGAAGCTTTCCAAAAACTGTTGTCTAGCTCATAACTTTACTCTAATAGGGAATTCAGAAAAATCGGGCTCTGAAGACTCGTAGAGCACAATTATGGTCTTAGCCCCGAGCAGATGGCTGACCACATCCATAGAATTCCGAAATAATAATTTTTAATATTCTAACCGTAGATACAATGAGTAATAAATTAATTTCCTCAAATAAAACCGAATCATATCTAACTTAATGTTATGTTAGACCCATGGGCAATCCAAATAAAGTAGGTCTAGACAATCGATAAACTTGTACTTTAATTTTCCTGGTCATATTTTGCCCTATTCGACTCCTCTTCCTGTACTGTCTTCTTTCACAATGTATAAAATAGCACATCCAATGGCCCAGATCTTTTCTGTAAGCTAAAGCTCCATTAGAATAAAGTAATTATCTCTCCTTTGTTCGCGAGTCACCAGCTGCTTCTCAGAGGTAATAGAATTTATGCAAATCTGCTTGTTAAGGTAGCGGGAGGATCTATCCAATTCTATATTCCAGGCAGGGAGCTTTGTATATGTGAGGGGAGGTCATTGACAGACCTGGAGGAGCGGCGCTGAGTGCAGGACCCATCCTCTGCATGTCATCCAATATTGCTATATATTTGCAGAAACATGACTTTAATAATGCAAAATAGAAAACGTTGTCTTCCAAAGTGCCGCTGCAGGCCCTTGATACATACTTGAAGACTTCCTCAACCCCAGCTCCTCGTATATCACGAAACAATCAGGAGGTAAAAGAGACAAGTGGTTTTTCCAATATCACTAAATGGCCCTGACAGGAGTTGAACCTACAAGATCATATAGTAAAAAGCAACATATTGACCTCCATGAGGATATCCCTTTATAGGGTGCGATTACGACCTGTTACCTCTACAGAGCTCTGGTGTTTTCTGCGTGACAACAGTAATATGAATAACCGCTCCGTGCTTCTATATAATATGTACGCAGTGTGCGGGGGATCCTGACCGTATTACAGGTGACAGCCGTCTAGTGTGGGGGCGTCACACGCTTAACCTCTCACCAGAGGGGGGCGCTAATACTCTTCACTTCCGAAACCTGATAACTATACCAAAGCTTTACTAACACGTCACTTTGATGTTTGTGCTTTCTACTATCAGATGAAGCCACCTCCATTCAAAATGCATTGAAAATTGGATACGACTTATCAAGCTGACAGCACCGGATGAGCGTGGGGTGCAATAGACCTCGGCATTGATCATTAGCCAATTCCGGAAAAAAGAAGGAGAATATTTGCAGTATTATATTCACTATGTTCCCACAAAATGACAATTATAGTATTAGTTTTGCGGTATGTTTGGAAGGATATGTCAAGCCGCTAGCTATAGCTCCTAAGAGGTAGGGATATAGTAGAATAGACTCATCTGTTTCTGTACCGATTTTGTGAGTATACTGGAAAATGCTCAGAGTCTTTGAAATGTCAAAGTGCTAAAGAAACACAAGGTTTAATCTGGCTGCGATGCACATAATGTTCTTTATTCATGCACTTTCACGCACATTAAATGGTAACACTCAAAGCGATTTCTTAAGATGGATTTCTGCCGTGCTCTGTTTTCATTGCTCTGTGCTGAAATCTGTTATCAGAGAAGCAGTGAATTGCAGATGGCTGCTTATACCAAGCTGGTTTTGCCCCTTTTTCCATGGTCTAAGTAATCCCGAATTTAGTATAGATGAGGCCCTTTATTGGATGTGACAGAGATCTGATAGGCTCTGCTAGAAGGCAGCATGAACGGGTGCGAGTATGGAAATGAGGAAGATGGAAACTTGAGGTCATAGATAAGAAAATTAAAGCCAGACATGGGTGTTGAGTTGTATAGGGAAAGATTAGAACTTTGTCTTCAATGTCATATACCAACAGCTGTCTACATGGAGAGGGAGTATATGTCAGCAATCCAAAGTAACAAAGGGTTGCGGCACTTCTTAAAAAACAATATATTCTTTATTTCTTCATTTTAAAATTGCAGGGGACATGGCAGAGGTTTTGCGATGTATATGTTAGCACCCAGCAGCCATAGGATTTAACAGTTCAGAGCCAAAGCCATCCCATGTAACTGTGCATAGGCCCTTTGGGGTTTAATACTGGGATAGCTGGAGGAGGGGAGACATAATTACCCCCTTCGGTTGGATGTCATGGATGTAGCTTTTAAAAGTGTTGATCTTGTTCATAAGTTGCTCATTTGCCTTTACTGGCTTATGGATAATCCTTGAATGTGATCCAGTGATTCAGCAGTCCTGCTAGTTACTTTTGTATTGTGTGCAGACCCTCACTGCTTCTTTCCTTACATCTCTAATCTCTGCTGAATAGAAGGTACTGCAGCAGCACAGTTATGCCCCCCCTTCCCCTCTTCCTGTGCCCATCAGTGAGGAAGAACAGTGAAAAGAAAGACACAGTGGGAGATTTACACTTTCCATAGCTAGAGAATATTCCTCTTGATGACTCAGCTCTCTGAGGAGATTAGACTATCCAAGGACTTTCTGTAAAGATTTAAGTTATTGGCCCAGATTTATTTAAGTCCCTGCACCAGTCTGACTTTTCACATTCTTAAAGAAGTGTCCGCAACACATTTATGTCGTGGCTGCACTATACCTGACTCAACACAAATTTCTGCACACAAAAGGGCACTCTGGTCCTGTTGGACCATGCAACACATTTATCATGTGGTGTTCAATATAATTGAACGGCTTATGTTAAAGGAGCACCAAAAAATTTCGGTGCACTCTGTCGGTACAGTGCAGGGGACGCCAGATTCTTGAAGAATGGGAGCCACAATTCATGAATATGGCGTCCTCTGTGCCCTCCACAGGCCGACTGCACATAGTGCAGTTTGCACTGTTTTTCATACATGTGCCCAGTGGATATAGGACAGAAAGCTGATTTATACAACTGCTTAAAGGGAACCTGTCATCAGAAATTGGTCTAATAAACGATTACTAGTATGTTGTCAAGCAGCTTTACACCTTCCAGGTCATGTTTCTTTCATGGCCCAGTGTGGTTCCATCACCCAGAAAATCAAATTTGAAGTGAGTTGTTAAGCAGGCGGAGAGTTTAACATAGAAGTCAAGCTTTCCCTTCCTAAGAACGCCTCCTCCACAATGTGCATCAGACTTCAGGAGATCTGGTCAGTGATGTCTCTAAATGCAGGACCATCAATTACAGTGAAGGGGCTTTCTGAGGAAGAGAGAGCTTGACTTCAGTGTTAAACTCTCCACCTCCGTGACTTTATACAACCAATTTACATCTCACTTCAAAGTTGATTTTCTGGATGATGCCAACGCACTGGGTCATGGAAGAAACATGGTATTGAAGGTGTTCAGCTGCTTGACAACATACTGGTAATGGTTTATTAGGTCAATTTCTGGGGACAAGTTACCTTTTAATAAGGAAGAAAGGTGATGAAAAAGGACGTAGGAACATATTCCTTTAATAAAGAATATTACAAAGTTTATTATTTTCATGTGCACTATTCATTTATGCAATTTTGGTCTCGCACATCCCACCCCATCTTCAACAAATAAGGATATTGACAAAAATATTCTGGCTGGTGTCAAGTATAGTATAGTACAGTATGTCAAAACACCTTTTTTTTTTATTCATAATTCTGTATGAATAGAAATTTCTACTTTTTAGAACCCTGAATTATGAAGATCCCCTCCCCTCCAGCTACCTGTCAGTTACAACAGATAGAGGTATTAACGGAATATAACCAGTACAGGCAGTCCCCTACTTAAGGACACCCGACTTACAGACAACCCATAGTTACAGACAGACCCCTCTGACCTCTGGTGAAGCTCTCTGAATGCTTTACTATAGTCTCAGATTGCAATAGTCAGCTGTAAGGTGTCTGTAATGAAGCTTTATTGATAATCCTTGGTCCCATTACAGCAAAAAAAATTTAAAATCCAATTGTAACTGGGGCCTTTTTTTTTTTGTCTGGACCTACAATTATAAAATATACAGTTTCGACTTACATACAAATTCAACTTAAGAACAAACCTCCGGACCCTATCTTGTACGTAACCCGGGGACTGCCTGTATAGATATAAACAATACTCCTATGTAAATGATGATAGATCTTCTATAACGTGACATTTCTTGCTTGATTTGTTTTCAGTTTTAGGCTGCAATCTCAAACAAAAATGTCAGCTAATAATATATGGGCGGCAAGAAACGATGATCATTTTATGGCTGGATATACGTGATTGGTTCTAACCATCTTTGAGATAAAAATGTCAGATCGCGAAAACAAATTTTACACCACATATTTCATTGGCTCTATATTGCAGCCTGCAGAAGAGAATGTAGTTCTGCCAGTACTTGGAGAAAGTTGAGTTGTGGTGCAGTGTGTTTTAGAATCAGATATGAAGAATGAATAATGAAAACTGATAGTGAATTTCCATAAATGTCCTATGCATTTATGGCCTACTTTTGGATATCCGACCTATTGGTAAGACCCATACCGTACAAAGGCTACGGGGGGACATGTGGCAGCCATTTTTTCTACAGCTCGCACATGTTCCCATTCACTTCTATGGAGGTTGTGTATTCCACAGCCCATGGATGTGTGTTGGTCCCCATTGGTGTGTTAGTAGAACTCACCTGCTGATGACACATGGACGGCAAACAGCTGCCTATGGGACTGTTCTTTGTGGCCCCTGAAACTGCTCACTTTGGGACCAGGTAGCCTAAGCCTGCCATAACCAATCCGGATTGAGAAGTATATTCATGTTTGTAGTTAAGACAAGTAAGGTTTAATATTGACCTTCTAAAAAAGTACATGACAGCAATACAATATATAAATAATAAAATGAATAATAAAAAATGTATTTGTCTAATCTTCTGGGTTTTTTTTTTCATGCATTGTCTTAAAGGGATCTGGGATAAGAAAAAAAAAACATAAAAAAATATTTCCCCCGTTCTGGCTCCTGGTTCCTCAAGTACATGTGCTAGGGGGCTTGAGCTCAACTGGTCATTCCAGAGAGGGTGGTGGTTGGCGTGGAAGGGTCAAGAGACCCACTTTATTTAATGAGAGGCTTCCTCAGTCAACGGAGGTTACATACGTTTTCTTACAAATATTTTCATATACATTGGGAATCCGAACCCCAAGGGTCACATTCTAGTGTACTGAAGTCAGCATCCTTTATTTATGTGTCTTTACTATGTGTTTCAATAGGGAGTTCCATTTATTAATAAGGACTTCATAGTATTCACATGTGGCGCTCTAAAACGAAAAATGTTTTTATTGGACACACTTTCTTGGCTAGTTCCTCACTCATTTTTTTCTTCAGTTATCTTTCAGAATTATTTTCATGTAAGTCCATGTAGATGAACTTAAAGGGGTTGTCCACTTTCACAAAATAGTTGGTATTGTTTGTGTAATGAAAAGTTAGACAATTTTCTAATATACTTTATGTATAAATTCCTAAGCTTTTCCAAGATTTCTGCTTGCTGTCCTGTTGTAGAAAGCTTTTATGTTTGCTTCCAGTGGATACAAATCTGTCCATGGTCATGTGATATCACACAGGTGCATGAGCCTGTGCCCCTCGTGTCATGCTCACGCCACTTTCCTGGCCTCAGCATCCCGCCGTGCATGTCTCCACCTCCTATGGCGCGTGTGCACCGGCACTCGAAAATTTAAAGGGCCAGCGCACCGCTGATTGGTGCTGGCCTTCCCCTGGAAATTGTATAAAAGCCAGTCTCTCCCAGCATTCCCTGACGGATCTTTGTGCTTTGTGCCGGATGTGTCGCTCCCCGCTCACGTCCGCCGGAGTTCACCTTCTTCTTCCCGGTACATGTAAGTGTTTGGCTTGTGACACAAATTTGAATGTTAAATCCCGCGGTTATTCCAAATCAGTCGGACCGTCCAGCGGCTGCCCCCCCCCCATTTATGTTGCATGAAAGCCAGCACGATTGCGACACAATCTGATCACATGTGATACAATCCCTGCGCGATCCCCGAAAAGTCGGGAAACCCAACGTAAATGCAGCCGCAGGACCCTTAGTAAATAAGCCCCCAGGTGTTATTCCAAAAAATTCAGATATTCCAAAAAATGTTTTCCATCAAGGCTACCACACAGTAGCCATGAAAAGTGCCATGTAACAGACTGGGCACACTGCCGGGGACATATTGATACGATGCACGGATTTCTGTCCTCGGCAGTATCGTCAGTCCGTTACACTTTTCACATTCCATGCTCATCATTCCATTACTGATCCGGCTAGTGTGTGGCAGCCTTCAGACTGTCAAATAGCTTGCACTGCTCTTAGGTTATTCCACATAACTGTGACATACACAGGAATTTATTTAGTATTAGTTATGTTGTGCACTGTTACTTTTCTCTAACAGTGATTGATAGTTAGAAAAGTATTTTTTCAGATATTAATAATAGGTACTTCAACTTGTAAGTTCTCCAGCTACTAAAATGACAGTACTAGGTGGCTTACTGCTTCACTTTAATTGGCTTCCCCATAAACAACAGTGACGGTGACGGTGAGTATTTGTTTTTTTGTTTTATAGACAAAGACATAGCCCAGACAACACCTTTAAATGGCATCTACCATCAGGATTGGGGATTGTAAACCAAACACACTTACATACTAATGTGTGTCCCTTCTGGCAGGATGTGCTCTTCTTTTAGGTTTGTATGCTAATAGACTAGTCATACATGATGTTATTTATGAATTATAATATGCTAATGGATTGTACTTATTTTTGTGTATTTGTTTTAAATTTCCCAACATGAGCTGTTAGGATGTCTCATGGTTGCTTTGGCATCTGAGTGACCACGATCGTCAGAGGTAGACGTGATTAGCATTTGTGGGTCGTTGTTTCTGTAGCATACGATGAAGAGCAGTTTATCTGTGTAGAGTATGAAGAGTTTACAGTATGTTTTTGTACTGCACGCTTACTTTATCCTCTTCGACTTTGTGTCAACTAGTTACATTGTGGTACTTCTTTTGAGTCTGAATGTGTTGTTCTTAGTATGGAGACTTGGTGTACATGCGTTCAATCCTGTGTCACGGGGGCCTCTGCGACCCATGTCTCCCCTGTGAACCGCTTACGTGTCCCTGCCAGATCTTATGCTTGTGCCTTTGGAAAGCTTAGTTACTGATGCCCTGTGCTTTGTGTTCTGAATTCCGGTTGTGACAATGGTTCCATTCCTGACGACGGCTCCTTTGCTGGCCTGCCTGACCGTACCATTTTACGCCACTACTATAACTCCGTGCTGCCGTCTTGACCTCATGCTGTCCGACCACGAGTTAGCCTTACAATTTTGTACTTTGACCCTGGCGCCCCGCAGAAAATTTGTGTCCTAGGAAAACGACCTGGTGGTACACACCGCAACAGTCCAACGCGCTTGCGGGAGGGCTCGGTGAAACTAGTACCACTTAGACGCCGTCCTAGTGTTGTCTTAAGTCCTTGTTTTTCATTTTGTTTTCTGAAGGTGGGCCAGTGGTCCACTACCCCGGGGCATGACATGCGTTACTGTGGAGCAACCATATCTACTCTCGGGGCAGGACTTTCAAAATGTTGGGAAACTTCCTAAATCAGTCAAGAGTTTCTGAGGCTGCCAAGACACGTGTGCATGAAATTTAGTGTTTGACACCCAAATACTGGAAACAAGGAGTGCGGGTACGTTCAAGTTTCAGTCTTTCAATGCAGTTTTTGCAAGCCAAAGCAGGTGTGGATCATGATGGGTGGAACATATCATTACGAAGTGCTAGTCTCCAGTTTTATCACTCCACCTGGTTGGACTCGAAACCTCTATTTAAGCGCCAACATATGATAAATGGTATCAGGCATGGACTAATAGACACTGCTGATGTATTTCCATAGATTAGCTCCCCATGTCTGATGCTTCTTTCCCTGCAATTTCTATGTTTGTTGTCATGTCCCATTCACAAAAGATGTTGGCTAGACATGCTAAACCGCCCATCTTGCTCATCTGTACAAACCCGACTATCATTGGTAAAGGAAGGGTGACGGTGGCGGGGATGCTGTGGGTAGTATCGTTAACACACATGGGCAGTCTACATGAAAACCTTCGTGTAGATTGCATACTAATGTTGGGTGTACATTTGTAGGATGCCTGGGGCCGCTATGATCAGACTGGACGCTAACTAGCAGTAGCCACGACAGGTGGTAGCCAAGAGGTCAGAGTATGGGATGGATACGCTGAATTATGTTCAGTGGTCTTTGATCTAAACTATTAGAGCTTAAAGTTAGTAAAGTGGCTCATGGAAGAAAATAAATTCTAGCCGCTATTCCGTAACGATTTGAAATGATTTGAGCCGGCTCAGCCACACAGCTGCCTTTGTTGTTTTAATAGTTATATGATCCCAAGAAATCAAACATACGGAAAGTGAATACCTCGCATAACGTTTCCCATCACACTCAGTTCCGCAGGGATATAAAACAATTACTCCTACTCTCGGTGCTCTAATTCCTACCATTCTGTCTCATGTGACTCCCTTGTTTTGCGAGGTGCCATTTACACCCATTGCAGCTTGTATTGACCTCAAAACACATGTCGACGCCGCACATATACAACAATGCAAGAAGACCAGTGATCTTGCTTCAGATGTAGAAGATGACTGTTATTACTAGGCATCAAATGAAAAGGGAAATCCATTGTCTTCGAAAAATAGCTTTGATATGCATGGCTATTCTCCAGATACACTTGGCGAGCCTAGACCTGATTGGATTATAAATTTCCACAACTCGTTTCTGTAGACAAGTATGGTTAAACCAGTCAATAAAGGTTCTAAATGTTATTAGGGGTCTGTTGAGGAATTAATAACGATGTTGATTTCCCATAGCTTCTGGGGCGGCATACAAATACAGTGCCAATGATTCCTCAGGTAAAAAGGTAGGTTGGTGGAAAGTCCAGTCTGCAGCACCGAATCAACACCTACCACTTTCAATCAGTCGACATGGTTGCAGTGGTGGCTTCGCACCACTACAGGACATGAACAATACTGCTTACAGTCTCTTTACATAAACAAAAACAATGCTGGTATCACTAAGACGTACCACTTGCAGATAATCTACCACTAATATGTACACGAAGAGCCCCAAAGCCTCTTTGAATTAATCCTCATAAAATACCAACAAGAAGAAGCAAAGAGGAAAGCAAACACAAGGATACAAAAGTGAGTAATGAAAGTGATAATCTTTTAATATCAAAAGCCATACACCAAACTATATAAAAATAAAAGATAAGCCTCACAGGACGATGATACATAATGCACGTCAGGTTATAGTCCTGATTACAGTAAAGATCAAACGAGTAGGAAAGATAATAGTTGAGATAAGGCACACGCACATATCATAAGCAAGAGGTACTAGACCATAGACCGAGTATATGTATACATGCTTACAAAAGACATTAAGGTGTTAGGAGTGTCCCCACAGACTCTGCAACAGTGTACGTCAACGGACAAGCGACATAAAATGATCAGTGATCAGTTGTAGAAATAACATTGGAGAGACAATAAAGACAGACTATTTTACCGGCTGTGAAACCACGAAGCGAGTGCACCCGCAATGAGGTCTTTGTCAGGGAGGGATTACAGCTCTTGATATTGTTAGAATGTGCCACAACACAGACAAGATATATACGTACACCAACACAGACGGATCTATACTGTTGACACCCAACAGACGGATATATACTGTGCACAAACACAGACAAATATGTCCACTGTACCAACCAACAAGACGATATATTCTCAGCCAACAAAGAAGCATATGTACTGTGCCATAACACAGACAGTATTAAGTACAGTGCCCCCAACAACAGAATATACGTGCCCCAAACCGCATAGATATTTACGTGCCCCAACCACAGACAGATGATGTATGGCACCCCAAAACAGCTTTTACATATAAATAACCGGACACTTTATTAGGATACTTTTGATTCAGAACATGCCTCACATTCTTTGTGACATAGCTTCAACAAGGTGTGGAAGCATTCCTCAGAGCATTTTGGTCCATATCGACAATGATGGCATCACACACAGTTGCCCGCAGATTTGTCGCGCTGACATCCATGATCGCGAATCTCCGTTCCACCACATACCAAAGTATGCTCTATGGATTGAGATCGGTGACTGGGAGGCCATTTGAGTACACAGTGATCTCATTGTCATGTTCAAGAAACTCAGTCTGAGCGTGTTTTGTTTTTATTTTTTTTGTGATAATCGCTACAGCCTTTAGGACATGGCGCTTATCCTGCTGGAAACTAGCACCATCTCTGATGTTGGCGTTACTATGTGGTCATAAAGGGTATTGGAATGGTCAGCATACAACTACTAGGTCAGGCATGTGCGCTTGTAACGAGCTCATTGGTACACCAAGGGGAACTAAATGCGTGCCAAGTATCAAAACTTCCAATACCAAACCCTGATGCACACAAACACAAAGCCCTGAAACCGTTGATATATGCAGGATACGGATCCATGTCTTACTGTTGTTGACGCCATAATACTGACCCATATCCATCTCCCGCACAGTTCGCAGCAGAAATCCGAGACTCGGCTAGACCAGGCACACGTTTTTCCAATTTCTGCATGAGCTTGTGCAAATTGCTAGCCCTCACAGGTTCCTGTTCTCAGCTGGCAATAGGCAGTGGAACCCACCGCTTGTGGTCTATATGTGCCTGTAGCACATTCAGGCCTCAAAGTGGACGTAATGTGCACGTGCATCGAGATGCTCTTCTGCCTACCCTTGGTTGTAACGGGTGATGGCGTTCTGAGTCATCTGTTCGCCTTCTAGCAGCTCGAACCATTTGACTTGTCCTCCTCGACCACCTGGATCACACAAGCCCATTTCTCACGACCACATGAATATGCCGCTGAACTGAGATGTACCCCTTTGGGTTTTTAGGTCACCATTCATCTCGCCTAACGAGAGATGGTTGTGCGTGAATATCCCAGATTGATCAGCACATGTGTTGCTGAAAACTCAGACCAGCCATTTGGCACCAACAACATGCCACGTTCAAAGGCACTCAAACTCACCTTTTTTCCCCATACTGATGTTATTCGGTTGAAACTGCCAGGAGATTGTTTGGATCATGTCTTCATGCTAAATGCACTGAGTTGACGCCATGTGATTGGCTGCCCTGACTAGACTAATAAGCGCTAACGAGCAGGGGAGACAGGTGTACTAATAAAGTGCGCCGGTTGACGTGTATGTTTATGTTGCCCCATACCCACACAGACCTTGATATATACTGTTGCACCAACACAGACAGAATATTACTTGTGCACACACAACCAGAGATACATACTGTGCACCAACCACGATCCCGATATATACTGTGCCCACAACACAGACAGATACTTATTTACTGTGCCCCACAAACACAGACTACCGAGATTGTGACCGTGTCCCCAACACAGACATATATTATACGTGGGCCAACACAGACAGATATGTACTGTGCCCCAGCACAGGACAGATATTCACTGTGCCAAACCACAGACAGATCAGTACCTGTGCCCCAACACAGATAGAGATATTACTGTGACCCAACATCAGAAATATATGCTGTGCCCCAACACAGACAGGAGCGGACTGTGCACCACAACACAGAAGATTAGCCTACTGTGATCCCACACAGACCAGATATGTCCTGTGCCCATAACAAGACAGATACGTTACTGTGCCCCCACTACAGACAAGATATGTACTGTGCCCCAACACAGAGAGATTTGACTGTGCCACACAACACAGCACAGATAGACTGTGCCCACAACATCAGTACATTAGCCTTATATACTGCTGCCCCAACCCAGACAGATATTACCTGTGCCCCATCTACACACAGATAGCCTATGTACTGTGCCCCCAAACACAGACGATATATACTGGGGACCCACTTGCTCTCCTCTGCTTCCATGCAGCTCATTCCGTCTGCATTCTGCCATTAGTTCCGAGTTAGGTGATGACTCAAGCAGTTCGATGATGTTCATCATCAGATTAACAGGGTCACAGAGAAACACCAAAAGGAGCTCAGAAGATGCAGCTATGACGCAGACGTTATTATCAAATAGCCACCCTCTGAATCTTAAAGATCGGAGATCCTATTGATTATTGCCCCAATCGCAAACGCAGGTCCACAATGCGGGGAGGCCCCGGGCAAGTCAAACCCTTGCCTGAGTCTCGCCTCGCGTGGTAGAAACAGCCCGGTTCTGAGCACCCTATTTGTTGAGGAGGCAGTGGTTGGGGCCCCATACCCTTACTACTGAGGGACGTATACTGGGAATTAAGGTATATACTTGCGAGGGGGGGGGCTACCCTCTATATGCCGGGAATAGTGCTGGCGCCTCACCTCCCGCTATACTCCAGGGCCGTGTGCTGTGATATAACCATATAAGAGGGCTGTATGCTGATATACCTATATACTTGGGGGGGGGCAGTGTGTGTTTCAACTATGTCCTGGGGAGCTGAAGGGTATTAATGACAGGGACAAGGCGGCTGGACCGTAAAACGGTGTTTGGGATAGGGTGACACCAACGCATTTCCAAATCTAGACTTATCACTTGCAGCATAAATTCTGTACAGATAACCGGTCATATGTTTCCAGAATTTTTTGGTAGAAAAATTACCCACTGCTTAATAAGCACTATTCAAGTATAAGATTGAGAACCATGATTTGGTGCAGAAAATTTAAATCTTCGTATGAATAATTTTTTATACTTAAAGACTATAACAAAATGTAACAAAAGTAAACTTGAGGTTCAGGTGACCTTTTTCATATAATGTACATGCGTTATATCTGATTGAATCGACAATGTTTTCCACAACAAATTAAGGACAAGTAACAATGTAGATGTGATGTTCTCAAGCATGCCCCGTTCGCCGGGGGGGGGGGCGGGGGGGGTGGGTGATTATATGTGCTACTCAGCTATGGCACTTTAAAATAGGTTTTATAAAAACCTTCTATGCAAAAAACATCACCCATTCAGTTCAAGGTCATTTGTCAAACCAATTGTCTTGTGCTTAACCTTATAAATAATAAGATGCCATGTCTAGGCTAATAACTGTAAAAAGCCTTAGACCTTTTTTTGTTAGAATAATGCGCTGCTTGTTTTGGGATCATGCACCAGTAGAGATGGTGTACATAGCCTATATGGAGGCATATGGAACCCTGTAGCTCTGTACTACTGAGTTGATCACTCTGTGTATTCCAAAGGGCGTTTTCACCATATGGCACAGAATTACACAATATAGTTTCCCCTAGAAGTATTAAATATACTAAAAAACGTACCCTTGTAAGTAATGGTAATTTGAACCATAAACAAAGGAGGTTAAAAAAAACTCTGAGACTGTTAAGTAGCTATATAAAGCTGAATATGTATGTGTGTGTGTCTATGCATGTATGCCGCTTAAGGCATTTCACTGCCGCGATTAGAATCACCATCTTTCCAAAATTTTTACTCAGCTTCCAAATACACTTATTAATCACCATATACAGGGTCATTGTTGCTTGCTTCCTGATGCTGTGGCATTAATTAGAGCTCTGCGTTTTGGTGGTGCTTAGGCAATGCCAGTAGAAAATGGATAGGGATACAGAGATAGGCGCAGATTACAGAAATGGTCTGAGGATGGAATCCAATCAGACATCAGCTGTAATTTTACAAAAAGCTTTGCAAAATCAAACTTGAGCTCTGATTGGTTGTCCATGGGCAACTAAACTAGAGCAATTCTGCTTTGAGACTCTTTGATAATCTCTCCATAGAAAAGTGCACGTCAGACGACAATCACAGTCAGATCCAGTGGCAATCACTGAAACGAGAACGGTCAGAAGCCTAGTCACTGATAAGAGACGGTCAGAGATCAGAAGAAGGTCCCGAACAGTTATCATACAAAGAGATGTCGAGCGACAGTTTAACTGAAGTGCATTGGCGTTCAGAGACATTTCATTATGAAAGACACAGCTCAGACCGGTCAGTGCAGCATACGGTTGGAGAAGTCAGTCACGAGACAAAGTGACATAGAGACAGCAGAGACAGCGAGACAGTCAGAGAGAGAGAGATAGATAAATATAAAACAAATTTTGTTTTTCACTCCCGGGATCTTACAGCTAGTGACATATATTTCTTTTCCCTCTTCCTTCCCTTTTCTCAATTTATAAGAATGGAGGTATCCTTGGGAATGGCTTGGTCTAAATTGAGACTTTGCCGGCACTCACGGTACTTATTATCTGTGGATACATTTGGCATTCCAGAGACAAATGTGGTACAGTCCAGAAGTTGGTGAGCCCCCTTTTCCATGGACGACCACCTACAACAGCAAGACGGACTGGAACCGAGATAATAGAGTTATTTATGATTCACGACGTGAGTCTCTGACTTCCTCGCTCGAACCAGCAGCGCCACGAACTGTACAACCCGATACCGCTGCGATTGTTTCTCGGGGAGCATGAACACGCCTAATGGCAGTTCAGTTTCTAGGACAATGTCCCGACTGTAATATAAGTTGGGTGTTAAATTCTGCCAGACACAAAGAACCAGAGAAAGGAGGAAACAAAGCTCGAACAATGTTAGCCCGGTGAATCATCCAGTTATTCAGTCCCCAGTTTTGCATCCACGTTATTTGACACGAAACCAGGAATAGTACAGCAACAGATAAGAGTAAATATTGTCCATTGTAATTCTCTGTATGTATCCACTCCTAGCTTAAACAATAACTAATTTTGAAATTCGTGAAATCCTGAAATAACGGAGATGTAAACTGGTACTTTAAGGTATCTGCACCATAGCGGAAGCGCATGTTTCTTAGGGTTCTATGTGTGATTTTGTGGTGGAGCTTAGAGCGGCCGATGACACAAAGACAAGCTTCATTAATGTTAATCAGCACATCAAAAATAACACATCTCTATTTCAAGGCCTTATTAACCAAAATACAGCTTAGAGAGATGATAAGATATAAGGCAAACTGTCGCGGTCGTCCTGCCTGTACACAATTACTATTTACTAAGGCGTCGATCGCGCTTCCGAACGGGTTTGTCTCGACTATTCCGATTTGTCCTGATTGCCCCGAGATTTGCGCGCATGTGATCGGAGTGGCCGCAATGGTGACGGCTTCACACGACAGAAATCGGGGGGCCTCGCGTCGGGACAACCAGCGGATTCAGAAAAAAAACGCGGAATTTTAAAAAAGAATTGTGTCGCAAAGAATCAGCACTCAACATACCAACGGGACTCCCAAGTAAGGTGAAATGCGGCAGACCTCAGTGCGCATCAGCGACATCTACTGGATTGTACCGGGGCGCACGGACTAGGGAACTCACGGAAGACTGATAATCAAGCATTTTGCACCCCCAAGAATTTAGCGTGCGTGAGCGGATCCACGACTGCGCCGGCGTAAGTGTAAAGTGCCCCAGGGGGGCAGATATCCAAGCATCACGTCTGAAAGTCAGATCACAGTGCTAGTTGCCTGGCGACCGATACCAGCTCCAGCTATAATGTGACTAGTGCTTATATGAATGTATGTGGAACACGCGGAGCCTGTTGATTGGTGGCCATTGGGCAACTAGGAATATTTTGACTTAAGACAGCTCCTGAATGTAAATCTGCTCCTTAATTTCGTGCTACATGGGAGCAGTCTAAACATTATCCTATATGTGTCATTAAACAATAAAGAAATGCTATCGGACATGATTATAGTAATACCCTCATATGTAGTATCCGTGATACATTCAGGTGAGACGATTTATGTATATGGCCACCACACGCTCCCTTACACCCCTTCTTTTTTTTTTTTCACTCTTATACATTCAATTAGGACAGTATGATGTATCCCTCAGCTGTGCTGGTTGTCAGACGAAACCACGACAGTCCAACGTGGTGAGTTTTAGTTTGGAGTAAAATTCTGCGAACATTTCAGCGGCTAAATATTATTTGTTTATTGATAACAGAATTGATAAATAAAACGGGCAAATACATTTTTTGTATGCAGCAGTGAAGAACCAAAGTGCAGGAACATAAATGAAACAAAGGAACAATGGCTCTCGATGCCACGGTTAACCTGGATGAAGTTGATGTTTGAGACGAAAACACCCATTGTTGACTTGTAACAATGTGTATATCAATAAACGAGTAGTAAGACCCGAGTGGTTGAATGCGATGATAGTTGGACTACTATTTGCGACAGAGCACCACAATCTGGATAAAACAATGAACCCACTTCTGCATGACACGATATATGTAATCCTTCAAGATTGTGGAAGATAGAAGGAGGCCTATGGGGAGCAGTGACCGCTCAGAATCTCCCGTTTGCTATAAATTAGTGGTGAATGTTGGCAAGTTTTTAAAAAGTCGCAGGAGAAGGAAAGTCCTGTGGGCCCCCACTCACGGCGCGCTGAACCTTTAGAAAATCTGAGTAGAGCACTGATACACCATATCTGCCATATATGTTATAGATATAGCGCTGATCATCAAAAAACAGCACTTCTGCCATCAAATGCCCAGATCTGTAGCTAAATAACCTCCACATTCCTTTTGATATGGCTTTGTGCACTGTGAATCGCACTCTGCAGTGCTGGACATTATAGGATATGGAAGACGCGTCTCTCCAAGGAGCTTTGTGTTGTGTTCTGTATTAAAAGGCGAACTTGTATCCCGTTATTTATCATAAATGTATTTAATTAGTGTCAGAAAGCAATCTGCGGGGGTACATCACGGGAGATAACGAATCGCCCCAAAGATGAGCGCAAGTAGTAAATAGTATAAGTCCATAGCTTAACCTAGATCAGTGCAGAGCACACAGTAAGGCCTTCAGCGTCTGACTACAGGTATTACCAGACGGAAGTCTAAGTCAATTCTGTTAAAAATGAAGCTAGAACAATGAGCACTCCAAGGATAAGACTGCAGCAACTAAACAGAAACGAACTGCATCAACACTTTACGTTTCCACTTTATTATTTCTTTCCCGCGGCCAGCGCTGGCATAGTGTATATGTACTGAGCTATTCTTATGCAACTGTAGTGGGAATTTTTGGTATTGTATCTGAAAACAAATGTAAAAACTACCGAATCTATATGTATGTATTTATACGCCTATTCTGGGTCCATGGCAAAGTATTTTTCTCAGACATAGACTTTGAAAGGTTCCTCTTTTCCTGAACTGCCGTTCAGGCCTGTAAGTGGGCACAGGAGGGATTTGACAGAAATACAGCCCAGATGGACTGACTTGTGAGCTGCAAATGTTGATCCTTATTTGGAAGGCAAAATAGTATAAAGGTTTTCTTATTACCCTAAAATTCACCAGTCGTCTTTATGTGTTATGGGCCCACCCCTCAACCCTTTGTACATCATTAATATGGTGGCTACCCCATAGGGGGTGGTTCTGTATTGAGAAGACCCTTAAAGTCCAACATGTGTTGACCAGAAGCAAGGCAAAAAAAATATAAAATTCTTTTCTGGACCATATACCACTGGTAGCTAGATATCATCATCCAATAATCAGCATCAATCAAAAAAATATGTTCCATGTCACCTTAAAACAACCCCTTTAAAAAAAAACAATGCCACAACTTGGCTTTACTAACACTTCAGTATTCTGACGAACTCCAGACGTGGCAGGACCTACAACATGACACACAGTTTCAAACGTTGGTCCCATCCCCCCCTCCTATACAGCATAGACGTTCTAATGTGTTAAGATATTAAAATATCAGATTTAAACAATCTCCATCGGTGTGAAAAACTTTTGTTTCGTGTATCACATGGAATTCCACTGTTTTCAGCGCAGGAAGCCTGTCAGTCCTCAAAATCATCTTTTTTCAATATTTATTGTGGTCAAAAAGAAGTAGAGAGTGGTACAGGGACCTAGAAATGTGTTGAAATGTTCGGTAGTACGCAGCGGACACATTGAGGCCCATATTAGTATTTACGTCTAAAGACTTATTTGTACCATTTTTTCTCTGTACAAAAAATTTAGAATCACCACTTGAAATACCCTTTACGGCCAGGTCCGACCAGTGCATGCTTTAGAGCTATAAACAATAGAGCAGTACATGAAAGAGAAGTCTATTTTACTTTTATACATTTCCTCTAGATCCATCGGGACCAAAAAGACAAAAAGTAAATGGAAAAACATAGGTGTACCAATAACAGTAACCAGGTAATTTTACTTATTTAGTGTTCACTTTATTCGAAGAAACGAAAGGGTAGGTCGAGTCATAGAGGGGTGAAGACTATGGAAGGTGGAGAGTGAAGGGGGAGTAAGAAGTGGATAGGGATTGATCCGTGCCAGTTACAAATCTATGAGTGAAACATATGTGCCATAAAACGGACCAACGACGTTGAAAATGAAAGTGAATATTAAGTGGAATTGTGAATTCACCCCTGCAACCCACAAGCACCTTTTACCTTTCCCTGACCAGGCCCATTTCCAATTTGATTCGACAGTGTAACTATAATTGTGCGTTATGCACTACAAGAACGCTTTAACATATCAAGTGATTTTCGAGATTGCCTGAATAATCTGTGTTGCTATATAAATAAAGGAATTATTATTATTATTATTCTTATATTTATGCTTGTAGGATCGTATCCAGAGGTGGGCAGCACCCTGGGATTCTTGCTGGGTGCACTATTATCTACATTTGTTTATTATTATTATTTACAAGACATAATAGTAGCACATGTTGTCTATTTTTGCAAGAAGACACCAAGATGTGTAGCCTATTGCAGGTACTGAGGATTTCATAGGCTGTAAGCCTATGTTGGTACACACTGAAGATTTCTTCCCCTGCACTCTTGGACCTGCGGATATACCAAGAGGCTCCGGCCCGCTGAGAATATCTGGTGCCCGGATATACATCCTTACGTCTCTCCAACCTAAACTATTAGTACCTGTTCCCAGTCATGAATGTCTACTTGGGCATCTACATTCGATTGCTACAACAGTAGGAAGCGGCTTTAGGGAGACAGTGACACCCTTTAACTTTTGGTCCCAGGTGCCACGCTACAAAGATTGCTACCCATCTTACATTCCTATATGACAGATATAAAGGATTTGTAGCACACTACATGTAAATGCAATGTACTAATTGAGTATACTGTAGAGGATTACTGCAGCCGATGGCAGGTGTCAAAAATCACGGGCAGGTCCTGTAGTTAACAGTACTAAATTACCTGCAGAGGAGACTGAAAAGGGTAGGGAACCAAAAAACCAAAAAAGGTTGTGTGAATGAGTACGAAATCTAATATATGAGAATCAAGCACCTGGAGAGGGAGAATGAAGGTGTGGTTGGCGAAAGAGTAGGTATGGATGTGTAGTTGATTATAAAAAAAAGGGAATATAGGTGCAAGCGGTTTAAAGATTTGCAGCTGGAGGTGAGGCTGGTTAAAGAGGCAGTTCGAGCTGCAGGCCGGTAAAGAGGAGATGGAGTTGCCAGGACTGTTAAAGAGGGAGATGGAGTGCAGACTGGTTAACGAGGAGATGCGCAGGGCAGACTGGTTAAACGAGGAGATGGACCGTGCCCAGAACTGGTTAAAGATGAGATGGACGGCAGACTGGTTAAAGATGAGATCGGGGTGCCGGCTTGGTTATTAAAAGATGAGATGGGGTGCGCAGGCTGGTTAAACGAGCAGTGGGAGGTCGCAGCGCTTGGTCTGATAAGATGCACGATTGCATGTGCCATGGGTATGGCTAAAGACGGCAGACAGAAGTACGGATGTCGGTTTTTGATAGATGAGACGGGAGTGTGCGCTCAGTCTGGTTTTGAAGAGGAGATGGAGGTGACCACGCTCTGCGCTTGCAAGAGGAAGACGTGCGACCGGAGCAGGCTGGCCCCCCACTCGAAGAGGAGGACGGAGGTGCAGTTACTTTGCGATGGAACTGCAGGAGATGGATCGTGCAGGCTGGTTGAAGAGGAGATGGAGGTGCAGGCTGGGTTTTTAAACGAAAAGTATATGAGTGGGTGGCTGGTTGAAATAGGAGATGGAGGTGCAGGTGCTTTAGAAGAGTTGGAGGGGCAGGCTAGTTGAAAAGGAGATGGAGGTGCAGGCTCGTGAATATTTAGGAGATGGAGGTGCAGCTGTTAAAGAGGAGCTGGATGGTGGCAGACCTGCGTTAAATGACGTGCTAGATGGAGGTGCAGACCCTGGTTAAAGAGAGAGTGACGGTTGCCATTATGTGTTTAAAGGGTGAGACGCGAGGGGCTTTTGTAGGCTTAAAGAGGACAGATGGCCAGGTGCCGGCTAGTAAAAAAAGGATATGGTACTAGATATTCGCGTTTACATCATATTAAGTATTTCCCATATAGTTATTTTATATGTATACCTGGAATAATGGATATTCTCACTATGTTATCCTATCCAAGCTTCTTTGTTAAAGTTTGTAAGAGGTGGCCTTATAGGTAGCTGAAGTATTTTGACCAATGAATCGCAGAGATTACCATGGTTTGGGATCTTCCTGATAGAGTAGATCATCAACTGTAAGACCCATTTTATACTAGATGTCACTAATGTCTGTGTCCATTGACGATATTACTAGTGTGTGAGGTAGCATCACTTAGCATGCGGGGGAGGGGGCTTATTTCAAATATTTGCATCAAGCAGCAAAAGGGTAGAATTTGCCCATAAGCTGTAGGTGCTTAAAGCGGGTCTTGGCATCCTCTTGGGCCCTTATGCTGAGAAATGGTCTCTATTGATGATTGATTCTGTGGTTTCAGTCACTTTGGTTGGTAGCCACAAAATGGAGAAATTCAGACCTAGCTCCGGAGGGGTCTTTTCCGTTCCTTTTACCATTTTTGGTCGAACAAGATAGGTTGTAGCCTATAGTCGCCCCCATTAGAAAATGGGACTCGCCCTGCCTGTTATTACAAACCCAGCCGAGTTAACATGTTGGCACATCCCACACAGTGGATTCATGTGCCTGTACCCAAAATCACAGTAGTAATAAGATCAAGGGGGAAGTTCCTGAGGTCCTTCAAGTTTGCTGTATTCTTATTAGTGTCCATAGAGGCCTTTATTTGGGGAAAAGGGTTCAGATTTCGACTTCATCAGCGCACGAACTAACTTAAAAATGATAGAAAGATCTCCCCAATGGCTAACATTTCTCCTGGACAGGACCACACTATGGCAAGATTGGGGATTACTATTTTAATGAGTGACATTTTAAGACACATTTAAGAGGGAACCCAGGAAAGAATGGGAGTACTAAATTACTGAGCGATATTCAACATTTTAGCAAAGTGATCCTAACCTTCATGACCTCCTATCCTGATGTGGTAGTACACAAGCAATAAGAGCCGGTGCTAGCTGTCTTATGCTTCAACAGCGTTTTAAGTCTGTTTATTACCATGTGCTCGCTAAATATATCTATTGCTATTATCTATATGTTTTTAAAGTTTTTTTTAACCTATCCTTTGATGCCATCACTGCCTTAGTGTACAATTTTGATTTCATGCCTCACATATGTCTAGGCGCAAGAGAACTAGTATTCTCGAAAGTTCACCATCAAATAACTCGTTACATCAAAAAGTTCGCCTGATTCTCACTCTTTGCTTCGGTTCTATTGGCTAACCACAGTATCAAATATACACTAATCACCAATATTAGCACATCCAGTCACACACTCTTCCATACATCTCCTTCACATACACTTACATTATTATACATTCAGCGTAAGTCGAGTATATGTAAAGCCAATTTGAACACTGGTCCCACCAAACTCTGCATGTTACCCAACATTTGATCATGTTATGTTTATCATTGACTCCAAGTTGCCAGAGGGAAACCGGTGCACGTGACCGGAATCATAGGCTTTGTTCTATCCTTGGCATTACATACCCACGCCGCTTACCGCACTCTATTTCTAAATGTTGTTTAACAAACACAATGTGAATCACACCCATGTCTTAGAGCACATTACATAAAACAGTTCACAAGCGTCAAAATTTATCCCTTGTTGTGGTAATACCACTGGACAACAGGTACATTTATAGGAATATAATTCACACGGGGGACATTTTTAATACTTAAAAATTAAATCTGTAAGTAAATGTTTTTACGGACATGTGAATGCGGATAAGGATGGGGGTTTTGAAAGTAAAGAAGTTTTTATGTCCAAACCGGAGTGTAAACCAATAGGAGCGAGTCTCTCTATTATATGTTTTCACAGATTTAGGATCCACACCTGCCTAAATACTGCATCAGAAACACTCAATGGACACCACAGCCAAACAGTGATGTTAGGTATTTGGCAGTAAGGTGGACATAATTCTGTCAGAGATTGAATCCCCCCAATAAATAGCATAAAAATGGCCTATGCGGGTATAAAATTAGCCTAGGCCAATTAACGGGGTCGACTCTTAGCCCAGTGATGGTGAACCAACTAGCGGCCGAGTGCCCAAACTGCAAACCCAAAACAAACCTCGATTTCATTGTGACCCCCGGGCAACAAAAACATCAAAGCAGTCACTTATTGCCCCTGTTCTTCAACAAACTTTCGATCATCTGGCCTCATGGGACAAGATGGAAAACATTGCATCATTTAGCTCTTGTAATGTGTCCCTCTTGGTACACAGAGAATGTAGGTCTGCCCAAGACGTATTCTACCTGTCTACTACTTCCCCCTTACCTAGGTCAAGTAGCAAAGTATACTCTTTATATAGACTGAAAGCAGCATCTTTAAGTGCTGAGACTGCAGAAAGCAGTCCTGTGTCATCTTTGAGTCCAGTCTGTGGTCTGGGGCAATGGCTGGGTCCCACAGAAAGGGGATCTGAGTGCCGCCTTGGCATCTGTGCCATAGGTTCCGACACCACCTGTATTAGACTGTGACACCCGGGTCATAATCTTGGATGCGGTCTTGTGGCCTGTCCATTAAAATCCTGTTATTGGTTCCTGGTCTGGTCTTGATCTAAGCCCATTCTGGCGTTGATGTGTTCCATGTTCTACATGCTGGAATGTTTTGGTCCTCATTGATACCTAATCTGGCTGTCAATGGTGACAAGAACGGGGACTTGACTAGATCTCCATTAAGGAGGTTTAAGGTAGAATAATCGGTGATATCACTGGATTGACCAGTGCCAATAGTGTGGTCCCATAACGTGTCCATATTCATTAAGGAGGCTGAACCAGGACCCCAACCAGATTTAGTTTTCTACTAAAATATTTTAAGTAACATTTATCTAACAAAGTTCTATATATATATACTATTTTTTATATCATGATAATCTCATGTCATCAATATGTTCGTTTGATGAAAACAGTAAGGACCTTCACCACAGGGCACAGATTCTGACAATGTGAGGTTCACAGGATTCCAATACCCCCGGGACTCTAAAGTAAGAACTCATCATTTACAGGACTTTCACGGTTCCTGCACACTAGATGAGCGCTGCCGCGGCTTTTCCTGCTCCTCTCTATAGACGTGATATACTTGGTGCATTAGATTGCTGTGGTCTGGCGGAATTCAATTTCTAATTTCTGTGGTGCCCCCAACACAAATATTTCTAAGTAACAATGGTGTACCGTATAGTTTTTGTTCTGTGTTGCAATTTGCTACCGTGAATGGGCTCCGTGCTTGCTAAAATAAAATCTGATAGTAAATGACGTTCTGTATATGAAGTGTTACATAGATGCACTCTTATTGTAATGAAGGACCCTTGTAGAATTATTCTCGATCACCATTATTCAGTGGCACTGTTACAAAAAATGTAGTCAATGAGTAGGGCTGTAAGGAAGGGGCAACAATTAAGAATGGGAGGATGCTGGGGGGATCACAATAAGTGGGGGAGCTACGCGAGTGGTACAAAAGAGAAGGGAAACTGGAGGATACCAATATCAGGGGGATTCAATGTAATGGGGAGCTGGAGGTCAAAATATAGGGGGTAAAACATGAGGGGTAGCTGGCTGGGCGCCATGATATGAGGGGGTTTAATATGACGGGAGCTGGTGGCCACAATATTAGGGGAGGGCTACAATGTGAGAGGAGAAACGGGTGCCAAAAATGTTACAGGGGAGCTGGGGGACACCCAGGACGGAGGAGCTATTAAAACTTTTTCACAAAGTGTAATATTCTAAGCACAAACAAAGGGAATAGAATAATGTAAAAACAACACTTCATTAAAATTGAAAAACACTTCAGATATTGCAAGGTATGTGGTGTAAATTTGGCATCTTTGTGCTAATTTCATTAATATCTGCAAGTTCTAATTTAACTGTAGCCTAACTTTCCAGTTTCGCATGATTCACAAAAATTGTGTCCAATTCCAACCTGATTGAAACCCACTGGCAGCAATTTGTCCAGTGTCCAAGGTGTGAAAGAAGTGAGTGGAAGTGGTGGAGGCAAGTTGCCCTGGTTTGTGGAATGTTCTGCACCTGTTGAGTTGCACTCTTCCATACAGTACATGACAGGTGTGTGAATGGCATCATAAGCCCTTCACAGCCATGGCTCCTCCATGCATTTCAGCCAGAAATTTTCTTGCAGGCAATGCACCGCCGCTGATGTTCTTGAAATTATTCAATCAAAGTTACTTACCTTAAGAGTGGGACTAATGTTGTTATACTCCAGCCAATTTTTGTTCTATATGTATCTCCATTAAGGTTGCAAAAATAAAGGTTTTTATGTCAATAAACTTGGTAATTTGTAAAACACCGTTTTAATGGCATGGCATGGGTCATGAGATTACATTTTTATGAATTTTGATCACCAGCGGATAAATGCATTACAAAGGGAAGGGGGCCTATGAGATTTTGTACCTCTTTGCTCACCTCCATTTATTTTTACTATAAGGCCCACCTAGGGTACATTTCGAAACCATACAGGGGTTCAGTTCTCCCACCTATACAATTACTGCTTTTTGTACCTGCACATGCCACCTCCTGCCAGGAGGCAAGCAGGTGTCTACTGGATAATGCACCCTAACGCACCTCACATACATCGGGGTGCGTTATACATTATAACTGGGTTTGAATGCAGGAAAATCGCTGTAAAACTGATTCATCAAGGTTTTGCCTCAAATGCAAAAATTTCAACAATCTTTCAGTGCAAATCACATTTATTATAGCAATTCAGAAAGACTTGGGCATTAACAAAGTATAATGGTTTATTACAATTGCAATCCTATTTTAATTAAAGGAGTCAGATATAGTACCCCCAGTCTTACATACAGTAATAAATGATGTATGTTCACCTCGTGGTGATATGGATATCCTCAGCTTTTACAGATACTTCATCTACACATTTTTTCATCCAGCTACATTATGGTATCCCAAACGCTAGTATAAACTAGGCACAGCACTGACTTCCACTCAGGCTTGAAAGACATGCTATTTTCTCTTTATGTTTCTCTTTTGTTGTCTTTCCAATGTTGTAGATAGTTCCCAGATGTTGGGTAACATCAAGATGAACTACAGGATGAAACTCTGCCCATAGCTTAAGTTGTTTAAGGTGAATGCGGGTTGAGGCAAACAAAATACCTCAAGTCCGGGTTTTCTGCGGTAAATTAATTTTAAAACATAGAGAACAAAAAGAATTAGGACGCTATGTCTATTGTTACAAATCAGAACAGAGTTATATTAATATTAATAATTAATTCGTAAATGTATAGTTATAGAGGATTGTCTAAGTAGATATGTCACATCACTAATATAACTGCACCTTATAGGGGATTGTGTCTAGGGACCTAGTCAGGACACTTAAACCAAATGACCGTTCAGTATAGATTGTTGTGGGCTTCTGTCGAGTCTTTTATCGTCGTCCATCTGTGGCTGTAAATTTAATAACTTCCATGCAAGTTGTAGCTTATGGGTGTACTATGGGGCTTTTTTATAGGTATGAATTAACCTAACGGCACGGAGAGGCTTTGGAACTAAGGATGGGAATAGTCTTGACTTTTTTATCTGAGTACCTATAGGGTGGTTACAGTAATCCTTAACCATCCAAGTCCATAAGGAAGTAGTTTTCATTATTTACACCATTTTTTTGTTCCCTTGAGGTCAATCCGAGCTGCACAAATATCACAATACACACCCATCGCTCTATTCAACCATTACTGAGGCCATGTACCATCCCATCTCATCCATACTTAAGCAAAGTCTCAGTCTAATCTACAAACACGGACCCATTGTCCATCTCTCCCTTGTTCACCCATACAGCCTGCCTCTGCTCAGATAAAGGTGACCCACCACCTCACTCCCAGCTAATATATAGATGACCAATAAGACTTTTTTTAAAAGAAGTCTTATGTTACGCCGGAGAATAGTACATTCCCAAATAAAACATACGTCTTCAAAAAAATAATTCTTCTCCAATTTCAACATAATGATATAGTATTTATAGGCATGAACGGGATTTATTACTTTGTATATCATACTAAATCTCCAAGATACTTTTTCTATAAACAGAAACAATTCATAGATAATTAGTATACCACTCCCAACGCTATAGCATAACCTACCTGAACCGACCTGGTTCTCTATGGGTGAGTCAAGGATGTCTGAGGGGGGGTTTGGTAGCCCTACCTAGTACCACGACAATTGTTGATTGTTGCCAGGAACCACCCATGAATCTTCTGAGCTTTGGGTCGCAAAAAGGCCATATTGTGCACCTGTCTGACGGAACCTAGATTGCCTCTTGCCTCCGGGTCTATCTCCCCTTGGATCCAGGACAAGTCTCAACAGAGACTTCCTGCTGGGAAGCACAGTGTGAGGAGAGCAATCTACAAACGCAGGCAGATAAGGACTTATCCAAGGAGGGGGAAGGATATAGCATAACTGAAAGTGTATCGAAAAAATTATTGTGAGCATATCACAAAAACAGGTCCAAATGCGTTGTTTTGAAAAAACTGTTAATCTTATTTTCAAATCCAACATGGGATAAAAATCGCATGGATATTAGTGTAGGATCAAAGAAGAAATGCGCCATACGCGTTTCGGGAGGTAAGCATACCCGTATCATGGCTAACTTAAAGGTTTGTTCAGGATTAAATAGTAGTGTGTTCAATCAGTGTGACCGGACTAGGAGGAAACTGTCCGATCAGTCATCACAGGTGGAACACAAAACGAAACTGCAATACAACAGCCAGTTTGTAACACGTCTTCATAAAACAAACATCGTGTTAAAAAAAACATGTGGAGGAAGATGATACAAGGGAAATACTCATATCCTTTAACACATGTGTGCCATGAAGTCCACGACTTAATATTGAGTTACTATTGACAGTAACATCTAATCTTCTATTTAACACTTTGGTGTCTGGGTTTCTGCGGAAAAAATCCAGCACGTTCAACGTTCAAGAGTTTCCTCTATGGTCACCCCACGTACTGCGTTTCAACCACTTCTCAATGCACCATACAACTGAAAGCACGCAACCACGTCATGAATATTACGAAAAGTCTTGAAGCCATAGACAATTTATTGTATCTTTGTTCTTTGCATCAGATAAATGAAGGCGAATGCGAGTTTAGTGAGTCATGGACATCCAACATACGGGATCGACATATATTGCATGTAATGATGAAATGACAAATGGAGTATGACATTTAAGAAGTGAGTGATTTTCAAACTTCTTCCCTGTACATTAAAGTAAGAATTCTTTTGAAGGCTACTGCATGTGTGCAAACCAATGCACTTGTCATGTACCACAATTTAATAGAATCCTAATCGTGGACAGCACAAGTGTGGTTGTCTATTATTCCGGAGACAGAACAAGGCATGGAGGAAAGTACTCGTCAGGTGTAGGTGCCTTCTTTGAAAGAACCACCATTCCCTTCTATATATTTTGCAATCCATTAACTGTCAATAAAATGGTTAAATGCCTTTTAATTATATTTATCACCCATGTGAATCTGGATAAAGGCTGCTATAACAAAATGTAATTGGACATTGAGATCGAGTGGATGATGGGGTTCGCGTCACTATTTCAACTGTGTAAGTTGGGTCTAGGGATTTTATTAACATAAGTGGCTACTGTTAGCATCAGGGGGGTACTTTCTATCATCAGCTTGGCATTTTTTACGACTTTCCTCAGAAGACGAATGTTGGGCCAACAATTTCTTCTTAAGTTCTATAAGTTCACACAAAGTATATTTTTTTATGACTATGGGGGACATGAGCCTGGACGTAGCCCAGTATGAATCACTGTTGTGGTTTGAGCATGGAGTATTGTTACGGGATTCCAATATTGAGTGTGATACCAAAAAATCATGCTCTCAAAATTGGAGCTGAAGTAAATTTTAAGTTATATGCTTTCATTTATAAGTTGTGGAAACGCAGAATCTGAGATTTCCGTCCCCCCAATATCAGGAGCGGTCGTCAATAGTAACGGACCATTACCACTGATAATGGGAGAGGGAAGGATTGTTGGGTGAGACAGGAAGGTAAGTTTCCCAGCATCGAGCCATATAGATGTTCAGGGAGGGGAGAACATGTCCCCCCCATAGACGCTCGCCATGCCTGAACGAAAAATTTTTTGTCAAAGAAAAGACAATTTTTGGAATAGCAAAAAACTCCAGTAGCATAATATAAAATCCTCACATGCGGTGCATCAATGACTATACATGTGTCGAAAAAATACGATAATGATTCAAACAGCTATGTCGATGTACAAGAGAGGCTAAGCGGACACGTCGAATGTCAACCAACAGATGTGTTCTTCCATGGGCAACCCATTCTAGAAGTGCGAAACATAACGGTTTCGCTGCGCTCGGAGATAGCTTGTGTAGGCGCTGAATCAGGGGTTGAGAGTAGATGGTCGCACCCGTTCATGCAGTCCTCGTCCGACAAAGATTCTATCCCCGACACTATAGGTCCTGCGTGGATGGGGGGAAAGACATTTATGGGTCTGTTGAGGGGCGAAAGTAAGATAAATGGGGACCACGGTTGTTGGACTAACACAAAATTCCGGCTAAATGTCTCTGCGTCGAACCACTCCCATTTAGACCCTCTCATATTAGAACTTTCAGCTGTGTTGGAATTTTTTGGTCGGGATCACATTCAACATCCCTGATAGGTCAGTCTACGAAAGGAAATAAGAGGTGAGTTACATGTAGAGCTAGCCAGTTAAGCAATAATCACCGCGCCTCACTTTATCAGCCTGCAGTCACAGTAACCAGGTCCTTATTATTCTTAATTCTTTCAAGGTATTTGATGGGGGGGTCCCCCCTCGGGAGGGTGAGAGGTGTCAAACCACTCCTCCACTCAGAATATAGCCTTAAGAAATGAATAAAAGAATAAATAGGACACGGTATATACGCAGCGCTAAGGATGGAGCGTGCATATTGCTTAACGTAGGTCATTGCTACAGTAATCTCAACCTACTTGATCCTTTTCAGTGAGACTACATAGGGAGTTTGAATAGTGATCCACCAAAAAGATTCAAAACAGCTGTGAAAGTTCTGAATTGACTTGAGGATCTATAAACTGGGAGTGTTACGACCAGAGAATATGCGAATATTGTTAGTGCATAACAACCGGTGGTCCCCTATTTTTTCACTCACCTCCCAGTAAAGACACCAGTAAAAAATGTCTTTACCACTCCACTCAAGCACATTACTATAGTGTCGGGGATAGGATCGTTGATCAGAGAGGATGAGTGAATGGGGAGCACCATTCCAACCCTGGTTAAAGCCCTCACAAGCTATCTCCGTGACACGAAAAACGTTGTTCACTTCTAGATTGTTTGCCAGGAAGAACAATACTGTTGTTGCGTTGAGCATGCTAGTACGTAGTCTCGCTTATCAGACCTTCTTGTACATGCAGTTAGCTTATGAATTCATTAATCTTATTTTGAACACAGTCATAGTCATTAATGCACCGTCATGTGTAAGGAATTTTTATTATTATGTGGTATGGAGTTTGCATCCAAAAATTATTTTCATTTGACAAAACAATGTTTCGTTCAGCAATGTGGAGCGTCTATGGGGGGAATGTTCTCCATCCTGGGCAACATCTATATGGCGATCTGGGAAGAGACCTTCGTTCTCACCAAACAATCCCTTCCTCTCCCATACGGTGGTATGGTCGTATATTTTACGGACTGCTCCTGATATGGGAGGGGACGGAATCTAGATTGCTGGTTCCACACTTATAAATGACATCATATGAACTTAAATTACATTCAGCTCCAATTGAGAGCATGAATTTTTGGATATCATACTCAATAGTGAATCCAGGTAACAATACTCCATAGCCAACCAACAACAGTGGAATTCTATATTGAGGCTACGTCCATGCCATTGCTCACATATCATAAAAATATACCCTGTTGGTGAATTATAAGACTTAAAAAGAAATTGTTCCCAACAGTCAGGCATATCTGAGGAAAGTCGGAAAAAATGCCAAGGACTGATGCTAGAAAGTACCCACCCTGGATGCTAAACAGAGCCACTAATATTGTAATTAAAAATCCCTAGAACCAAATTACCAGTGAAAATAGGACGACAGAACCCAATCTCAATCATCTCAAATGTCCAATTACATTTGTTACAGCCTTTAGTTCCCAATTCACAGAGGTGATAAAATAATAAAAAGCATTTACCACTTTATTGAAAGATATGCGATTGCAAAATACTAATAGAGGGAATGTCAGGTTCGTTTCAAAGAAGGCACCTACACTAGCGAGGATCTATCCCCCAGTGTTCTTGCTCCGGAAAAATAGGAACAACACTTGGTGTCCCGATAGGATTCTATAAAGTGTCGGGACATACAAAGTGCCTGTGTTGCACAATGCAGAGCCTTCAAAGAATTCTATCTTTAAGTACAGGGAAGAAGTTTTAAAAATCACTCACTTTATTAATTGTAATACTCCATTTGTCATTTACATCATTACATGCAATATATGTCAGATCCAGTATGTTGGATGGACAAGTGGACCACTGAAAACTCGCATTCGCCGTATTTATCTGAGGCAAAGAACCAAGATACAATAATATTTCTATGGTTCACGACATTTGTACTATTCATGACGGTGAGTTGCAGTGCTTTCAGTTGTATGGGCATTGAGAGGTGTTGAAACCAGTACGTGGGTGGGGAACATAGAAGGAAACTCGTGAACGTGAAACGTTTCTGGATTTTTCCGCAGAAACCAGAGCACCAAAGGGGTTAAATAAGAGATTAGATGTTATTGTCAATAATTAACTCCAATATTTAAGTCTGGTTATGGCCACACATGGTATAAGGATATGAGTAGTTCCCTTGTATGCATATTCCTCACATGTTTTTAAAACGATGTTGTTTGTAAACGTTACAAACTGCTGTTGTAATGAGAGTTCGTTAGTGTGTCCACCTGTGATAGGATCGGACGTTTCCGCCCTAGGTCGGTCCACTGATTGAACACACCAATATTTAAATCCATGAACCAAACCATTTTAAGTTAGCCATGAATAAGGGTAGTGTTGTACCTACCGAAACGAGTAGGCGATCTTCTTTGATCTACACCTATGACTCCATGGATTTTATCCATGTATTGGATTGAAAATAAAGATTAACAGTTTTTCAAAAAAAAACGCATGTGGACCTGTGTTTGATGAAGCTGGACAAGAAGTTTTTTGGTTCCAGCAATCTTTGGAAGCGGGATAAGGGTCCGTGCTCCACAGTTCCACAAGGGGATACAATCAACGATCCAGGTGAGCTGACACTTTCTTCGCATTGACATTAAATGAAGAGTATGTTAGGTTGTTATAGCAGAGCTAAGAATGTCATTTGTAATATGCATCTATGGAATCATCATCTCTTCTTGATTGTCTCATCTCTCTTTCTAGTATCAGATGCCAGTGAAATGTAGAGAGTAAAAGAAAGTGTAGATAAATCCTGTACCCTGATAAAATGTAAGCACATTGTCACCCCCAAAAATAGAGGGGATCATAATGAGTCCCACCAAACACATGACCATCACTGAGTGATAGGGGCTAAAACAGCAATAAAACTGATTAACATTGTAAAATAAGGGGTGCAAAGGCTCGAATAAATGTGGGCCATATTCTTTAAAACTATACGAACAAACAATGAGGAGAAAGCCATCAGTTTACAAACTCCATCTGACATCTAAATGACAGCAGAACAATATGCAATGCATAAAAACCTCTACATAGTGAAAAGTGACACAACAAGGAGCACAGTAAATAACATTTATATAAGGTGCAAAGGAAACCCTTAATGACATTGACTTTGAACACCCAGAAATAATAACAAGCGACTGTGGCTTAGTGATCTAAAAACGAAGGTTTCCACTTTTCACATTTTAAGAACCTTGTTTCTGCAACTCCCAGTGAGTCAGAAGACATCAGGAGAATCCTTCTCCTACTAGGATGAAGGATTGTAAACCAAGCACACTGACATACTGGTGTGAGCCCCTCTGGCAGGATCCACTTCCTTTAGGTCTTATGCCCTTTTATTACAAACAAAAGGCTTTTAAAATATGCAAATGAGCCTGTGGGGCTCCATAGATCATTTGCATAATTTTAAAGACATGTTTTGTAAAAAAATAAAGCATACAAACGCCTTATAACTAACCAGGTCCTATATTCTTTAATTATAATTCTTTCAAGGCTATTCTGAGTGGAGGAGTGAGTTTGACATCTCACTCCTCCACTCAGAATAGCCTTGAAAGAATTAAAGAATAAAGGACCTGGTTATACGCCAGGCTGATAAAGGTGGAGCGGTGATATTGCTTAACGCAGTCTCTACAGTAAACTCAACCTACTTATCCTTTCAATGAGACTACCTATAGGGAGTTGAATAGTGATCCCACAAAAAATTCCAAACACAGCTGAAAGTTCTAATTGATGAGGGTCTAAAATGGGAGTGTTCGACCAGAGAATTGCCGAATATTTGTTAGTCAACAACCCGGTGGTCCCCATTTTTCACTCCCTCCCAAAGACCCATAAAAATGTCTTTCCCCCTCCACTCAGACCTATAGTGTCGGGGATAGGATTCTTGTCGGAGAGACTGAGTGAATGGGTGGACCACCATCTCCAACCCTCTGGTTAAAGCCCTACCAAGCTATCTCCGTGGCACGAAAACGTTGTTGTTCACTTTCAGATGGGTTGCCATGGAAGAACACTACTGTTGGTTGACATGCGACGTAGTCTCGCTTTATCCCTCTCTTGTACATGACTAGCTTGAATTCATTATCGTATTTTTTGACACAGTTATAGTCATATGCACCTCATGTGAGGAATTTTATTATTATGGCTATGGAGTTTTTTGCTATCCAAAAATTATTTTTCATTTGACAAAAATTTTTCGTTCAGCAATGGGGGAGCGTCTATGGGGGGAAATGTTCCTCCTCCCTGCGAACATCGATATGGCGATCTGGGAAGAGACCTTCCTTTTCTCCCCCAACATCCCTTCCTCTCCCATATCAGGTGGTATGGTCGTTATATTGACGACCTGCTCCTGTATGGGAGGGGACGGAATCTCAGATTGCTGCGTCCCACAACTTTATAAATGACAATCATATGAACTTAAAATTAACTCAGCTCCAATTTTGAGAGCATGAATTTTTTTGATATCACACTCAATAGTGAATCCAGGTAACAATTACTCCATATGCCAAACCAACAACAGTGAATTCTATACTTGAGGCTACGTCATGCCATGCTCCACATATCATAAAAAATATCCTGTTGGTGAACTTATAAGACTTAAAAGAAATTGTTCCCAACATCAGTATATCTGAGGAAAGTCGGAAAAAATGCCAAGGACTGATGACTAGAAAGTACCCACCCTGGATGCTAAACAGACCCCTAATATTGTTATAAAATCCCTAGAACCAAACTTACCAGTGAAAATAGGACGCGAACCCAATCCTCCAACTCATCTCATGTCCAATTACATTTGTTACAGCCTTTAGTTCCCATTCACAGAGGTGATAAATATAATTAAAAGCATTTACACCTTTTATTGACAGATAATGCGATTGCAAAATATATAGAAGGGAATGTCAGGTTTCGTTTCAAAGAAGGCACCTACACTAGCGAGTATCTTATCCCCAGCTTGTTCTGCCCGGAAATAATAGGAACAACACTTGCGTCCACGATAGGATTCATAAATGTGGACATACCAGTGCATTTGTTGCACACATGCAGAGCCTTCAAAAGAATTCTTCTTTAAGTCCAGGGAAGAAGTTTAAAATCACTCACTTTTAATTGTAATACTCCATTTGTCATTTACATCATTACATGCAATATATGTCAGATCCAGTATGTTGGATGTACAAGTGGACCACTGAAAACTCGCATTCGCCGTCATTTATCTGATGCAAAGAACAAAGATACAATAAACATTTCTATGGCTTCAAGACATTTTCGTAATTTCATGACGGTGATTGCAGTGCTTTCAGTTGTATGGGCATTGAGAAGGTGTTGAAAACCAGTACGTGGGGGTGACCATAGAAGGAAACTCTTGAACCGTGAAACGTTCTGGATTTTTTCCGCAGAAACCAGAGCACCAAAGGGTTTAATAAGAGATTAGATGTTATCTGTCAATATTAACTCATATTTAAGTCTGGATTATGGCCACACATGGTTATAAGGATATGAGTTTCCCTTGTATGCATCCTTCCTCACATGTTTTTTAACACGATGTTTGTTTATGTAAACGTTTACAAACTGCTGTTGTATTGAAGTTCGTTAGTGTGTTCCACCTGTGATAGGATCGACGTTTCCGCCCTAGGTCCGGTCACATGATTGAACACACTACTATTTAAATCCATGACACCAACTTTTAAGTTAGCCATGAATAAGGGTAGTGTACCTACCCGAAACGCGTAGGCGATTCTTCTTTGATCTACACTATGACTCCATGCGATTTTATCCCATGTATTGGATTGAAAATAAAGATTAACAGTTTTTTTCAAAAAAACAACGCATGTGGACCTGTGTTTGTGAAGCTGGACAAGAAGTTTTTGATACACTTTCAGTTGCTATATCCTTCCCCCCCCTTGGATAAGTCCTTATCTGCCTGCAGCTTGTAGATTTACTCTCCTCACACTGTTGTTTGCCATCAGGAAGTCTCTCTGTGAGCTCGTCTTGGAATACAAGGGGAGAGACCGGAGGCAAAGAGCAGTCTAGTGTGCCGTCAGACAGGTGAACAATATGCCTTTTGCGACCCTAAAGTCAGAAGATTCAGGGTGGTTCATGGGCAACCAAAATTCTATACACCAGGACTCATAGAGACAGGTTGAAATTATATCTATGAAATTCTTGTTTTGTTATAAAAAGTATTTGGAGATTTAATATGATATAAAAGAATGAACTGTTCTGCCTATAATTTATATATATCATATGTTGAAATGGTAGAGAAGAATTATTGTTTTTGAAGACGTATAGTTTATTTGGGAATGTACATATTCTCCGGCGAATAAGACTTCTTTAAAAAGTTATTGGTCATCTTATAAGTTAGGTGAGGAGTGAGGGGGGGCACTTTTAGCTGAACAGAGGAGCAGCTGTATGGGTGAACAATAGGGAGAGATGGAATGGTTCCTGTTTGAAGAGGAGACTGTTGCTAAGTAATGGAGGGAGATGGATGGGTACATGGCCTCAGTAGATGGTTGAATAAGAAAGATGGTGGTGGTATGGGTATTTGTGGCACCCTCAAGGAACAAAAAATTGGTTAAATAGAAAAATACTCCTTATGGACTTGTGGTTAAGTGTCTGTAACCACCCTATAGTCCTCAATAAAAAGTAAAGACTTATTCCATCCTTAGTCCAAAGCTCCCAGTGCCTTAGTAATCATACAGTAAAGCCCATAGTACACCACAGCTACACTGTGCATGGAAAGTTATTAATTACAGCCACAGATGGAGACGAATAAAGACTCTAAAGGACCAAACCAACAATCTATACGGAACTGTCATTGGTTAAGTGTCCTGACTTGGCCCTGACAGGATCCCTATAAGTTGCAGTTATATTTATACATTCCTTTACTATGAGAACGTTTCACGGTTCAAGAGTTTCCTTCTATGGTCACCCCCACGTCCTGGTTTCAACACCTTCTCAATGCCCATACAACTGAAAGCACTGCAATTGCCGTCATGAATATTACGGAAATGTCTTGAAGCCATAGAAATGTTTATTGTATCTTTGTTCTTTGCATCAGATAAATGACGGCGAATGCGAGTTTTCAGTGGTCCACTTGTGCATCCAACATACTGGATCTGACATATATTGCATGTAATGATGTAAATATCTGGTATATATTGTGGTTGGGTCAATGCACCCCCATATGTTTACTTATGTGGTTGGATCCTATGCCCACCCATGTATCTCTGTTGAGTCGGTTCTATGCCCAATGAGCTTGTGGTTGGTAAATGCCCCCATGTAGCTCTGTGGTTGGTTTGCCCCCCCATGTATCTCGTGGTTGGTTTATGCCCCCAATGTATATCTGTGGTGGTCTATGGCCCCATGATCTAGTGCCTGGGCCCACCATGGATATCTGTGGTTGGGCTAGCCCCCAGGGTCTATGTGGCGGTCTATGCGACCCCAGTATCTCTGTGGTTGAGTTCACTGCCCCCCCAGATCTCTGTGTGGTCTAAGGGCCCCCATGTAACTTGTGGTTCGGTCATTGCCCCCAATGTATATCTGTGGTTGTTCTATGCCACATGTATCTCCGTATGTGCCTGTGCCCCCCATTGATCTCTGTGGTGGGGTCTTGCCCCCTCTTGTGTGTCTCTGTTGTCGGTATATGCTCCAGTTCTCTGTGGCGCGTCTTATGACCCCTATGTATCTCTGTGGTTGGTCTATGCACCCCAGTAGAGCATCTGCGTTCTGGTGGTCAGTCTAGGCCCCTCATGTATCTCTGTGGTTGGTCTATGACCCCATGTATCTTCTGTGGTTGTTCTATTGCACCAGTATTCGTCGTGCTTCTGTGCCCACTCCCATGTATCTTGTGGGTTGTTCTATCCCCCCAATGTATCTCGTGGTTGGTCTATGGCCCCCCATGGATTTCTCGTGGTCGTGTCTATTATGCCCCCATGTATCTCTTGCTGGTCTATGCCACCCAATGTATCTCTGTGGTCGGTCTATGCCCCCATGTATCTCTGTGGTCGGTTCTATGCCCCATGATCTTATCTCTGGGTGGTCTATGCCCCCCTATAATCTATGTGGTTGGGACTATGCCCCCATGTATATCTGTGGTTGATCGATGCCCCCTCATGTATCTCCGTGGTCGGGTATATGCCCCCGGTTGTAAAAAAAATCTCTGTGCCTGTGCACCACCATGTATCTATGGGTTGTTCTATCCCCCCCATGTATATCTGTGGTCGTGCTATGCCCCCCATGTATCTTGGGTCGGTATATGCCCATGTATCTCTGTGGTCTGTTCTATGCCCCCCCGTATCTCTTGGTGGTCTATGCCCCCCCAGGTTATCTCTGTGGTTGTCATGCCCCCAATGTATCTCTGGGTTGGTCTATGCCCCCCATGTATCTCTGTGGTTGGTCTATGCCCCCCATGATCTCTGTGGTTCGGGTCTATGCCCCCATGTATCTCTGTGGTTGTCTCTTCCCACATGTATCTATGTGGTTGGTCAATGCCCCCCAGGTAGCTCTGTGGTTGGTCTAGCCCCCCATGTATCTCTGTGGTTGGTCATGCCCCCATGTATATCTGTGGTGGTCTATGCCCCCCATGGATCTCTGTGGTGGTCATGCCCCTCATGTATCTCCGTGAGTCGGTTCTAGGCCCCCGTGTATCTTCTGTGCCTGTTCCCCCCATGTATCTCTGTGGGGTTCTATCCCCCCCCATGTATCTCGGTGGTGTTCTATCCCACCCATGTATCTCTGTGGTAGAGTTCATGCCCCCCATGTATCTCTGTGGTTCGGTCTATGCCCCACAGTATGTTATCTCTTGTTGGTTGGTCATTCCCCCCATGTACCAGGTGGTTGGTCTAGGCACACCCAGATGTAATCTCTGTGGGGAGTCTATGGCCCCCCATCACCAATGTATTCCTGTGGGGCTCTATGCACCCAGTATCTCTGTGGCGGTCTATGCCCCCCCATGTTGTATATCTGTGGGTTGGTCTATGCCCCTATGTATATCGGGGTTGGTATATCTATGCCCCCATGTATCTCGTGTGGTTGGTCTATGCCCCCCCAGTTATCTCTGTGTGGTAGTCATACCCCCATGTATCTCTGTGGGATGGTCAAGCCCCATGTATCTGCTGGGGGTTTGGTCTATGCCCCCCAGATCTCAATTGGTGAGTCTATGCCCCCCATGTATCTCTGTGGTGGTCTATGGCACCATATGTATCTATGTGGTTGGTCTATGCGCACCCATGTAGCTCTTGTTGGTCTATGGCCCCCCATGTATCTCTGTGGTGGTATATGCCCCTACATACTCCTGGGGTTGGGTCTATGCCCCCATGTATATCTGTGGTTGGTCTATGCCCCCCATGTATCTCTTGTGGTCGGTCTAGCCCCCATGTATCTCGTGGTGGTCCATGCCCCCATTGTATCTCTGTGGTTGGTCTATGCCCTCCCATGTATATCTGGTTGGTATGTGCCCCTCATGTTATCTCGTGGTTTGCTCTATGCCCCCCATGTATCTCTGTGCCTGTGCCCCCCATGTATCTCTGTGGTTGGTCTATCCCCCCCATGTATCTCTGTGGTTGGTCTATGCCCCCCATGTATCTCTGTGGTTGGTCTATTGCCCCAATGTATCTCTGTGGGTGCTGTATGCACCCATGTCTCTCTTGGGCGCTAATGCCACCATGCTATGCTGTGGTGCTCTATGCCCCCCCATGTATCTATGTGGTTGGTTATTTTTTATGCCCCCCATGTATCTCTGTGGTTGAGTCTATGCCCCCGCGCTCTCTGTGGTGGTCTTATGCCCCTCCTGATCTCTGTGGTTGGTCTATGCCCCCCAGGTATCTCTGTTGTTTCGCCTTTGCCCCCCAATGACTCTGTGTTTAGCTTTAACCCCACACATTGTATCTCTGGTCAGGTCCGTTAGCCCCACAGGTGTCCATGGCCTGCTGCCCCCTCCATCACAAAAAGCTATCTTAATTTCTATAAAACTTTACAGAGAAACTCCAGAATCCTAGTAGATGGACCTCCTCCTCCTCCACGATACTCATCCCAATATTCTAATCCTCCTCCTCCTCGTCCTCCCGGCATGAGTCCTAAATAAAAATAAAGATGAATGTAATCCGACTCGCTCCCTGGAAGGAGAAGATGAGAGGAGCCATTTAAGCTTCGTTATCTGATCTCAGCTTCATCTTGAGCCGAGAGGGAGAGACTAATAAACAATAAAACAGTGAAAGGCAAGCCTTATAAATGAATAGCAAGAGCAAGGACCCCCCCCCCGCCGCGGTGCCGAACCCCCTCCAACCCCGGCACAACAAACTCAGATAGGAAAGAAGTGGAATCGTCTTCATGTCATTTTGGTTTCCTATTGTCCCCCCGGCACGGTGAAAATGGAAACGGCTGCCATGGTAGCTACAAATATCCTGTTTTTAAAGAAGTTGCCATTTTTACCTGCACATTCAACGCCAACCCACGAATCAACATCGTAATTGACAGAAGGGAGAGGATGAAAAATGGAATGTGAAAAATGCTAGATTCTAAAGATAAAAATAACAGTAGTAATTAATATAATGGATTATAAAGGCTCCGCGATTCCACCGTTCCATCCCCCGTAATAAATTATAGCGAGAAGATACTAATCAAAATCTGAGTGCGAGATGTGATTACAACAAAAGGACGGACACTGTAAAAAGAGATAAAGAGCGGACAAAGAGATCCAATGTTTGGGGTGGAGGGGAGGGGGGGGCGTTGTAGAGGGGGGGGGCGTGTAGAATCAGGAACATTAATAATTAATTTAGAACTGAGCTTCCATAGTGTTGTGGTTTTAACGTACGGATTGGAGGATTACATGAGATGTGGAGTGGTTACTACCATGTGGAGCCTACTAAGCATATGTTTGTAGCATGAATAATTGCACTGTGGTTTGATGACCACAAAACACACTAAGGCATCTATAGATTTGGTCAATAGATAGCAGTTGCCCTTTCCCATATAGCAACAGTCGACAGTGCATTCTCCACAGTAGCCAACAGTTGCAATGCCTTCCCAACAGAAGCCAATAGTGCCGTTAAGTTGTCTCCCCGAGTAGCCAAAAAGTCGCAGTTGCCTTTCCCACAATGGCCTACAGTCGCAGTGCATCTCCACAGTAACTCAAACAGCGCAGTTTCCTTCCCAACAGAACGCCAATAGTTGCAGTCGTATATTCCCACAGTAGCCAATAGTCGCAGTGCATGCACCCACAGTAGACAGAAGTGCACAGTTGCAGCCCACAGTAGCCAGTAGCATAACAGTAGTTTCAGAAACCCACACCGTTAGAAGTACAGGACACCAGAAACGGGGGCATGGGCATTATAAGGAGGTACGAAAAAACGTATTCATTGGGTTAAAGGATAGGGTCTTGGGTAAGTTGGACCGCCTAGAAAGAGGGAAAAAACAGGTGCGCCTGAGGTAGGACGCCGCCCTTGGTGCACTAGGAGGATCATTTACGATAAAGATAAAATGGAATTTGGTGAACTGAATGGAAAGTGTATTATGTTGGTATTACTGGACGGTTATTTGGCGAGCCCCGAAAACGTAGTCATGAAGCTACCAGGAAGCCAGGATTTTCTGGTTTACTGACATGAGGGAGAGCTGCTATACAAGAGATGCCTGCCACCAGGGTGGACGCTTGGTGTCAACTCACTTTGAAATCCCTTCGCCTGGGGGTGGTGGGTATCGTTTGCAATGGATTACATAAGAGTTCTGTGGAGTCTTCAGGGGATTGTAGTAGAAACTTTGTTGTAAAATGATGGTGACTGAAATCTAAAGCGTCACGACTCCACCTCCAATCCGGAGATGTAACGTACGACGCCTCAGTAATAGTAAAGCCATGCCGGTGGAGGAATATGAATTTTGCATTGACTCTTGATATGATTTTTAAATATTCAGTTCTTCTTGTAATGATGAGAAAAGTCAAGACTCCAACGGAGATTGTCTTAAAACATGTTCTCCAGTTCATCGTCTCATTCTGTGCCCCTGGGGCTTTCTTCCTGTCTGATGACCATTGGACTTTTCTAGATATTCTGGACTTCAGCTCAGCATTAACGATTCCTTGCTTGTGTTGGACCTGGGCAGTTTGGGTCCACAGATAAAATGATCTGGATGGATCCTGTCATCCTCTAGGAAATAGGGACGCTCTAGGCCATATATCAGATTGTATTGTGCTGGACCTCTGGGTCCAGTATTGGTTGTGAGCTCGGGGCTACTGGATGGAATTCTGGTACTACATGGGGATGTACAACACTTTAATTCTCTTTGAACTTTAGCACCTTGTCATGGTCACCCATGTTGAGCCGACTTACCTCCTGCTGTTAGTCAGGGGCTTACTCCTCTCTTTGGCTTCTTCATGGCCTCATTCTTCTTGGATGGACATCCTGTTATGCTCTCTAAGGGCTAATACTCTATACTGTGTCCCTGATTTTATCCTGCATGACTCAGTGCTTCCGAGCATGCACTCTATGTCCTTGCTGCCACTTTCTACTTGACCTGAGCAAAGGTTCCTTAGTGGTTTCGGTATGGAGCTATGGTGTCCAGGCTATGAACCGGCCTCAGATAAACCACCTGTTAAAAGGGTGCACACCATTACTAGGAAACTGCTATTGGATCAAGCAAGAGACCCTGATAGGTTGCAAGGAAAACGTACTTAGTCCGGACATGGTGGCGAGGACAGGTAATAAAGGGAAGTGAGGACAGGCCAGTGTTCACCACCGGAGGATGAAACACTTCGGGATAAACAACAGATAATAGGACGACAAAGCAAAGTCATACAGAAGTAGGCTTACTCCAGGATGGCGGGTGCGGCACAGAATTGTCTATAACAAGATAATGGCGAATAAATGTATCAGAGGTCTAAGATACACAGAATAGCAAAGCGAATAGCTATAAATCAAGAGCAAGCAACCTCCATCGAAACTGGGCCATAAAATGAGTAATGGACGCCGCCCACAGCAGAAAAGAAACTGATTCAGCCATCACTTCACTATGTCACAACTGATCTAGCACACAGATCTCTGATGACACACCCAGTGTTGCAGAGGCATACACACCCAGCTAGACGGGAGAGACATGACTCTGAGAGGCAGTTGTCAATCAGCCGCTCTCAGCAAGCCAGCCCTGTGTGTGGCTACAGCCCGGGAAGACTGAATCTGATCCAATTATTGCAGCTGTGTCCTGACAACGGTCTTCTTCCTCTAATCACTGTACCTGAGCATAGGTTCCAAGTGTTCAGATATCTGAGCTTAGGTGACCCCGGCAGTTCAGCTGCTCCTTATAAACAGGAGTTGGTGAATTTTCCATTCTTAGTACAACTGGTGAAGCTTTGAGGTCTAGTTCTCGGTCCATTCTCAACAAGCAGGAAGAATTACTGGGAAAAATAGAGGACTTCTTAAATACTATATGTACAGTGCAACACATCATTAGCCAAATCAAGGGAATCTATAATTCAGCAAATCAGTGGATATTGTAATATGGAAATGATTAAAAATACGGCACTGGGGCCCCCTTACCGTTAGTTGACACTCAGCACAGATCTAGAGTAATTGACATCCAGCACAGAAGGCATTGTACCTCTAGATGTGGTGTGTAAGTCAGTAGCTTAGGGATTAACCCAAGGTTATTCCTTCATTGAAGATTTCTCCAAGTGCTTTTGTCAAATCTTAGGCTTTAAAAGTAATTAACCTTTGCCAGCTCATTTTACTTAAAGGTTTCAGAAGTAGATATGCTCAGCGCGGAGAGCAAAGGAGGAGTCGGCGCGGTCAGAGGGGTCACAGAGGAGTAAAAGAGCTGTTGAAGGGGGAGATGTGAAGACTATGAGGGGAGCGGAGACATCCATGGGGGAGAGAGTATTAAAGAGGAATTTGCTCAAATGAAAACCACACAGGAAGCGACTGCGACAATGGTATCACCGCTGTCTATAAATATTGACAGAATGTTACAAGTCTTCTTACATCGCTCCTTGGCTGACTTCTCACAACTATTTGCTGCAAAGTAACGCAAGATGCCATAAAACTATGTAAAACACCTTAAAACTCCTGCACGGATGTCCACATGTTTTCACAGTTCAATCTGGCCTAGAACTATGGTATATTGCTATTGGAAATCTTCCATCCTTGCCAATCTCCCGATTCTATACATGAGGTTTTCAAAGATTTTGATATTGAAAGATCCGAGTATGTGGCCTGTGGGATTCGCATAACTATGGGGGTGCATTTACTAAGGGCCCGATTCGCACTTTTCCAGAAGGGTTCCCAGAATTTAAGAATTTTCCCTGTATGGCCTGGATTGTGGCGCAGCGCGCGATCGGATTGTGACACATCGGAGATTGGGCATGCACGCAACGAAAATCGGGGGGAGTGGTTCCGCCGAACGAAAAAACCGACGGATTCGGAAAAACCGCCGCATTGTTAAAAAAAAAAAGGGTTCACGGAGCTTGCACTTACCGACTAGGAATAGGCCGGTTTGACTTGAGTGACGTTCCGATGCGTCTTCAGAGCCTAAGCAAGCGCAACCTGGGGAGTCGGCGGAGGAACTGCCTTTAATGAATCCAGGCCGGACACGAATCCACCGCAGAGAACGCGCCGCTGGATATCGAAATGGACCGGGTAAGTAAATCTGCCCATGTCTGTCTTGGGTGTTATGTGGACCTAATTAAGGAAAAAGTCACAGTATAGAGAAAATAAATAAAAAAATTTCACCCCTTAATGGACTAGGGAACAGGATAGGGACATTTCGGGTTTGGGTCGGTTGTTTGATCTCATCCGCCCCAAATAAACACCCAGCAATCATCACAGGTATTAACTGTTTAAATGTCACTGGAAAAAACTAATTTTTCCTTGGATATTCTTTCTCCCGATGCCAAAAGCATTTGAAGGATCACACCTGCGATCAATGCGCAGCACCAGTACGTGGGTGTTACCAGTGGGGGGCAGTATCGGTTGGGTACCTAAATCTGAATTTTCCGAAATTTGCAAACCCCAACCAAACGGAAAAAGGTGCTGCCTCATCCACTTTAGGGACATGACGTATATGTACCGAGACGATCCAGGAGTACCGGGATGCCCAAAAAACTTTACTTAGGAACAATAATGGTCTTATAGGTGAAGGGATGGACACATGTCCAATCCCAAACTTGCTTTTTTCATGCAAGCAAACCGTATCATTATATTTTCATTGGTATTTGTTAAACACAGATTCTACACTTTAACAGTGGACGGTCCGCAATCTTGCCCCGCTCCGCTCAGCCATAGGGTAGCAGGCGACCTGTCCAAAGTCCTCTCGAAATAATGAGATCGCTTCTCAAATCATAATTCATAGAATTCGCTGAACTATGTAGTAAAGAGCCATAAAGACGGGGTCATGGGGAGGGAAATAAAATCTTTCAGATTTTACAAAAATTTGTTAATCCAACATCCATTTATGTGTCATTGAGAACATTCAGGAAATCTGGAGGAAGACTGATATGGGGAAGGGGATGTCATTGTGTTATAAAACATCTGTTCTGTAGAATCAGGATGTTCTTTTCTAATCCAAAGAGATAAAGCAAATGGTATTAACTGTTCCGGGGGCCACTTTAGAAAGTCAAGAGGAGAACCTACCATTGTAATACCTTCAAATCCACTAGGAGAGTCCAAAGTTCATCTTTGATGCGCAGAAGATTGAGATCAAGAATAAGAGTGAGACACGGACTCCATTGTTAGTAATAAGCAGACCACCAATCAAGGAGGAAGCAATATCCACGGGGGTCCATTGGTGCTGGCTGTTGGTCCACATTAAGGGGTATTCCCATGGAGACACGATTCGTAAAACATACCCAGGAGATAAAAAATACATTCTCTAGTTCAGTGTTAATAACAAAAATCCATTATTTCAAAGATTATAATTCCTTTCCTGGTATAGACATTTCGGGTGCTCTGGGATGCGCCCCCCTAAATCAGAAGTTTAGGGCCGGGCATGACAGATTTTTCTCCTGTCTGATGCTGTGGTGCTGAGCTCCTCTTGCCTTCAGCCCCCCCCCTTGCATTCCAGGATATAAGCTCAATCATACAGTTTACACTACCTTCTGCTGGCAACAGAACCTGAGGGTGGGGGGGGGGGGATGGCACAGCGGGCTGACAGTGTATGTTAGCGCTGTGTGAAGCAGATCTAAGAATGTAATTGTGTATGTAAATATGCATCTCATGGATCTCATTCCTCTTTACTCTGAATCTGTCTATCTTTCTGGTCAGATTAACAAGTGAAGTTAAGACGTTAAATAAAAATATAGATAACACTGTACCCATGATAATCTACGCACATTGTCAGTCAGATCATTTCATAGCACTAGAGGAATCATTGAAGTGTCTGCTCAGAGAGTCCCCGGTCACCGCTGGAATCTTACAACGACCACTCGCTAAGTGATATGAGCTAAAACAGCAATTTAACACTGAGTAAACATTTGTAATGTAGGGGTTAAAGTGTTCTGTATGGTGTACATCACTAGGGGATGTGAAATGTGAGTTGTCTTTCATGGGAAAATACCCTTTCACATCAAGCATTGTCCATTGCCGGATGCAATTAGAGCAACAATTTTCTCTGTTTATTGCTTTCCCCTGTGGCTGATAGAAGGATATTAAGTTTTAAGCATGAGACTGGTACGAATAAGAATGGGGCACTATATATATTGAGGATTTTCTAGGGTAACAGGCCCAGAATGAAACAATCTAGGCCAATGGTCCATCCCCCCGGTGGCTGGTTAGGGTCCAAATAATGAACAGCAGTTATATGAAGTGGGTGAACTGACCACTCGAGCAGCAGCTGCTTTTAGCTAGTTATTTCCCCTCTGAATATGCTGAGATTATTTTTTGTGAAGGACCCTTGAGACAAAACTGTAACGTCCCTTAGAACTCAAGGAATCTTAAGAGATAGGTCCATTGGTTGCTTCCCTGTGTCCATGTAATACTGTATGAGGAGGAGCTGGATGGGCTAGAGGGACTGCCGCTCTCTGCTTACCCATCCAATCGTTACATTTGAGGGGGCTTGAGAACTTATGAGACAATGCGACCTGTAACATAATTTCATCTTGAGTGTCTGATCACGCTGGAACCTCCACTCATTCTCAGTATAAGGGACACCAACTCAAGAGACGACGAACCCATGGTACATTGGTGAATCCTTGGTGTCATGGATACTGTGTGGAGGATCTGGAATGGGCTAGAGGGAATGCTGCTCTGATTCCTCATCCACTCGTTACATTTGAAACTTGAGAACCTGTGAGATGAGACAAATGCGACTGTGATAATGTACTTGAGTGTCTACTAAAGCTTGGACTCAAGAGCGAGACGACGGAACCCATGGTCCATTGGTGCTCCCTGGTGTCGCATGTAATACTGTGATGAGGAGGAGCTGATGGGTAGAGGGACTGCTTGCTCTCTGATTCCTAACTCACTTGTTACATTTGAGCTTGGAGAACTATGAGTGGACAATGGACACATGGACCATTGGTGCTGGTTAGGGTTCACATCAGTGGCCAACCGTGCACTAATATGTATGTGTAGAGCCCTTACTGCTATGTGTGCTTCTGCATGCCCCACTGCCCATATAAATGAGGAGGTGGGGTTGAGCAGGGGGACCCCTTGGATAATATCCATATAGCCCAAGATTCCCTAGATTGTGGCGGTCAAAGTTAATAAGAGTCTTGTGGGTGCACCACCTGGTGCTTGTGTCACCTTCCCCTCACAACAAACTCAGGGTGGGGGGGTGACAGGGAGGATCGTTGCACCTGCCCAATTTATTGATTCAGATACTGAGTTTGGAAAAATTCGAACCACCATTCTCTGTAACCAGACCACCCACTGTGCTCCGAAAATACAATGGTGCCCAGGCAGATAGTCAATTGTCTTTTAGCGGCAAAGCCGCGGGTTATGTAGGTAGGGGGCAATTTGTTACTGTTTCGGTAAGTTCCCCCAAGCAAAGTGATACATATGGTGCCCTGCATGGGTACGCCTAATTCGTCTATATTAAAAGTTGGGTCTGTCCTTCAGGTATTCTTGATCAATTGTTGTTACATTGTAAAAACAGGTTGGAAATCTCCATCAGAATCCATCCTGATAACTAGGGGGTTCTTCCTATATTTGTTATCCATGGCCTCCTTTATGCTAAAATCAACTTTTAAAAATCACGATAATGAAAGGAAGTCTTCTGGGGTGTTCCCAGAGCCCACTCGGGCTGTTAGACTTATACTGTCTCACCCTTTCCCTTTCTCCCTTAGCAGGCCCTTATTCCTTTGCCTGCTATAACCTCACACATATGAGAGGAGGAGCGAATTAGGGAAGTGTTCCTGCACAGGGTAGCAGCCTGTGAAACTAACGGCACGAGGGGCATTGTAAACCCCACCCACCGATCCTTCTTAACTCATTAGCATAATTAGAAAATTTGATTTTAGCAGGAAGGAGGCCCATGGATAAAAAATATTACACGGGTATCATGGTGCCCCGATATATGAGTACGTGGCCTCTTTATATAATGGAGTTAGGATCCTTTAAAACAAACCCCAGGAATGTGATTTTTAGCTGGTGACAAGTCATTAGCCTATTCTTGGGCGGATGTACAAAAAATGCCCGTGTTCGCAGAATGAATATCAGTACTTTGTAAAACTTTATATCACATACCTGGATCCCCAAGCCAGCAGAGTATGGGGAGTCTGGGGCAGGTGTGGCCTGTGAGCCAGTGCATTCCTCTCCTCCCCCACTGAGAAGGCGGGGAGGGAGGGGGATGGTGAGGAGGAGAACGGGCGCAGCAGTTGTATGAATCCTCTGTATATTTTTCAAAATGTGACCATTTCACAATATTTAACCATTTCCCAGTGCGAACTTGGCTCATGTCTTTATAGTTCCGCTTGACCCTTCTATTACTAAGGTTTTTTTTACTTAAGTTTAACATCATTTTACTAATCAGAAGAGAAAAGTTTACAGAAAATATCCAACCGATGTGTTAATAGCAGTAATGGTCATAAGGGGCGCTGGAGATTGGTGGCAGGAAACCTTACTTATTATTCTGGAGAATTATAAATCCTTGCACACCCACCCCCCCGCCCATTAACCTCTTACTCCATTATTGGACCATTCGAGGAGGACATTAAACGCTCATCCGGTTAAAATCATCTATTACAATCACTTAAGGCGCTTTATGATGAGGTTCTAATAACAATGGAAAAAAGAGACACAATTGTATCAAATGATGAGTTCGTTCCTCAAACCATGGAAGGGGAATGAATTCTATAGGTAAAAATAAACTTATACAGTAGTATAGCGCTGGGTGTGGTTGTACTGTGTCAACACCGGTAATATGGTATATAAAGGGGGGACTGGCCCATAGAGAATCATCTAGGTGGACTTTAACCAAGAGGTCCAGCAGCAGACAACATAAACCTTGAGACAAGAGTGTTTCTAGATCTAGATGAGAAGTGGGTGCCTCAGCATAATTTTAATCTGTTGGGCTGAAGGAACCCTAGGGCGACCCGTAGCAGGGAAACATATCATGAATTGGCTATCCTGCTGCTGCCAGTGGCAAAGCCCATTATGTAAACAAGAACCAGTTCCCAGTATATGAACTTAGTATCTGCCTGGTTCCTTTGGAATATCCATGATAACTTCCATGATGGATTTCCTAATGATGCTTTTCCTCAATCTTCTAGATGGAGCTCTAAAAGGCCTTCCCTATGTGATCCTTGATTTGCCCTCTATACCAGATTCTCACCACCAAAGCGCTGTGAACCATTTTGGTGCATGATCTGGGGATCTGTCCCAAATAAGATAAAAGGGCTCCATTAGATCAAGACCTAGAGTCACCACCGCAACCTTCTGAGATTGATACAAAGGATACATCATAGCGAGGTTGCTATTCCACCAGACAATGTAAACATGAGTCTGAAACTTTATGCTGATCACTCCATATAGTGTAGCACAAGTTGTTTACAGATGTGGACACAAACACTTAAAATAATAAAGCCATTTCCCATCAGTCACCCATAGGGCGGTAGGGTTCTGAAGAAAGGAAGAAGATGGATCACCAGCGGTATTGTTGGAAGAAACATCATGGAATGTGTCTCTGGAGAAAGAAGAGCTTGGGGCGCTCGATGGCCGCTGGAACCCATGTGGGAGTGTGAAGACAATGATAAGTTCTCTGTACACAATCAAGTGCTATGGTGTTTTAGAAGATAAATCGAGGAAATATCAATGATTTCCATAAAAATCCTAGAAGTTGTCATAAAGCTGCATAAGTTAGTACAACGTATATGTGCAGGGCCGTGTACGAGGAGCATAGAGCGCAAGGGAATGCTGGATAAAGAAACAATTGAAATGAATTATGAATTGTGACTGTGATTCACCTACAAAGATGAGTTGCCAGAACATAAAATAAAACTATGGATATTATGACTTCCTTGATGGCCAGGGGTAGCCCATTCAGAGACATGGTGCAGCTCCTCCAATGTTAATAGCAATGGGGAGGGAAATTTTTTTGCATATAATGGGTGTAAATCTTAGGCCATGGCAAAGCAGAAGAGAACGAGCTTCTTAGAGAAAAAGGAAGTGGAGAGTACGGAGAATTGTGCACACAGTGACTGCTATAGGGTGAGCATCATACCTGGGACTGGCTGAGGTGGAGGTATAAACAGCAGTGACCTGCACAGGTATCGGTAGAGTGGATACAGGGGGTTAAGGGGGGAGAGCCTGTATCCGTGACTGGTAGAAGAGAGGATAGAGGCGATGGCAAGTGACTGGCATAAGGAAAAGGCTAGGATCACTAGCGGGCTGGAACCAGCCCCCCCCCGAAAAACCTGGAATACCCAGGGCCCAGAGCTGCTGAGGGGGCCCTGCCCCCAGGTCTACTCACACGCCCTTCTCTGGCTCAGAAGATATCTACTGCAGAGTAGATGGATCTTTAGGTGATGGCTCTCAGTGAAAGGGCGTGACGCCCCGGGCACATGCAGAGCAAACTCACTGACTGCTGCCCTATAGGAGCCGGCAGAGCCCACTGCCAGAGAAACGGATGGAGTCATGATGAAGGGGGGCGCTATCACTGGTGCTCTGGTCCGTCTGGGAAAGAAACTGAGAGGAGAGCAACTCCCTGAAGGGTGGCTTTGCCTCGTGACTTTACCCAGAAAGTAAAATATCAATTTAGGTCTATGAGTGATGTTGGTACATCAGAAGTGATGATGAATAGAGGAGAACGGATTGTAACTGGCGTAGATTATAAGAGGAGTCATCTCAAACGAGAATAGAAATACATGGAATTCTGCGCTCCCATAGCTTAAGGGGAATATCAGGATTGGATGTTCTAAAACTCTATAACGCTATAACTCTCCGTGTGGAGCGAGGATATGCAGGATCCCAAAGGTTCCAGGCAAGTCAGACAAACTCCATCAGTCTATGAATGGGATGTAAGTGCCAATGGGGATGGGATGGGAAGTATGTCCAATGGGTATGGGGTGGTCAATAGGCCATGGGTATGGGATGGGAAGTAGCCAATGGTAGGGGTGGTCAATAGCCAATGGGGTTGGGGTTGGTGTTCGTTAGTATCCAATGGTATGGGGTGGGTCAATAGACATGGGATGGCCTGGGAAGTATCCACTGGTATGGGGTGGGTAGTAGTATCCAATGGGTATGGGGTGGATAAGTATCCAAGGTATGGTGGGTCAGTATCCATGGGGTATGGGGTGGATAAGTATCAATGGGTTATGGCATGGTAAGTACCAATGGGTATGGGGGTGGGTAAGATCCAATGGGTATGGGGGGATTGGATAATTATCCAATGGGTATGAGGTGGGGTAAGTATCCAATGGGTATGGGGTGGATAAGGTATCCAATGGGTATGGGGTGGTCAATAGGCCCAATGGGTATGGGATGGGACGGATCCAATGGGTATGGGGGTGGTCACAGCGCAATGGGTATGGGGGGGAAGTGGTGGGTAGAGTATCCAATGGGATGGGGTGGATAAGTAGTCCAATGGGTATGAGGGGGGTACGTCTACAAGGGGTATGGGGGGATAAGTATCCACGGGTAGGGGTGGTCAATAGCCAATGTGTATGGATGGGAAGTATCACAATGGTATGGGGTGGTTCAATAGCCATGGTTATGGGGTGGGTACGTACCAAGGGTATGGGGGTGGATACGTATCAAATGGGTATGAGGTGGGTAAGTATCCATGGGTATGGGGTGGGGTAAGTATCCAATGGGTAGGGGGGATAAGTATCCAATGGGTTATGGGGTGGTCAATAGCCAATGGTATGGGATGGGAAGTAATCCAATGGAGGTATTGGGTGGTCCATAGCCTGGTTGGGGTGGGTAAGTATCAATGGGTATTGGGGGTGGAGAAGACGCCAATGGTATGAGGTGGGGTGGGAAGTATCCATGGGTATGGGTGGTAAAGTATACAATGGGGATGGGCGTGGGTAAAGATCCAATGGTATGGGGTGGGTAAGTATCAATGGGGTATGGGGTGGATAAGTATCCAATGGTTATGAGGTGGGGTAAGTAATCAAATGGGTATGGGGGTGGGGTAAGTATCCAATGGGTATAGGTGTGGGTATAGCCAGTGGCGTGGGGTATAGGGGGGTACATAGCCGTAGGTGGGGGTATTTATGGGGTGGGTACATAGCAGGGGGTGGGTTCTCAGTGAGGACAGATTGTCTTGCCTCTAGAAGCCTGAGTGTCCTCTAGTGGATAGGACACAGAGGTAGATGGTGTTTCCACAAATAATGAATATTATTGAAAAACTGGTGTCTGTCCGATTTTTCTAGCCGGACCCTACATCAGGAGCCGTTGTCTGTTCAATGTTCTGCTTTATCTCATGGGTAATTGTGAGAGTCAGGTAAATGTTGCTTTATACAGGTAAATAGGTTTTTATAAAACTCTCGTAAGTGATACAACGGCGGGGGGATAATGTTTTCTAATTAGGCTTTAACGGCACCGTCTGGAGATGGCAAATGGATACAGTATGGTAATTCAGTGCGAGTTGTCACGTCTGCGCCTCGTATATGGGATTTCCATTCATGCGGCGGAAAATAAAGAATCAAGTAATTCCCGGTCATCGAGTCAGATGAAAGGAATGCGGGGGATGTATACCTCGAACAGGTAAGTGCCCGATCCAGAGACTGGAGGAGAGCGGAGCCCAATAACTACCTCAATTATCTCTATCGCCTTATCCTCGACGCACTCAATAAGGGATAATGACACAAAGTCATTCCCAACACATCACGTTGAAATGCACGAAAATGAAGAAACTGCGTCCTTCAGATGAGGGACGAGGATGAGACAGGCTAATAAAAGCTTGAACTCTTGGCTTAACATAATACTTGTCAACATGAGAGTATTTCATGTGATCAAAAATGGTGACAGTATAGTCTCAATGTTTCCAAGTCATTTTCCAAGGAAAGGGAAGAAGTACAAGTCTGAGCTTCCGAAAACTCTGTCTCTGCTATTGCCGGCCCTGTGCTAACTATGGCAAGGACAAACTGGGCGATGGCCCCCCAAATCAGGGTTCATGCACCGACGTGTTCAAAGTAGCCAATGGGTAGGAGACAAATTAATAGTCAAAGGTACAAGCAAAGGGTCAAATACAGAGCAAAAGTACAGAAAGTATCAGGATATCAGAGCAAGGACTGTCTAACAAGCATGAATAGAGAGCCTAGATGCCAAAAAGCAGATTGATGGTGCACCTGTCCGTCACTCCAATGGGCACATGTGGGGGACACAGCCCCAGCTTCAGGGAGGGAACAGTTCCTGCAGAGATAAAAACCTGGTAGCGGAGGTAGGGAGTGGCCCATGTGGGTCGCGGTTTTAGATCTGCTTTTTTTGGTGCTACCAAACCTTCAGGTTATAGCAAAGACATGTCGCGGAATTGTTGTTGATATTTCAGCTTGCTGAACAGAGAAGAGGCATAAAAATGTGGAGCAATTCACTACAGAGAGCACAGAAGCACAACAGGGTTGAGGGACACACACGCTAATCAAAAATCAGTTGTTAGCTGCCAATCATGGAGATAAATCAGTCCTGCTGCCATTAGAAACAACACACACAAAGGTTGATTACACAAGTCTCAAGGGCAAATACCTAACACTGGCTACAAGGGGCACAGAGCACGCATGGTTGAGGCACTGCCCCAGTGGTTTTTGGAGAAAGTGAAATCCTGGAAGAATACATTTCACAGTCCTGCTGATACTAAAAAAACAATAGAACAGGTCTGGAATTACACATGGCCCCAGGGAAAAAATACCCATAAACACTGGCTACAAGAAAGCACAGGCACAGCAGTGTGGGGGGAGGACACTGCATCAGTGATTTTGGAGAAGCAAAAATCCTGGAAACATTTAAAAGTCCTGCTGCTACTAAACAACTATGAACAAGGTCTGATTGTAAACAGGTTTCCGGGGGGGGGACAACATACTCAACACTAGACACCGGACGCACCCTGAGCACAGCAGTGTGAGGACCAATGCACCAGTGCATTTGGAGAGTTCAATGTCCTGGAATACATTTAACAGTCTGCTGCTACTAAACAACATTAGAAAAAGGTCCAGACATGGACAATACAGAACACTGGCGGCAGTATGTGGGGTCAAAAGTATGACATTCTCCTTAAAATTGCAACATTTTGCTTTTCAGTGTTTTCACACCCCCCTTCAAGGCAGTTCTGAGACGTCCTGGATGTCGTACACAGGCGATGGTTTCTGTATACTCAATATTCCTTGCAGATTGGATGCGCAGACTGTGTATTTATTGTGTACATTTTATTGTAAAAATTGTATTCAAGTTGTATTTTCTGTAGGGGAAACAAAATATCAAATTACATTTACCTATGACATTAATCTGCCCCAATCACACGTAACGATCACAGCTCTCACCCCGCGGGCGCAAACTGATGTGTGACCGCACGTCTCCTGAGCGATGGCGCCTACTCAAAATGGAGAGTCACAGAAACACAGAGCATAAGGTAAAATATAATTGTTTGGTTAAAGACCAATGTCCCCAGAAGGTCCCCCGGAGAAGGGTCAGGACGCCCGAAATCTGTAACCAGGAGCTATTACAATGTATACCCAAGGGGCCGAGAGCGTCACCTAAACATAAACTGTGAGAGATATCACATGTAACATACATGACTTCCTTATCCTGTACTGATCCGGAGTTACTCCTGTATGACTACTCCATAGCGCTGCACTCAATATTAGCTGCTGGTGCAGTCACTGTGACATAAATGAAATTAACTATCCTTCCTCCGTTATGATCCTGCGTTCATTCCTGTTATACTCCAGAGCGCACTACCCTAGTTCTGCTGCCTGGTGCAGTCACGGAATACATGGAACATTACTTATCCGTACGGGCTGATGTTACAATCCGGTATTATACTCCAGAGCTGCACGCACTATTCTGTGCTGGTGCAGTCCTGTGTATCATACATGACCGTAATTATCCTTGTGGTACTGATACTGAGATACATCCTGTATATACATCAGGAGCGGCACTCACTATTCTGCGATGGTGCAGTCACTGTACATACATGACATTGACTTATCATGTACTGGATCCTGAAGTTACATCTGTATTATACCCCAGAGCTTGCACTCAACCTATTCTGCTGTTTTCTGGTTCAGTCACGTATGTTACATACATGACATTACTATACCTGTATGAGCCAGAGTTACATCCTGTATTATACCCAGCGCTGTCCTCACTATTTGTGTGCTGTTGCAGTAACTGTTTACATACATGAAATTACATATCCGGTAACTGATCCTGAGTTACACTGTATTATACTCCCCAGAGCCTGCAACTTCACTATTATGCGGCTGGGCAAGTACAATGTGAATACATTCATTACTTATCATGTTACTGATCCCTGAGTTATATCGGTATTATACTCAGGCTTGCCACTCACTATTCTGCTGCTGGTTGCATGTCCAACGGCTGTAAATTACATGACATTACTTATCTGTAGTATCCAGACGTTACATCCTGTCGATTATACCCAAGAGCTGACTCACTATTCGTGCTGGTCAGTCACTGCTGTGTAATAACATGACATTAATTATCTGTTACGTCCTGAGTTATATCAGGTATTTATACCCCAGTAGCTTGCATTCACTATTATGCTGCTGGTGCAGTCAATGCTGTACATACATGACAATTATTATTCCTCCTGTACTGATCTCGAGTTTACATCCTGTTATATTACCTAACAGAGCTGCACTCTCACTATTCTGCTGCTTGGTGTCAGTCAGGGGGGACATAATATGACATACTTATCCTGTACTTGATCCTGAGTTACATTCCTGTATTATACCCCAGAGCTGCACTCACTATTTGCTGTGTGCAGTCACTGTGGACATTTACATGACACTTACTATCTGTATGATCCTGAGTTACATCTGTATTTACTCCCGAGATTGCACTCATATTCGTGCTGGTGCAGGTCACTGTGTTCAATATTCATTGACATGGACGTATCCGTACTGATCCTGAGTTTACATACAGTATTATTAATCACATGAGCGTGCACTCACTATTCGCGCTGGGCAAGTCACTTGTGTACATACATGACATTACTTATCCTGTACTGCTCCTGAGTTCCATCCTGTATGATACAAAGACGCTAACTCACTATTCTGCTGTGGTGCGTCAATGTGTACATACATGACATTACTTTCCGGTTACCTGATCCTAGTTACTAATGTATTATACCCCAGAGCTGCACTCACATTCTGCTGCATGGATGACCGTCACTGTGTACTATACATGACATTACTTTCATTGTACTGATCCTGAGGTAATCCTGTATTATATCCTCCACGAGCCTGCACTCAGTATTCTGCTGTGGTGCAGTCATGTGGTAATACATCTGACAGTACTTATCCTGTACTGATCCTGGAGTTACATTCCTGTATATACACCAGAGCTGCACTCACTATTGCCACTTTTTGCTGGATGCCAGTTAGTTTCCACTGTGGACATACATGACATTACATATCCTGTACTCGATCTGAGTGACCAATCTCCTGTATTATACTTCCAGAGATGCACTCACTATCTGCTGCTGGGGTTGCATGTCCACCTGTTGTACATACATGACATTACTTCCTGTACGATCCTGAGTTCCCATCTGTATTATACCCCATGAGCTGCCCTCACTATTCTGCTGCTGGTTTTGCAGTCACTTTGTACATACATGACCTGTACTTACTCCATGCTACTGATCCTGAGTAGTACATCCTGTTAATATATACCCGAGGCTGCACTCACTGATTCTTGCTGCTGGTCCGCAGTCCATGTGTACATACATGACATTACTTATCCTGTACTGATCCTGAGTAATCCTGTAGTTATACACCACAGAGCTGCACTCACTATTCTGCTGCTGACGTGCAGTCATGTGGACATACATGGAAGTACTTATCATGGTACTGATCCTGACGTTAATCCTGTATTATGACTCCAGAGCTGCAATCATTATTCTGCTGCTGGTGCAGTCACGTCGGCTGTAATCATACCTGACAATTACTTATCGTGTACTGTCCTTGAGTTACATCCTGATTAAACCCAGCAGATGTCACTAACTATTCTGCTGATGGCTGAAGTCACTGGTACATAATGACATACCTTGTCATGTACTGATCCCTGAGTTAATCGTATTATACCCCAGAGCTGCACTCACTATTCTGCTGCTGGTGAAGTTCACTGTTAACATACATGAGTTACTTCATGTACTGATCCTGAGGTACATGACTCCTGTATTATACCCCAGGCTGCAATCATATTTGCTGCTGGTGCAGTCCAGGTGTACACTACATGACAACTTATCCTGTACTGATACTGAGTACAAAATAATGTCAATAACACGGAAAGTGTCAGCCTCATACAGGATCGGTGATTGTATACCCTTGTGGAGCTGGTGGGCACGGACCGCTATCCCGCTTCCAGAGATTGATGAGAACCATATAAAATTTCTTGTTCCAGCTTCACGAAACAAAGGTCCAACGTTGCGTTTTTACTGAAAACAATGTTAATCGTTTATTTTCAAATCCAATACAGGGAGAGATAAAATCGCCATGGAGTCATAGTTGTGAATCAAAGAAAGGATCGCCTACGCGTTCGGGTAGGCTTACACTACCCTTATTCATTGCTAACTGAAAAAGGTTTGTTTCATGGATTTAATAGTAGGTGTTCTCATGTGACCGGACCAGGCGGAAACGTTCGATTACTTATCACAGGTGGACACACTAACGAATTCAATACAACAACAGTTGTAAACATTTACATAAACAACATCTGTTAAAAAACATGTGAGGAGTATTGTCATATAGGGGAACTATTCATATCCTGTATATGGACACACCAAGTGCACCGGTTGTACACTAGGCCAGCCTTCATAAAAGCATTCTTATCTTTAAGTACAGGGAACACGTTCAAATCACTCACTTTCTTTAATTGTTAATAAGCCATTTGTCAGTTACCATTTACATCATTACATGCAACATATGTCAGATTCAGTATGTAGGATGCACAAGTGGACCACTGAAGACTCGCATTCGCCGTCATTTATCTGATGCAAAGAATAAAGATACAGTAAATATCTCTATGGCCTCAAGACATTTCCGCAGTATACATGACGGCGATTGCAGTGCCTTCAGTTGTATTGGCATTGAGAAGGTGTTGAAACCAGTACGTGGGGGTGACCATAGAAGGAAACTCTTGAACCGTGAAACGTTCTGGATCTTTTCCGCAGAGACCAGAGCACCAAAGGGGTTAAATAAGAGATTAGATGTCATCTGTCAATATTAACTCAATATCTAAGTCTGGATTATCGCCACATATGGTTATAAGGATATGAGTAGTTCCCCTATATGCATACTTCCTCACATGTTTTTTAACACGATGTTTGTTTATGTAAATGTTTACAAACTGTTGTTGTATTGAAGTTCGTTAGTGTGTTCCACCTGTGATAGGATCGGACGTTTCCGCCCTAGGTCCGGTCACATGATTGAACACACTACTATTTAAATCCATGAACAAACCATTTTAAGTTAGCCATGAATAAGGGTAGTGTATAGAGATGAGCGAACATGCTCGTCCGAGCTTGATGCTCGGTCGAGCATTAGGGTACTCGAAACTGCTCGTTACTCGGACGAATACTTCGCCCGCTCGAGAAAATGGCAGCTCCCGCCGTTTTGCTTTTTGGCGGCCAGAAACAGAGCCAATCACAAGCCAGGAGACTCTGCACTCCACCCAGCATGACGTGGTACCCTTACACGTCGATAGCAGTGGTTGGCTGGCCAGATCAGGTGACCCTGGGATAGACTAGCCGCTGCCCGCGCTGCTCGGATCATTCTGTGTCTGGATGCCGCTAGGGAGAGAGCTGCTGCTGGTCAGGGAAAGCGTTAGGGTGTTCTATTAGCTTACTGTTAGGCAGGAGTGATTCTCAAAGAACCCAACAGCCCTTCTTAGGGCTACAATAACGTTCTACTTTTTTTATTTTAATTTGCATCTAGTACCATTGGATTTTTTCCGCAGAAACCAGAGCACCAAAGGGGCTAAATAAGAGATTAGATGTTATCTGTCAATATTAACTTAATATCGAAGTCTGGATTATGGCCACATATGGTTATAAGGATATGAGCAGTTCCCCTGTATGCATACTTCCTCACATGTTTTTTAACACGATGTTTGTTTATGTAAACGTTTTCAAACTGTTGTTGTATTGAAGCTTGTTAGTGTGTTCCACCTGTGATAGGATCGGACGTTTCCGCCCTAGGTCCGGTCACATGATTGAACACACTACTATTTAAATCCATGAACAAACCATTTTAAGTTAGCCATGAATAAGGGTAGTGTACCTACCCGAAACGCGTAGGCGATTTCTCTTTGATTCACACTATGACTCCATGCGATTTTATCCCATGTATTGGATTTGAAAATAAAGATTAACAGTTTTTTCAAAAAAACGCACGTGGACCTGTGTTTGTGAAGCTGGACAAGAAGTTTTGTGGTTCTCAGTAATTTCATTGTGCCACTTTGTGGCCTACCATGTTGCTACCAGCTCCAGAATTTGTCATTGAGCCACTCACTGACCTCCTGCTGCTGCTGCCGCCACTGCGTTCTAACATTGTGCAACACTGTGACCTACCATGTTGCTGCCACCTAAAGAATTTGTCATTGTGCCACTCTCTGACCTCATGCCGCTGCTGCTGGCACTGCTAACTTTGAAGTTCTTTTTTGGCAAAGACATAATATTTTGAGGGAAATTGAAATGGATGATGCATGTGGCGTCTAAAATCTTCAAATTTTAATAAAAAATTTCAGCTTCAAATTAATTTCAAACTTCAAATTCATTGTGCCACCCTGTGCCCTACAATGTTGCTACCTTTATAGGTAGATTTGTGGTGGTAGGTTCCCTTTAAGGGTTTCCTTTGCATCTTTATATAAATGTATAGTTTACTGTACTCCTTTGGGTGTGTCACTTATCACTATGTAGAGGTTTTTTTATGCATTGCATATTGTATGCTGCATTTATATAGGTCAGATGGAGTTTGTAAACTGATGGCCTTTCCCCTCAGTTGTGTTCGTATAGTTTTTAAAGAATATGGCCCACATTTATTCAAGCCTTTGCACCAGTTTTTCTGTCTGACTTTCAATCCCCTAGTGATGTTTACACAATAAAGATCATTTTAACCCATTATTTTACAATGTTAATCAGTTTTATTGCTGTTTTAGCTCCTATCACTCAGTGATGGTCAGTGTGTTGGCGGGGACTCTCTAAGCAGACACATTATGATCCCTCTAGTTTTGTAGGGTGTCAATGTGCTTAGATTATCAGGGTACAGGTTTATCTACACTTTCTTTTAGCTTTGAAACATTCACTGGCATCTGACACATAGAAAGAGAGATGAGACAGATCAGAGATGAGAGATGATGAGATCCATGAGATGCATACACATCAAATGACATTCTTAGCTCTGCTATAACAACCATAACATACACTTTCAGTTCTGCTATATCCTTCCCCCTCCCTTGGATAAAGTCCTTATCTGCCTGCAGCTTGTAGATTTACTCTCCTCACATTGTTGTTTGCCAGCAGGAAGCTCTGTGTGAGCTTGTCCTGGAATCAAAGGGGAGAGACTGGAGGCAGAGAGCAGTCTAGTGTACCGCCAGACAGATGAAGAATATTCCTTTGCGACCCTAAAGTCAGAAGATTCAGGGTTGGTTCCAGGGGCAACCAAAATTCTATACACCAGGACTGATAGAGACAGGTTGAAGTTATATCTGTGAAATTCTGTATTTTTGTTATTAACAGTAAATTAGAGAATGTGTTATTTTGTTATCCTAAGTATATATAAGAAACTTGTCTTCCTGGGAATATACCTTTAAATGCAAAATAAAAAAATATGACCTAAAAGTCTTTTGGAGATTTCATAATAATACAAAAGAAAGTGAACATGTTCTGCCTATAATTATAATATATCATTATGTTGAAATTGGTAGAGAAGAATTATTGATTTTGAAGACGTATAGTTTTATTTGGAAATGTACCATATTCTCCGGCGAATAAGACTTCTTTTAAAAAGTTATTGGTCATCTTATAAGCTAGGTAAGGAGTGAGGGGGGCACTTTTAGCTGAAAAGAGGGAGCAGCTGTATGGGTGAACAATAGGGAGAGATGGGAAATGGTTCCTGTTTGGAAGAGGAGACTGTTGCTAAGTAATGGAGGGAGATGGATGGGTACATGGCCTCAGTAGATGGTTGAATAAGAAAGATAGTGTGTATGGGATATTTGTGGCAGCACCTCAAGGAACAAAAAAATGGTTAAATAAGAAAAATACTCCTTATGGACCTGTGGTTAAGTGTCTGTAACCACCTTATAGTACCTCAATAAAAAGTAAACACTTATTCCATCCTTAGTCCAAAGCTCCCAGTGCCTTAGTAGTCATACAGTAAAGCCGCCATAGTACACCACAGCTACACTGTGCATGGAAAGTTATTAATTACAGCCACAGATGAAGACGATAAAAGACGCTAAAGGACACCAAACCAACAATCTATACAGAACCGTCATTGGTTAAGTGTCCTGACTTGGCCCTGACAGGATCCCTATAAAGTGCAGTTATATTTATACATTCTTACTATGACAATCGGTGAAGGGGCTCCGGTGCTTTGTAAAATAAATCTTTGATTAAAATGAAGTCGTCATTATGAAGTGTTACATAGATCACTCTATTGGTAATGAAGACCTGTAGGCCTGATTCTGGATCACACTTATCAGTGGGCACTGTACAAAAATGTTAGCTACAATGGAGTTAGGGGTATAAGGGAAGGGCAAATTTAAAAATGGGGAGGGCTGCGGGGGGGGGGGATCGGGGGGGAATCAACAATGTTTTAAGTGGGGGAGATAGGGAAGATAACTGAGGTGGTTACAAAAAGAGACGGGGACTGGAGCCACAATATCAGGGGGGGATGCAAAATGTAATGGGGAGCTGGAGGTCAAAATATCGGGGGTTTACAAACATGAGGGGTAGTAGGCTGTTGGGCGGGGCATGCCGCAATTGATATGAGGGGGTTCATATGACGGGAAGCTGGGTGGCACAATATTAGGGAGGGGGCTACCAATGTGGAGAGGACAATAAACGGGACCAAAAATGTTACAGGGAGCTGGCGGGGAGACACATGTGAGGATGGGGAGCAGTATTAAAACTTATTTCACAAATTGTAATATATTCTTAAAGCACAAAAAACAAAATGTAAATAGAATAATCTGTAAAACCAACCACTCATTAAAAATTGAAATACACTTCAGATATTTGCAAGTTATGGTGTAAATTTGGCATCGTGTTGTAATTTCCATTATATCTGGCAAGTCTAAATTTAAACTGTCGCTAAAACTTCAGTTTCGCTGATTTAACAAAATTGTGTCCAATCCAACCTGATGAAACCCCACTGCAGCAATTTGTCCAGATGTCCCCAAAGTTGTTCAAGAAGTCAGTGGAAGGTGGTGGGGAAGTGCCATGGTTTGTGGAATGTTTTCGAGACTGTGATTGCACTCTCATACAGTAACATGACGCGTGTAGTGAATGCATCATAATGCCCCTTAAACCAAGGGCATGGCTCGCTTCCATTGCATTTTCAGCCAGAAAATTTTCTTGCAGGACAATGCCCCGGTAAGATGGTTCTGAAATTATTCAATGCAAAAGTCTACTTCTAATGATGGGAAACTGTTGTATCTCCAAGGAAATTTTTTTTTATAATGTATCTCAAAAGTTTGCAAAAAATAAAGTTTATGGTCATAAACTTGGTAAATTTGTTAAAAACACGTTTTAATGGCATGGCATGGGTCAATGTAGATTACATTTTTCTGAATTTGATTCACCCCCCAGGGTTATAAATGATTCCAGGGGAATGGGGGCTTGAGAATTTTTCTCTTTTTCACCTCCATTTCTGTTTTACTATAAGGCCCCCAGGTAAATGAACCTAAGGGGTTCCTTTCTTATACAATTTACTGCTTTTGTCTTACATGCCCACCTCTGCCCAGGGGCAATGCAGGTGTCTCTTGGTATAGATTTGCACCCCTAACCCGGGCACCAATACATCGGGGTGGTTTTCCTACATTTTATAAATGTGTTGACTGTGAAAATCTGTAAAATGATTATTTTTTTGCCTCAATGCAAACTATTGATCACAATATTTCAGCCAAATAACATTTTATTATAGGAAATTCAGGGACATCCTTGGGCATTTATACAATAAGTTATATATGGTTATTACAATTTGCAATCCATTTTTTTTACCAGGCAGATATTAGTACCCCAGTCTTACAATAACAGGTATATAAGATAGTATGTTCCCTCGTTGGTGTCATGGGATATCCCTCAGTCTTTTCATATCTTCTACAAACTTTCTCCACTACACTATGGTTCACAACCAGCCATAAACTAGACAGCACAGCCAACTGCCACTAGATGGCTTTGAAAAGACACGCTATTTTCTCTTTTATGTTTCTTTTTGTGTTCTTCCAATGTGGATAGATATCCCCAGATGGTTAAATTCCAAGATGAAACCAGGATGAACTGCATAGGCTTAAGGTTTGTTTTAGGTGAAGCTGTGTGGAGCGCAAACAAATACTCAAGTTCCGGTTTTCTGGAAATTTTCTTTCACTTTTTTTTTTTTTTTACAACCTAGAAAAACAAAAGAAATTTAAGGAGCTATTGTCTATTGTTACAAATCAGAACAAGATTATATTCATATTAATAATAATAGTAATATACTAGTTAAGAGGAGTCTAGACAAGAGATCCTTAAATTTCTTTTGTTTTTCTAGGTTTTAAAATTAATAATTACCAGGAAAAACCGGACTTGAGTGATTTTGTTTGCGACACACAGCTCACCTAAAACAAACTTTAAGCTATGCAGTTCATCCTTGGTTCAACTTGGAAATGTTACCATCTGGGAATATCTATCAACATAATTGAGGAAGACAACAAAAGAAACATAAAGAGAAAAATAGCGTGTCTTTCAAAGCCATCTAGTGGAAGTGCGATGTGCTGTCTAGTTTATGCTGGTTGTGAACCATAGTGTAGTAGGGGAAAGAAATGAATGTAGAAGAATATGAGAAAGACTGAGGGATATCCATGCACCACGAGGGAAAACATACTATCTATAACTGTATTGTAAGACTGGGTGGGGTACTATATCTGACCGTTAAAAAATAGGATTGCAAATTGTAATAAAACCATATATAACTTAGTATAATGCCCAAGGATGTCTGAATCTATAATAAAATGTTATTTGCACTGAAAATATGTGATGTTGACATTTGAGGACAAAAAAATTAATCATTTTACAGCATTTTTCACATGTCAAACAAGTTATAATGTATGAAACACCCAGATGTATTGTTTGCGGTTAGGGTGCATTATACAGTAGACACCTGATTGCCCCTGGGCAGAGGTGGCATGTAGGACAAAAGCAGAAGTAAATTGTATAAGAAATGAACCCCTTAGGGTTCAATTACCCTAGGGGGCCTTATAGTAAAAAGAAAATGGAGGAATGAGAAAGAGGAAGAAAAATCTCATAGCCCCCTTCCCTGGAATGCATTATACCCTGGTGATCAAAATTCACAAAAAAAAAAATGTAATCTAATTGACCATATGCCATGCCATTAAAAACAGGTTGTTACAAAATTACCAAAGTTTATGAACATAAAACCTTTATTTTTGCAAAACATTTTGAGATACAATAAAAAAAATTTCTGGAGGATAACAACAAGTTCCACATTAGGAAGTAGACTTTGCATTGAATAATTCAGAACATATCCGGAAGCGCGGGCATATGTCCTGCAAGAAAATTCTGGCTGAAATGCATGGAGGAGCCATGCCTTGTAAGGGGCTTATGATTGCATTCACACACTCTGTCATGTAGCTGTAGAGAGGTGCAACTCAACAGGTGCAGAAGAAAACATTCCACAAACCATGGCACTTCCTCCACCACCTTCCACTGACTTCTTTAACAAATTTGGACATCTGGACAAATTGCTGCCAGTGGGTTTCAATCAGGTTGGAATTGGGACACAATTTTTGTTAAATCAGCGGAAAACTGGAAATTAGGCTGACAGTTAAATTAGACTTGCCAGATATAATGGAAAATTAGCACAAGATGCCAAATTTACACCAATAACTTGCAAATATTGAAGTGTTTATTCAATTTTAATGAGTGTTGTTTTACAATATTCTATTAATTTGTTCTGTGCTTTAGAATATATACAATTTGTGAATAAGTTTTTAATATGCTCACCTCCTCACATGGTGCCCCCCAGCTCCCTGTAACATTTTTGGCCCCGTTTATCCTCTCACATTGTCAGCCCCTCCCTAATATTGTGCCACCCAGCTCCCGTCATATTAAACCCCCTCATTATCATGGCGCCCAGCAGCTACCCCTCATGTTGTAACCCCCGCTTATTTGACCTCAGCTCCCCATTACATTGCATCCCCCTGATATTGTTGTCCTCAGTTACCGTCCTCTTTTGTACCACCTCAGTAGCTCCCCCACTTATTGTGATCCCCCCCCAGCAGCAGCTCCCCCTTTAATTTGCCTTCCTTAGCCCTAACTCATTGTATACCATTTTTGTACAGTGCCACTGAATAAGTTGGGTGATCAGAATCGGCACACGGGTCCTTCATTACAAATAAGAGTGATCTATGTTACACTTCATATGACAGACTTATTTAAAGATTTATTTAAAAAGACGGAGCCCATTCACGTTAGAAAATTGCAACAACAAACAAAAAAACTATACGGTACACCATGGATTACTTAGAAATATGTTTGTGGGGCACCAAGAAAGAAATTAGAATTGAGATTCTCCAGACCACAGCAATCTAATGCACCAAGTATCTCACGCTCTATAGAGAGGATCAGGAAAAGCCGGAGCCTCAATTCTAGTGTGCAGGGAAGCCGTAATTGTATATGAAGAGTTGTTCATGTAATTGAGTCTTATTTTAGAGTTCCCGGTGGGTATTAATCCTGGGAACATCACATTGTCAGAAATCTGCCCCTTTGGTGAAGGTCCTTACTTTTCTCAAAAAGAAATATTGATCACTGATTCATTATATAAAAAACTAGATATATATAAGAACAATTTTTGATAATGTTACTTTATTTTAGTAGAAAAACTAAATCTGGTTGGTGGTCTGGTTTAGCATCTCTGAAAATGAATATGGACACTTAGGACACACAGCTATTGGGCACTGGTCACATCTCAGTGATATCACCTTTTCTACCCTTAAACTCCTTATGGAGATCATAGTCAAGTCCCAGTCTTGTCACCATTGACAGCCAGATTGGTATCAATTAGGACAAAAACAATTCCAAATGTAGAAACATGGAACAAGAAAATCGAACCAGGAAATGGGCTTAGAGCAGACAGGACAGACCAGGAACCAAGAACAGGATTTTAATGGGACAGGCCACATAACCCCATCCAAGATTTAACCGGTTGGTGTAACAGGCTAAGCATGGTGTGTCGAAACCTATGGCACAGATGCCAGAGGCGGCACTCAGAGCCCTTGTGGGACCCAGGCCATTGCCCAGCGACAACAGACTGGACTCAAAGAAGGACAAGGACTGCTTCTGCGCATCTCAAGCAACTTAAAAGATGCTGCTTTCAGTCAATATTAAAGAGATACTTTGCTACTTGGGACTCTAAGCGAGAAGAGGGGTGGAAGTAGTAGACAGGGGTAGAATTATTTGGAAGACCTACACATTCTCTGTGTACAGAGGGAAGAGGGACACTGGATAAGAAAGAAGGATCAAATGATGCAAATTTTCCATCTGTCCTCAGGGGCCAGTATGATCGAAAGTTGTTGAGAACAGGGAGCAATAAGTTACTGCTTTAATTTTGGTTGGATAAATAAATAAAGGGGTTGTTTTGGGTTTGCAGTTTGGGCACTCGGCCGCTTAAATGTTCACCATCACTGGGCTAGAGTATACCCCGTTAAATGGCCTAGGCTATTATAACCCGCTAGGCCATTTTATGCTATTTTGGGGGGATTCAGCTCTGACAAATTTAGTTGTGACCACCTTACTCCAAATACATAACATCACTGTTGGGCGTGTGTCCCATTGAGGTTTTCTGATGAGTATTGTAGCAGGTGGTGGATCCTAATATGTGAAAACATATAATAGAGAGAGCCTGCTCCTATTTTACTCCACTCCTGGTTTGGACATCCAAAAACTTCTTTTTCAAAAACCCCATCCTTATTCGGCATTCACATGCCGTTAAAAAAACATTTCTTCAATTTAATTTTTAATTAAAAAATGTCCCCGTGTGAAGATTATTTCCTATAAATGTCACCATGTTGTCCATTATTAACAAGATAGTTGACCTGTTCTTGTAACTTTATGTAAATGTGCTATAAACATTGTGTTTCACATTGTGTTTATGTAAACACATTTTAAAATAAGATGCAGTTGGTAAGCGCTATTGTAAATGCAAAGTGTGAACAAAGCTAATATCCTGCTCACCTGCCCCTCTGGAAACATGATGTAAAATAATGATCAAATGTTTGTGTAAAGAAAATTTGTTGGTGAACAGTGTTCAAATTGCATTTACATATACTCGACTACTGAATGTGATTTGTAAGTGTAATGTGAAGGAGATGTAACTGAAGAGTGTGTGAATGGAGGAAAATGTGAGTGTGTAGTGTAGATTGTACTGTGTTAGCCAATAAGAACAGAAGAAAGAAGAGTGAAGAAGAAATCAGGCGATACCTTTTTGAGGGTAACTGAGTATATTTGATGTGAGGAACTTTCGAGAATACTAGTTCTCTTCGCCAGACATGATGTTATGCTGATGAACAAAAAAATTGTACAACTTAAGGCAGAGTGATCATCAAAGGATATTAAAAAAAACTTTAAAAAAAACAGATAGATATATACAGATAGATATATTTACGACACGATGGTAATAAACAGACTTAAAACCTGTAGGCATGAAAGCATAGCACCTGGCTCTATTTGTTGTGGGACTCCACACAGAGATAGGAGGTCATGAAGGTTAGGATCACTTTCTAAGATGTTGAATCTCTGCAGTATTTATACTCCCATTCTTTCCTTTCCTCTTAAAAGTGTCCTTAAAATGTCCCATTAAAATAGTAATCCACAAATCTTCCATAGTGTGGTCCGTCAGGAGAAATGTTTAGCCATTGGGAGATCTTTCCTATCATTTTTAATTGGTTCGTGCGCTGATGAAGTCTCTGCCCTGTTTCCCCAAAATAAAGGCCTCTGGTTGGACACTGTTCACACATAATAAGATACACTACATTGAAGGACCTGCAGGAAAATGCCCCCTTGATCTTATGTACCTACTGTGATTTGGGTACAGGCACATGATCACCTGTGTGGATGTGCCAACATGTTTAATAAACCTGTTAATGAGAGGGGATCGATGCGGGTACCATTTTCTAATGGGGGGCACTATACACTACAACCATATCTGTTCAGACAAGACAGAACTGGAAAAACCCCTCCTGGAGCTATGGTCTGAATTTCTCCAGTTGGGCTACCGACCAAAAGTGACTGACAACCAAAGAAGCAAGCATCAATAGAGACCATTTATTCACAAAAGGAGACCCAAGAGGAGGCCAGAGTACCCCTTGAAGTCACCTACAGCTTGAGGGGCAAATTCTAGCCTTTTTGCTGCCTGAGGCAAAAATTTGAAAATGACGCCCCCTCCCCCGCATGCCAAGTGATGCTACCTCACACACTAGTAGTCAGTCAATGACACAGACATTAGTGACATCTAGTATATGGTATCTTACAGTGATGATCTACTCTATCAGGAAGAGAAAGAGCCACAAACTGGTTTGTATCTCTGCTGAATTCATAGTCAAATGACTTCAGCTACATATAGCAAAATCTTAACAAATGTTACAAAGGAACTTGGATAGGGACATAGCCATTAGTCAGGTAATACATATAAAAAGAACTATATGGGAAATAATTTAATATGAATAAACAGAAGTCTAAGTATCCACATCCTTTTTTTAACTAGCCTGCACCTCCATCTGCTCTTTAACCTACATGCACCTCCATCTCCCCTTTAACCAGTATGCACCTCCATCTTCTCTTTAACCAGTCTGCACCTCCATCTCCTCTTTAACCAGTATGCACCTCTATCTCCTCTTTAACCAGCCTGCACCTCCATCTCCTCTTTAACCAGCCTGCACCTCCATCTCCTTTTCAACTAGCCTGCACCTCCAACTCTTCTACAAGCACCCTGCACCTCCATCTTCTTTTCAACCAGCCTACACCTCTATCTTTTCTTTAACCAGCCTGCACCATCCAACATACTGGATCTGACATATATTGCATGTAATGATGTAAATGACAAATGGAGTATTACAATTAATAAAGTGAGTGATTTTAAACTTGTTCCCTGTACTTAAAGATAAGAATTCTTTTGAAGGCTCTGCATGTGTACAACAGGTGCACTTGGTGTGTCCATATAAGGATATGAGTAGTTCCCCTATATGCATACTTCCTCACATGTTTTTTAACACGATGTTTGTTTATGTAAATGTTTACAAACTGTTGTTGTATTGAAGTTCGTTAGTGTGTTCCACCTGTGATAGGATCGAACGTTTCCGCCCTAGGTCCGGTCACATGATTGAACACACTACTATTTAAATCCATGAACAAACCATTTTAAGTTAGCCATGAATAAGGGTAGTGTACCTACCCGAAACGCGTAGGCGATAGAGGATTAGCCCTTAAAAGGGCTATCCTCACGTCCCATTGATCCACCTACCACCCAATCTACCTTTATAGGTAGATTTGTGGTGGTAGGTTCCCTTTAAGGGTTTCCTTTGCATCTTTATATAAATGTATAGTTTACTGTACTCCTTTGGGTGTGTCACTTATCACTATGTAGAGGTTTTTTTATGCATTGCATATTGTATGCTGCATTTATATAGGTCAGATGGAGTTTGTAAACTGATGGCCTTTCCCCTCAGTTGTGTTCGTATAGTTTTTAAAGAATATGGCCCACATTTATTCAAGCCTTTGCACCAGTTTTTCTGTCTGACTATCAATCCCCTAGTGATGTTTACACAATAAAGATCATTTTAACCCATTATTTTACAATGTTAATCAGTTTTATTGCTGTTTTAGCTCCTATCACTCAGTGATGGTCAGTGTGTTGGCGGGGACTCTCTAAGCAGACACATTATGATCCCTCTAGTTTTGTAGGGTGTCAATGTGCTTAGATTATCAGGGTACAGGTTTATCTACACTTTCTTTTAGCTTCTGAACATTCACTGGCATCTGACACATAGAAAGAGAGATGAGACCGTCAGACAGATGAAGAATATTCCTTTGCGACCCTAAAGCCAGAAGATTCAGGGTTGGTTCCAGGGGCAACCAAAATTCTATACAGCAGGACTGATAGAGACAGGTTGAAATTATATCTGCGAAATTCTGTATTTTTGTTAATAACAGTAAATTAGAGAATGTGTTATTTTGTTATCCTAAGTATATATAAGAAACTTGTCTTCCTGGGAATATACCTTTAAATGCAAAATAAAAAAATATGACCTAAAAGTCTTTTGGAGATTTCATAATAATACAAAAGAAAGTGAACATGTTCTGCCTATAATTATAATATATCATTATGTTGAAAATGGTAGAGAAGAATTATTGATTTTGAAGACATATAGTTTTATTTGGGAATGTACCATATTCACTGGCGAATAAGACTTCTTTAAAAAAGTTATTGGTCATCTTATAAGTTAGGTGAGGAGTGAGGGGGGCACTTTTAGCTGAACAGAGGGAGCAGCTGTATGGGTGAACAATAGGGAGAGATGGGAAATGGTTCCTGTTTGGAAGAGGAGACTGTTGCTAACTAATGGAGGGAGATGGATGGGTACATGGCCTCAGTAGATGGTTGAATAAGAAAGATGGTGTGTATGGGATATTTGTGGCAGCACCTCAAGGAACAAAAAAATGGTTAAATAAGAAAAATACTCCTTATGGACTTGTGGTTAAGTGTCTGTAACCACCCTATAGTTCCTCAATAAAAAGTAAACACTTATTACATCCTTAGTCCAAAGCTCCCAGTGCCTTAGTAGTCATACAGTAAAGCCGCCATAGTACACCACAGCTACACTGTGCATGGAAATGTATTAATTACAGCCACAGATGGAGACGATAAAAGACTCTAAAGGACACCAAACCAACAATCTATACGGAACTGTCATTGGTTAAGTGTCCTGACTTGGCCCTGACAGAATCCCTATAAAGTGCAGTTATATTTATACATTCTTACTATGACAATCCAAGTATTATACCCCAGAGCTGCACTCACTATTCTGCTGCTGGTGCAGTCACTGTGTACATACATGACATTACTTGTCCTGTACTGATCCTGAGTTACATCCTGTATTATACCCCAGAGCTGCACTCACTATTCTGCTGCTGGTGCAGTCACTGTGTACATACATGACATTACTTATCCTGTACTGATCCTGAGTTACAAAATAATGTCAATAACAAGGAAAGTGTCAGCTCACCTGGATCGTTGATTGTATACCCTTGTGGAGCTGTGGAGCACGGACCCTTATCCCGCTTCCAAGAGATTGCTGAGAACCATAAAATTTCTTGTCCAGCTTCACAAACACAGGTCCACGTGCGTTTTTATGAAAAAACTGTTAATCTTTATTTTCAAATCCAATACATGGGATAAAATCGCATGGAGTCATAGTGTGAATCAAAGAAGGATCGCCTACGCGTTTCGGGTAGGTACACTACCCTTATTCATGGCTAAATCCCTATAAAGTGCAGTTATATTTATACATTCTTACTATGACAATCCTCTATAACTGGTAATATTACTAATTAATTATTAATATGAAATATAATCTTGTTCTGATTTGTAACAACAGGCAATAGCTCCTTAAATTTCTTTTGTTTTTCTAGGTTTTAAAATTCATTTACCAGAAAACCGGAATTGAGTATTTTGTTTGTGCTCACACAGCTTCACCTAAAACAAACTTTAAGCTATGCAGTTCATCCTTGGTTCATCCTTGGAAATGTTACCATGTGGGAATATCTATCAAACATTGGAAAGACAACAAAAAGAAAAATAAAAGAGAAAAGAGCGTGTCTTTCAAAGCCATCTAGTGGAAGTGCTGTGCTGTCTAGTTTATGCTGGCTGTGAACCATAGTGTAGGGGAGAAAAATGTGTAGAAGAATATGAAAAGACTGAGGGATATCCATGACACCATGAGGGAACATACTATCTATATACAGTGAGGGATATCCATGACACCATGAGGGAACATACTATCTATATACAGGCGGTCCCCTACTTAAGAACACTCGACTTACATACGACCCCTAGTTACAAACGGACCTCTGGATATTGGTAATTTATTGTACTTTAGTCCTTGGCTATAATAAACAGCTGTAACAGTTATTACAGGTGTCTGTAATGAAGCTTTTTTGTTAATTCTGATTCTTATGACAACCCAACATTTTTTTAAATCCAATTGTCACAGAAACCAAAAAAGTTCTGGCTGGTATTACAATGATAAAATATACAGTTCTGACTTACATACAAATTCAACTTAAGAACAAACCTACAGACCCTATCTTGTATGTAACCTGGGGACTGCCTGTACTGTATTGTAAGACTGGGGTACTATATCTGACCTGTAAAAAATAGGATTGCAAAATGTAATAAAACCATAAATAACTTATGTATAATGCCCAAGGATGTCTGAATTCTATAATAAAATGTTATTTGGCACTGAAAAATGTTGTGAAATAGTTTGCATTGAGGCAAAAAAATAATCATTTTAGAGCATTTTTCACATGTCAAACACAGTTATAAATGTATGAAACCACCCAGATGTATTGGTGCGGTTAGGGGTGCATTATACAGTAGACACCTGCATTGCCCCTGGGCAGAGGTGGCATGTAAGACAAAAGCAGTAAATTGTATAAGAAATCAACCCCTTAGGGTTCAATTACCCTAGGGGGCCTTATAGTAAAAGAAAAAAGAAATGGAGGTGAAAAAGAGGAAAAATTCTCATAGCCCCCATTCCCTGGAATGCATTTATACCCTGGTAATCAAAATGCAGAACAAAATGTAATCTACATTGACCCATGCCATGCCATTAAACAGTGTTTTACAAAATTACCAAAGTTTATGAACATAAAACCTTTATTTTTGCAAACATTTTGAGAAATTTCTGGAGATAACAACAGTTCCCAATCATTAGGAAGTAGACTTTTGCATTGAATAATTTCAGAACATCTACAGGGGCATTGTCCTGCAAGAAAATTTCTGACTGAAATGCATGGAAGGATCCATGCCTTGTTAAGGGGCTTATGATTGCATTTACACAATCTGTCATGTAGCTGTATGAGAGGTGCAACTCACGGTGCAGAAAACATTCCACAAACCATGGCACTTCCTCCACCACCTTCCACTGACTTCTTTAACAACTTTGGCTTCAGACTTTTTCCAGTTTCTCAACGAACATAGGGGCAGATTTACTTACCCGGTCCATTCGCGATCCAGCGGCGCATTCTCTGCGCTGGATTCGGGTCCGGCCGGGATTTATTAAGGTAGTTCCTCCGCCGTCCACCAGGTGCTGCTGCGCTGAAAAGCATCAAATGCAGACCCCAGACCAAACTACCTGAACGCAGACCCCAGACCAGCCTATATAAATATAGAACAGGCTGCCCCTAAGTAAAGACCCAGACCAGTCTACCTAAACACAGACCCCAGACCAGACTACATGAACACAGAACAGACTACCTAAATACACAACATAGAACAGGCTTCCCCTAAGTAAAGACCTCATATCAAACTGCCTAGACCAGTTTGTTCCTAAATACAGACCCCAGACCAGACTAAATAAATATAGACCATAGGCCTGGCTGACCCCAGACCAGACTACGGTACGTCTTAACACAGACCCAAGAGCTTAATGTTCTAACTTTTGGACCCCAGAACATACTACCCTAAAAACTAATACCAGATTTTACCCCATTAAACTACCAGCCTCCTCAGGCAGTGGATGATTTCAGTGAAATCTCACCTGTTTACCTATAAAAATGACAATGAGCAGAGAAGAGTCATATTTTGGAGTTAAGTTAGTCAAGTGTGTTTCCAGTTTAGAGGGGGAGTAGACAGGACCTTTCTCTGGCCCCATGACTCTCTGATGGACACTGGAAAGAAGCTAGTGATGCAAATTTTCCATCTTGTCCTCAGGAGGCCAGTATGATCGAAAGTTGTTGAAGAACAGGGAGCAATAAGTTACTGCTTTAATTTTTGGTTGGCACTCCACAATAAATAAGGGGGGTTTGCAGTTTGGGCACTCAGCCTCTAAAAGGTTCGCCATCACTGCTATAGGGGCATCTGAAATTACTTTCCCCTGCAGACTCATCTCAGATAAAATATGACTCCTCTCATGTTCACAAGACTTCAGGATTTTTTATAGGTTAACGAATGAGATTTCACCTTAAAGAGGGAATTCTACAAACAACATTTTATACCTACTAGTTTAATTATGTTAGATCTGGTGACTGTGTCCCTTTAATTTGGGCCTTGTTGTTTGTAAATTCAGACCCCAATCGAGACCAACTGACAACTTTTAAATCCAGAGATTAGACCACATTGTTTCTACGCTGTGAGAAGTGTAAGGTCCTTACAAGTTTGCAGATTTCAGGTGTATGAAAATTTTCATTCACTGAAGGCAAGCGTGTGTGATGCCAGTGTGAACTTACCCTTATATATATTCTATCAGGCAGCCATGCCCGGCACGTCGGCTCTTTCCGGGGTGAAACCTCCTATTCATGAGCAGATCACGGAGCTACAGAAGAAGATCCAGCTGCTGGGTAAGTGGTCATCTATCAGCACGTACACTGACCATAGGGGCTTAGTGGTCACCATTGTGTATAATGCAAGATGTATCTGTGTCATTCATGGCAGATGGCGACCACAAGGCGTACCAGGAGAGCGCCAGCACAACCATCCTGAAGAACTGGGAGAGCATTCAGTTCCTTCGGCAGGAGAACAAGAAGCTGCATAAGAAGTTGGCTGATGCCCTTGCGGTAAGACCCTGGAAGTGGATAATTATTATGTCTTTACATAGTAAAACATTAGGGGGAAGGAGACTGACTGGAGACTATATCTACAAATGCAAGAGGGGGAAGGAGACTGACGGGGATCTTACTGGGGACTATATTTACAGGTGCCAAGGGAAAATGAGACTGACTGGTAACTTACTGGATACTATATCTACAGATTCCAAAGCCATAGGGGAAGGAGTCTGATTGTGAACGTGTGTGATTGTGGACTATATTTATAGGTAAAGAGTCTAACTGAGGACCTACTAGGTCAGTTAGACTATAGTTGGCAGAGGTGAAAGGAAACTAACAGGGAACTTCATGGGGACTACATGTATACATGCCAGAAGGGGAGAATACCGACAGGGAAATTACCGGTTACTCTATTTACAGATGCTAAAAAGGAATGGAGACTAACAGGGAACTTGCTGGATAGTATATCTAAAGATGCCAGAGGGGGAAGAATACTGACTAGGAACTTATGTAATAATATCTACAGATGCTAAAAAGGAATGGAGACTAACAGGGAAGTTGCTGGATAGTATATCTACAGATGCCAGAGGGGGAAGAAGACTGACTAGGAACTTACTTAAAACTATAGCTACAGATGCCAGAAGGAGATGCATGACTCTTTCCCCAAATACAATTGAATGTAGTGTTCATGGGGGGAAATGACAAAATGAGCACCATTGGTCTCCCCACTTTTGATATTAGGAATACTTGGCACTTATTCATTAGGGAAGGTACATGAAGCTGGAAAATGACTGTCTATTACTAAAGATGATGTCACTTGTCCTGACCTGATCACTGTGCTCCTCAGGGGGACGAGAAGGTGATAAAGGAGGCCTTCCACAGCCATGTGGTGGAGAGAGCAGCCATGAGGAGCAAAAGTGGACAAGTAAGTGGTTATGTATAGTCCATGTTCATGTAAAGGAGATCTCCAAGGAGAATCCAAGATCCCCATCGGAAAACCTACCTGAAATGCCCATACTTGACAGAAGAGGACAAACCAAAGCTGAATACTTGCTCTTGATACTCTTCATCCTTTTCCTCAGGCCGCTGTGCAGCTAATGGACCAGAAGCTCTGCGACAAGATCAAGCGCCTAAATGCCTTGCACCACCAGACAGAAGTCCGGAAGAAACGCTTGGATGAACTGCAGATGATATACAAGCAGAACACTGCGGTGGAGGAGGAAAAGACGGATAAAGATGGCGGGGCGGCACAGGAGGAACAGGTAATTGCTCTGGGTCGGTTTTATAGAGCTTCCTGCCAGCCAAGTGCTCAAGATGGTGTAAAAGTGACGTATAGATCAAATATACAGCCACTGGACCACCACAGATGTACATGCTACTATTTTGCCCCACAGAGTCATAAAGTCTACCAGTCTCACCTATGATTCTGGAAAAGCTGGGCAACTTGACCACCATGACAGCCGCTGTCCTACCTAGCTTTTCCAGATGTACCTCAATAGTAGGGACAAACAGTATTTCTACTATACTAGGCAGATTTGCTATTCAGGACTGAAGAAAAGCTGGATAACTAATACTTTTGGGGTTATACAGTGTGTCTTGGGGGACACATGTCAACAATCAGCAGGTCTGCCACACGGCTGGGGTGGTGTGGGGAATGTCACCCCGCTGTCCCAGACTCCTCAGTGATAAATGTGCCTGCTCCTGTATGGAGGCTATCCTTCCTCTTCATCAGGAGACGTATTTGCTATTTAGAGGGTTGTCCAGAAGTTAAAAAAACATGGCTGTTATTTTCCTAAAACAGCGCCACACCTGACCATAGGTTGTGCGGGTATTACAGCTGCGTATTAATGAATGGAGCTGAGTTGCAATACCAGCAAAAACCTAGTCAGGTGTGGGGCTGTTTTTGGATGAGCCTTGTGTTTCATCTTCCAGACAACCTCTATACGGAATACAAGCAGGGTCTTGTGTCACCCATGCAGGGTGACTGCCATGTTGGCTGTGTCACTGGGGTTGGGGGCATATTGTCAGAGGATGCCCCCCATTAGGCCGCCCTTATATTGTGTCTCTTCATCTTTTACTTGTTTCCTTCGCAGAGTGAAGCCGCAGAACAGGAGGAAACTCCTCAGCAGGTTATTTATCCTCCATAACAAAAATCTATATCCAATCACATGTTCAAACATCTCCTGTGATTCTGGTGCATTAGACATCTCCTCTGGGGGGCGCTGTGTGTACCTGTGTGTGTGTGACATGGAATCCTGTGGTGTCATAGTGTATACTGAGGCAGATATACAATTGTGGGATTTGTGGTAGAAAATTATCTATGAGATGTGTCCACTCCATGAAATCTACACCTCACTTATCACCGGCTCTGCTGCTGATAGCACTGGACTCCTGCAGACATCTGAGTCCGGGCCTCGATGGGTCAGAGCCCAGGGAACATTTGCTATTAATGTTATGGCTCATATACACTGTATGGTTGTGCTACTTCTCCTGTCCTCATCTACCATGGATTTATTCTGCTTTACCCCCATACACAGCTTTTATCCCCTTATTTATAAACTCTCCCTACCCCCTACAGACTCTTCGCCTATTGGAGAATCGACTGGAAAAAGCGCAGCTAAAGTTACAGGAGTCAGAACACATCTATAGCGTGTACCAGAAGCTGAAGGACCACATGCAGGTGACGTATGAGAGCGCCATAGCCGCCCTTCTCTTCATGGCGTCTCAGGTTATACATAAGCGTCATTGTCGCTGCTTCTACAGGAGGAAAGTCTGACGTTTCAGTCACAGCTGGATCTACTAGAGGCCGAGATCCTCCGCCAGAGGAATGAGCTGAAGGAACTTCAGATGATGAACAAGGATGCGGTGATGTCCCGGGATATGGCCCGGGTATGTGAGCTGTGATGTGATGTACACCTATAGCTTGTATAACCACACATAATAATAGTGTATGGTCTTCCCAGAACAGGCGGTAGTCTTTGGGTCCCCCCAATGATTAGGACACTTTAGTTCTTGTCTATGGCTGCGTTGATGAGAGATATTCTTTATTACAGGCAGATCTTCAGCGTCAGGAAGAAGATTTTCACCGCGAGCGCAGGGAGAGGGAGCGGATCCTTCAGGAGTACAAGCGTCAGGCTGAGGAGAGGCGCATGTTTGCCGAGAGGGCCGAACGCAGGGTGAGGAGCCATTGTCACCAATTGTATTAAAACTGATGTTGATGAGAAACATGGGCTTCATCTGAAGCATTGATGAGCTAGTGGTGCTACCGATACGCCAGAAGACACAAGGGGGAACTAAGATCCTTACTGCATCCTGTATACTAATCGCATAGAGTAAGCTCCCCCCAGTGGTGGAACATCACATTGATAACTAACACTTTCTCCATTCTTGACTTATATAGGCTCAGCGTGTGACTTTGCCTGGAGAAGATGCTCCTACTGACATCCAGCTGGTATCCAATGTACATGAGGAGGAAAAGGCCATCCGTACCTACCAGGAGGCTTTCCAGAGGATTAAAGAGGCCACAGGGGTGACAGATACACAGGTGAGAGATCTGGTGAGGATGGAGTGGGCCATCTACATTGGCTCAACCCAACCTTGTATTAAATGGGTGGCAAGTCATTTATAGAAGCCGCCTATTTGGAAGATGAGCATCTGCACAATATGGTCACCACCTTACTAAACCGCAGGAACTAATCTTCCTGATATTCTCCAATGATTAGGAAGTGGTGAGACGCTTCATTGCCCAGGGAGAGACACACAGACACTTGGAGGAGCTGAAGAGTGAGAACGAGAAGACTCTGGTGAGGCTTAAGGAGGAAAAAGAAAGACTTCAAGATGCCTTCCAGGAGCTAAAGTATTCAGGAGAGGCCAAGCTATCCAGGTACCTACACACAAGTCTTGCCATGTACTGCTAGGGGGTAATACTGTCCCTGATGTTGGTGTATGAGGCCATCATTATCTCCTCACTATATACATAAAGAACATCTCTAAGGGGTAACTATAGCTGTCCTCACCATACACAATGCTTTACTAGTCCTGTCACGTCTTCCACAATCGCAGCGGTCAGCAAGTTCTGGAGGAGCTTCAAGCTCATCTACAGAAGGAAGAGAAGAGACGGGACAAGTATAAGGAGGAGTTTGAAAAAATGACCAAAATTTTGGTGGCAGGAAAATCTGGAGTGGATCACTTGGCTACTAAAGTGCAGCACATCAAGGTGGTGAGTATGGGGGCACGTATGGGGGCAGCATGTAGGGTAAAGCCATCATGTATTTGTAATATGGTTGCAGCTATATTCTCTTTTATTTTTTAGCCCAGGAGCCATTTTCCAGCTAAGGATCTGTCACCTCAGTCAGATGAGTATGTCCTGGATATCCTGGACACCACCGATCAGAAGCTGCAGAAGCTCTTGGAGGAGCTAGAAGGACAGAACATAGGAGAGATCCTGAGGCAGATGGAGGAAGAGGAGGTAAGTACTGACCGGAAATCATATGGTTACGTCTCTCCATTGCTAAATTGGGCAGGAGGGACCCTTTAACTTTAAAAGATTTGTTTTACTCCAGAAACAGCGCCCTGTTGTCAGTGGGCTGTGCCTGGTACTGCAGTTTACCTCCACTGACATGAAAGTGGTTCTATGCATAGATGTTATACGGTGGCTGAGTGGGTAATCACTTCTGCCTTGCAGCGCTGGGGTCCTGGGTTCAAATCCCACCCAGGTCAACATCTGCAAAGAGTTTGTATGTTCTCTCCGTGTTTGTGTGGGTTTCCTCCGGGTCCTCCTGTTTCCTCCCACACTCCAAAACATACTGGTAGGTTGTTTAGATTGTGAGCCCCATGGAGACAGGGACCATTTCGGCTTTGTGCAGCGCTGCGTAATCTGTAGGCGCCATATAAATAAAGAATTATAACCATGGGGTATATTATTATGTAATCTGTTACCTCCAGTTCCAGGCTTCCATTGAGGGCAAGCTTCCAGCATTTAACGTCCGCATTCCCCTGCCCGCGGCGACAAAGCCGGACACATTTGAGGGTAAGTTGGGCCGGAATAGGTAACTGTTACATATAGTGCAGGGGATCACTGCCGCTTAACTTGTGTCCTCCTACAGATGATGAAGACAGTGGAGAGGATGAAGGTGATGTGGTGACAAGAGCCAGCCTGAAGAAACAGTCTCAGCAAATCATAGAGTCCAAAACCAAGAGAAAGTCCCGTCCCAAAAAGAAAAAGGGGAAACAGTGAGGGGGGAGCTATGAGCAGCCTCTGTCCTGGATCTACACTCAACCACCTGGACTGCTTTATAATGCTGTATTCTTCACTCATCTACAGTCATCTACATGTCCTACTTAATAGTTCAATGCTCATCTCCCAAATTTTCTGGGATTACCCTGACGTTTCAGAGACAGTCCCTGCTAATTTGGCTTGTCCTGGTTAGAACTGGGGCAGCTTTGCAAACCCTACCTACAAATGTGCAGTCCCATCTCACTCCACACATAAAAGCAGCACTACATAGGGCACTCTAAAGGCTTTCCAAATATATATTTATCCTGTATCCCAGAGATACTTGTCCTCCATTATAGTTCTATATGCACCTATTCTGTATGTCCTTCAATAAATTAACTTACTCATCTACCTGTCCAGCATTCTATGTTGATTTTATTTGCTCATCTATCTGTTCTTCTGCGACATTCTGTGCTCAGCTACTTGTCCTTCCTCACAGTTCTGTGATCATCTACCTGTCCTGTATCACACTTCTGTGATCATCTACCTGTACTGTATCACAGTTCTGTGATCATCTACCTGTCTTGCAGCACACTTCTGTGCTCAGCTACCAGTCCTGCATCACACTTCTGTGCTCAGCTACCTGTCCTGCATCACACTTCTGTGCTCAGCTACCTGTCCTGCATCACACTTCTGTACACAGCTACCTGTCCTGCATCACACTTCTGTGCTCAGCTACCTGTCCTGCATCACACTTCTGTGCTCAGCTACCTGTCCTGCATCACACTTCTGTGCTCAGCTACCTGTCCTGCATCACACTTCTGTGCTCAGCTACCTGTCCTGTATCACACTTCTGTACACAGCTACCTGTCCTGCATCACACTTCTGTGCTCAGCTACCTGTCCTGCACAAGAGATCCTTAAATTTCTTTTGTTTTTCTAGGTTTTAAAATTAATATTACCAGAAAAACCGGACTTGAGGATTTTGTTTGCGACCACAGCTTCACCTAAAACAAACTTTAAGCTATGCAGTTCATCCTTGGTTCAACCTTGGAAATGTTACCATCTGGGAATATCTATCAACATGGAATTGAGAAGACAACAAAAAGAAACATAAAGAGAAAAATAGCGTGTCTTTCAAAGCCATCTAGTGGAAGTGCTGATGTGCTGTCTAGTTTATGCTGGTTGTGAACCATAGTGTAGTGGAAGGACAGAAAATGAATGTGAGAAGAATATGATGAAAGACTGAAGGGATATCCATGCACCACGAGGGAAACATACTCATCTATAACTGTATTGTAAGACTGGTGGGGTACTATATCTGACCTGTTAAAAAATAGGATGCAAATTGTAATAAAACCATATATAACTTGTATAATGCCCAAGGATGTCTGAATCTATAATAAAATGTTATTTGCACTGAAAATATTGTGATGTTTGACATTTGAGGACAAAAAATTAATCATTTTACAGCATTTTTCAACATGTCAAACACAGTTATAATGTATGAAACACCCAGATGTATTGTTTGCGGTTAGGGGTGCATTATACAGTAGACACCTGATTGGCCCCTGGGCAGAGGTGGCATGTAGGACAAAAGCAGTAAGTAAATTGTATAAGAAATGAACCCCTTAGGGTTCAATTACCCTAGGGGGCCTTATAGTAAAAAGAAAATGGAGGTGATGGAAAGAGGAGGAAAAATCTCATAGCCCCCTTCCCTGGAATGCATTTATACCCTGGTGATCAAAATTCAAACAAAAAAAATGTAATCTACATTGACCATAATGCCATGCCATTAAAAACAGGTTGTTTTACAAAATTACCAAAGTTTATGAACATAAAACCTTTATTTTTGCAAACATTTTGAGATACAATAAAAAAAATTTCTGGAGGATAACAACAAGTTCCACATTAGGAAGTAGACTTTTGCATTGAATAATTTCAGAACATATACCGAACGCTGGGGGCATGATGTCCTGCAAGAAAATTCTGGCTGAAATGCATGGAAGGAGCCATGCCTTGTAAGGGGCTTATGTTGCATTCACACACTCTGTCATGTAGCTGTAGAGAGGTGCAACTCAACAGTGCAAGAAAACATTCCACAAACCATGGCACTTCCTCCACCACCTTCCACTGACTTCTTTACAAATTTGGACATCTGGACAAATTGCTGCCAGTGGGTTGTCAATCAGGTTGGAATGGACACAATTTTTGTTAAATCAGCGGAAAACTGGAAAGTTAGGCTGACAGTTAAATTTAGACTTGCCAGATATAATGGAAAATTAGCACAAGATGCCAAATTTACACCAATACTTGCAAATATTGAAGTGTTTATTCAATTTTAATGAGTGTTGTTTTACAATATTCTATTTACATTTTGTTCTGTGCTTTAGAATATATACAATTTGTGAAATAAGTTTTTAATATGCTCCCTCCTCACATGGTGCCCCCCAGCTCCCTGTAAACATTTTTGGCCCCGTTTATCCTCTCACATTGTCAGCCCCTCCCTAATTTGTGCCACCCAGCTCCCGTCATATTAAACCCCCTCATATCATGGCCGCCCAGCAGCTACCCCTCATGTTGTAACCCCCGCTTAGTTTGACCCTCAGCTCCCCATTAATTGCATCCCCCCTGATATTGTTGTCCTCAGTTCCGTCCTCTTTTGTACCACTCAGTAGCTCCCCCACTTATTGTGATCCCCCCCCCCAGCAGCTCCCCCTTTAATTTTGCACTTCCTTACCCCTAACTCATTGTACTACCATTTTTGTACAGTGCCACTGAAATAAGTTGGGTGATCAGAATCGGCACAGGGTCCTCATTACAAATAAGAGTGATCTATGTATACACTTCATATGACAGACTTAATTTAAAACGATTTATTTACAAAAGCAACGGAGCCCATTCACGTTAGAACAAATTGCAACAACAAAACAAAAAAAACTATACGGTACTACACATGGAATTACTAGAAATATGTTTGGGGGCACCAAGAAGAAATTAGAATTGAGTAGTTCTCCAGACCACAGCAATCTAATGCACCAAGTATCTCACGTCTATAGAGAGGATCAGGAAAAAGCCGGAGCCTCAATCTAGTGTGCAGGGAAGCCTGAAGTTGTTATGAATGAGTGTATCATGATTGAGTCTTATTTTAGAGTCCCGGGGGTATTAATCCTGGGAACATCACATTGTCAGAAATCTGCCCTTGTGGTGAAGGTCCTTACTTTTCTCAAAAAGAAATATTGAATCACTTGATCATTATATAAAAAACTAGATATATATAAGAACATTTTTGATAAATGTTACTTTATTTTAGTAGAAAAACTAAATCTGGTTGGTGGTCTGGTTTTCAGCATCTCTTGAAAATGAATATGGACACTTAGGACCACACAGCTATTGGGCACTGGTTCACATCCAGTGATAATCACCTTTTCTACCCTTAAACTCCTTATGGAGATCATAGTCAAGTCCCAGTCTTGTCACCCATTGACAGCCAGATTAGGTATCAATTAGGACAAAAACAATTCCACATTGTAGAAACATGGAACAAAGAAAATCGAACCAGAGAAATGGGCTTAGAGCAGACAGAACAGACCAGGACCAAGAACAGGATTTTTAATGGACAGGCCACATAACCCCATCCAAGATTAACCGGTGTTGGTGTACACAGGCTAACGCATGGTTGTCGAAACCTATGGCACAGATGCCAGAGGCGGCACTCAAGAGCCCTTGTGGGACCCAGGCCATTGCCCAGGAACAACAGACTGGACTCAAAGAAAGGACACAGGACTGCTTTCTGCATGTCTCAAGCAACTTAAAAGATGCTGTTTCAGTCATATTAAAGAGATACTTTGCTACTTTGGGACTTAGAAGGGAGAAGATGGATGGAAGTAGTAGACAGGGGTTAGAATTATTTGGAAGACCTACACATTCTCTGTGTACGAGAAGAGGGACACTGGAAAGAAAGAAGGATTAAATGATGCAAATTTTCCATCTGTCCTCAGGGGCCAGTATGATCGAAAGTTGTTGAAGAACAGGGAGCAATAAGTTACTGCTTTAATTTTGGTTGGACTCAAATAAATAAAGGTGGTGTTGTTTTGGGTTGCAGTTTGGGCACTCGGCCGCTAATAGGCTCCCCATCACTGGGCTAGAGTATACCCCCAGCCCAGAGCATACCCGGTTAAATTGGCCTAGGCTATTTTATACCCCGCTAGGCCATATTTATGCTATTTTGGGGGGATTCAGCTCTGACAAATTTAGTGCGAAACCTTACTCCAAATACATAACATCACTGTTGGGCTGTGTTCCCATTGAGGTTTTCTGATGCAGTTATGTAGCAGGTGTGGATCCTAATATGTGAAAACATATAATAGAGAGACGCTGCTCCTATTTTTACTCCACTCCTGGTTTGGACATCAAAAACTGCTTTCTTTCAAAACCCCCATCCTTATCTCGGCATTCACATTGCCATAAAAAAACATTTCTTCAATTTAATTTTATTTTAAAAATGTCCCGTGTGAAGATTATTTCCTATAAATGTCACCATGTTGTCCATTATTAACAAGATAGTTGCCCTTGGAACTGTTTATGTAAATGTGCTATAAACATTGTGTTCACATTGTGTTTATGTAAACACATTTTAAAATAAGATGCAGTTGGTAAGCGCTATTGTAAATGCAAAGTGTGAACAAAGCTAATATCCTGCTCACCTGCCCCTCTGGAAACATGATGTAAAATAATGATCAAATGTTTGTGTAAAGAAAATTTGTTGGTGAACAGTGTTCAAATTGCATTTACATAAACTCAACTTACATGAATGTGATGTAAGTGTAATGTGAAGGAGATGTAAATGAAGAGTGTGTGAATGGAGGTAATATGTGAGTGTGTAGTGTAGATTTGTACTGTGTTAGCCATATAAAACAGAAGAAGAAGAGTGAAGAAATCAGGCGATACCTTTTTGAGGGTAACTGAGTATATTTGATGTGAGGAACTTTCGAGAATACTAGTTCTCTTCGCCAGACATGATGTTATGCTGATGAACAAAAAAATTGTACAACTTAAGGCAGAGTGATCATCAAAGGATATTAAAAAAAACTTTAAAAAAAACAGATAGATATATACAGATAGATATATTTACGGCAAGATGGTAATAAACAGACTTAAAACCTGTAGGCATGAAAGCATAGCACCTGGCTCTATTTGTTGTGGGACTCCACATCAGAGATAGGAGGTCATGAAGGTTAGGATCACTTTCTAAGGTGTTGAATCTCTGCAGTAATTTATACTCCCATTCTTTCCTTTCCCTCTGTGTCTTAAAATGTCCCATTAAAATAGTAATCCACAAATCTTCCATAGTGTGGTCCGTCAGGAGAAATGTTTAGCCATTGGGAGATCTTTCCTATCATTTTTAATAGTTCGTGCGCTGATGAAAAAGCTCTGCCCTGTTTCCCCAAAATAAAGGCCTCTGGTTGGACACATAATAAGATACACTACATTGAAGGACCTGCAGGAAAATGCCCCCTTGATCTTATGTACCTACTGTGATTTGGGTACAGGCACATGATCACCTGTGTGGATGTGCCAACATGTTTAGCACCTGTTTTTCAGGCAGGGCGAGGTACCATTTTGTAATGGGGGGCACTATACACTACAACCATATCTGTTCAGACAAATGGACTGGAAAACCCCTCCGGAGCTACGGTCTGAATTTCTCCAGTTGGCTACCAACCAAAAGTGACTGACAACCAAAGAAGCAAGCATCAATAGAGACCATTTACTCACATAAGGAGACCCAAGAGGAGGCCAGAGTACCCTTGAAGTCACCTACAGCTTGAGGGGCAAAATTCTACCTTTTTTGCTGCTTGGGCAAATATTGAAAATGAAGCCCCCCTCCCCCGCATGCCAAGTGATGCTACCTACACACTAGTAGTCAGTTCAATGACACAGACATTAGTGACATCTAGTATATGGTATCTTACAGTTGATGATCTACTCTATCAGGAAGAGGACTTCTTTCAAATTTTTCCCAAACATGGTTTATCTCTGCTGAATTCATAGTCAAATGACTTCAGCTACATATAAGCAAATCTTAACAAACGTTACAAAGGAACTTGGATAGGGACATAGTGAGAAAATCCATTATTCAGGTAATACATATAAAAGAACTATATGGGAAATACTTTAATATGATTAAACGAAGTCAAGTATCCATATCCTTTTTTTAACTAGCTGCACCTCCATCTGCTCTTTAACCTAACATGCACCTCCATTTCCCCTTTAAACCAGTGCAACCTCCATCTTCTCTTTAACCAGTCTGCACCTCAATCTCCATCTTTAACCAGTCTGCACCTCATCTCCTCTTTAAAGTCTGCACCTCCATCTCCTTTCAATAGCCTGCACCCCATCTCCTTTTCAAACTGCCTGCCCCTCCAACTCTTCTACAAGCACCTGCACCTCCATCTCCTTTCAACCAGCTACACTCTATCTTTCTTTAACCAGCCTGCACCTCCATCTCCTCTTCAACCAGACTGCACCTCCATCTCCTCTTCAACCAGTCTGCACCTCCATCTCCTCTTTAACCAGCCTGCACCTCCATCCCCTTTTCAACTAGCCTGCACCTCCAACTCTTCTACAAGCACCCTGCACCTCCATCTCCTTTTCAACCAGCCTACACCTCTATCTTTTCTTTAACCAGCCTGCACCTCCAACTGCTATTTAACCAGCCTGCACCCCATCTCATCTTTAACCAGTCTGCACCCCCATCTCATCTTTAACCAGTCTGTACCTCCATCTCCTCTTTAACCAGTCTGCACCTCCATCTCCTCTTTAACCAGTCTGCACCTCCATCTCCTCTTTAACCAGCCTGCAGCTCAAACTCCTCTTTAACCAGCCTGCACCTCCAGCTGCTCTTTAACCAGCCTGCACCTATATGTCCTTTTTTATAATCAGACTACACATCCATACCCTACTCTTTCTCCAACCACACTTCCATGTTCTCCTCTTTCTCCAGTCTTCTGATTTCTCTAGTATATTAGATTTCGTACTCATTCACACAACCTATTCCTACCATTTTCAGGTCTCCATCTGCATGTACAGTTAAGTTACTGTTATAACTACAGGACCTGCACTGATGTTGGTGATCATCTGCCATCTCTGCAGGTCCTCTACTGTAGATCAATTAGTAAATTGCATTGACATGTAATTGCTACAAATCCTTTATATCTGTCATATAGGATGTAATATTGGTACAATCTTTGTAGCTGCACATGGGACCAAAAGTTAAAGGGGTCACTGTCTCCCTAAAGCCGCTTCCTACTGTTTAGCAAATCGAATGTAGATGCCAAAGCTAAGACATTTCATGACTAACAGGTACTAATAGTTTATTGGAGAGACGTAAGGATGTTATATCCGGGCACCAGATATTCTAAGAGGCCGGATCCTCTTGGTATATCCGGCAGTTCCAAGAGTGCAGGGGGGAAGAAATCTTCCAAAGTGTGTCCAACATAGCTTACAGCCTATGAAAATCCTCAGTAGCCTGCAATAGGCTACACAGCTTGGTGTCTTCTTGCAAAAATAGACACAGTGCTACTAATTATGTCTTTTAAATAATTAATAAACAAATGTAATAATAGTGCACCCAGCAAAGAATCCCAGGGTACACCACTCTCTGGATACGATCCTACAACTATAATAATAATAATAATAATAATTCCTTTATTTATATAGCACACACAGATTATGCAGCAATCTCAAAATCACTTGGATATGTTAAAGCGTTCTGTAGTTATAACCACTTATAGTGACACATGTCGAATCAAAAAAAAATGGGCCTTGTCAGAAAGGTGAAAAGTGCTTTTGGTGGCAAGGGGTTAATTCACAATTCACTTTAATATTCACGTTCATTTTTTACAACGTATTGTTGTTTTATGGGCACATATGTCTTCACTATAAGTTGTAACTCACGGATCTCCCTATCCACTTCTTTACTCCCCCATTCACTTCTCCACCTTCCATAGTCTGCCCCCTCTATGACCTACCTACCCCTTTAGTTTCTTCAATAAAGTGAACACTAAAATAAGTAAAATTGCCTGGTTTACTGGTTATGTGTAAACTATGTTTTCCATTTACTTTTGTCTGTTGGGTCCCGAGTGGATTCTAGAGGAAATGTATAAAAGAAAAGAGACTTCTCTTGTATGTAGCTTCTCTTTGTTATAGCTCTAAAGCATGCACTGGGTCAACCTGGCCTTAAAGGGATGTCAAGTGGGATTCAAATTTTTTGTAAAGAGAAAAAATGGGTTACAAAAAGGCTTTAAGAATAAATAACTAATATTGGCCTAATTTCCGCTGCGTACTACCATTTCAACATTTGCTAGGTCCGTACCACTCTCTACTTCTTTATTTGACCGACAATAAATATCTTAAAAAAGATGAACTATTTGAGGACTGACCATCTTCCTGCTCTGAAAACAGTGGATTCCAAAATAGCCAGAAAAAAAAAGTTTCCACCACTGGGAGATGTGTTAAAAATCTGATATTTTATATATTAACACATTAAAAACATAGGATGTATAGAGGGGGGATAGGGACCAACGTGTTTGAAACTGTTTCAATGTTAGTTCTTAGCCACGGTCTGGATATCGGCAGATTCTTGAAGGTTAGTAAAGCCAGTTGCTTGGTTTTTTTTTAAAGGGGGTTGTGTTGTATGATGACTATGGGAACCATATATTTTTTGATAGAATGCTGATTATTGGATATGATATCTATCTACCGTATTTGGAGTCCGGAAAAAATTTTATAGTTTTTTTTTTGCCTTCTTCTGGTCAACACATGTTGGACTTTATGGTCTTCTCGATACAGAACCACCCCCTATTGTAGCCAAGCCATATTAAGATGAAAAGGGGTTGTGGGCCCATTACACATAAAGAAGAATGTTGTTTTTAGGGTAAAAAAAAACCTTTATAGCTTATTTTGCCCTTCCAAAATAAGATCAACATTTGCAACAAAGTCTGCCATCTGCTGTAATTCTGTTCAATCCCTCCTTGCCCACTTACAGCCTGACATTCAGACCTTTCAAAGTCTATGTCTGAGAAAAAATACAGTGCCATGGACCCAGAAGTGAGCGTATAAATTACATACATATATTTCGGGTTGTTACATTTTTTCAGATACAATACAAAAATTCCCCTCGGTCATAAGCAGAGCTCAGTACATATACACTATAACCAGCGCTGGCCACGGGGAAGAAAATAATAAAGTGGAAATCTAAAGTTGTGTTGATGCAGTTCTTTCTTTTAGCGCTGCAGTCTTATCCTTGGAGTGCTATTGTTCTAGCTTTCATTTTAACATAATTGACTTATGACTTCCTGTCTGGGTAAACCTGTAGTCAGACGCTGAAGGCGTACGGTGTGCTCTGCACTTATCTATTAAGACTATGGGACATTAATAATATTTACTACTTTGCGCTCATCTTTTGGGCGATTCGTTATCTCCCGTGATGTACCCCCGCAGATTGCTTTTCTGACACTAAATTAAATAACATTTATGATAGATAACGGATAACATTCGGCTTTAATACAGAAACACAACACAAAGCTCCTTGGAGAGACGAGTCTTCATATCCTATAATGTTCCAGCACTGGCAGAGTGCGTGCACAGTACAAAGCCAATATCAAAAGGAAATGTGGAGGTTATTTAGCTACAGATTCTGGGCAGTTTGATGGCAGAGTGCTGTTTTTTGATGATCAGCGGCCATATAAAATATATGGCGGAGATTTATCAGTGCTTCTACTCCAGATTTCTAAAGGGTTCAGCCGCCGGTGGAGTGGGCCCACACGGGACGTTCCTTTCCCTGCACTTTTTAAAAATTTGCCAACATTCACCACTGAATTTATAGCAAACGGTGAGATTCTGAGCGGTAACTGCTCCCCATAAAGGCTCCTTCTATCTTCCACAATCTGAAGGATTACATATATCTTGTCATGCAAGAAGTGGGTTCATCTGTTTTGTCCAGATTGTGGTGCTCTGTCTCAAATAGTAGTCCAAAATATATCATCGGCATTCACCAACTCGGGTCTTAATATTCCGTTTATTGATATCACATGGTTACAAGTCAACAATGGGTGTTTCGAGCAAACAGCAGGTCATCCGGTTAACCGTGAGCATGAGAGGCCCATTGTTCATTTGTAATCATGTGATGTCCTGCACTTTGTTCCTTCACCTCATACAAAAAATGTATTTTGCCGTTTTATTTATCAATTCTGTTATCAATAAACAGAATATATTTAGTGCTGAATGTTCGCAGAATTTTACTCCAAACTAAAACTCACCAAGTTGGACCTGCCGTGGTTTCGTCTGACAACCAGCACAGCTGAGGGATACATCATAAGGTCTAATTGGGGTAAGGTGTGCCGGTACATAAATCTCTCACAATGAATGTATACTTAATATATATGATGTATTAAGGTGATAGTCCGATACATTTATATTATTGGTTATGACACATTGGGATAAATTTAGACTGGCTGCACATGTAGAACATTATGGAGCAGATTTATCAAGCTGTCTTAAGTCAGAATATTCCTAGTTGCCCATGGCCACCAATCACAGCTCCCCTTTAAAATATTCATGAGCACTAGTAAAATGAAAGCTGAGCTGGTATCGGTCGCCATGGGCAACTAGAAATATTCTGACTTTCAGACAGCTTGATAAATCTGCCCCACTGGGGCACATTTACTTACCCGGCGCAGTCGTGATCCCGCACCACGTTCTTTGATGCTGATTCAGGTCTCCCGGGATTCACTAAGGTCCGTGCGCCCGGTATCCAGTAGGGTCGCTGCTGCGCCGAGGTCTGCCGGAGTTCACCTTCTTAGTCCCGGTGTATGTGAGTGCTGATCTTGCGACACAAATTCTTTTTTAAATTCCGCGTTTTTTTTTCGAATCCGCTGGGTTGTCCGACGGCGAGGCCCCCCCGATTTCTGTCGTGTGAAAGCCGGCACCAATGCGCCACAATCCGATCACATGCGCCAAAATCTCGGGGCAATTCTGGACAAATCGGAAATCGTCGAGAAACCCGGCGGAAATGCGCGATTCGGACCCTTAGTAAATGAGTAAATTGTGTACAGCAGGACTGACCGAGACAGGTTGGCCTTATATCTTATATCTTTCTAATGCTGTATTTTTGTTAATAACAGTGAAATAGAGAACGTGTTATTTTGATGTGCTGAGTACATGTAAGAAACTTGTCTTTGTGGGAATACCCCTCTAAGCTCCACCACAAAATCACAACATAGAAACACTTAAGAAACATAGCCATTCCGCTATGTGTGCAGATAACCTTAAAGACCAGTTTACATCTCAGTTATTTCAGGAATTTTCAGCATTAGTTATTGTAAGCTAGGAGTGGAGACAATACAGAGAAGTACAATGGAAATATTTACTCTTATTCTGTGTGCTGTACTATTCCTGGTTTCGTGTCATAATAACTGATGCAAAACAACTGAAATAACTGAGATGTGCACCGGGGCTAACATTGTCGAAGCCCTTTGTTCCTCCTTTCTCTGTGTTCTCTGTGTGTCTGCAGAATTTAACCAACTTGTACATAGAATTACTGAACTGAACTGCCATGTAGAGTTTCTGCTCCCCCATAGAACAACAGCACTGATCGTGATTACAGTTCTGCGCTGCTGTTGAGCGAGGAAGAAGAGACTCCTCGTATCATAAATAGCTATGATTCTCGGGTCCAGTCCTCTGCGGTGTGGTCGGTCCATGAAACAGCACACCACACATTCATGGACTGACCACAGTTGTCTGAAATAGAAAATGTGCCAGATTTATTACACTGTCCAGCAAAGTCGCAATTTAGACCAAGCCATTCCCAAGGAGACCTCCTTTTAATATTTATATGTCACTAGCTGTAGATCCCGGGATAGGAAAAAACTAAATTTGTTTTATATGTATCTATCTCTCTCTCTCTGACTGTCTCGCTCTCTGACTGTCTCTGTGTCACTTTGTCTCTGACTGACTGTCTCCAACCGTATCTGTCACTGACCGTGTCTGACAGTGTCTTTCAGTAATTGTCTCTGAACGCCTCTTTCAGTGACTGTCTCTGACCATCTCTTTTAGTGACTGTCTCTGACCTTCTCTTTCTCTGACCGTCTCTTTCAGTGACTGCTTCTGACCGTCTCTTTCAGTGATTGTCTCTGTATCTGACTGTGATTGTCTCTGACTGTCACTTTGTCTATGGAGAGATTTATCAGAAGAGTCTAAAAGCAGAATTGCTCTAGTTTAGTTGCCCATGACAACCAATCAGAGCTCAAGTTTGATTTTTGCAAAGCTGTTTGTAAAATTACAGCTTATCTCTGATTGGATTCCATCCTCAGACATTTCTGATAAATCTGCGCCTATCTCTGTATCCCTATCCATCTTATACTCATTGCCTATAGCAACCAACCAAAACGCAGAGCTCATATTAATGACCTGTGGCAGAATAGCAACCAATCACGGCTCAGCTTCCAACTGCCACAGCAGCAGCAGCAGACAATGACACCTGTATATGGTGGTTAATAAGTGTATTTTGGAAAGCTGGAGTAAAAATTTTGGAAATATGGTGATTCTAAGCTGAAATGACCAACATCTCTTGCTACGGCTGATAAGGTCACCCCTTTGACCCTCAACTGGACAACCTTCTGCCAGAAGCTTTCAGTCACTTCGAAATGGGACACTATTTTGCAGTTTTAAGTTTAGAATATATACAGTTTATGAGCTAAGAATTCTGCTATTTTACTCATGTTAGTATATATTCACTTAGAACTACACAATAGCATTGACATTTAGGAAAATGTGTAGTTTTGTGATTCCATAATCTAGGGGTTAATCAAAAACGTAAGTGGTTTTCTATAGGATTTCTATAGAAAGGTGTGTTTGGTATCATGGATGCATGAATGGGATTAGACATTTGCTTGGCTGTCTGCTATGTGTTTATGGTAAAACTTATTAGAACTTTTTGGAAGCAGATAACGTTGGAGTTTAAATTATTTAAACAAAATAATACATTTTACATTTTTTCTGCACAAGTGAGTTATCTAAATGTTTATTCAAAGCTCCACTTTTCAGAGAGAAAACTTCAATAAGAGCGCATCTCAGTCAGAGCGACTTGATATTTACTGTGCTGGAAATGCAGCGACCACAGCTGTCCCAGCTATGTGACCTAGATCTGCTTACATAGCAGTAGTCAGGGACATTTATGGGAACCAGGGGGTCATTTTTATCTTGTACAAGTCACTGTAAAGAAAAGAAATATAGAACAATTAATTTTGTTTCTTTGCAAAAAGTTTTTTTAGAGTGTGCTAAACCTGATCGAAGTCAATTGTCCACAGTAAGACTATCATTAACTGGGTCATTTAGGCTGCATCTGCTATTTCTATTGATCCTGTGCACTAATGGGAATGTTATACATAACAATATCTTATCTAAAGCGTGCTTTTACTTTCTGACTACATCTTAGAATAAGCTGCCACATATGCTTTTATGAGCAATGATACGGTTTCTATCCATTATATGATTTGTATTGTGCATTTTTCATTTTACTCTCTTCAGGTTCTAACTGTACAGGCGGTCCCCTACTTAAGAACACTCGAATTACATACGACCCCTAGTTACAAACGGACCTCTGGATATTGGTAATTTATTGTTCTTTAGTCCTAGGCTACAATGATCAGCTGTAACAGTTATCAAATGTTTCTGTAATGAAGCTTTAGTGTTAATCCAGGTTCTTATGACAACCCAACATTTTTAAAATGCAATTGTCACAGAGACCAAAAAAGTTCTGGCACAGTTCCGACTTACATACAAACTCAACTTAAGAACAAACCTACAGACCCTATCTTGTATGTAACCCGGGGACTGCCTGTATAACCCTCATATAGTGGGTGGAGACTGGATGCTATGATGTCTCCCATATACAGCACATGGGGATACACAGAAGCAGCAGTAAAAAGCTTTCCACTGTTTGAAAAAATAGAACAAATTCCAAAAAAGTCCAAATGATCTTTACAAGGTTCCTATAAAGGTTTTGGCTATTATCTTACAAAGTGGTAATGTGCAAACTATAAAAGGATGTAACATTGGTCCTTAGGATGTCCACTCTTTGCTCTCTTGGTTGGCCATGTAACAGTACACAATAAATATATACAATGGCCTCTATCTGTAGCTACTCCATCCCTCCTAGGTCTCTCAGAAGGGGTGTAACATAACTAAATTACTTGTAAACTAGGAACAGGCCAATGCTCCACAGAAGGGAGTAAAGAATAAGGTTGGGAAAAGGAAACGTATGCCCCAGTGCTACATAAAAGGGAACCTGTCACCACATTTTCACAAATACAGCTAGTGACAGGTTCCCATGGAGCCCTTTCAACTAACTGACACCATTCTTTTAACTAAAAATTGTTTCCCTTACATTTGCATAAATTAATTTTATGTTATTCTACCTGTCATCAAAGGGGGCACGTTCTGCTCAGCTGGCCCCTCCCATCTATTCCTTCCCATGTCCCATGCCTCTTCTCAGCATTTCCCTAACATGGCTACTGTCAAAGAAATGCAATCCTATAATATAAAAATTATATATTATTCTTATTTCTGTGTTTTTCTGTTTGTATGGTCTGAGAAGACGCTGAATTCTTCTTGTTCACTTCAGTCAGCAGTCTGAACAGTGCTCTAGTAGCTGGGCTTCTGATAGAATTTCAGTTACCTTTTCCTGGTCCAGCAAGAGTTACCATGCTCAGACTCTCAGAGATCTGCCCCTTTCACCTGGGACTGATGTCCTACTCTGATAAATTCCCTATGTGTGCTCTCCTCTTATGGTTATATTTTCTTGCCATCTCTATTGTCCTTATTTCCGTTGCTTTACTTCTGTACTTCTGGCTTCTAATATTTGGCTCTTATTCCTGACTATTCTTTATATGCAAGGTTTTGTGCCTTGTTTGCTATATTTGCTGTGACTCTAAATGTTGAGTGTCCTTTTATTTTATTTGTTTGTTTTGTTTAGTGTACTGGCACAGGGTGGGATTCTCTTCATGGGTATTTTGAGGGCTGGGGCCCTAAAGTTCACCATCTTGTCTTTTATTACACAGTCCAGTGACCCCATTACAATTATTTTCTTCTACATCAGCTTAAATAAAATTCATGAGACATTTCTCTATAAGTAGGTTTCCGACAGTTGACACACTCGACAGGATTTGCCACATAGTCCGCTTATTCTTACATATGAAGAATAGGAAAAACCTCATTCAATGTTGACTCTAGAGCTCTCCACCTTTCTTCTCAGGCTGAATGTCCTACTGTGATACCCTTTGTGTGCTATCCTCTTTGCTGGTTTTTTTTCTTGCTAGATCCAGTGGTCTGCATTTTCCATGGTTTCTACTTCTGTACTTCCTGTTTCCACTATTTGGGCTCTCATTCTTGAAACCCCCCCATTCTTTGTATCTGAGATTTTGTACCTTCTTTCTATTTCTTGCTATACCCCATTGTTGACTGTCCTGATGTTTTGATTTTTTTTGTTTTTCTGTTGAAGTGTCCACAACTTTTGCGCAGGGGGGGGGGGGGGGGGGGCGGGTGGGGGGGGGGGGGGGTTGTGTGTGGGGGGGTTTTTTTTTTTTTTGTTTTTTTTTTTTTTTTTTTTTTTTTTTTTTTTTTTCTTTTCTTTTTTTCTCTTTCCCTTCCTGGTTTCTCACTTTCCCCCTCTTGGGTTGTGGGGCCAGGGTCCCCAACGGCCAAGAAGAGTGGCGACACCAGCGCAAAGAAAAGGCAGGAGACATGCTCGAGGGGCCCACAGGGAGGGATGGGGCCATAACGGGGCCAGGGCCCCCCGTTTGAGAGAAGCGAAACCCCATTCAATGGTTAGTGTATTATATGCACAAAATAAAGCATAAAAAAGTCAAAACAGCTAATTTGTAGGCCTGCCACTTACTTAAATGACATCTTTTGTGTGCTGTATTAATTAGGTTCACTAGGTGACAAACTGGGGCTAATGAATTCACCAGTGAAGTCCCAGTGGTGCAAGGTTAATATGACATTCCGAGAAGCCCTCCACTCATCCAATATGTACATGCCCGGATATAGACTTCTAACTAATCCTATACAGTCTGGATCTAATTTAAAGGGTGGTGCATATTTTCAAATTTACAATTTTAAATCAGAGCAACACTTAAATAATCAATGTACTTCTTGATGTGGTCCTCTTAGGATTTGTCATTAATATATACAGTTGATGAAAAACAAATTTTATGTCTGTGAAATCCATTTTGGTAGATAATTCTTAACAGAGACATGACATGGAATGCCATTAATATGTTTTCCTTAGGGTTCACAAACACAGCCGTCTACGGCTCCAATGTGACAAACCACAGATCAGATTTGCTATTGATCTGTCCAACAATTTATCATGGATTATAAATCAGCTCGTACTTTCTAACCCTAAGACATCTATACATAAGACACATTGAAAATCCTAAGTAGTGGAGTAGAATTGGCCATGGCTTCTCATCTCAGAATAAAGAATTTAACTCAATAGTTTCAATTATCAAATAATGACTAAGATCATTACACAGATTCAGCTTGTAAGCCCTGACTACTTACAGGGTAACTTAAAGGGGTTGTCCACTTTCAGTAATAATTTATATTGTTTGTGCTGTTGCAAAGTTACATAATTTTCCATAGAAATTCGCATGTTTTTTTTTTAGATCTCTGCTGTGCTGTTATGCTATGAAAGCTTTTTTTATTTTTTTACTATCTGTGATAGAAATCTATCCATGGTCCATGTGATTTGGTCACACAGGTTCACAACCCTTATTGTCACAGAGCGTAATTAGAGCTGTGTGATCCAATGAGGCAGAGATCTGAAGACCATGAATAAATTGATACAGAAGTAATTTTCATCTTTTCCTTAACAAACAATCTCAATTATTTGCTGAAATGGACAACCCCTTTAATCCATTAACACCGACCCTTTTGTGTTTTAAGGTCCAATTTTACTCCCCATTTTCTTGTCGGCCTTTACACCCATTTTCTTATCGTGCTTGGATTTTTTACGGCTTCACTGTGTGCCCGAACTGACGTGTCGAATTTATTCGTTGGGTCGGTCCTAATAGGCAGGGATACAAATTGTATAGGTTTTTATAATGTTTTCAATAACTTTACAAATTAAACCTCTGTACAAAAAAAGAATTCTGGCCTAATACTTTTTGATACTTTCGGTGTACGAAGCTTTCACTTTTCAATGAACCATTTTTTAGGCACTGTAAGCCTGTTGATATTTTTTATAGAATTTTCATGTTTTCCAATTTGCAAAAAAGTGGTATCTTTGATTTTGGGCGGTATTTTCCTTTACGCCCGGGTAAACGTGGGAGAACCATTATTATATTTGATAGATCGGATATTTTGTTGACATGGCGATACCTAACTTGTTTATGAATTTTTACTTATTTATTAATATTTATATAGTTCTAGGGAAAGGGTGGTGATTAGAATTTTTTTGGTTTTATTTAATATTTTTAAACCTTATTTTGCATTTTTTCTTCGATTTTTCAGATCCCCTGGCGTACTTTAACTCTAGGTTGTCCGATTGACCCTACCATATCCTGCCATACTACTCCTTAGTATCTACCAATAGCAGATCACACATTGTAAGAATAGGTGTGAAACCAGACGTGTCATGGCAACCATCCCCGCCCCCGATGACCTCAACAGTAACGAATCCAAGTGTAAATCCGGTTTAACACCCCATGATCGGTGCCAGCACCAACTGGCGGGTGTTACCAGTGGCTGTTTGTCTGCAATATCAGCAAATGCCCACCTTGTTATGGAGGAAGCTTACCCGGGAGCTCTCTCTCAAACACCGCAGCATGCAGAGGACCGTTCCTCACTTTCACCTTCCAGGACTTCAATATTAAAACCAAGTCTTCACATCCTTTAATAGACATTGTACACATGATTTTGGCAGAGATGAAATTATTACTGGTAGCCCCCTGTCCCACGATCCCGTTGGTTCGTCACACCACCCACCAACACCACACGCCAACCCCGACCCCCACACCCAACCTGCATCCATGGGAAACGGAGTGAAGTTCGGCGGGAAAGTGGGGTCCTTCGCAAAAACTACTAAATTTAATTCATAGTGCATGATGGTGTGCCCATACCTTCTGTACACAAGACCGCATCACTGATAGTAGAGGGCCTATTTACGCCTGATTTCAGGGTATTTGCGTCACTATTGGATTATAATTTAGGTGGTTTGGGGGTACCCTAGTCCCAAGCCTTCTAGTGGGGCCCTTGCCACCTAAACCCCCACCATATTTAATATTGAATAGTCTAAAGAGATCCCCCATTAATCCTTGTACATCTGTTTTTGCCTCTCAATACACATGTACACAGACCATTTTGAGACCTTTGTAGATCTCTACCGGTCCTGAAACCCCATGCTTCCTTCTGCAGAATTTTAAATTCAAGTACAATAGCAGGAAGTGAATTCAGACTTAAAGGGGCTATAATATGTTTTACAGCCCAGGGCTGTATGAAAATATACAAATAGTCTGAAGTGCTTTGGGGAGTTTTCTAACAAAGCCCTCTTGGCTCCGGCTTTAGGACAATATTAAGGACCACTGGTGCACTACAGATACACCGTTGCTTCATCAAGAATTTCCTGCTTTAGCGACGTTACTCCTTCTCATCTCCATATCCCACCCACCCTATGTGGCACCTATGATCTAGTGGCTTCATCGTTGCATTGCACCTTCTGCGTCAATGAATCTGGCGGACAAGAATGAAACAGGAGTTTTTGGGGGGGTTTAGGCTGCTTGCACTTTGATTAATGAGAAGGTGTCTGGTATAGACGGGTCCGTAGATGTTAAAGAGGTCGTAAGAGGACTGGCGCGGGGTCATCTTTTTTTTAGTTAGTTCTTATTGTTTTTATTGGTTCTTTCTTCGATTTGTGAGGAGACACCTACAAGAACGGGATCCCTTTAAACGGGTAATCGCAAAGCTTCCCCTTTCCAAGTAATCTTTAGGCAGAGTCAGCTGGCCATGTTTCGTCCAGACAAGTGTGGTGACTATCCCAACCCACAAACTCCTGTGAAGCTGTAGGATGAGCATAGTATCACTTTATCTGTTGGGTGCTCAGACCATCATAAGTTAGGCTAGATTCAGATCTTGATTTTGATGGATGGCCCTATGAATAAAGATCTAGTAGTAATATTGTATTACAACGCCACAAATGCGAATGTGAATCTTTATGGGAGATGGGGGGTGGGGAACATGTTTTTAGTCTTTAATCCGAATGCTCCTTGATTTAAATTACCAGGTGGTCTGATTAATTCACCCATCCCTGTGAGCACATTTTATCAACCAAGGATAAAAACATATCGGTTTAAAGGTTCAGCCAAACTTCCAACCTCAAAGCAGTATGAGTGTATGTTTGCTGGTCGCTTGTAATCCCTTTGGTTTTGGCTTAACCCCACTTACCAACGTCATAGACCTAAGAAAAAACAAATCCGAGCCCCCCAAGAAAATGGCACAAATGCATTTTTTCACCAATTTCATTGCAAGTTCCTAGTAACACGCTGGAAAATTAAATACCATCACTATGAAGTGTATAAACAATCCATCATTAAAGCTCTGTTACGTGTAAAAATACAAAAGTTTGAGGGGGAGTGAAAAATGGAAACCAATAAACAAACAAAGGGCCCCTGTCGTTAAGGGGTTAAAACACTTCAGCCAAACAAATAAATAAATGAATAATAAAAAGCACCAAAACTCTTGCGTGGTATCTCAATTCTTCTCAAAAAGTTAAACAGTTTTGTCCCCACATCTACTAAGGACCTACTGTAATTATACTATTCATGTGGATTCCCCCCAAAAATAGAGGTCACTAAAATGAAAGACAGCAGAGGATCTTCAAAGAAGCATTGTCCCTCTCAGTGACACACATGGCCGTTGAGAGCGTGAAGACAACAATATTGGAGCAAGGATAAATGAGTAAAACCAATGTTCCAAAGAATATGCGAATATCTGCGCACAGATGTTTCCCTCAAACGTGCTCAGTCCTTAATAAAGACTGATTATACAGTAGCTGAAACAGGGCTAATTACACTTATGTAATTACTGAGGATGCTGACAAGCAAAACAATAAGTTGATTAGTAACACTGAGCGTGCATGTAACACTGATGTACACTGAGCCCTACGCTAAACCCAGACTGATATAACACTTAGCGCTGAGCGGATACCATTAAACATGATACAACTAGCTGTAATATACAGCTGATATACTGGCGCTGCAGGCAACAAGCAACTAATATAACAGGGCTGTTGCTGAGACACAGCTAAACAGTGAGACCATGTCAGAACCTATATACAGTGCACGGCAACGTCAGACTTATAACGTGTGCGACTGCTGCAGACATCGAAAACTGATATAACATGTTGTGCACTGCTGTGACAGCACGAGTCCGTGATAAACAGTGTGCCACTGCTGGCGACATCAGAACGGAGGGTAAACAGGTTGCACTGCTGCGACATCAGAACTTTTCAAACGCTGTGCATCTGCTAAGACATGTCAGAACATGGCGTATACGTGATGATCGCATACCACACGAATGTAGGTCACTGCCTGCGACATCAGAATTCGGTATCAACGAGTGTTCACTGCTGCAGACATCAGATACGACTATACGACTGGAGCGTGCGGCAGACATCAGAACTGATATACAGTTGGCACTGCCGGCAGACAATCAAACTGATATAAGCAGTTGTGCACTGCTGCGACATTTCAGAACAGATATTACAGTGAGGCGGTCAGCAGACACAGAATGAGGTTATCAACAATGGCCCTGCTGCACGACATCAGAGACTGATATTATCACGTGAGCTATGCATATGGACATCAGAAGCAGAGTAATTACGTGAGGCGGCTTGCAGCGTGCACAAAAGTAGAGAGAAGTCCAGAAGTTGTAATAGGGTGTCCCCAATTATGGTCATCTGGTTTGGTATGAGAGACAAGAGCCAATATTAAGCTCATATACTGTAATGCGGCTCCTCCTCAGGACCACATGTTATATGCTACTCGCTGTGCTGAGATAAAGATGTCCTCTAGTCCAGCAGCGACCACTACACATTTGTATTGATATACCGTATAATATAATAAGTTCCAAGCTACCCTAATCGTGGTCTGTGTTTCCGGTAAATCTCTTTCATAACTTTGTCTTAATAAAAATGAGTCTGCTCTATTTCTACCAGAATAGTCTCTTACTTCAGTAAGACTGTATAACAAAGTATATTATACTAATATATAACACAATAGGGGGTCTTTACTAAGTGGCCCAATTCGCGTTTTCCCAACGTGTTACCCGAAAATTCGATTGCGCGCGATTTTCCCTGTATTGCCCCCGGGATTTTGTCGCACAGCGAGAATTTTTGGCCATCGGCGCTGGCATGCACGCGACGGAAATCGCTGGGGGGGGAGGGGGGGTTGGCCGAACAAAACCCGACGGATTTGAAAAAACCTGTCCGCCATTTAAAAAAAAAAATGTGTCGGAAAATGCACTTACACTTCACTCAGCCCGGCTCGGTGTATTCCAGTGCGATTCCGATTCTCTCAGCGACGCGCGCACACCTGGGTTCGTCGTGAGGACACTCCTTAATTAAATCCTGGCCGGACCAGGCGAATCCAGCGGCAGAGAATGCGCCGCTGGATCGCGAATGGGCCGGTTAAGTCATTGCCCAATAGCTTAGGGGGAATGTGTGAATTGTTTCCGGGGCCTGTGATAAAGTAAGTAACTAGAAGAAGTGACGCAGAATTTGTGGCAGAAAAATGGGGCAAACAATACAAACCGATTTGTAATTCACATTTATTTCACATTTTGCAATACTCGCTCCTAATGGGGATTTTATAATATATTTAAGATCACCTGAACTTTATACATTTCTGTTGTCTAAATGATATTTAGGTTAGAAGGTAATTGGGTACATAGGGGGGCAGATTAAAGATATTATGGGGTCATTTACTAAGGGCCGATTCGCGTTTTCCCGACTTGTTACCCGAATATTCCGATTTGCGCCGATTGTACCTGAGAATTGCCCGGGACTTTGGCGCACGTGATCGGATTGTGGCCCATCGGCGCCGGCATGCGCGCGACGGAAATCGGGTGCGTGGCCGAACGAAAACCCGACGTATTTCGTGAAAAACCGCCGCATTTTAAAACCGAAAATCTGTCGCTGGGACTCGCGCGTTACCTTCACCTGGTCCACTCAGTTGTATTCCGGCGCGCTGAGATGCTTTTCAGCGCAGCAACAGCCACCTGGTGGACGGCGGAGGAACTACCTTCATAAATCCCGGCCGGACGCCAAACTCTGTGCAGAGAAGGCGCCGCTGGATCGCGAATGGGGGCCCGGTAAAAGTAATCTGCCCATTGACACAACCTCGTCGAGGTCTTTAAAGCCCCTGATCAGTGCACATTCTGTTTTTATAAAAATATTTAGGTGATGTAAGTTGCTAGTGAAATTTTGCATTACAATCCATTTATCTAAACTTTTTTTTAATGCTGCACTTTCCATGTCCCCTATTTACTGGTTAGATACTGGTCAGATATTGCTTCTTTTATGTGATGACCCTTTTCTCTAGTATGTTTGCTTATGGAACTGCAAGTTCAGAGCTATGTACTCATTTACCATTTTTTAATTTATGCTAATGAGTTTGTAAGGCTCCGGGGGTGTTACCAGGATCTCTCTGTGCTGTAGCTTCACATGGTGGTAGACCGTCTCCCCCTCCCTCTCTGCTCTCTCAGCACTTCTCACCTTCTTCTGTCATGTTGTAATCTCACTGCAGCACAGGACGTTTCAGCACATGGTGGGAATGGAAGACATGGGAGAACACTGTAACATCCTGTGAAGCTGCAGCACAGAGGGGCTTTGGTAACATCCCCAAACCGCTTCTGGCTCATAGACATAATTTTAAAAGTTTATTTTAGAAGGAAGGAAGCCTTTAACAGCCTGTGAAGCTGCAGCATGGAGGGGCTCCGGTAAACTCCCAGTGCCCTTCTGACTTAAAAGTTGATTTTAGAAGGAAGGAGGCTATGAATAACAAATATATGAAGATTACCACAACCACAGTGCTTGCATCTAGTAAGTGTCCCTGGTTCATCATGATGGATTTTGATGGTAGATTTCCTTTAACCCCTTAACGCTGAAGCCACTTTTCACCTTCCTGACACGGCCCATTTTTTAAAATCTGACATGTGTCTTTTTAAGTGGTTATAACTTTGGAACGCTTTAACATATCCAGTTGATTTTGAGATTGTTTTTTCGTGACACATTGTACTTCATGCTGGTTGAGAAATTTAATCAATATATTTAGTATTTATTTATGAAATAAAAATGGAAATTTTTGTGCAAAAATGTATTGAAATAAAAAATGTTTTCCAAATTCACAATTGTCTACTTTTTGGAAAGTTGGTCAGACTCACTAAATAACTTTGATACTAATATTTTCACATGCTCTAAGGCGTTAACTTTGCACACAATTATTTTCAACCTCTTTTCACTTATAGTTTGGATGTTTTAAGTTATGTTTCACATACAGGCTTATATACTTAACGTGCATGTTTCAGATTTCACTAAAATCAGCAAAACTACTTTTGGAGGGTCCATTTATTTTAGAATTTACTGTATAAGGCCCACATTACATAAAACTCTGCCCGCAAAATGACACCATTTTAAAACTAATACCCCTCAAAAATATTCATCCAACAGCAACACTTTTGGAAATTTTGTACCACTATGAGCGTTATACAATATGAGGTAATGACAGATAAATGAAAGTGAAAATGTACAGACATGTAAATTTTAATCTTACTATAGATTTCTTTGTGAACAACTACAATTTGCAACCTTCACAATGGGTTAAAAAAAAGGAAATGCACATGTTTTTACAAATGGTGGAGGGGCAATTCCTCCTATTAATGCTCAATACCCATTTTGTCAGTGTAGACCAACTCTGTACTGGGGAGGCCCAGGGTGAGGCACCTGGAAGGGCAAGAGCGTTGTTTCGTTTTTGCAAGGGCAAATATGGCTGAAAAGTTTTCATTGTTGTCCAGAAGCATTTTTGGAGAGCCAGAGTGGTTACCAAACTATAGAGCACAGTCCCCACATGAGATACACCATTTTGGAAAGTAACCCCTTGTGGAATAGTTCCTAGCAACGTTGTAAATTTAATAATGTAATTTTGCTCCCAGCACTGGATATTTTGGTCTATTAGGGGGTCTCCACAAAAGGTAAAAAAGGTGAAAATTTTTCTAAAACAAAAGAGTCACTTGTACCCCCCAAAATTTTTGGTTAGCCCCTAGGGATAAAAGATGAAACAACCCCATAAATGTCGTTACAACTTCATCATTCCCTAAGCTACAAACTGCACCACTTTGCATATAAAGTGTTGTAATCTGGGTACCAGTACCGGGATACTCAGAAAGGGAAAGAAGGGCTTTTGGGGCCCTTTTAGAAGCACGTATTTGACAATCATACCAATTGTACTATGTGTTCAGGATGCATTGGAGAGCCCTGTGGGGGGGGTGTAGCCAAACAAAAGGGAACCCCCACTTACAAGTTTCACCATTTTGGTAAAGTGCAAACCTCCTTGGAGAATTCAGCAAGGTGTAATATGTGTAATTTTCCCCTACAGGTGTATTCTTCAATTAGGTCCCTAAACGTAAAAAGGTGAACATTTTCCCCAAAAAGAAGTCAACTTTTTAAACTTTGTAAAAACGGACTAAAATTTTTTGTATCTCCATAAGTCATTTCAAAAGATTGAAACAACCTCAAAAATGTGTACTCGCATATTCCCCGAGTATACAAATTGCACCCAGCACAAGTCTTTCAAACGTAAAATGAATGTGCTTAAGTGGGTACGCAGTGAACTCGAGAGGAAAGATGTGCGTTGGCTTTTAGAAAGACCAAAATTTTGTGACAGACATCCTGGTTACAGGTGTTCACAAGATTCATTTAGAGAGCTAGTGGTTACAAAATACAGAGGTGAACTCTCCAAACAAAGTAGAGGAATCAACCATTTTGGACTGGCAGCACAATAAAAGGATATTAGAACTCCCCTTAGAGTAATTTAGCAAGGTGGTAATAGTGATGTGGATAATTGAGTCCCCATCTAAGGTGTTGGATTTAATGTTGAGGACGTAATAGATTAAAAGGTGAAACATTTTCTGTTAGAATAAGTCATACTATACTCCTAATTATATAGGCCCAGGGAATAAAAACAATGTAAACCCCAAATTGTGTGAACCTAATTGTCTCCTTCAGTTTAGAAAGCTACCTCCGACATGGTAAGTAGAAGGTAAAAATGTGTTGTATGAATGGGCGCACATAAAAGGGAAAGTGGAATGTTTTGCCTTTTTGAAGCCCCTCATTTGAACAAATATGAAAGTTTTGAAACAGTCAATGCATTTTTTCTTAGAGATCCCCTTAGTGTGGTATATAAACAGAGAATGAAGTTCCGAAAAGTGACCCTAATTTTTGCACAAAGAAAACACGAATTCAAGCATTATTTGCACGCACTGTTAGAGAAGTTTTTGGCTAATGTGTAATATATAATGTATTTGCACCACATCACTATGGTGCAATGACATACAAATAGGGCCCTAATCATTCAAAAGGATGAAAATTTTCCTATAAATGTCACGTTACCCCTAATTTATGTACTAGACACAACATAGGATATAAATATATTAAATACCCCAGAAAATGTGGAAAACTATTTCTCTCTCCTTCTTCGTCTCCCGAGTGTAGAAGTACCCCCACATGTGCATATAAATGCTTTAATGGGCGCACAGTAGAGGAAAAGAGGGATGTTGTGTCTTTTAGATGGACACCGAAGGCCAAAATTTGCAAGAAATCCATCCCTGTGTACAGGATACGTTTGGAGAGCGCGTAAGTGGGTACCAAAAGCAAGAGGAACACCCCGAAAAGTGACCATAATGTTGAATGTACACCCCTTAGGGGAAACATATAGTCAACGTGGATATGTGGTGTAGATGTAAATCAACACGTTCAGTGAAATGAGCCTTTTGAACAGTACAGGTGTTATTTCCAATGTGATTTGGCAATTGGTGAGTCCATATATGGAAATTTCAATTTGTAATTATCTATCTGGAAAGTTCGACAGTGCCACAGTTATGTGACGCCCCTTATCCTGAATAATGGGAGGTTATAAAAGGGAGGCACGGGACAATACACCGTTGTTACAATTAATTCATTTTTTACCAAGAAGTTTCCTTGCACAATAGGTTGGGGCGTGAATTGTGAATGTCTAGTGTAATAAGAGAGGTAGTATTATATCAAGGGACCAACTAACTTTTGGTCACTCGGAGTTGTCGCAGGTCTCTTAGAGTCTGTAGTGTCTTCCCATCACCCAACTCCTCTTTTGGAACAGACTCTTTATTTAGTCTTATCCGTTTAGAAGCAGCCGAATTCACCGGGAAAAAATGCTGTCCTGTAAAACACAGGCACATCTAAACACCAGATGTACTGGGGCCCGTCATATCTTGTCCCAATATTATTTTCCAATGTCTTCCTCTATGAAAACGGAGAAACATGAATACAGACAGACATGCACATTGGAACAGCTCGGAAAGTTGTCAACCATACATCTGTACAATGTGCACGGCCAGCAATAGCCCTTTTGTATACCAATATCTTCTTTTTTCTCGGGAAATTATCGACCACATGTTGCTCTATATTTCACCCTAGCCAGAGGCCCAATTGAATGACAGAACATTTGCTGAGTATACTTTTTGGGCTGGGCCAAATCGCCAGCATAGCGGCAAACATGGACATAGGAGGGCAAACAAAACCCTCTGGACCGAAGTAAGCAAAAAGAGTTATTTGGTGTGAGCAGTCAAGGAACAGCCTCTCATCCATACTGTGCCCCGATACCGTGTCCCGACATACATGTGATCGGTATTACTGCCCCAAAGTAATTCGCTGCTATTGGCTCTCTGAATTGATGAGCCAATAGCGCGGATAAATAAACTGGGGGTGTGTGGGGGTGGGACGTAACCCTTCTGGTCCATGGTGCAGGAGGGAATGGCTGCAGGAACAGCCCCGCCGTCTTACCCCTATCCAGTGAACAGCCGCCGTCTTTCCACTGACCGTGTTGGAAAGTCACTACCCGCCGCATCCGTTCATAACCGAACCTCCGTGGGGAACATAGGGGCTATACCATCTTATTTATTTTTTAGCAAGTTTAGTAGACTATATAGAGGCTTATTTTTTGCGAGCAATGCAACAAATTAAAAAAATCCAATTAAATAATAAAGCATACGACGACATCCAAATCCATTAACATAGTTAAGGGAGGCTCAGCCTTAATTTACTATTTTTGTAAAAAAAACCTTTCATTTTAGTGTGGTGTTAGCTTATTGAAGCAATTTTTTACTTTTTATACACGTGTGGAGAAAATAAAATCATCAATTCTTCTTTTGATTTTTTAGCATTTTTTGGGGGGGGGTTGTCACGTGTTATCTAACAGTAATAAGATAGTTTCTTATTTCTAAACGAGTCACTCGATTTACGGTTATAAACCTTATTCATTTATATGTTTTATTTTTATTATGTCCACTTTTATTGACGAGGAAAACTAGAAGAGCAAAATTGTCATTTGTTTAGTATTGCCATTTTATAGCGGCATAAGTATAGTATTTTTTGGTTGACGGGGGAGCTGGTTGTAAGCTTATTTTTTGCGTGACAGTTGCTCGTTTTTTTGGTATCATTTTGGTGCTTTGTAACTTTTTCGGATCACTTTTAGAACATTGTTTTGTAAGTCAATTTGATAAAAGTTTTAATTATGGCAAAGTTTTGGGGGTTTTTTTTCACCCAACCTCACTTCACCGAGCTGGTCCAATATTATAGGATTTATTGTACATTGTTTACGGACGCATCTCTACCAACTAAGTGGGGTTTTTTTTTTTCGTGATTTATGTTTTTTTATACTTTATTACTTGTTGTAAAGGGAAATGTGGTGTTTTGGTAAGGGGACTCTTCACTTTCTTTTATTATTTAATTTTATTGAAAAACCTGTATATTTATTTATTTTTTACTTTTTTTACTTACTGTTACTGACATCTAGCTTGAACAGTGATCTTCTGATCACTTGGTTCAAGCTTTTTTAAACAGTTTACACACTTGCAATCACAGATGTATTGCACGGTGTAAATTGTAAGACACTGAGCAATGCTGGCGCATGCCCAGTGTCTTACATCGGTCCTGCCAGGAGGCACGGCCCGGCTTCCGGAGGGGTAGATCTCCAGCCCGGGCACCGGCAACTGGCTGCCGATCGAGCAGAAGCGGACCCCCGGTAGCGCCGCGGGGGGGTCCGATTCAACTTCAGTTAACTTTAATTGCCTCAACACGCCGCGGTTCAGCGCGAGACCGGCGGCGTGTTAGGGTTTAACACCCACGATCGTATAGGCGTGTGTCCAGCTATAATATATAGCCGACCCCCGCAGCTTCTTGCGGCCGGCTCCGTCAGAGCCGGCTCCAGAAAGCTTGACGTATTGTACTGCATTTTGCGGAACGCACTCCCCGATGCAGTACTATTTACGTCAATATGTCGGGAAGGGTTTAAAAGCGCTTCTCATCACTCTTTTAACTTGCTTTTTTATATGCTATATCTTGTGTATTTATGTATCCTCTATAATTTCTTATGCTGACACAGTGATGAGAAGTTCCTTATCTGGCAAATTATTCACAAAGTCTACTTCGAGGAGTATAACATTCAGAGTCATATATAGCAAGAGATCAGTTACTTTTAGAGGCTGCATTGTCACTTGGGATGCCCCCATCTACAGTTCTATAGTACCTAGAAACATGCTTTTGGTGTAATATTAAAGATTGGATTCTCATCATTGAGGCACATTGTTCTGTGTGCTGCAGATGTATAGATACAGGAAATTAAAGAAAACCTGTAACCAAACCCAACACAAACCATACACAACCTTTTAGATGTCTTTATACATGTTCTACTGGTGCATCTATCCATGGGATTAGAGCTACCATTCTTCTAAAAAAGAATTTTATTGATGTCCTCTGTTCCAGTCATGAAGGTGGTAAGCTGCAGTATAGAGCCAAGATACTCCCCTCCTCAATGACACGGATAACCAAACTTTAGAGAATTCCTGAGGGTGGGGGAGCAGGTGAGAAAGTAACAGTAGTTTTGTGTTACTCAACTTTTGTATCAATAACCAATCCCTCATGAAGGTGGGGGTTGAGAGTGACCCTGGCTGTATAAAGATAAATCACCTTGCTCCTCACCCCACCCTCAGGTATTCTCCTCATGCAGTGTCAGCTTCAGTGATGAGGCAGGGTAGATTCACTGTATACTGCAACATGTATTTTGATATGTAAAAGTAATGTGTATGGCCTCATGCCATAAAATTCAAATTGTGGTTCAGTAACTAGACCAACAAATAGGAGGTGCACAGTACAACTTTCCAGTCTTATACTGCAACAGATGAATCATCCAGCATCAGACATAGATTAATATCTGGCTAAGCAGAGACCTGTCTAGTTCTACTCTGCAATGGTCTAGGGACTGACACCTTAATACATCTCCCCCACTCTCTGGTGTCACAAACCATACACAACCTTTTAGATGTCTTTATACATGTTCTACTGATGCCTCTACCCATTGGATTATAGCTACCATTCTTCTAAAAAAGAATTGTATTGAATCCCTCTGTTTCAGTCATGAAGGTGGTAAGCTGCAGTATACAGTCAAGCCACTCCACCTCCTCACTGACACGGCTAACCAAACTTTAGAGAATTCCTGAGGGTGGGGGAGCAGGTGAGAAAGAAACAATGGTTTTGTGTTACTCAACTTTTGTATCAATAACCAATCCCTCATGAAGGTGGGGGTTGTGAGTGATCCTGGCTGTATAAAGATAAATCACCTTGCCCCTCACCCCACCCTCAGGTATTCTCCTCAAGCAGTGTTAGCTTCAGTGATGAGGCAGGGTAGATTCACTGTGTACTGCAACATGTATTTTGACATGTAAAAGTAATGTGTATGGCCTTATGCCATAAAATTCAACTTGTGGTTCAGTAACTAGACCAACAAATAGGAAGTGCACAGTACGACTTGCCAGTCTTATACTGCACCAGATGAATCATCCAGCATCAGACACAGATTAATATCTGGCTAAGCAGAGACCTGTCTAGTTCTACTCTGCACTGGTCTAAGGACTGACAACTTAATACATTTACCCCACTCTCTGGTGTCTCAATATGATTCTAATTTTTTTAAAACAAAAAGCACGATTTTGGACCACGGTTTAGACCAAGATATCGGGCTTAGGGTGCATTTCACATTCATTCCAATTTACTTGCGTTTAGTAACAAAAGTCAACCAGAATAGGACGAGGCTTGGCCCAATTGCATTTGCTTTTTTCAACTGAAATGCATGTGATCGGTAACAAGCAGCACATGATTTGCATGTAAACAATGCAAAACACAGAGGGCAGATTTATCAAGTGTCTGAAAGTCAGAATATTTCTAGTTGCCCATGGCAACCAATCACAGCTCCCCTTTAAAATATTCATGAGCACTGGTAAAATGAAAGCTGAGCTGTGATTAGTTGCCATGGGCAACTAGAAATAGACTTTCAGACACTTGATAAATCTGCCCCAGAGTGCTCTTTACCGATGTGCAACATCTTCCGGCTGGGATCTGACCTTAGGTTTCGGGGCAGCTGGATTCCCCTGGTACCTGGCAGGCTTGATGTGTGGCTACTGAGGGGAGAGCAAAAAGAGGAAGAGGCCGTGGTGTTATGAAGAATTCCCCTGAGGAACTCCCAGTGTGTGTGTAGGACTGTAGGGACCTGTAGACCAGTACCATAAAAACCGAGGCTCTTGACCCGGGGATTTGCCATGCCCTCAAAATAAACTGATATTGAATGGCCATTAAATTGTTGTGGGTATGCGGGTAGGCCACAGCATTTATTTTTTGGAAAAACCTTAGTTAATTAAATAACAAAACATTTAAAGTGCAAAACAATTGAAAACAAGAAAAAACTATTCTTCGTAGAAAAAAACCTTCGCCCGAAATGGCGGCTGCTGGACGGCAGACGTCATGTGGGGTCCTTTCTTTTGCCTACGGGCATGTTAAAATCCGCCAATGCTGTGACATCTGAAAACACAGAGAAAACAGCCAGAAACCGGAATGACGAGAAAAACCTGAAAAGAAATATATCCTGACGGCAGGGTGGGTGGGAGACTTCTCGCGGCTTGGTCCAGAGGCAGAAGGAAAGAGGACCCCCCCATGTGCCCCCAATGCTTTTAATACCATGGGGCCGGCTCTGCAAGCCGAACCCCACCTCCTTTAGTTACCGCCCAAAAAAGAGAGGCCAATCGCCTCTTTCTGCATCCTTTGAAAATTAAATAAAAATTCCCGCTACAGTCCCCCGCCCCTTCTCTATGTGATTTGGGGCTAGTGATGAAGGGATCCCCAGGCAGATGGTGAAGGGGAGGCTCGTGATGTTAGCAGCAGCCAGGGTTCATGCGTGAAGACAGGATTGATGAACATATAATTTCCAACACAGAAATGGCTAACAGGCAGAGGTAGAAACATCCTTCCTGCAGGGTCAGTGAGGTAACTGAATGGGTGGGTTGCAGTGTGGGTGTAGATCATAACCCTGGTCCTATGGCTTAGGGCTGCAGAATAGCTCAGCCTTTTTGAGCAGAAATTTGATGAAGGCTCTGTGGAGGGATGCACATGGAACTGCTAGTCTGATAGAGGGGATACACCTAGCAAGGGAGACAGCTGCTGCAAGCTGTTAGTCTCTGAAAACCTTCCAATGTGAACTCTATGCTAAGACTGACCTTAGATTTAACCAGAGGGAGTATTAACTCTGGGGAAATTCCAGGCTTCCAACCAATGACTGACCTCACTACATAGTTTTTACAATTAATTGTCAATAGTGCAATCATTAACCCTACTTTCACAGACAGATGGTAATTCAGCTGCAATACCATAAATAGCCATTGGATTGTGGCATAAACCAATGAATACATCCTTTGCAATAACGCAAATATCCTAAAATAGTTCCAGATTTGTGCATTTAGTGGGTTTAGTTCATAGTTTATAGTCCAGCGGGCCATTACACATACATTTCAGTTGAAAAGCATATGCAAATGAGCCTTGCCCCTTCCTATTCTGGTAAAAAAAAAATTTAAATGCAAGTCAACTGGAATGTGTGACTGTATGTGAATGAGCCTTAGTGGCTCCAGGCTCCATAGATGTTAATGGGGCCTGGAACCCCTCAGGACCATTTATATAAAGTCTTTCATCCTGATGGTAGATTTCCTTTAAACAGAGATGTCATGTTATAAGCTTCCCGTCGAACTGGATGGGTATGAAGATTTCATCAGGACATTCAGCCGACACTCCGCTATTGTACAGACTGTAATACTGCACGGAAATATTGTCATGGGAATTAGGAATATGGAAAAGCAGAAATACTGTTGGTCATTTCTTAAAAACTGCTTATTAAAATTTTTTTTATAAAAATTCTAGGTTTTGGTGGGAGTCAATGTGGGTTGTAGGACATAGTTTCCTACCTGCAGGTGTTACGTCTTTCATCCTGATGGTAGATTTCCTTTAAACAGAGATGTCATGTTGTAACACCTGCAGGTAGGAAACTATTAACCCTGCTCCCACCAAAACCTAGAATTTTATTAAAAAATTTAAATGTCCCCTTTTCTTTTGACCAACAATGATCCCAAACATCTGATGTGTACTTTCAGCAGGATAGCGCCTATGTCATAAGCGTGGAATCATCTCAGATGGTTTCGTTGAACATGACCAATGAGTTACACTGTACTTCAAATGGCCTCCACAGTTCACCGACTGCAATCATAGAGCATCTTTGGGATGTGGTGTGGAACGGGCGATTGCATAGGATGTGCAGCGAGACAAACTGCGTTGTGGACAACTGTGTGATGCCATCATGTCAATATGGGACACAAATCTGTAAAAGGAATGCTTCCGCACGGGTTGAATCAATGCCGAAGAATTGAGGGCAGTAGTCTGAAGGCAAAAGGGGGTCCAAAACCGTTACTAGGCATGGTTTTACCTAATTAAAGTGACCGGAGTGAGTGATATCGGTGGTGCTTCTCCCCCCTGAATGTGGGAGGAGAAGATGACGTTGGCAGCTGTTAGTGATTGTCTTGCTGCCGGATTTCACTGGTGTTTCCTTTGTGATGTCATCTTTAGTTTGAGGTAAACGTCGGCGGAGGGAGGTTCAGGCACAGATTCAGTACGGTTGCATGGCACTCTGCGTATATGGTGTGCTCAAGCAGGAAGGCAGCAAAAATGTTAGCTGTATTTGTCTTGTACACCCAACTGTTACACAAAAAAAACATATACAAAGCTTGTTAATGAGTAACAGCAGTGTCTATGGATATCTTTCTAATATGCATTACAGAAGGCGAGGTGGGAAGAATTAGCCACAGTTGGTTTATTGTGGTTTGTGCTTGGTTTCGACTCAGACCAGGTAACAGGTAAAGTATATTAAAATGATTGAATTTCACCAATTCCAATAAACCCAATCAATATATAATTGTTTATGTTATTAATGTGCCACTTTACGATACAGTCCCTGCATTGTTAGTGTCTGTTTCCATAATTAATTTCATTTGCTCACCCTAATGCGATTAATCGTGATTTTTTGATGCAATACTCGTTGCTTTCTGTAATTACAGTTTCCACTTCTTAATCGCTGACTACTTCCTTGGAAGATTCACCATGGGAAAAATGTCTTTTTTTTTGGGTTGTACTTAAAACGCACTGGAAACCCGAGACATTCCACTTATTTATTTTTTCGCGACGAGGATTATTGTGCTTGTAGGATGTCGGCAACCTTTAGGGTCAGGGGAACGCATACCATCCTGTTTCATAAACATCCGAAATGTAGGAATGAATTAGAATAGAAATGAGTTTCCCGCCGAATTACGTATAATCACAAAAAAAAAAGTATTTTTTATCTAAGAAACTCAAGTTAAATCATGAGTTTTTGTTTGATTATGCTGACTAAATTAATGGAAGTCACAAAATCGCCTATAAAGTCTTGGTGTCTCAACAAAGAAACAAAACATTGTAGGGCATTGGTACATTTCCTGTTCAGTGCCACAAGGATGTCGTGAATATACAAGTGAATTGGGGCATACGTAATACAAGCTAAAGGAACCTACACTTGAAGTGGCAAGTTTCCAGATGGCTCCCGCAGCCCAGCTCAGGGTGAGCTGGGAGGAGTCATTTTGGTAGGTGTTTTAGGACCGCTGTATTGCGTTTAAAAATATATTAAAACTTTATAGACGGCGCAGGGAGGTAGCGCGGACCGTGCGCGCGGGCTACAAGAGGAAGGGCGGAGGAGATCCGGCGCATGGTAAGCGCCAGAGCGGTTAACATCCCTGCGCCGGCTTATAAAGCGGTTTTTAAACATAACAAAATAAAGCTCGGCACCAGCTCACCCTGAGCTGGTTGCTCGTATTTCTTATGAAACTGCCACTTCAAGATGGTACGGTTTCCTTATAACAGACACTGACAGAACTATCCCTTCCCTCTCTCTTTGGTCAATGAATTGGGTGCTTTGACGATACCACAGGATTTGCCATAATGGGAGGGGGAAAAGGATTCTAGATGGGATTAGGATTTGAGAACAAAAGTTTGTGGAATGTTTCATCGGTGTATATCACATACTGAATAGTAACTTGCAAAGGTGCAGTGTATGAAGAAATTAGTAAATTACCATTACAGAGACTATCTCATATCCTCCTTAAAGATAAGAAAATTCTATCGGCTCTAGGACTCTGTGAATATGTCATTTTTCAGACACCGAATCAAACCGAAATCTTTCTCATTCTTTAGACACAAGTCTTCAAAAATGATGGCGAAATGATAATGAGCAAATATAACAAATGAGAGATGTTTTTTTTGTAATAATCTGACTAGAGGGGTGCTTGCTTTATACCAATTATACAAGGACAATTGGGCAACAATCTTGTCAGATCAACACGATTCAGACCTGAACCGAAGCTTATGAAAAAAATTTGACAAAGCCTCTCAAAAGTGGTTGATTACAATCATCTAAGCCTCCTGACAGAAGAGCTAATTGATTCAGTAAATAATACTTTAAATATTATAAACCATATCTCATCAACAATGTATTATCAAGGAAAATGCTACTACAAATAATTTAGTCCTCTCCAGCCTGCCTAAACTGATTGCCAACTGCACGATCCCTTTCATGTGAGACAAGTGATGTGAAGAGCCGACAAACTCGTGGAGGAGATAACAGTAAAATGATCTGTAACAAACCAGAGTCTTCTGCCAGTATTTGCTTTTCAGTATGATGACACTACAGGTATTCACTTGCAAGAATTTAGCACTTATGCGACTTGAATGCAGTTGGCTTCTGAGTGTGTGGGGGTCGCTCCTCCCTACATCGGAAGAAATGTTTAAAGTCCTCTGTATCACATGCAGAATCATTTAGCTAGTGAGCACGTTTAGAGGCAGGGGGGGAGAGTTCATAATCAGGATAGAGGTTTTTTTTTATAAGCTATGGACCAATATCTTAAATTCACTAAGAACTTTTAATTTTTAAAACTACAGTATCATTTAAAGGAGTAAAGTAAATAGGCAAACCAATTAACCACAAGTAAAAAACAGCCATGTGTAGGGTAACTACAAGCTTTCAAATTGTAATTTGTTCTGTTTATAGAAGTTTCTTGTATGGAAATGAGTTCTTGGCGCCCACAGTGGATAGGCCATGTCTGACTGAGCACCTATTTATACTATCTTCGAGAAGCCCCCCAAAATCCAGCACTGTTCCTTCGGCTTCCCCATGGACCAATGTGTGGATAAAACAGAATTAGAAGCCCCCCAGCAGGTTGTTCAACTTGTTCCTGATGTCTCGAGATGTCAATTTGACAAGAGAGAAAAAAACACATTTTCTAAAAATGACAGATCATGAAATGTATGTTGGAAGGTCTTTACAAGTGCTCCCCAAAATGCTGTCTTATGTGGTTGATTTGGTAGCTTATAGATCCCTTTAAGTGAGTCGTTGTTCAAATATTTGATGACTTTACCTGACAACCAGTCTAAGGCTGCATTCAGACGAAGGTTATGGGGGACGCATGTACGGCCGCAAGAATGTGCTTGAACCATACGTGCCCATAGATGCAATGGCCGGATGAGCGCTATGGTGCACGTACCACTTGCTAACAGGGAAAATATATAGAACAGGCCTATCTGTCCGTATGCCGGCTTTCTATAGAGAGGGATGAGTCACCCCTCCTTATGATGACCGCTATAGGACCGTCTGGCCATAGCCAGGCGGGCATGCATTCACCTAACAGCAGCTAAAGGAACAACCAATTTATCCAAAAGCAATGCGAGTTTCAAACTATCTCCTCCTACACAGCCACTTACAGGTAACTTCAAAGATCACCAGGGATACCAGACGAGGGTCCTCCTGTATATCAGAGATCATTCCCCATTATATCCTCATCGGTTTCTTACCGAAGCGAATTCCCTTGAAGGCAGATCCCAGTTTCACCTGTAACGAGTTATATGCGTTGGCCATCAGCCACAAATGACCGGCTAGTGAGTGCAAAATTGCACATTGGTTATTACCTTATATTGAGGATCTTACACATTGAGCGCCACCCGCTTTCTCTATTCTTTCTTCTCAGTTTTTTACAGGGATAATTTAGGGATAGGTTATAAAATCTGATCATAGACGGTTAAGGTCTCTTTAAAATAGGGGACTTTCTGTGGTGTTCTTTGTTTTGTGTTCTGAATAACTGATAACAGCCACCAGAGGGGCAGATGTGGGGGAGGACTCATTAGAGTGAGGAATACCATGCAAATGGATATATTTACTTAATGTACATGAATTAAAGTAGTATGAGGTTCATCAGCGACGCTTTAGGGTAGTTTGGTTATGATGTATATTTAACATAAAAATTCATTTTTACTCTGGGAAAGAGGAAAATCATATTGCCTGCAAATGTTTAAAAAAATCTGAGGAATTCAGGAAATGCAGGGAAAAACATGCGAGGAAGCATGTGATTACACGATTTATTGCATTCTGCTTTAACAGAGCCCTAATTATTGGTTTTATATGTCAGATACCAATTTTGTGTTAGCTTATCAGTAAATGCTGTTTACGCTTTGATCGGTCATTTACATTCGGTTGTAGTAAATCAATTAAAGACTCGGCAGTTGTAAAAATGAAAAGCAGCCGAAGTGGAATTAATTGATTGCCATATGTTAAATAATTTTAAACCAACTTTCCAGCATTTGCTTTAAACAACAAAAGGAGTTTGTGTTTTAGCGGAGACGGCACAGTTACTCATGGTATCGGGGTATAAATGGGTACCAAATTTCTAAAGAGATTTTATCCAGATTCAGTAACAAGCCTGAAAAAGTGAAATTCCTGGTGCAAGTTCAGAATTGCAAGTTTTTTACCACTTAGGCCCCCTACGCTAGGTGGGGTGGGAACGCGCAGAGGGTCATGCTAGGGAGTGAGAGTTGGCCATCCGGTGTTGGTGTACCAATTGATTATGGACGGAAGCTCTTGAAAAGTATCCCCTCCATATGTCTATACTGCCTGGTGTTATCTCCAGATCCGGATCAAACAGTTACAGTTAGTTTCACAACAGTCTTTTATACACTTGTGACCCAATAGATGAATAGCTATGGCATAAAACTCCAAGAAAAGAACCAGATACTTCCCATGCTCTGGTCCTGGTTTCCTGTCCTGCTTTGGCTACTTGTGGTTTCAGCCTGTCTTCGAGGAAAGTTTTGGAGTGAAGTCCTGATAAACAAATTGTCTAGGCAAAAACTTCTCGAGAGGGCACTTTAATGAGGGGGACTGTGTCCCTGGAACGTACATATGAAAACGGACTGTACTAAGCGAAATGGGAAACCAGGACCCAGAGTGGGAAAACATCTTTTACTGAGAGAACAATTTTTTTTCAACTGCCTTCTTAACAACCATAGTATCCACAGAGGGTCAGGAGGTCTTGCTAGACTTTTAGGACCCGAGATAACATTAAAACACTTTCCTTATTACACTGGGACAACAAAAACACTCCTGTTGCTCCTTCCATCTCCATAGAAATATTGAAAACGTGGAAAGCTTGAATGAGAGGTCATACAGTGTCCAGAAATAGTGTGACCTGGCATGCACACTGGAATACTGAGTCTATGAACATTTGGGAGATGGTGAGGTATACTTGCAATCTACCTGCAGGAATAACCTAATTTAAATCGAGTCACTTACAGGGGCCCGTGGAACACCCTCTGCAGCATGTGCTTTTGTTTTTTTTGTCAAGTCTTAGTTGTTGGTAAAAATTAACTTGTGAAATAAGTAATGACGTCTCAGGGGCTCTGCGGGGGGGGTCACCAGAGCCCTACAGGACTCGATCTGGTCACACTATTCCAACTCACCCTGCAGCCCTTATTCGCTTCATACTTCCTCCTCAGCCTTGCCAGAGAGCTGTGGCTCCTTCAGCTCTTGGTAATTAATGCCATGGGCTTGTGATCTCATGAGCAGGCACTCAGACAGAGGGTGCCACAGGACTTGTAAGTGACAAAAAACCTTTATATAGTTACAATCTTTAAGTATTGTTTCAAAACAAAGATTCTTGGGTGATCTTTATCAAAGTAATCTTTTACTGCCATTGTCGGATACTGAAGTGAGTAAGTGGAAGATACTTAATCACTTAATGTTTATAAGCTGAAAACAGCTATACGAGAACCCATTGAACAGGTCTGTCGCGTGTTTCTATAAAACAAAAAGGTTTGCCTTTTCTTTTGATCCTAAGACACCCTCTTGGAATCCCAATATGGGTTTAAACTGCCAGTGTGATGGCCAAGATTCTCGAGACCAGTGCCCAAATTGCAACCTCTAAAACCAGTTACATCTATTGCAAGGCCCAACCACAGCAATTTTAAGCAGTTAACTTATTGCTTTGTCTCATACCACAGTCACAGAAGAAGGGGACCACATCGATAAAACCGCCTCTGTCCGTTAGTTCTATCTTTTAATCGGAAAGCGAAGGAGTGTTGTTTAAACTAATGCTGAGAGCTATCTCTTGACATCTGCGACTGCAGGTCCAGATTCTTTGAGTGGTCTGGGAACTGTAATGGGCAATGGGCCTGGGTGCCCACAGAGAGGGCTTTGAGTGCCACCTCTGACACCTGTGCCATAGGTTTGCCACAGTATCATGGTAACAGGGACTTGGGGTGATTGAACATGGATGTCTGTGGTTTTGGGGGGAAGGCCTGTAAAATTCCCTTGCTGACATTTTTGGTGAGTTTTCCACCCTGCATGCAATTTGGGGGTGTGACATGGCAAGGTGTTGAAAATTGGCCCGGCCCACCATATTTACTATAGTATATCATGACATGACTCTACATACACAAAATGTTTGTTAAAAATATACAATTTTACATTACGAAGGAAAATTCAAAACGATTTACAATGATTTATTAGAAGGGATGAGTTTGGTTGGGTGGTGTCAGGTTCAGGTTGTTGGCTATGGAAGGGATCCTTTTTTGAGAGATAGTACAGTTTTAGAAAGTTCGATGCAAACAAGAAGGTAAAAAGTGGTTACCCTACAATGGAAGTAAGAGTAAAAACAGGCTTTTTGTGGTTAATTTTACAAAGAACGCAAATCAAACGGAGCTGTGAAACTGGCCTAATGCTTTTCTTGCCAACCGAACACGTTGGCCCCTCTTTCGGTATTGCTGAAAACTGTGCTTACTGCCATGGAAGTCCTTATCTGCCTGTGCCTCAGGCCTACAGAAGTATATTACAAGAGACGAAGGAATGGAAATGGAATGTGAATGTCTTTTCACCTTCATCAAGAATCTTAACCAGCTACATGAACCACAGCGGTACACACAATGGGGAGCGGGTAGAAGCACTAACGCTGTCATGGTGTACGACTTGTCAAAACTTTGAAAAATTTGAAAAGATGACAACAATTCAAGGACTTTTTAGTCACACGCTATCACATTTAACAAAACTAAGCAAATGCATAGGTAGGTAAGAAGACCAGATATGTTTGGCCTGTGTAGGTGTTTTATACAATTGCTTATAAACAAACATGGCATGGCTTCACAGCCACTGTCGCAGACAGAGTGTATAAAGGGCCGAGAAATGTAAATAGACGCTTTGTTTAGTTAGAGTCTTACGCATGCAAAAAGTGGAAGTACATAAGAGAAGTTGTGTCTTTAGGGCTACAATTTTTTATAATCTCCATAACCACCAAACAACCATTATAGAGTTGTCTATTTTTTGGTCAAAACATGTGTATGGCTAAGACCATAGAGATTATAATTGGAATGTTCTTACTCCCTTTTGATTTAAAACAAAGTAAACTGCTGCAGGCACTATCATAAATCGGAATGACTGACTCACTTATAGCTTGCATAATAATTTAGTGTCGTGACTAAGGATGGTCTTCAACTAAGCAATACAGTCTATCCTCCAGTTTACCATACGGTTCACTACGGGTCAAGATAAATTGCTCACCCATTTACTCCCGGCCTTAGTGTGGGCCTCCTACAGACCAATGGTTTTAAGCCCAACCTCACGTTCAAATATCACGCAATGGAGATGATCGTCAAATGTAACATTTTTCAGGCATAGAAATGTATCATCAACTTGTGGCTGACTATATTATTTTAATGAGGGCGGCAGTCTGCTTGTCATTATCCAGTCGTTACAAGAGATAGGGAATGGTTGAGAGGGAATTTAAAATCCAGTTTCTATGACCAATTAGGAGCCATAGTACTTCAAAAGTCAGCATCAAATCTGTGATGAAGCTTGGATAATTTCATGTATCCATAGTACATAAGGTGCTCTTACAAGAAAGCATCTTTGTACCCTCTACTCATCTCAAACAGCCACTCTTGCTATTTGCACCAGATTTGTTTGTAATCCTGCCAAATTACTTCTCAACAACTTATGATTGCATAAGGGGCACGTTACTAAGGGCGGTGTGCCGCACTTTTGTCGGATGTGCACGTTCTTTGGCTATAAAATAGCTGCACGGATTTAAGAATTGTCTGCATGCTATTGGTCAACGAAGCCATTTTTTGCGGCCGCGGCCTGCACTGGCCCCATGCACACAACGACAAGCGCCTATTATTTTCAATTGTGTTGCACGCCAATGGTTAAGGGGACACCACAAAAAGTGGTGAAACTCTGTGGGCCCAGTGCAGGAAACAATAAGAAAATCATGATTTCTGAGTGCAAAATCTAGTGAATCGCGCACGCGGCATATACACGGATATAGCCTTTAGTGTCATTTTCGACTTTGTAGTGTAAGCCTTGACGAGGGTCAACCTTGCCATGGGATGATATCATTGTATGTGCTACCTCTTGGATCTGGCATTCCTTTGGCTCAAGAAGAGACCTCTGATCCAAGTCCGGGGGGTGACCCCTTCAAAATAAACCAGCGTGGCATTAATGGAATCGTTTTTTGTTGGACTTTTGGGGGACCCGTATATATTGTCATCTGGTCCACTAACGAAAATTTTCTGGCCTGTATCTACAGATTGGCATACAGTAATATCGGCTTACGTACATATAAAAAGCCATCTTGAAGTAAATATTCTTACTCGTGCGTGCTGAACCTTGATCTATCGGGATGGATCAAGTTACTGTATACAAGGTGGTTTTCCTGACTCGCTTGTGATGCAAACAATGACACCGTAACAGATGTGAGATTCAGTCTGAATTTGCGGCCATTGTAACACGGAAGTAAGCCTTGTGAAAAGATTTCAAATCAGGCTTGCCCAATATGTTTAAAGGCCATGTCGGTTAAAACCTAGAGTATGGATCGCTTGATCAAGGTAATAAAATCACCATAAACTTATATGAAATTTAAAGGTATGTACATGCACTAAGATTGTTCTTACGATACCACCGATGCTTAATTTGTAATTAATCTGTGTAGCTTTAACCAGTTAGAATTGTATGACAAAACGTAGTGATGGTGTCCATCAAGTAGTCATGTAATAGACAATATACAGGTTGACCCAAACACAGGTGTTCCGAAATGGAAGTCATGGCTGTTTGATCGACAACTTCCGAGGGAAAATTGACTACACACGAGTGCACAGAGTTTGTAAATTAAAGCGAAGATTGCGATAGGCTCGACATGGCAACCGCCGGGAGGACGGTTCCCCAAATCAACTGATTACAGCAAGAGTCATGTAGGACAGACAAGACATGAAAATTCGTACGGCAGGCATCTTGCACTGTATAAGGTGACAGAGAAGTGAAGATTAGGTAATGGGAGCTGAGTTGCTGCGACGCATGGAATGCTAGCACATTGAAACGGGCATGCAGTGGACGTGGTTCGTGTGTTATTGTCTGTCAAGGTCACGGCACCAGAGGTTAGTAGGAAGTCTTAGTTGAGAAGATCGAGGAGGAGAGTTAGCTGGACAGTGGATGACTGTGTGCTTATAGAGCGCACAGCACCGTTATTGGCAGCCAGGGATAGAGCGGTACGCTGGCCTAAGTCAGCCTGTGGAACTCTTGACTAGGAGCGAGTATGGTAGGACGATGACGAACTAGTGGCGGCCTTACAGACGGTGGGGCCTATGAAGATTACGGAGGAAGCAGCGAGATGGAGGGTGAGGTCGACTGGAGACACAGACACGGGCTTGTGAACGGGCGCTACCTGAGCGAGTTGTCCAAGGGTCACCGGGCCATGGAGAATCCTACCGATCACGATATCCCGCGCATCCAGGACAGGGACTCTCGCTTCCTAAGAGCAGTCTGGATTCAGCGGCGCATCAGTCACCGGTCCTAGGTTGGAGATGCTGAGGGCGACAGTTCTTAGGCAGCCATGGTGCAGCCTGTCGTGGCGGCAGGTCCTGCTGTCGGGCATAGCCCAGATGCGAAGGTCGGGTGAGTCGGGCGACAGGTGCTTCGTAGGGCACCATGATCGGGCTATGCGGCCGTGACAGTGGGTCAGGGAGACCATCAGGAGTACTATAAAGGGGACTTGCCCAGAAGAAAATTCCACAATATTCACTCCCTGTCATGTTACACAATATAAATCAATTTTTGAACCATACTTTACAATTTTATGTGCTGGTTTTAGGCCTCTCACTCCCTATGCTGGTGAATGTAAGCATTAAACGAGGTGAAGGGGGGACTCTCTGAGGCAGAACATGTGGGCAGATTTCCTTACAGTCCTGCGCGACCTTGAGGTGCATTTCGATGAGAAGGCACGCTGCATGTTCCTTGAGGCCCTGCGGAGATGATCCTTAATCTGTGCTTCCGAGATTCACTTCTCTTCCCGATTGTGTCACTCGAAAGCCGTGCGATTGCCGCCACATATCCAATCACGTGTTGACACAATTCCCCTTTTAAAATCCCTTGTCCAGCAGCGTTGATCCCCGAAAAGTCGGAAAAAACCCGATGGAAAGTGGCCGCGGGACCCTTAGTAAATACAGCACCATATGAGCCATCTAGTGCTGGAAAGATGCAGTGTGCTGACATATGGCTAGATTACCAGCGTCCAGGTTTGATAGTTCACTTTATTTAGCTTCGTGAACATTCACTAGTATCGACACAGAGAGAAGATGAGATAGATCAGAGATGAGAGATGATGAGATTCCTGAGAGCCATAAGAAAACACCATGACACACCCAACAGCCATAACATTACAAGGTTAGCTTTTGCTCTGACTCCCTCCCCTGGATAAAGAACTTATCTGTTGTAGCTTGAGAGAAAGTTTCCTTAGCTCTGTTTTCGATGGCAAGAAGTTTCTATCTTTCTCTGTTGAGCTTATTAGGGCTTTATTTAATCGGATCCCGTGGCAAACAACATTGGATAACACCAGGGACTGGACAAAGACAGGTTGGAATATTGTAAAATACTGCAGTTTGTTAATACCAGTGAGTGATAAATGTGTTATTTTATTATCCTTGCTGGTCGATATGGTGACACATAAATACTCTTAATGTTTTGTGAAACTTTCATCACATGAATAAACGATGGAACGAAAAAGACATCCAAATGCCATAAGCGATTTGCATTCTTTTTGGTTTATCATCGATTGTTGAGTCCGGAACATTACCTGAACATGGGTGCGTACTACACTGGAGATGAGCCATGAAAGACTTACAAATTTCTCATGATTGTTTGTTGCAGAACACATATTCCAAGTTTAGGCTCCACAATGTCATGTCGGGTATATTCACTGAACCCAGTCATCAGACCATTACCAATTTGGCTCTTGTCTAATTCAAGAACTGGACTGTTTGATTGAAATTGTAAAGAAGTTAATGAATGGTATGACTGGTCATCTTTTTATTGTTTTGGTTGATTGGTTTCTGTGGCAGATATCATTATATTTAAATGCCTCTCAATTAAAATTATATATAGCAGTAAAAGTAGTTTTCAGTAATTCACTTCAAAAAGTGAAACGTCACTTATTATAGAGTCATTACAAACAACGGAACTTTCAAGTTATTATGTTAGTGTTGCATGATTATTGACTGACCGCAAGGAAAACCCAAAGTATGTGGGCAATGTAACTTCCCGGTTCTGTTGCACCCCGATCAGGATATCCGATGAGGGATGAGTCCGACGCGATTCACCAAGATGTGTGCCGATACCTGATGTGTCAATTCCCATGAGGTCTCTGCAAATGCCTCTGAGCATTTATACGGCCCTTGCAGTGGCGAACAATCAAGAGGAAGACTGGACTTGACAGATGTCCACAAGGCAGTAATTGACCACAATCCAGTGAGAGGGTAATTCAAAAGTGTCATTATAAAAAACTGACTGTTCACAGCAGAACTACAAGCATATTAATGAAACTTTGAGGGCAAGGAAAAGGTATAACAAAGGTGCAAAGCAACAAGAGAAATGCACGCCTTCTATAGAATGGTTAAGAAAAAAACGGATTGTTGCATGTGCATGTGTCAAGCACTCCTGATTCAATAGACACAAAATAACAAAACTTGCACGTATACTCTCTATAATTTGCCATATGTCACTCTGCACTAAAAAGGCTAAAAATAATATACCAATCAGACACAGTCAGACACAGTTTTCCTTAAGTTTTCTTCACAAATAAGTTATACATACCCAATAAGACGAGAAGCAGATGAGAAGATAGGGAACTTATTGCCACCATTTGCTTCTTCTATTCTCCCCAATGCGTCTACTAAGAAAAGAAACAAGTGACACTTCATCTCCACCCAAAGAAAGAGACATGTATTGTCAGCCAAATAAGGATGTTTGGGTAGTTGTTCCAGGTACACTATACATGTTGAAATCTTAAACTACACGGGTCCCGTCTCCTTACGAATAATTAAAGTTTAAAATAATAAACCCTCATCCAAAAAGCTGCTGCACAATGCTGCATTACCAACCCTCTCTCCATTTCAGTCTAATCACCATGCTTGATCCGATCTGCAGTGATCTTGATCTTCCTTGCCTTATTCCAATCCTCCCATCTCCAGGACTCTCCTTAGCTGCACCAGTTCTCTAGAATACCATTCAAGAACGGGGTTGTGTTTGAATAGGCAAGAGAAACTCGAATTGAATTTGATATTACTCCCAGTATTGGATGGTTTTTACTTTGGATATTTCGTTAAAATGTCAATATTATGTATTAAAGATTCGTCACAACATTCTACAAAACATATACAGTATATTGCTTAGAGCAGCTTGTATAAGTACATGTATCCCCAGGGCTCTGTAATACTATGCTCATCGCATCAAATATGCGATAGTTTCTGATCATCAGAGAAGTTGAAAAAAAGAAAACTTTGCAGATCCCCATATATAAGGGCAGCAATGTATTGAAGATCCCAGGATGCGTATTGGGTTCTCTGTAGCTGATATCCTTTTTTATTTGGCCAAACCATGGGCCTGCCAACAAAATGTATATATTTTGGCCATTTGCTGCTGTTGTTTGAATGGCTCCATGTGTTTTATGGCATCTCGACAACAGATCATGGGTTCCAACAGACCATGTGTTACCGATCTGCCCAAGTGCAATTATCGAGAAGGTCGATCCGCTATCTTGGAGAAGGTCCTTTGCTTTTGAGTCATTTGACACATAGTGGATGTCACCCGCCAATTAAAACAAGGTCAACAAACACAATGTGGAAGCCCGCATATTAATATAACTGTATGCAGGTAATCGAAATCGTGGACAACACCGCTAGATGTAATGGTTTTATTGGGAGCGGGGGTCTATCTTAGGCATGGTGCCTTGACCTTTGAACATAATGGAGTAGATTATAAAGAGTCATGGAATGAGACCAATTAACGAAAACTGCACAGCCAATCCTGCTCCAGAATAAATTAGCGTGATGAGTAATCTGGAGAGGGTTATGACTGATAGTATTTACTTTATTTGTCTAGTCTCTGACTGATATTTGGCAAACCGATGAATTTTCCTGCGCACAGGTTGAATTGTTACTGGTGCACTGATTAGATTAACTCCCCGCTTTGGACCAGTCGGAAAACTGACTCAAATGGTTCTAAAACTCTTCAATAACATGGGGTGCATGGATTTGGCGCAAATCTATCGGGAATTTGGTGCAGACAGCTTGATCAATTCCTCCAATTACTCTGTGCTGATGTTGGGCACCTGGGTTTGTAGGGTAATAAGGGTGCTGGGTCTCCTCTCAGTTTCTGTTAAAGATCGTGTGAAAGAAAGACCTGCATACCTACCATCCTTCAGATAATCAAATAGCCATGAATGTTAATCAGTTCAGATTCGGCTACTTTACTGTTGGTCGGCAGATGCATCCATGATTCTTCGTTAATGTGTGAAGCATGATATAGGAGAGGTGCCGCAGCTATGAGTCAGCGAGAACGGACTTTGAAAGAGAGAGGGCTTGACCAGCGGGCAGAGGCCATGAGGAGCGTTAGAGCAGTGAGAGACATAAAGTTGCGTCTATGCAGAGTCTTGACAAGGGGCAGGCTGAGCTCTCAAACGAGACAAAAGTACAGGTACATAACGTATGCAGAGTCTAATGGAATAGATTATTGAAAAGTGGAAACGTCACAAGAACCAGTGCACGTTTAAATATAGTACAAGTATTTCTGTTCACGTGAAAGTGCGGCGTCGATGCGCCTACAATCCTATTGCGCGCGCCCAAAATCCCAGGGCAATTGCGCGCATCGAATTTTGGGGAACGCCGGAAAGTGCGGCGTTCGACCCTATGACTGTATGTAGGAAATAGTTCTTCAACAACTGCTTCGATAACAGAAAAATTTGATTCAGTGGTCACAACAGTGGTTAAACGGTTTTCTCCTAAACAGCGCTGTGAGCTGGTGTACAGATGATCTTTCTGAACTGGAAGTATTATCTCGACTTCTCCTGAGCTTGCTAACGGCCTGCGATAGGACCAACCTCTCCGTCCCCATATGTTGTTTTTACACTGTGTCAGGACTATTAGTTTCAGATGGACGTGTGACAGTGAAAACTATAGACATCGCCAGGGGGATTAGGATTATGGAGGAGGGAACAAAGTGCTAAGTACCATCACTTAGTTTCCGCAGCCTTATCTGAATACATTATATTAAATCAAGCGACGCTGGGTGTCTGCTCAACAGAATCCGAATATTTATCTGGAGATCAGTATGAGAACAAAACCCTGATCCTATGGGACTCCATTGTAGACAGAGAACTCACCACAAGCTCTCTGGGATCTGATCCAAGGTGGGGCGTGAAAATATAAATAACCTGTATATATCCTGATCAGGAAGGCTCTTATCAAATGAGTTTGGTGGCAGGTCTACTGTGAAAGGGGGAACTTCTCAGCTATCAGAGTGTGAGCTAGTGTGTGTGGGCAAAGCTGTATGCAGTTCCTTGTTTCCGGCAGTGTCTACTAAAAACCGATAATTAAGTTTTAACTTGCGCATCCTTAGGAGCAAGGTCGTGGAATCCTCACATCTTACGATGTTTAGCTCAGTTTAAGAATAATTACTTTACCCTGGGCAGAGCTGATGCGAGTTGCCTTCCCTCTAGTGCTCAAAGATTTTTATTCCATTTACACATGCTGTGGTAGATTGTCAATGATCTTCATCTACATTGTAAAAGGGTGGTTGTAGTTGATGGTCCACCAAGTGTGCCAGTACCTGACAGTGAGCCTTCCCTTCCCCTCATCCTGTGAGGATGAAGATGATTCATTGATAAGTAATGGGAGATACTGCTCTAATATATTTCCAATGAGGTTATGTGAAATTCTTCCACTTTGATATTGTTAAGCAATGTCTCATGCATCACTGGGCAGTAGGACATCAATAGTCAGTGACCCCAGCGTCCCTTAGGATCGACCTTCTTTAATACATTTTAGACACAGAAGATAGGTAGTGTGTTAGTGTAAGAAAAGTGTATGCAAGTGTATAAAGAAATTTTGCTTAAAAACATCTTAACAAGGGTCCTGGGATCAAGTTCTAAGCTTCTAATGCCCACATTCCTCCTATAAGGGACATACTTGACCTATTATGTACAAGGCAATCCTTTCGTAGAAGAGACATCTGATTTTGTTACTGTCCCTTCACCAGTTTCACGAAAAGTGTGTTCTTCTCTTTGAAGTAAGCATTATACCTGTTGAAAAAACTCAACAAAGCTTCTTCCATTTGTATCAGAGGATAGACATTGGCCTCATGATTCTGCCACCTCAGATAGCAAACGTATTGATTCATGTCTCTGTAGGGTGAAGAAAAATATTCCAAAAAATGATTTTAAACTGTCTTTGGACCGTTATATCGTTTTTTTAACAAAAAAAAAACATTTCAACTGCAAGGAAATATAGGCTGCTAAAATGACAGTAATTCTGTCTCACAGGGGTAGTTGCTTTTTCATTACCAGTTATATATTTACCACCTTAAATACTAAAAATTAATTAATGTTGTAATCCCAATGCAGCCCCTTGTTGTTTCTCTCAGTTTACAAGTGAGAGCAACCATTACATTGATAACATTCCCATGCCAAAGACCGTAGGCCAAGGCTAGCTCCTTCCAGCTGTTGGTCATCTTATCTTACGCATAAGTGACACTGTCGAAATCTCTTCCTGCCCACAAAGTACAACACAGAGTCAAACCAGGACAATAACACTAGCAGAGTCGTCGACAGTATGGGTCAAAAACCAATAGGCACATGCCGTACACGAATCAATAGGCATAATGGATGGACAGGAAAAACAGGCAGACAGGGTCAAGAGTACCAAAATATAGAGGCCAAGGAAATACATTACAGACAGAGGGCAGTGCAGCAGTCACCAGTCAAATGCTGTAGAAACAAAACAGGAGGATGATTTAGAGCCTATTGTAGTTCCGAACAAATGGAATTGGGATGTTTTAAGTTGAATTTCTTTCTTACACATTTGAAAACAAATTATTAATTTACAGACAATTCTCTTTGATTAGCACCAAAAAGTTGGTGCTGTTTTGTTACCCTACATTTTATGTGATTCTAAAAAAATAATGGATACTGAAAATGGCTACATAAGATGGTTTGAACACATTGAAGGTTATCCACTGGTGAAATTCAACCCATGCAGTTTACTACATGGAGTGCTGCTTCCTTATCTTGGCTCTGGATACTGGGACCTGAGTGGATTCCCTGAATGCTTTGCACCACATCCTGGATTATAATCAGATTCCACAGTGCCATCAAAAATTTTGTTATTTGACTGTATCTAAAAAGAGTCATAACTCATAGCTTAGATTAGAGGGGATGTGACTTCCAAAAAACGGCTCTAAATAAGTTTTAGAGCTACAGTTGGTCAAAAAATAAACTAAATACCGATAACTACATAAGCCTAGGCTCAACTTTACCAAAAATAAAAAGGCCATTGTATGGAGCAGTATTGTCTCCTTATAAAATTGGCAAATATTGCTGGTAAGACTTAACAGCGAGAGCTGAGGAATGAAAGCCCTAGATCGGCCTTTGAATTTTCTTTCAATATTGCCGTATCACCCCAAATCCTAACTGTCGAGTGCTGAACTTTGTTAGATTAAGGCGGAGATGGTTATCAGACGGTGACAGTTATAAACAAGCTTCACGTTCTGTCCGTCGCATTGATTCTTTACATTAACAGTGTTGATGAAGGATGACTAAACGCTCCATCGTTTTGTGCACATTAACGTTCGGCATTAAAATATTTTGTTCCTTTTACATTATGAACTTGCAAATTACCATGATGATCTGTCCAACAGCAGCTGAAAAGCATAAAACAAACCATCCAGGAGGAAAAAACTCAATTAAATTAAGATAGTTTATAAAACTTAGAGAAGATTAGTAATGTTAACGTTCGTCCTAGGATAGGTTGTTGATATTAGCACACCTCTATTAGCACAAGGACGAAAGATTGATTTACACAAACTGCATTAAAAAATCTGTAAGAAAAAACAATCACCAATTGTAGGTGTGAGAATATAAAGAAGATGTCAGGCTACATTTAATGATCAAACCTTTATAATTTTAATTTCTATAGCTAATACACATTAGGAAGAAGTAATTGGGTCGTGCAAACAGAGCGTCTACAGTCTTTGGCTTCATCGTCTAAAAAACACCCCCTATAAAAGGCAGGGGCGGACACGCCCTGCACTAACTGCTAGAGTGATGATGGGAACCACATTTTGGGGGAGGATCACCGATCTCCAATCTGAAACTGCTTAAAACAGAAATCTGCAAAAAACAATCACAAATACATTGCATGTATACAATACTGATGTCAGGCATACGTTTTTTAGGTGATTAGAACCTTTATAGTTAACATTTTATAATGCTGCACATTAAGGAGAAGAATCTTGTGGGGGTTGTAAACAGAGCATTTCGTCAGTGTATGGCTCATAGCTTTTAAAAGACATTCAACATCACTTGCACTTCTCCCGATCACTGCATCCTGCAGATTCTTTCCCTACAGGATCATCCTTGCTCTCCCCTCCACGCGTGTTGACCAGTTTTGTACAGGTGATGATTGGGAGATGCAGTTTAGTTGATGCAAAATTAGCCTAGACAACACTAGGGTTCTTCAGTAATTCGTTGTTTTGAGAATGCAGATATCTGGGTAACTTTAGTAGATGATTTGACATCATAAGTAATTTTTATAATTATACAATAGGCTTTTGGGAGCTTTGGACGGAGCGTATGGGTTCTCCAGCTTTCTGATCCAAAAACAATGCACCCCGCTTGAATTTCTACCTGCCCCACAATTTATACCTGCTCCTCTCGCTGTGTGCTGCCACTTTCTCCACAGTGCAGCAACTAAACAAATTGATTACGCAGGCACGCTGTGGAGAAGCAAGCGTGCAGGCGCTGAGGGAAGTAGCATTTTTGGACGATGAAGGGTAGACAGAAGAAATGCTTTGTGTCAAACAACCCCAAAGTCTATGCCTCAGGCAGCGGCCCTGACAGTAAATGGGTCAGCATCCAGGGCCACAGTGACCTACTACAAAGCAGGACTTGACTCTTAAAAAGTAGGCTCTTCAACCCGAATGGTCAGCATAAAGTGGAGACAATGCCTATAGAACCCATTTACTAAAACAATAGCCAAAATATAGTATACTGGATGGTAACACCAATCATAGGCGTCTCACAGGTACGTACAGGATACTGAGATAACAGACATGGGGAGCATAAAATTTTTAGAATTTATCAGTCAATTTATTAGCCTTAAAATAAAGTTACGTTTTATTAGGGTTGTTGAAAAACTTTAGGGTAGGTGCCAGTGCAATATCCGGTTGATTGTTTAGGGGGGGGGGGGCAAAAACGGGACAGATTTCCCGTGAAAAAGGAGGGGGAAAAGAAAAAGAAAAGAAGGGCACACAATGGAACAAAGTATTATTACAAAGTTACTATTTCATCTTCACTAGTGATGTATGCAATATTTCAAAGTTTAGCTACGTTTTAAACTCTAATAAAACGATAACATTTAAAAAATATTTGCCATAAATCAACTGCTGTATCAATAGCATAAACATTATCTTATCTTCATTATCATTTATGTTTATCACTTATCTTGGCCATGCATCGTTGCCCCACCATGTGTACCTATCGCCCAGGAGATGTAGTATAAGTACACATAGAGATGCAAGTAGCCTTTGTCAGCAAAAACAGACACCGTCAAATAAGTCAATACAAGTCCTAGGAAGTGACAAGGAGTCAGATATCATTGAAGAATACTATTATTCACAAATTAATATTCAGCAATGATATCCAAAATCACATTTACACTTATATACTGTTTATTTCTAATGCTAAAAAAGTTTCCCTTTGATTTTTCAGGGTTCATCAGGGGGTCTATGCCAGCGGTTGGCGAACATATGGCACGCGTGCCAGACGAGGGCACCAGAGCGCTCTCAGCCGGCCACGCGTACCATCTCCCAGGTCTCATCAAAGTAGAGACTCCGCAGCCTGAAAGCTGATTGACTCGCTCTCACTAGTGATGCCCTTAGATGTAGGACAAGAGCAGCCGATCAGTGTCAGTGCCCCGCCCTCCTCCTCTTCCGCGGGGGAACATGAACGGAGTGAGGCAGCCTCACAGAGCAGAGAGCATAGCAGAGCGCGATAGGAGGTCCGGAGCATGCTGGGGGCTGCTCACACAGAGAGTCTGTTGCACTTTACAGAGGTCCTGGCAGGTGAAACTACGCTCACTAGAAATTACTTGTGTGTTTAGTGTCCCAAGTCTGTGGCCACATTGCCTGTATCTGAAGTGACTAATCAACCTTGCCCAAGGTGCCATGAAGCAAGGAAACCCTACCCAGTAAGCACCCTATGCACATGTAACCGGGTGCTATGCTGCATCAATGGTAGTGTGGGTGTGCAGGTGATGAGGGCTGAGGCAAGGTATATGTGGCCAACAGGACAGCAGTTATTATGGTGGATCCCCTAATCCACATGTGCCTCACCCCACAAACAATCCACTTTGCCCTACAAACCACCTCCCAAAAATGCCACTTTTGCTATTTTGCAACAGTAATAAAATGTTATGAAAAAGTGGTAAAAATGGTTGTACAGTCCTCAAAATAGGTCGCACTGAAAGCGCCAATCTTCATATCACAAAAACTTTACACCACACCACCGTCGTACCCAAGTATGAAAAAGCGCCCCAAAAAATTTCGCACGACCAGAAGAGTGGCCAAAATGACTTTTTTTTTTGTTAGTACATGAGGTTTTATTTTGTAAATGTATACCTACAATTATTAAAAACCTATATAAAATATATCACTTGATCGTACTGACCTACAGTAAAGTAGGGACATGTCGTTTGGGTGTGCACAGTGGAAAATGTAAAAAATCCAAAGCCACAAAAGAAGAATATTGTCACAAAGGCATTTTTTTAACCCTAATTTTACTGCAAGTTGGAATTTTTTTACACTGCCCGACAGGGAATTAGATAATTTAAATACCATCACTATGAAGTTGCCAATTTTTAAGCCAGAGCTTCTTTCACGGTGGGGAGTTAAAAAATGGAAACGCAAAAAACAAAAAGGGGGTTAATAAAGATGGCAAATATTTGGTCCATGAGAGCTAAATTATCAAGTCCCCAGTCCCTGCATCTACTCAGGACTACTGTCACGTATGGGGGTAATGATAATCAGTATATGGCGGTAATATTCTCACGGAATGGCAGTTAATATGATATTCACATATATTGTGTAGCATAGGATAGCAATATTATGGTAACATTGGCTTTCTATGGTCTTCTATTACCAGCCTGATGCTATTTAGTGGTTGTAAAGGTGCATCATCATTTATGGCCAGATTATTTGTCTTATTGTTAGTGGTATGTGACACCATGGGAAATGTGTGGTTGGCACCTCGTTGTGATAGAACGTTGGGCTTGGTTTGAGTTTGGGCACTCGGTCGCTCAAAGGTTGGCCATCACTGAGTCATGCTATTTCCCAATTTCAAAGATTACAATTACTGATGTAACATCTCTTGAATCCTTATACAGTTAATGTAGGTATTTGAGAAAGATTTTTCGCCACTGGATTAAATGTTGCCCCAAGATACCAAGTCAAAATCTTTTGATAGGTCTAAAGGGCATTACTGACATAGGAGATGAAAGACTGTATGCAATTCAGATTGAGGGCTTCCAGGTTCATTAATGCACCTATTGAGAGCGTTGAGGCTCCTCAGGCTCATTTACAAGAGCCTTTCATTCTGGTATTGGAATATGTTCTTAACGTGGATTTTGACCACAACACAAGCAACATCTGACCACGCAAAATCGCTAGGTGGTTCTCCCAATCGTTTCAAAGGAGAGGAGAGGCAAAATCTTTCCTACTATTATATCCCCCAGAGAGTTCCCTGATAAACGGGGTGTCAAGAAAAGTTGCAAAAATACCTGCATGTTTAGGGGGTGTGGTGAGTCATAAAACTACTGGCTACAGTTAAGAGGGGCGGATTAGGGGTCCCGCTACTCCTGAGATGTAACAGCTATGAAAAGGACCTCTTCAAGTTATAGCTTCTTCCATAACCATTGTCAGAGCAGGGAAGCAGACTCTAAACTGTCACACATCTAAAAGGGCACAGTTTATGAGTCTATCATTTCTCTCCGTAGTTTATAGGGCTATATTCATAAATCATATCTCTGATACTGAGTAACAGCACATCCTAATCAAAAGAACCTTTTCAAAGTGAAAGCTGATTATTAATGTGAGGAACCTTTGATGGTAACTTTCATCTCCATCGCAATAATCAGATTTATTTGAAGAATTGTTTCACTTCACAGGACCCTAATATGCACAAGTCCGGCGCGTTCCTTTGTTGGGTAGTCTTCATCAGGCTGGGATTTTGTTTTCTCAGTAGACATTGCTGATCGCCACTATTTTTAGGGAAAACGTTCTAATAAACCCTGATGAATAATTTATTTGTATGAAAACTGGGCCTTGTAAAACAGAGTAGTGTTCTGAAAACAAGGGAGACAGAGGTGAAACACAAAAAAGTCTCCGGAAAGTGGAAGCTATTGTGATAAATTATGCGGAAATCGAGTATCTCATCATTATTTCAAGGAATTTGCTTATTATTTTCTAGGAAATTAGTCTTTTTTTTTACTGTATTAAACTTTTCTCACTCTTTGGTAACATGGAAAATGAAGACACTTTTGTTCACAGGGTGAGACCAGTGACAGTATATTATAGAAGTTTGAATCACAGTAATATAGGACAGAATGGAACTATCAAATGTCGGGAAATTAGAAAGACTGGCATTAACTTGGCCTCCAAAAGCTTCTGTATAAAGTGGTTTAGATTCAGGGTTTCTTGGCCATAAAATACAGGAAGTTTCCACGGTCCCAACCTGCTCCTCTTTGAATGAAACTATCAACTTCTAACTGCATTGCATTATCTAAATCTAACCATGTTCCCCAAAAGATTTTCTGACCCACCACTCAGAAATTAGATCAGGCTTGTGAAATATTTGGCCCCCCTTGAACTAAAGATATGAATGGCAATTGTTTTGGTGAGAATACCAAGAAGTGGGACACAGTGTAAAGTGACAAAATGTATTGGATATTTCAAAACTATATTTAAACTAGATAATAAACTGAAAAGTGAGGGATGTACAATATTATCGGTACCTTAAAGGGGTTATGCCAGGAATCGCCAATTCATATAACATGGGGTACTCAAAAATATAAGCATGTGTTGTAATAATGTTATTTAAAATTTTGCTCCGTTAGCAAGAAAAATGATGTTTGATGACATAGATGGAAATGAAGAATTAAACGTCCTGCCCTTTAATCAGTCAGGTTATCCTCTGCGGGTCGTGCTGCAGGACCAGACAAGAAGATAGATGGCATGCTGGTCACAGGTCCATATCACAGTCCGTACCTGCCTGGGCTGCAGGTCATGTGTTCACCATAAGTTTGGCTGAGCGGTTGGTTGCAGTGCATCCAGTATGGTCAAGTGGTTTGGTGATTGGCAGTAGTTAACAATCATTACTATGGTAACAGAGCAAGAAGTCTGTTGATCATCCCGGGAGAAGCAGCGCATACGTGTGACGGAGGACGTTACTGAAATAAAGGATCAGGGAAGTACTGTAGTTTCCAGTGGCGGCCATCTTAGTGATATACTCCCACCTACTTTAGAGAGGCCATAAATTTGTAAATAATAAAATAAATTATTTAAGCTCATTTTGTGACTATGACATTGATATTGTGATTCATTTATTTATATCATTAATGGTGTTTTTGTGTCAGACGTTCAATTCCCGGAAACTTCTTTAAGTTAAGTACTTGCGGCATAAGGGTCTCTAATCAGTCTGCATGTCAAGAGACTGAATTTTTTACCCAATTATTCCTGGGAAAATCTGTGATTGGAGATTCAGTGAAGTTGGATGGACGAGCGTTTGTCGTAAACGCAGTGTTCAGCTCCACAAATTTCTAGATTGGGACTCTAGGTCTGGACTGTGACTTGGCATTCTAACACCGAGATACGTTATTTGGGAACCTTCCATGTGTACCAGTTGCTTATGTTTGGGATCTTTGTCTTGAGGGAAGATAATTTCCGTCCGTCTCTGGTCTTTTGCAGACTCAAACGGTTTTCTTCCAGAATGGTCCTGTTATTAGGCTCCATCCCATTCTGAGACCATCAATTTTAAACCTTTCCCCAGTCCCTGCTGAAGAAAATGCAGGCCCAAACATGTTGGACAATGGAAAAATGGTGTGTTTCGGTGAACGGTATTGCTGTATGCCAACATGTTTTGATTTGGTCTCCCGGTGGCTTGTGGCAAAACTTTAAACAAGAATTTTTATGGATAGTCTTTGAAGACCTAGATTTTGCAGTGTACGACTGATGTTCCTATGGAACCGAACCTCTCACCCAGAGTAGGGGGTTGGTCTCTGCAGTTCCAATCAGACTGATCATGGGCTCTTGGGCTGCATCTCTGCTGTCTTCTCCTTGTGAGATTAAAGTTTAGAGAGAGACGGCCGGGTCTGTGTAGATTTGCAGTGGTCTGATACTCCTTCACCATTTCATGCATCACGTGCACAGGGTCCTGGGGATGTTTGAAATTATTGCTGACATTTTTTCAATCCCAATCCATTCTTACTACTTATCACATAGAATCGGTTCTGAATGGTTGTTCCTTGGTTTCATGATGCAGAACCTCGAAGGGGACTATCAAAGGCAGGTGGATTTTATTGGCAGACTTGATTTACAACAGGGGATTTATTCAGCATTAAGAATCAACAGTGGATCTTCAGGATGATCTCACTGATCTTCTGGTAGGGTTTGCTGTTTTGTACTAAAATAAATGGGCCAAAAATATGGAGCACGCCCAACTTTTCCAGTTTATTATGATTTTAAAAAAGTTTAAAACTATCCAAAAATTTCATTCCACTTCAATCAATGTGTCTCCACTGCTGGGGGATATTCTTTTTGAGAAAATTGGCTTTCTCTTGCCACTCTTGCATAAATGTACCCACTGTTGTGATTCTTCACAAAAAAATTAGCAATTTGCTTTTATTAATCTTGGTTGGAAGCATGAAAGAAATATGACAAAATTAGAAAACTTCAAGGGGGCCGATACTTTCCGCACGGCGTATGTATGTAAGTGGAACACAAATCAATTGAGTCTACAGAACTCTTTCTTTCTGTAAGGTTACTGCCTGATATAAACATTATAGGAATGATATTGCGCAGAAGCTTACTCTCTAGTATTCATGGAGGGAAAAGTACAGCTCTTTCATAAAAGAGATTGTAGACCAGGGACGTACTATAGAACATTTGTGGTCATTATGCTCAGACCAGAACTTTTGATATTTTTAGATTAGATGTATATGTTTTATAGCCTGTCACATGGACAATGGAAAACCTGCAAGTTTTAGTGAAACTAAGCGAAGCATCGAAATTTATAAAAGCTACTACGTTCCCAACCTAATCTCCGATCCTTCACTAGAGGATCATTCTTACATCCTCTTTTCTTCAAATGTAAAGACACATGGAATATTAAAGCCCAATGGCTCTATTATTAAAAAACCCAGATTATAACACAAATTGATAGACACCTGGAGCTAGTGCAGATTGAACTATGGCCTGAAATTGGAATTTATTAAGCAGGAGGATAGGCCTCCTGTCTAAAAAAGTCTCACCTATCCAACGCTCCCAATACATGTGGGCAGCTCCTTTCAAGCTTCCACAGGCGCAGGTTTTTAAACATTTTAATAATAGCTACTGGGGACACTGTCCCACTGGCTATTTGGGGCATTGTTTACCCTGGCTACGGGGCCTGTTAATATAGATTTGGGGCGGCTCTATTCTACGCTACCAACTGTGAAACCCTTGTGTCCTGTGTTTGACGGTTGTACGTGGCTCTGAATGATGATTTAGTGATTTAGAGGATCCAGATACCAGAAAGTGTTGATTCGTGTAAAGAAGTTGTGGGGTTGTTTAGAAGTTCGGGGCTGGATTGGCTTATTCTGGTCAATTTCCCTGTATCTGACTGGGCATAAACTATGGCCTATGTAGAGTTTAATGGCAGTGGCGGTGGATTCGACTGCACTAACCTGCTAGCAGCGTTGGGAACCTCCATTTTGGGAGGATCACCCTTCGGCCAATGAATGACTGGCTCTTAAAATAATCAGCATACATTGTAGGTGATTTAGACAATATGTCAGGTTTATACTTTATTTAGATGATAAAACCTTGTCACTGACCTTTTTTATAAGAGGAACATTGGGGGAGAAGGTGCTGGGTGTGGGTTGTGAGGTCATGTCCAGCTTCATTTTGTCTAAAAAACATACCCCCTCATTTGCATTTAACTGTTTCACTGCTGCTGTCATGTTTCCCACACGTCCCTTCTAATTCTAACATCTCATATTTATAACGCTGCAAAATTGGGGGGTAAGGTTGGTGTGGGGTTAAGGAATTATCAGGTAATCTCATTGTAACCTGCATATGAGTATTGCGGGAGGGAAATTTGTTAAAATTAGCACGGACAAACAATATCAAGATCTTATGATAAGTGTCTTATATAACCTTGCACTAGGGACTCATTTTCCCTAAAGAAAGGTACAAAAGCCCATTACACTGCATGCAAACAGGTATTTCTACCTTTTCTGAGAATTTGAATTAAATTTACAGATTGTGTTTGTATAACTTCTCTTACGCTGACAGCTCCTTTTGTAGATCAATGGGATTGGGTTTGATTTGGATGCATTTTTAAAAACAACACATGTCTGTTGTGTCACTCCTCTTCTCAATCCATAAGCCCACATGCTGTGCTCCAGCACTCTACTCCCTGCTGCTCCTCAAAGAGAGCTACGTGTGTATCTCAGTTTTAGGGAGGGAGGAGGTGTACGGAGCACAGATCCCAAACCACAGCACAGACCTTTGGGGCCTACACAGACGGAGTTGGGCAAAGAGGCAAGGTTAGTGATAACATACATCATCTTGTCAGCACCACGCTTAGAGAAGGCCAGAATGCCATAGTTACCGTGCATTGTTGATTGGTGATTCGTGCAATCTGTGTTAGTGACACATTGAGGGATTGGTGACAGTCTTCCTTCCTGTTTAATTATATCCATTCTTGGGTGTTCATTAACAGTGCATCGTGAGGTCTGCTTATTGTCACACCAGGGGGGGGCAAGCATTCATAGAGCCATTGTGGTTCTCTCGCCGGCCACACTTAAAAGTAAGTATAAGCAGTCGACCCAAATAACGGGCTACTCTCTGTATAGTTATAAATATCCCCCTACAAATAACAAATGGGGAAGAGACATTCAATTAAGGTCGAGGTCCTTGGGGCGGCAGGAAGACAATTCGCACTCGAAAGTGGGGGTCGCAGAGAAGAGAGTATCAAAATGTTAGGTACTTGGCAGGAGGGATTATATGATGGCTCTCTACTATGAACGTGCGGTGGGGCGCTGTATTGGCCTTAGACGTCTATGTCACTAACTTTTTTCCTCTTTCTTCTTCTTCTTCTTTTCTTCTTTGAGTTTTTCTCTCTTTCGCTTTCTTTTTGTTCCCCCTCTTCTTTTCCCGTCCTTTTTCTTCTCATTCACAATTCTTTTTTCCTTACCCCTTTTCTCTTTTCCTATGTAGCCGCGCGCACGGTCGCGTGCATGGTAAGCGCCGAGCACGTACCTCCCTGCGCCGGCTATAAAGTTTAAAAAGTGTTTTAAACCGCGATACCGCGGTTTAAAACACTAACAAAAATAAGCTCCGGCACCAGCTCACCCTGAGCTGGTGCTCGGTATTTTCTTCTGAAACCTGCCACTTCAAGTGGTAGGTTTCCTTTAACAGTCGGGGTGCAGGGCCAGTGCATATAAAGGTGGTTTATTTTTGCTTGGCTGCTGTGTCCCTGCTCAGAAACATCCGGGGCACAGGACAAAAGATCCAGTGCCCGTGCCCTGGATCTTTCTACCTAGCGATGCCCCTGTCAATGAATAACACATGTCTATGATATGAGCGCATATGTTACGCTCCTACCTCCCTCCCTTGGCTGTGATGGTCTTAACCAAGTGATCGATATCTATTGACAGGAGTCTCCACTGTCGGCTGCATACTCAATATGTTCTTCGTTTGTGGGTCCGGTCTTTTCTCTGTCTGGTGGTCTTCTGCCAGGAGCTGAGGAGGACACATGGCTCTGGTTACATGAGGGCTGGTGTCTTGTAGGGGGGTTCTTGTGTGACAACTAAAAACCCCCTAAAGATGCCTCATTTTGTGGTAATAAAGCCTGGCTTCTACTTCCTCTATGCTCTGCAGGTTAAAATGGCCGGCATCTTGGCAATGGCTAACTTAGCGGGAGACACGCGCGAACACCTGCAAAGTGAAGAATAGTGTTATTTCAATGTGTGCTTACAAGTAAAACATCTGCAAACATCTGGAATTTTTTTTTTGCACTGTTCTTTTACTGTTCAGTTTTATTAAAAAAATGCTCGGGTCTCCCATTGACTTCAATGGGGCTCGTTATTCGAGACGAGCACTCGAGCATCTGGAAAAGTTCGTCTTGAATAACGAGCACCCGGGCATTTTAGTGCTCGCTCATCTCTAGTCATGTTGTAACACCTGCAGGTAGGAAACTATGCACCCTTCTACAACAAGAGCCACATTGACTCCCACCAAAACCTAGAATTTTATAAAAAAAAAATTTTAATAAGCGTTTTTAGAAATGACCAACAAGTATTTCTGCTTTTCCATATTCCTAAATTCCCATGACAGATATTTCCGTGCAGTTATTAGCAGTCTGTACAATAGCGGAGTGCGGCTGAATGTACTGATGAAAACTTCATACCCATCCAGTCAGCGGGAAGCTTATTCTTTGCTTTCATTGTAGTAGAACTTGCAGGGTAATATCGACTTTCAGGTTCATGTTTGATGTGTTTTTTCTCTGTATGCAGTTTTTATCATGATGCTTTTCCTGACAATGCTCGGCTAATTGCGTTTCTTCTTCTCTTTGATTTATTACAATAGACGCATTGCATTGAATTTATGTTTGGGTTAATCCGCTCCTCTTTTCTTTTATCGGGATGATGCATGTTTCAGCATTTTATCGTCATTTACTCCTGATCTGCATCCCAGATTTTCTGTAGTCCCTGGTGCCCGTGTGCTATGGAGACCTTTGTATCCAGATTAAATGCTGTAGTTATTGCAGGGAGACAGGTCCAGCTGTGCCGCCACAGATCTGTTCGACAGGTGACTACAGATGCATTATATGATGGAAATTAAAAAGGATCAAGGTTGTATAGATCTGATGACTGTGGGAATTGATGAAAGGAATACTGCTCACAGAGTGTCAGAGGCTCACACAACTTACTCTTCTAAAACTTATTACTGTAGAGACCATGATTAAGCCCTGAGAGAGGGCGAAACGCGTAGGTCACCATACCTGGGCCATCACACTTTTGTAATTTGCCAGTCTTGGATTTTATATGGATACAAAATAAAGGAACCTTGTTTTATCTGCATATCCCCTGAAGCGCGGACATCATTTTTTCTTTTGTGGATTGTGAATGTACTATCTCTCTGTCATATCCTGCCGAAGACGGGGATCACCGAACACAAGTCCTGGGAGCCTGTGAGAGGCTCAGCAACTGATGGGGGGATGGCGATCAAAACTAAGATGTTTAAGTCCCAAGTATGGGTTTGAGTGTGTAACTTATCAGGTCAACAGCTGTGTCAGGGCCAACATTCAGAAGGGATGCTAACATCTGGTATTTTCCTATAATACAGCACACTCTTGCTCTGTGTGAAGAGAGTTCAGTCTGTGATCCCTCTCTAAACAGGCTTAAAGGGGTATTCCAGAAATAAGCATAATTTATAATCAAATTAGTCATTAAAATGTACTTAGTTGTTATTTAAAACCTTGCTCCCCTTAGCAGAAAAATGCTGTGGACATACTCTAAAATGAAGAATTAAGATTTGCTTCTGGCACTTTAATTAGTCCTGTTGCTTAATCTCAGTCTAGGAGCCACCTACCTGAAGATCCAACAGTCTACAGAACACAACAACAGGTCAAATACCTGTGCTGGCACTGCCACATGTCTCAAACCAAAACCTTCCAATAAGCCAAAACATATAAACTACTTTCAAATCTACTATAAACCTAATAAAACATTATATAAATGCTATAATCTACTATATGATCCACAATGGTGCCACTAGTTCAGAGGATCATTAAAATGAAAGAATGAATGACGAGGTAAAACGGGGCTAAAGTGAATGACATTGGGTTGTCCTCAACGCTCTTCTTGCGCTTACACTAGCCGTGCGCTAGACATTCGCAAATATGCCAAGCCGGCCTTCTCCAATCGACTCATGTCGTGGTAAGTGTCTTTTTTTATTTAAGGTGTAACTGTGATGTTTCAGACAAATTTATATCTCTCCACTGATTATCCGAGCCAACCACCACAAGGAGTCACAAGCACCGTCGTGGAATTCTGTGGTGGGTCACCACTGAAAACAATTTTCAAAAATCCAGCAGCCAAATAAAAGCAGAAAAAATGTGTATAAACTTATGGTGGCACCCATAGTCAGAAAACCGACGCATTTCAAACCTAACATGGTTCTGGCATGGAAAAATGGAATAAAGGAAGGTTTTACCATATTTTTCTGCTTTCACCTGGCCGCTGGATATTAGATATTTCTAGAAGCAGCTGCTCACATGTCCACATTCTTCCATGCTGGAGACAATACTGCTCTGCATATAATCTGCTGTCTTTGTCACTATACAAAAACTGACATTTTACTAATATTCATTATTGGATTTTTTGTTAGTCAAGCATCAAATCGCAAACTATGTATCATACCAAGGGTTGTGCGCCTAGCCCTTCTGCTGCCTGTGGTGACTTTCATAAGCCACTCCTCCCCCGGAACGACATATAGAAGTGGATACTTGTGAACCCTCTTACAACAATCCTCATTACAACAGAAAAGGAAAAATGCAGTTGAACCCAGCCTTATCTGCATGCAAACTTATATTTTGTAGGCGCAGCCAATTAATATTTTCATGCTGTGTACCGGACAGTGGGAAATAAATCCATTTGCAGTACGAATTGACACAACCCCCCGCTGACGTTGGATAGGTTATGCAGGCGTAGTTAGTTTAGGTGTACAAGGGCTGAGTTGGTCAGGTTGTACAGGACTCATTTGGTTGAGGTGTAGTAGGGCTGTTGGTCATGTGTGAGGGCTGAGTTGGTCGGTGTGTAAAGGCTGGAGTTGGTCAGTGTAGCAAGTCTTATTGGTTTTTTATGGTGTATTGCAGGGATGGTTGGCCATGTGTAGCAGGGCTGAGTTTTGCAGGTGTAGTCAAGCCTAGTTGGTCGGGTGTAGCAGGGCTGAGTTGGTTAGGTGTAGCAAGACTGAGTTGGTCAGGTTTAGCAGGGCTGAGTTGGTCAGGTGTAGCAAGACTGAGTTGGTCAGGTTTAGCAGGGCTGAGTTGGTTAGGTGTAGCAAGACTGAGTTGGTCGGGTGTAGCAGGGCTGAGTTGGTTAGGTGTAGCAAGGCTGAGTTGGTCGGGTGTTGCAGGGCTGAGTTGGTTAGGTGTAGCAAGGCTGAGTTGGTCGGGTGTTGCAGGGCTGAGTTGGTTAAGTGTAGCAAGGCTGAGTTGGTCAGGTGTTGCAGGGCTGAGTTGGTTAGGTGTGGCAGTCGGACCGTGCACCAGATTTATAATGCAAATCCATCAGACATGTGTTGCATGTCCCATGTTAAAGGGGCACCAAAAAAAATGTGGTGCACTATTTCGGAGCAGTGCAGGGAGCACCAGACTCATGAAGAATGTGCGCTAAAAATCCTGAATCTGGCGTCCTCTGCACTATATACTGGCAAACTGCATATAGTACAGTTTCCACTGTTTTTCGCAAATGGAACATTACATACTGTATATGTGTTTTTAAATGATTTTAATGCATACTGTGATATTACACTACTTGTACATTTTACGTTTTGTTTTTTTTTTAATTTATTGACAGGGGGCCTTTTTTTTGCCCCTTTACAGCCTGCCAGGAAGGGATGTGTTACTTGGTGCCTGACCAACACAGGAGGTCTCTTTGTGGCCAAAGGTTGGGAGGTTGGGAAGGTTTGTTCGAGGAGTGTTAACAGTAACGCCTCTGCAAGTCCATCTCCTGAGAGAAGAGGTCAAAGAAGGAAAAGTGTTTTGCTTTCCCACCAATAAATAAAACAAACAAAGACATATCATATGTGTCCATAACTTGGACATAATTAATAATTATGTTCCCTCAGTCACAGGAGAGAGTGGAGGGGTTGAGATACCCTCATGGCCTGCTTTCTAAGACTCTAACTTGAGGGGATCTCAGTCACATTGCAAAACACCCCTAATGTTAGGTCTGGACACCCCAAGTTTGGTATGGGATGAGAGGTAGTACCCTGCTGATTGGAAGCAATGCCATGATTGTGCCATTTTCCAATCAAACGTTATTAGGGAATTTTAATTAAAAATACAGACACAGAAGGTACCTCTCTGGAGGGAGGAGGAAATGAAGACCTCCTATTAGTGACATCACAGCCAGGTGGGGGTCAACAACCCACTGGGTTTCATTTAGTGTAACTGGAAGGTCTTGTCAGTCTTGGGAACTCTTATCATCACTAGAAGCCTGCCTGGATCTCCATGCTGTGTTCCCCAGCCAAAATATCTCTTTATCTTATAGTAAAGGTATTTTGTTTCTTTGTCCCATAACTGTTTGTATGTATTGTATGTTTATTGTTTTGTAATTTAAAAAAAAATCAGACAAATTTATGTTTTGACGGTATTGTACCTTCATGTCTATTAAAGTGTTAACCTTAATATGCCTTTGCTTGTTGCTTTAGAGATCTAAGTTTCTGAAGGGATTACTTTACCAGGTTCTTTAACATAGTATATGTAGTGATTGCAATGACCTACAGGCTTCTTAGTAAAAGTAATTTGTGGGTGGTGGCAGTGATTTTGTCTGGGTTCCAAGTGCTTGGTAGTAAATTTAGCGTAAGGGTGCCATTTTGTGTCGGCGGAGCTTAAGGGCTAAATTCCGGGACTCCATAGAGTAAGTGCACACTGTGATTGAACTCGAGAGTGGGGGTTCATCACACATAGCAATAAAGTAGTATATTTTTTAAGGTATATATCGTGATGCCAGGATATGTCATGGTGGCCGTCCACGTCTGTCAGAGCCAGCAGAGAGATGCAAGAAGAGAGGGAGGCTATGATATGGATAAGGAATCCCCCTGGGGCACTCCAGATGTGTGTGTGGCAACAATTCACAGTAAAATAGTGACGTGGAGGCCAGAGAAAACACTGAACATTGGAAATCTTGAAATAGCTCACACCTTTTTAATGGCAGACACAGTCCACACGGCAGAATTTAAAAAGCTGAAATTGGCTCTTTCTGCAAACACATACACACAAAGCAGTGGATTGGTTGGCTGTGGCGATGGGAGTAAAAATGTATCAATACCTTAGCCTTCATCCAGTGGTCAGAAGGCTGGCAGTAGCAGCCAGGTTGACTCTGCTGCTTGGGCAGCAATCTGGATGTAGAGCGGTATCTCTCCAAAGGAATAATCAGAGATAGACCCAGATGTTTGGAATGAGCTCCTATTGATAGATTCTTGCATAGCTTATTGGAGAGCTTATTCCAAAGTATACTTAGCTATCAACTAATCACTATCTAATATTTTGCAGGAAAGATAACAAATGTCATACATATCACATTCTAATCCTTCAGTAGATGACAGTAGATGGCAGCAAAGGGTAGCTATAGCAACTATTACCTGTCAAACCAAGGAAACTCCAGCCTTAAGCAGTAGGAAGTTCAAAAGTGGCATGGAAGGGCTGGCCAAACCCTCTTCAGCCTACCAAGAAACTGAAGCTAAATTTAGTGATGACCTATCTTGCAGGACATTACATAGACTGTTACATACACAGCTATTGTAGGTGAGAGAAACATTTCGTTTTTTTAGTTGCCATTACTGTGATAAAAGAGCAGGAAAGTCTGTTAACCCCTTAACGCTCTGCGCCGTAGCTCTACAGTGCAGAGGCATAAGGGATGTATGAAGAGGGCTCACGGGCTGAGTCCTCTTCATACAAAGGTGGGGGTTTTTGCATTTTGCATGAAACGCAAAAAACCCCCACCGCTAATAACCGCGGTCGGTGCTTGCACCGATCGCGGCTATTAACCATGTGATTGCCGCCGGCAAAGTCGTCGGCGGCGTTTAAAAAACGGCGGCGCGCGGGCGCCGCCATCTTTAATGCGATCGCCGCGCCCCCGAACGTCATCGTGGGGCGGCGATTGGTTGCCATGGTAGCCTCGGGTCTTTTTTTGACACGAGGCTACATGGCACCTGCCAGTGGCTCATTGTAATGAATGTGCTGCAAAAATGCCATATATTGCAATACAGAAGTATTGCAGTATATGGTAGGAGCGATCTGACCATCTAGGGTTAATGTACCCTAGATGGTCTAAAAAATAGTGAAAAAAAAAAGTTTAAAAAATAAAAAAAATTAATAAAATATTAAAAATTCAAATCACCCCCCTTTCCCTAGAACGGATATAAAACATAATAAACAGTAAAAATCACAAACATATTAGGTATCACCGCGTCCCAAAATGCCCGATCTATCAAAATATAAAAACGGTTACGGCCGGCGGTGACCTCCGAGGCGGGAAATGGCGCCCAAATGTCCGAAATGCGACTTTTACACCTTTTTACATAACATAAAAAATGAAATAAAAAATGATCAAAATGTCGCACCAGTCTAGGAGCCACCTACCTGAAGATCCAACAGTCTACAGAACACAACAACAGGTCAAATACCTGTGCTGGCACTGCCACATGTCTCAAACCTTCCAATAGCCAAAACATATAAACTACTTCATAATCTACTATAAACCTAATATAACATTATATAATATGCTATAATCTACTATAATCCACAATGGTGCTCAACTAGTTCAGGAGGATCATTAAAAATGAAAGAATGAAGACAATAGAAGGGAGGTAAAACGGGACATAAAGTGATGACATTGGGTTGTCTCAAGCTCTTCTGCGCTTACACTAGCCGTGCGCTAGACTAAGCGCAAATATGCACAAGCCGGCCTGTCGCCATCACTTCATGTCTGGTAAGTGTCTTTTTTTATTTCACGTTTCCACATTCTTCCATGCAGGAGACACATACATGCTCTGCATATAATCTGCTGTCTTTGTCACTTCGTCACATACAAAAATCTGTACATTTTACTAATATTAGTAATGGAGTTTTTGTTAGTCAAACGCAAATATGTATCATACTCAGGGGTGCGCCTAGCCCTTCTGCTGCCTGAGGCGAACTTCAGAAAGCCACTCCTCCCCCGCATGATATAAAGAGTGGGATACATTGTGAATCCTCTTACAACTATCCTCATTACAACAGAAAAGAAAAATGCAGTGTGAACACAGCCTTATCTGCAGTTCAAATTATATTTTGTAGCGGCAGCAATTAATATTTCATGCTGTGTACCGGAAAAGTGGAAATAAATTCCATTTGCAGTACAATTGACAAACCCCCGCTGAGTTGGATAGGTGTAGCAGGGCTTAGTTAGTTTAGGTGTAGCAGGGCTGAGTTGGTCAGGTGTAGCAGGACTCAGTTGGTTAGGTGTAGTAGGGCTGAGTTGGTCAGGTGTAGGCGGGCTGAGTTGGTCAGGTGTAGTAAGGCTGAGTTGGTCAGGTGTAGCAAGGCTTAGTTGGTTTAGGTGTAGCAGGGCTGAGTTGGTCAGGTGTAGCAAGGCTAAGTTGGTCGGGTGTTGCAGGGCTGAGTTGGCCAGGTGTAGCAGGGCTGAGTTGGTCAGGTGTAGCAAGACTGAGTTGGCCAGGTGTAGCAGGGCTGAGTTGGTCAGGTGTAGCAAGACTGAGTTGGTTGGGTGTTGCAGGGCTGAGTTGGTTAGGTGTAGCAAGGCTGAGTTGGTCGGGTGTTGCAGGGCTGAGTTGGTTAGGTGTAGCAAGGCTGAGTTGGTCGGGTGTAGCAGGGCTGAGTTGGTTAGGTGTAGCAAGGCTGATTTGGTCGGGTGTTGCAGGGCTGAGTTGGTTAGGTGTGGCAGTCGGACCGTGCACAAGATTTATAATGCAAATCCATCAGACATGTGTTGCACGTCCCATGTTAAAGGGGCACCAAAAAAAATGTGGTGCACTATTTCGGAGCAGTGCAGGGAGCACCAGACTCGTGAAGAATGTGCGCTAAAAATCCTGAATCTGGCGTCCTCTGCACTATATACTGGCAAACTGCATATAGTACAGTTTCCACTGTTCTTCGTAAATGGAACATTACATATATGTGTTTTTAAATGATTTTAATGCATACTGTGATATTACACTACTTGTACATTTTTCGTTTTGTTCTTTTTTAATTTATTGACTGGGGGCCTATTTTTTGCCCCTTTTCAGCCTGCCAGGAAGGGATGTGTTACTTGGTGCCTGACCAACACAGGAGGTCTCTTTGTGGCCAAAGGTTGGGAAGGTTTGTACAAGGAGTGTGAACAGTAACGCCTCTCCAAGTTCATCTCCTGAGAGAAGAGGTCAAAGAAGGAAAAGGATTGTGTTTTGCTTTCCCACCAAAAAATAAAACAGACAAAGACATATCATATGTGTCCATAACTTGGACATAATTAATAATTCTGTTTCCTCAGTCACAGGAGAGAGTGGAGGGGTTGAGATACCCTCATGGCCTGCTTTCTAAGACTCTAACTTGAGGGGATCTCAGTCAAATTTCAAAACAACCCTAATGTTAGGTCTGGACACCCCAAGTTTGGAATGGGGTGAGAGGTAGTACCCTGCTGGTTGGAAGCAATGCCATGATTGTGCCATTTTCCAATCAAACGTTATTAGGGAATTTTAATTAAAAAATACAGACACAGAAGTTACCTCTCTGGAAGGAGGAGGAAATGCAGATGCAGGAAAATCAGTGACATCACAGCCAGGAGGTGGGGGTCAACAACCCACTGGGTTTCATTTAGTGAAACTGTAAGGTCTTGTCAGTCTTGGGAACTCTTATCATCACTAGAAGGCTGCCTGTATCTCCATGCTATGTTCCCCACAGGTTGGCTGTGGCGATAGGAGTAAAAACGTATCAATACCTAAGCCTTCATCCAGTGGTCAGAAGGCTGGCAGTAGCAGCCAGGTTGACTCTGCAGCTTGGGCAGCAATCTGGATGTAGAGCTGTATCTCTCTGAAGGAATCTCAAGGAAGAGTAAAGACACGGACTTGGACCTGTCTCCAGACAAGTAATCAGAGATAGACCCAGATGTTTGGAATGAGCTCCTATTGATAGATTCTTGTATAGCTTATTGAAGAGCTCATTCCAAAGTATACTTAGCTATCAACCAATCACTATCTAAGATTTAGCAGGAAAGATAACAAATGTCATACATATCACATTTTAACCCTTCAGTAGTAGGCATGATAAACTGCAGGTGTTATCACTACATTTGAACAGTAGATGGCAGCAAAGGGTGGCTATAGCAACTATTACCTGTCAAACCAAGGAAACTCCAGCCTTAAGCAGTTTGAAGTTTAAAAGTGGCATGGAAAGGCTGGCCAAACCCTCTTGAGCTTACCAGAAAACTGGAGCTAAATTTAGTGATGACCTATTACATTGACTGTTACGTACACAGCTATTGTAGGTGAAAGAAATATGTCGTTTTTTTAGTTGCCATGTGATAAAAGAGCAGGAAAGTCTGTTAAATCCTCACTTCAGATATACCTGGGAGCAGAACCTGAGAGAGAGGAGCTGTGACTCAGGGCTGAAGGCTCATGGGAGTTGTAGTATCCTTTGTTGGCCATCTTGGAGGTAACTCTTCCTACATTAGAAAACCCATAACATTTTGAGAATCATAAAAACATTAATTAAGCTCAATTTATTTAGTGATCGATGGCATTGAGTTTTGTTTTCATTTATTTTTAGCATTATGGGCTTTTGTATCATATGTTCATATTCCTGGAATAACTTTTTAACAATGCTGTATATTACTACTATGGTGCACATTGTTATGGTGCACGTATAGATGTGTCATAGTTATGAGCTGCAAGTGACTTTTTCTGCATCTGTAAAGGAAATCTAACATCAAAATCAAGCATGATAAACCAGGGACACTTACTCAAAGATCTCGCCAAAGTGATTGTGGTAATCTTATTATATTTGTTATCCATGGCCTCCTTCCTTTTTAAATTATGCTAATAAGTCAGAAGGGCATTAGTTGTGTTACTAGAGCCCTTCAGTGCTGCAGATTCATTGACAGTTACACGGTCTCCCCCTCCTTATGCTTCCTCAATAGTTCCCTGTCCTTTTCCCTTATTTAAAATCACAGCAGCAAAGGAAGTTTCAGCACATAGTGGGTCAGAGAAGTGCTCCTTGCACAGTGTAACAGCTTGTGAATCAGCTGCAGGGAGCCCTTCTACCTCATTAGCATAATTTTAGCATAAAATTATTTTAGAAGGAAAGAAATCATGAAACTATAAGTAAGTGTCCCAGATCTATTATGCTTGTTTCTGATTTCCTGAAATCTTATGCGAAATATGAGGTAACAAAATTAGGAAAATTAGCCAGACATCCCTTTGTGTATCCATCAACATTGAACACAAATTAACAGTTAACTAAAGCCATTTTCCCACCTCTTATCTACTGTGTTCCCTACAGTCAGCATGATGCGTAATGCTTGCGGTCTTATGACGGTTGCCTGCCACTCAAGTGGAGAATTCACAATTACTCTTATAGGATCAATTTGGTAATCCTACATGCTTCTTCTAAAAAGTGCTTTTATTTTGTGAAGGCTGGGAATGACTAAATATCTTCTAAATTAAATTGATTTTCTTTCGAAAACAACAGATTGGTCTCTGGGAAAATATTGTGTGACTTTAGTGCACTTTTCCAAAGGAATGAGTAAAATGGTGGGTGTGGAAAATAAGTAAAAGTATTTGTTAATGAGCATTTACAGTCAAGATTAGCATTGACATTTATAAATAAATGTTCTAGAAATGAGCTGTAAAGAATTTTGGAAATATCATTTGCTTTGTTAAGAGTGGGGCACAGATTTCTCTTGTGTCTATTACCTCTATGAAGTGAGTAAATGATTTACGGACCACTTACTCACCAACTATGGTTAGTAGTAACTCCTTGTGGCCTCACTAGTCATTTGGGTCTGGCAGTGAAGAAAGTGCCAACTTTTCTACCCAATTTATCACAACATACAAATAACGCAATTTAGGTGGAGATCAAGCTCTACAATATGTGTTTTAGGCCCAGTTCCCATCTCCGTTAGGCCTTCAATTATTTCCTTCAGTTATTTTGAGGCAAAACCAGCAGTGTTGGAATACACAGAACATGTACAGAAAATTCTTACCATTATACCGTAACTTGTACTTTAAAATGTACAATCTATTATTAGTAGCTTTATAAAAAAAAGAACTACTTTGCTTGATGTGCCAGAGGCCAACGCCTTGCGACAAAGCACATTGGTCTTCTGTCCACCACGCCATGTAGTTACATTTTATTAATGTTACTAATAAAGGATTGAACAATTTAAAGTACAAGCCATTCCGTGGGTGCTGGCTTGTTTTCCTTGCTTCTCTGGCCTGTCTTCTCTCTTCTTTGGATGGATCAAGTGTACCTGGAAGTCTTGAGCTGACTTTGTGTGTTCTACCACTCCTGGTTTTGGTACACAATTAACTGAAGGACACTTCAGGGATGTGAACTGGTCCTTAGGCTCTCTGTTTTTAGCCAAGAAAAGTACTGGGCACATCTGTACGTTTTGTCAACCTTTTTCTGCATACAAGCCCCTCTGTATGGAGAGGGCTTGCGGGCTGAGACCTCTCCATACAAGGTGGGCGTTTGCTGCATATTGTAACTCGTTCATTACAATGTGCAATTTGCACATTTTATTAACTGATGTGGTAAATCCCCATATACTGTAGTATGGTAGTATATGGTAGGATCAATCAGACAACTGAGGGTTACAGCACCCTAGGGGGTCTTAAAAATAGTAAACAAAAAAAATTCAAATCACCCTTTTCTCCCTAGAACTGATATATACATATAAATAAACAGTAAAATCACTAACATGTTAGGTATTGCCACATCCCAAAAATTCTATCAAAATATAACAGTGTATTCTGTACACAGAAGTATGAAAACGTTATTAGTGCCAGAACATGGCAAAATAAAGAATGGAGAATATAATAAGTAATACATTTTGGATCATACCATGATCCCATGATCATAACAACCCAAAGAAAAAAGTAGACATATCATTTGGGGTGCATATTGAAAGCCGTAAAATCCCAGCCCACAAGAAAACGTCCCAAATGCATTTTTACACAAATTTTACTGCATTTGGAATGTTTTTCCCGCTTCCCAGTACATGGCATGGAATATTAAATACTGTCACTATGAAGTGCAATTTCTAATGCAGAAAACAAGCCATCACAGAGCTCTTTACATGGAAACATAAAAAAGTATACTCCTGTGCCTCTGGTGCCCGGCTGCACCGGCACTCACCTCTCCACAATCCAGCTGTGGCTCCTGCAGTCCGGCGCACGCATCCCTGCGCTCCTACGGACCAGCGGACCACTAATTGGTGCTGTCAGCTGTCTGATCTGATAAGTAGTCAGCCCCTTCATTTTGACCTCTGTTGGATCTTTGGGTCTTGTGCCTTTGAGAAAGCTTTCTACCCGTGATTCCTGCACTTACTGTGATTTCTCGTTGTGACCTTGATTCCTGTTCCTAACTCCAATTCTCTGCCGCCAGCCCTGACCTTCTGCCTGTTTCCTGACTCTAATCCTGTGCTTCCTGCCCTGACCTCCAGCCTGTCCACGACTCCGTTTCAGCTCTACAATACTGTACCTTGCCTTGGCCACCACCGTGGTGGTATCCCGCCACAGCAAGTCCAACCCACTTAGTGGCGGGCTCTGGTAAAAGCTGGTGAGTAGCTGTCAATGAGCTTTAAGTTTTGTGATTGGCTCCATCAGACAACATGGCCTGTTTTTCTGTTTAAAAAGTTTAATAAATTTGGCCTTTTGTCTTCACGGGTCAAAAAAAAGATAATTTTCTGTTAAAGATACCCATAAAAGGATCCATATGTCCAGATCTAAAAACAAGAACTGTTTCAAAGAAAAAACTGATGATTAATAATGTGAAAAAAATCTGTCAAACTATTAGCAATATGTTCCCTCTACCCGTTCTTTCATACTTAGATGGCTGTGTGGATATATTTGAGTCCTTCATCCCAGTGCATTAAGGGTTGAAGCAATATATTTTGATTCGCTGCTTTTCAGATCATTTAAAGTATGTTCTTTAGAACATAATTATACTTTTTGTTTCCATGGCCCAAGTGCATAACTTTACATTTATCTACATTAAACCTCATCAACCATTTCTCTGCCCATCCCTCAAGCTTCCACAAATCCCTCTGTAATGCTAAACTATCGACCTCAGTATTTATTACTTTACACAGCTTAGTATCATCTGCAAATATTGAAACTTGACTGTGTAAACCCACTACAAGGTCATTAATAAAAATATTAAAAAGAAGTGGCCCCAATACTGACCCCTGTGGCACTCCACTGGTAACATCAATCCAATCTGAGAATGTGCCATTAATGACCACCCTCTGTTTTCTATCACTAAGCCAATTACTTACCCAGATACACAGATTTTCTCCTATTCCCAGCAGTCTCATTTTATATACCAACCTTTTATGTGGCACGGTGTCAAATGCCTTTGAAAAGTCCAGATATACAACATCCACAGCGTCCCCCAGATCCAGTCTTGAACTTACCTCCTCGTAGAAACCAATCAGATTAGTCTGACAGGACCGATCTCTCATAAACCCATGCTGACGCTGGGTTATAAGGTTGTGCACAGTGAGATACTCTAGGATAGCATCTCTAATAAACCCCTCAAATATTTTCCCCACCACAGCAGTTAGACTTACGGGTCTGTAGTTTCCAGGATCGCTATTTGATCCTTTTTTGTATATTGGTACCACATTTGCTATGCGCCATTCCTGTGGAACATAACCAGTCCTCAGTGAATCTTCAAATATTAAAAATAACGGTCTGTCTATCACCGTACATAATTCATGCAGAACCCGGGGGTGTATGCCATCTGGCCCAGGTGATTTATCTATCTTAGTGGATGCGAGGCGGCGCCGTACCTCTTCCTGGGTTAAACTGTTGACATTATAAAAAGAATTTACATTATTCCTCATTGTGTCTTCCACCAGGGGATTTTCCTGGGTAAAGACAGTTGAGAAGGCGACATTCAGTAGATTGGCCCTTTCCTCATCTCCTTCCACCATGACCCCCATGTTATTTCTAAGGGGACCCACACTCTCTGTTTTTAGTTTCTTATCATTTATATACTTGAAAAATAATTTGGGATTATTTTTGCTCTCCCTGGCAATATTTCTCTCAGTCTCTATTTTTGCGGCCTTTATCTGCTTTTTACAGGATTTATTTTTCTCTCTATAATCCTGTAATGCCTCATCGCTACCTTCACGTTTTAGCACCTTAAACGCTTTATCTTTCTCGCTTATTGCTTTCCTTACAAGACTAGTTAGCCACATAGGCTTTTTCTTGTTCCTTTTATGCTTTTTCCCATAAGGTATGTGTTTCTCACAGGACTTTTTCAGAATATATGAGAAAAAGTCCCATTTTTGGGGGGGGGTTTTGTCTTTGAGAGCATTATCCCAGTCTATGCCTTTAAGGTCTTCCCTTAGTTGATGAAAATTTGCCCTCCTGAAGTTTAGAGTGTTGGTTGCCCCTTCACTAACGTGCTTAGTAAAGCGTAATACAAAATCAATGATATTATGATCACTATTCCCCAGGTTCCCCCCAACCTGTAGTTTTGATACCCTATCAGGTCTGTTGGTTAGGATAAGGTCCAGCAGTGCCCCCCCTCTTGTTGGCTCCAGGACTAGTTGCGACAGGTAATTGTCTTTTGTTGTTGACAAATACACAGAAAATGTTGGAATACACAGAAAATGTACAGAAAATTCTTACCATTATACCGTAACTTGTACTTTAAAATGTACAATCTATTATTAGTAGCTTTAAAAAAAAGAACTACTTTGCTTGATGTGCCAAAGGCCAACGCATTGCGACCAAGCACATTGGTCTTCTGTCCACCACACCATGTAGTTACATTTTATTAATGTTACTAATAAAGGATTGAGCAATTTAAAGTACAAACCATTCCATGGGTGCTGGCTTGTTTTCCTTGCTTCTCTGGCCTGTCTTCTCTCTTCTTTGGATGGATCAAGTGTACCTGGAGGTCTTGAGCTGACTTTGTGTGTTCTACCACTTCTGGTTTTGGTACACAATTAACTGAAGGACACTGCAGGGATGTGAACTGGTCCTTAGGCTCTCCGTTTTTAGCCAAGAAAAGTACTGGACGCATCTGTACGTTTTGTCAACCTTTTTCTGCATACAAGCCCCACTGTATGGAGAGGGCTTACGGGCTGAGACCTCTCCATACAAGGTGGGCATTTGCTGCATATTGTAGCAAACACCTACCAGCAACAGCTTTGCATTTACAGGGTTACCACCACCACCTGTACCTTGCCTTGGCCACCACCGTGGTGGTATCCCGCCACAGCAAGTCCAACCCGCTTAGTGGCGGACTCTAGTAAAAGCTGGTGAGTAGCTGTAAATGAGCATTAAGTTTTGTGATTGGCTCCATCAGACAACATGGCCTGTTTTTCTGTTTAAAAAGTTTAATAAATTAGGCCTTTTGTCTTCACGGTTCAAAAAAAAGATAATTTTCTGTTAAAAATACCCATAAAAGGATCCATATGTCCAGATCTAAAAACAAGAACTGTTTCAAAGAAAAAACTGATGATTAATAATGTGAAAAAAATCTGTCAAACTATTAGCAATGTGTTCCCTCTACCGTTCTTTCATATTTAGATGGCTGTGTGGATATATTTGAGTCCTTCATCCCTTGCGTTAGGGTGAGCATATATTTTGATTCGCTGCTTTTCAGATCATTTAAAGTATGTTCCACGAATTCCACACAGTGTTGTTTTTTATGGGCTTGACACACAGATGAAATGAGTGAGATAAGAAGATCACAGGCAGGAAAAGAATACAGACAAGAGGAAAGCACAGCCAAAAACAAATTTAGACGCGATGTTTATCCCTGCCACTGACATAATTCCTTACTTGATGACAAGTGAGAGGGTGTTAAATGGAATTTTCCCTCCGTAAAGCTATGAAGCTAAATTACATTTCCTTCACATTTACAACAATATAATATGAATCTTTATATAAGCTTCCTACTGCTCTGTATGAAAGTCAAAACTATTAAAGGCACCACAGCCCGGAAAAGGTTTCCTACTTGTAACTATTATGTTATTATTGCGCCAAATTTCAACTAAACCCATCAATTGAAAATAAATGTTTTTGAAAAAAAGGTTTTGAAAATTGTAGATACCCTTTAAAATGGTGAAGTGAGCAGTCAACATCTGCAGTACCTATGACTGCTACATGGTAAAGGCTATGTCTACCTTTCTCCGATACATCTATACAGGCAGTCTCTGGGTTACGTACAAGGTTCTGTAGGTTTGTTCTTAAGTAGAATTTGTATGTAAGTCGGAACTGTATATGTTATAATTGTATCCTCAATCAAATTTTTTTTGATCTCGGTAACAATTAGATTTTAAAAATGTTGGGTTGTCATAAGAACCAGGATTAACACTAAAGCTTCATTACAGACACCTGTGGTAACTGTTATAGCAGATTATTGTAGCCTAGGACTAATGTATATTAAATCACCAACATCCAGAGGTCCGTTTGTAACAGCTCTCATATTGATCTATATGTCCCTATGATTACAGACCACAAACGGTGTTGTCTGATACAGAATTTATGTAAGTACAGTGCTAAGAAGTATGAGATTACCAAGGATTGTTTGTAGTCTATTACCATGGAGACACATACATTTTCATTGGAGATGTGAACACAACCTGTTACTCAGCTTTTTAAATTTAGTTCTAGTTCTTTTTTTTTTAAATAAAGTTGAACATAGACTTTAGACAGAGAGTTCTAGACAAATTCAGGTCTATTATGAGTAGGACATCACATCCCCTCTTTGAAGTAGGAAGTAGTAAGTAAGTTCAGAAATTTGTTTCTACTAACCTCAATTAATTTATTTAATGAGGACCTGTCACCTGTAAAAGCGGCACTAGGAGCTGGTTACTAAAGTAAGCAGCTCCTAGTGCTACAACAGACGCAACAGTGTTTCACTGTTAGCGTTATCGGAAACACTGCCGCGCTGTACAATAGAAAACACCAGACCGCGCTGTAAGCGAATGGGCGTATTCATGAGGGGGCGGTCCGAGATGCTATTTCACCCCCAGACCGCCCCTTCTTACTAAATAGGCCGGAGATGACTGCCAAGCTTTATGCAGCAGTCACTGCCCCTTATCCCGCCCCCTCATGAATACGCCCGATCGCTTCCAATGCGGTCTGGCGTTTCTATTGTACAGCGCAGCAGTGTCTGCTAGCGTTATCGGAGGTTTCTGATAACGCTATCATTGTAACACTGCTGCGTCTGTTGTAGCACTAGGAGCTGCTTCCTTTAGTACCTATTGCCGTTTTTATAGGTGACAGGTCCTCTTTAAAAATGTTACTGGTGGAAGGTAGCTCATTGTTGTATGTATAATTTTAGATGAGATGAATATTGTCATGCTCGTCATATTGGTTTTATGCTGATATGTACCTATGCACCTTTCTGTATTATCATGCTCTTTTATGTCTTTTATGTTTGTCATGTCTATTTATTGTGCTGTGGCGAAAGCCATTTCCCACTTGTGGGATTATTAAAGTTTTATCGTATCGTATAGTTTTGCTGGAACTGTAGATCCAAGCAAAAAATTAACTGATCTGTCAGAAAATAAAACATAAAATTACTGTTGGGTTCCTAGATTTTTACAAGATTTTATAGATTAGACTATCTTTTTCCAGCCTTATATACTATGTGCCAATAAATGTCATATGTTTAAAGGGAATCTATCAACTAATATATACATATAAAATTCACCTCGAGCTCCATACTGCAGGAAGATACATATATGCAATGCGTACTCACAATGGTGAAAGCCGGCAAGGCAGGAACATTGCAAAGAGCAGAAGTGGAGAGAATGATGCCCCAGTGGTTAGAGCAATCCCCCAAGGAGTTAAATATGTTTTCAGTGAATCTGCTACATAGCCAGCTGAAACAAAGGTATGTCATGTGTTTAACAACTCTCGGGAGTTAGTTAGTTAGGGCTCTACAAGAAAAAAAGTTTTGTATTGTTTTGGCCACTTGAAGAAATTCCTGTTGCTTTTTATAGGTCAAATAAAGTCACCTTCTTGAGAATATGATACATTTTAATGGCTAACTGAAATATAAGATGCTACAGTCAAGCTTTCAGGACATCTTAGGTTCCTTCATCAGGCGTGGTATGACAGGCTTTCTGACACAGTGATACAAATCTTATACACCATGAACAGAGAAGTAATGCAAACAAAAGGACAATAGCAATAACAAAGTTGAGACAACAGGTCCTTAATTAGATGACTTAGATGGGCAGTGTGATGGTTTATTGCCTCCAAGTTAAAGACTCTAGAGTCTTAAGATAACATCCGTTAGAGGTTGTAGTGGGCCATGGATGGGCAGTGTTTTCCTTAGCTGATCCTGGAAAACATATTTGAATATTTTTCAGAATTCCCCAGTGAATCATTAATTGCTATAAGTCTCTTCAAGTCTCTGTAAGGAGAACTCTTACTTTCCTGACCTAGTCAAAGACCTTTCACTTAGCTAAACCCCTTTCCCTACACTGTACTGAAGAGATGCAACCACTTTTAAACAGCACTGTCTACAGTTAGGAATCTGCTTTGGCTTTTATCCTCCAACATATCACTAGTTTTAAAAAAAAAAACATTTTTGATGGTAAGGGGGCTGCGTTACAAAGTAGATAAAAGGCAATGTTTCCCCTATCTCATTCTAGAAAACATATTTGCATATTTCCCAGAATCTCCCAGTGGGACGTCAGTGGCTGTAGGTCTCCACAAGCCAGCAAAGCCGCCTTAATTGGCAAAGTCTCCGTACGAAGAGCTCTTATTTCCCCGATCTTCATAATTAGAAGTCATGTGTATGAGTCCACTCCGGTTTAAGGTTACACTACGGGAATTGCCTGGCACACATATTATCTCATCCAAGTAACTTGTATCTGTGTCACGCTCTGTCCTGGAATCCTTCACTATTATAAGATTCTGCTGGGCCTTTTCATGTGAAGCAGAAAGTAAACCACAACTTAGAGAAATTCTGACCACTTAGTGGAGAAGGGGTTCCAATATAATGGATTGTACATAGAAGCCACAAGCTCTGTACACAGTATAAATCATTTCCCATGTTGGTACCAATAGAGTAACCTTGGTGATATGTAGATATTGCAGTTTTAATGTATTGCACTCAGCGTTACTTTGGACAGTAGAAGGATCCATATGAATCTTGCTGCTGCTTAAAAGGTCGGAATTGATCGTCTCTCCCACTGATTTCATAAGCTCGAAGCTACGCACCTATTTACTCTAAAAGTTTCAGGTAAATTCTATAAAATATGTTCTTGAAAACTTTACCATCTTGATTGTTAAGGAATTGTATAACAGATACAACTTGTGCCCTCACTGTAGCTATATGTGAGCCGCAGATGGTGACAGTGAGGACCATTATAAGTTGCAATTAAAAGGTCGGTGATCAGTGGTTACATAAGCGTTTATTCCATAATATGATTTCATGGCTGGATAGATTCATTTACACTGAAGACTTGATAAAATTGTCTTCCTTTTTTGGCATGGAAATTTTTCCATTTTTTGTTTATTTTTTATTGTAGTCGCAATTCAGGATTAAATGACATCTACCGCCAGGATGTAAGGATCGTAAGCCAAACACACTGACATACTGGTGTGTTCCCTCTCTGTGAGGATCAATTTTTTTAGCTTTTTATGCCCTGTTTTTTTTTTAATAAAAAGGCTTTTAAAATTATGCAAATAAGCCAGGGAGGCTCCAGGTTCCATTGGTGTAAATGGAGCCTGCACCCCCTCAGTCTCATTTGCATAATTTTTAAAACCTATTTTTCTTAAAACCAAGGACATAAGAAGTTTAAAGGAGAGCAGATCCTGCCAGAGGGGCACACAGTATGTAAGTGTGCTTGGTTTAAGGTCAACTCTTATTCCTTTTAGTAGTTTTGTTTTTCACTCCCTAGCCTCTATGTTCAGACATGTATGAGGGCTTATTATCTACAGGACAAATAGCACTTCCCAGTGTAGCTATGTAATATTACATGCAATGTACACGGAAGCTAGAAAAAAATTACAAATGCAGTGCAACTGACAATGAAAGCTATTTTTCTGCATCATTTTCTTACAAGATTTCATTGTGCGCTCCAAATGACACATCTTCTTATACTTTTGGTCAGTGTGATCATGTAGATACAAAATTTATATAGATTTTGTTATGTTTTAATACCCTTCACGCCCCTTCCTGTCCCACTGGCATGAAGATGGCGGAGAGGGCAAAATAATCCCAAGTGCAAGCAAAAAGCCACTGACGCGGCGCAGAGGCCCTCACAAATATGTCCCAAGGTGTTGATGCAGACATTTGCACTGTTTTGTCTGCTACGGGTTCACTGACTAAGATAAACAGATTTTAGATTTTGATAGATCAGGAATTTTGGGAATACATAAGGTTTTTAAAAAAAAAAAAAAAATCCGTTCTAGAAAAGTGGGTGATTTAAACTTTTAGTGTCAAATATATTTTTTTCCATTTTTTAGGTCCCCTAGTGTACTTACAACAGGACAGGGGATAACAAACAGTGTTTACGGGAGTGCGGGAGATAGCGAGTGCCATGCTTGGCAATTTCCGTCACTACTATAGAATTGAATGGAGCAGCAGGATGCATGCTTGACCTGTCCAACCAGGAACCTGTGGATAGGAGATCATTTAAAGAGTTGGTACAACCCCTTTAAGGTGTTAAGTGCCGCATTTGAAAACAGCATTTGTCGTAAAGGGTTTAATGTATAACTTTTTAAATATATTTTTCCTATAAATGTTAATGCCATTAACGCCAGCTTAGGCCTCTGACTTCGACATGTCAAATGTTGTACAGGGCAGGACCGATTGTAGCCTTTTTGCTGTGAGACGAAAAGTGAAATGACCCCCCCCCCACCACCACCACCACCAAGCAGTCTTCCCCTGATCTCCTACTTTATTGCTCACAAAAAAATCAACCAAATCTAGAAAAAGCAGATAACTTGTAGTTCAAGAACGGAACGGCACTCGCTATTCTCGATTCACAATTCCTTTATTTAGCGTTCAAAATTTCAGAATGTGAGGATGCCGAGGTCCACAAGGTAACAGCCTGTTTTGCGCAAATAGCGCTTTGTCAAACAGCCTGTTATCAGCTTCTTCACCTCTGTGAACAGAGCACCACAACAGATCCCATTGCACCAGCGACTGGAGCAGGTACCGCACCGTCTTGTTGGGGACTGTATAGATTACGCTCACAGTATGCAGGAGTCTTGGTAGTGCCTGTTCTTCTGGCTATCTTCTATTTGCTTAAATCTAGAAAAAGCATCTGCAACTTGATCAGAGAATGCTGACAACATCATTAACAATTAACAACATCCTCACAAAGCACCACCAGGTTACCAACACCCAGTCTCACACACTAGTAGGTCAGGCAGTGAAAACATTAGTGGCATTTAGTACCTTACTGTATAAGATCTGCTCCATCAGGAAGAGGACCCCATTATGATTTCTCCAAGCCGTGACTTATCAGTTCTGAATTCGCCACCAGATGTCTTCAGCTCCGTGCAGCAAATCCAATCCTAAATGATACAATCCCAAATAATTTATACCCCTAACACAACTGACAACACAAATAAAACATACAAATATAAACAGTATATAGTTTATCCCCTGAAGAAATAAAAATATGTACAGCACCTACAAATTATTTAATATAGCCAAAGCCCCCTTCCTAATTAATATATAGGTAACAAATACATCCAGAGTCCCCTCCCTAGATAGAATATACAACCAGAGCACCTCCCTAGCTAGTATATACAGACAGAGCCCCTCTCTAGGTAGCATATACAGCCATAGCCCCTCCCTAGGTAGCATATACAGCCAGAGCCCCCTTCCTAGATTGAATATACAGCCAGAACCCCTCTAGATAAAATTTACAGCCAGAACTCCCATCCCTTGGTAGAATATACAGCTAGAGCCTCCTTCCTTGGTAGAATATACAGCCAGAGCCTCCTTCCTTGGTAGAATATACAGCCAGAGCCTCCTTCCTTGGTAGGATATACTGCAAAAAAACAAATAAATATAAATCATACTCATCTTCACTGCTCCACCGCTGCCTCAGGTCTCATCTCCAGCTGTGCACGCGCCAGCCTCGTGTGTTGTGACACATGGCCTGTAATCACATGCCCCCATCTGCACGGTAGGCCACAGCATGGAGCAGGCACGTTTGGCAAGTCCATATTACTGGCAATCTGCAGCATCCATAAGGGGTCCGCCACCTTTGTGCAGCCTCATGGGAGATGCAGCCCTGGTATAGGGCCTACTAACTGTGCAATGATAGCAAATGTTAGGGGAAATAAAGATTGAGCAACTAAATTTATACAATTTTCCAATGTACTTTCTGTATTAATTTCTCACAAATTCACACAACTCTCTGATATAACCAGTCATGCATCTGTGTGACATCACATGACCACAGACAGATTTCTATCCACAGGAAGTACCGTATTTTTCGGCCTATAAGGCGCACTGGAGTATAAGGCGCACCTCTAATAAATGCCTGCTAAGACATCTAGGTTCATATATAAGGCGCACTGGAGGTGCAGGATCAAATGCAGTACCTAAAAATGACCAGCAGGTGGCAGACCTGTGCACAGTTCAAGCCAGCTACACTTCCCGGGAAAATTGTCTTCAGGGTGTCAGAGAGCTCCGATCTCAGAGGTATGGGCTGCTGGGGGTTAATGCAGGGTGATGCAGCAGGGGTTAGGCGGTCTCCCTCTGCCCCTTCTCCTTCCCTCCTCAGCCAGGGTGTTATTCCTGTGGGGTTCCCTGTGGCTCCTGTTACAGGGCTGGCAGGTATCGGGGATTATTTACTGATGATGATGATTGCCTCGTGGTCGGCACTATGGCAGCTCCGGTCTCTCCGTGCCAGGGGAGGGCAGGATGGGGGCACTTCAGGAGCTAGGGACCCTGTATATTGTGTGGGAAGGTGCAGGAAATTTCTGGGGATGGAGCTATTAAACACTGGTAAATGTACAGTACATCTTGTCTGTAGTACATTTCTGTATAAGTTCATACATAAGGCGCACTGGCCTATAAGGCGCACCTTTGATTTCTGAGAAAATTAAAGGATTTTTGGTGCGCCTTATAGGACGAAATGTAAACATTGGAGATTTCAAAAGAAGGACATTATATAGAAGGTCATTAAAACAATAATATTTATTTGCTGGACAACTCCTTTGAGTCATTTTCTGAGATCAGACAAAACACTGGGACACAGGTAGACAAAGGTATGAAAACAGAAATGAATTAGTTACTTTTTGAATTTGTAGACTTGCAAGAAAATATTACTACATGAGGACCTAAGGATATTGTAAAGTATTTAATTGTTTTACTAGTCCTATGTGGTCCCTAACTTAATGACACCCAAGTTACAGACAACCCCTAGTTATAGACCTAGTTATACAATCTGGCTTAAGCATTGGTTTTTAACAACCAACTTATATATTATATTAATCAGAATTTAAAGACATTTTCATTATATTTTCAAAATACATTGCAAATATATTTAATGATTACACTGCAACAAGCCTAATCATTTTCACAGTACACTAGACAATACAGTCCCAGACTTAGAGACACCCGACTTATGACCTCTAGTTACAGATGGACCTCTGCCCACTGTGAGCTCTGGTGAAGCTATACTTCAGTCCCAGGCTGCAATGATTAGCTGTAAGGTGTCTGCATTGAAGCTTTATTGATAATCCTTGTTCCCATGACAGCAGATAATTGTGATACGGTAATTCAATTGTCACAGGGATAAAAAAAAAATTAGTCTGGAGCTACAATTATAAAATATACCTGTTCAGATTTGCATCCAAATTCTTAAGAACAAACTTAAGAACCTATCCTGTACATAACCTGGGGGGCTACCAATAATGGTAACATAGAGGTTATTTAAAGAGAATATTTAATACCCCAAAACAAGTTAAGTCTACATTCATATCGCCTGGTGTCCTTCGTAACCTTACGACGAAGGGAAGAGACATATCTCACTGTATGCACATACAGTGAGATATACACTCACCGGCCACTTTATTAGGTACACCTGTCCAACTGCTCGTTAACACTTAATTTCTAATCGGCCAATTACATGGCGTGCATTTAGGCACGTAGACATGGTCAAGACAATCTCCTGCAGTTCAAACCGAGCATCAGTTTGGGGAAGAAAGGTGATTTGAGTGCCTTTGAACGTGGCATGGTTGTTGGTGCCAGAAGGGCTGGTCTGAGTATTTCAGAAACTGCTGATCTACCGGGATTTTCATGCACAACCATCTCTAAGGTTTACAGAGAATGGTCCGAAAAAGAAATAACATCCAGTGAGCGGAAGTTCTGTGGGCGGAAATTCCTTGTTGAGGTCAGAGGAGAATGGGCAGACTGTTTCGAGCTGATAGAAAGGCAACAGTGACTCAAATCACCACCCGTTACAACCAAGGTAGGCAGAAGAGCATCTCTGAACGCACAGTACGTCGAACTTTGAGGCAGATGGGCTACAGCAGCAGAAGACCACAGCGGGTGCCACTCCTTTCAGCTAAGAACAGGAAACTGAGGCTACAATTTGCACAAGCTCATCGAAATTGGACAGTAGAAGATTGGAAAAACGTTGCCTGCTCTGATGAGTCTCGATTTCTGCTGCGACATTCGGATGGTAGGGTCAGAATTTGGCGTCAACAACATGAAAGCATGGATCCATCCTGCCTTGTATCAACGGTTCAGGCTGGTGGTGGTGGTGTCATGGTGTGGGGAATATTTTCTTGGCACTCTTTGGCCCCTTAGTACCAATTGACTATCGTTGCAACGCCACAGCCTACCTGAGTATTGTTGCTGACCATGTCTCTTTTCCTTTTGTTTGGTTTTTTAATTTGACTGTTTGCGGACCATCAAAAACATAGTGAAGGGTCATGCGAGACCCGTTCACCAGGATATAGGCTAAGTGAATACTTAGATATGAAATGTAGGACACATAGTGGCTCATACCTGCGAATTTTAATATGATATAGTGTCGATTAATTTACAATTATTTACTTCTAGGAGACCCTAATAAAAGTTTGTATGTTTAGGCCTGACTAAGGCCTCATCCGTCTTAGACAGATTTGTACATGATTAGGTCTCATTGCTAGCAGTCCTTAAAAGGGCTTTTTTGTAATCTGCAAATTCTTAAGAACAAACTAAAGAACCTATCCTGTACATACTCTGGGGGGGTACCAATAATGGTAATATAGAGGTTATTAAAGAGATATTTAATACCCAAAACAGTGTAAGTCTACATTCATATCGCCTTGGTCTGTTCTTCGTAACCCGTACGACAAAGGGAAGAGACATATATCACAGTTGCACAACAGTGAGATATCACTCACCGGCCACGTTATTAGGCCACATGTCCAACTGCTCGTTAACACTTAATTTCTAATCAGCCAATTACATGGCGGCAACTCGTGCATTTAGGCAGTAGACATGGTCAAGACAATTCCTGCAGTTCAAACCGAGATCAGTGGGGGAAGAAAGGTGATTTGAGTGCCTTTGAACGTGGCATGGTTGTTGGTGCCAGAAGAGCTGGTTGAGTATTCAGAATGATGATCTACGGGATTTCACGCACAACCATCTCTAGGGTTTACAGAGAATGGTCCGAAAAAGAAAAAAATCCAGTGAGCGGCAGTTCTGTGGGCGGAAATGCCTTGTTGATGCCAGAGGTCAGAAGAGAATGGGCAGACTGTCGAGCTGATAGAAAGGAAGTGACTCAAATCGCCACCCATTACAACCAAGGTAGGCAGAAGAGCATCTCTGAACGCACAGTACGTCGCAACTTTGAGGCAGATGGGCACAGCAGCAGAAGATCCAACCGGGTCCACTCTTTCAGCTAAGAACAGGAAACTGAGGTACAATTTGCACAAGCTCATCGAAATTGGACAGTAGAAGATTGGAAAAATGTTGCCTGGTCTGATGGAGTCTCGATTCTGCTGCGACATTCAGATGGTAGGGTCAGAATTTGACGTCAAAAATGAAAGCATGGACCATCCTGCCTGTATCAACGGTTCAGGTGGTGTGGGTGGTTGTCATGTGTGGGAATATTTTCTTGGCACTCTTTGGTCCTTAGGTACCACTGGCATCGTTGCAGGCACAGCCCTACCTGAGTATTGTTGCTGACCATGTCCCTTCTTTATGACCACAATGACCCAACATCTGATGGCTACTTTCAGCAGGATAATGCGCCATGTCATAAAGCTGGAATCATCTCAGACTGGTTTCTTGAACATGACAATGAGTTCACTGTACTTCAAATGGCCTCCACAGTCACCGATCCAATCAATAGAGCATCTTTGGGATGTGGTGGAACGGGCGATTGCATATGGATGTGCAGGACAAATCTGCGGCGGCAACTGTGTGATGCCCATCATGTCAATATGGACCAAATCTTAGAGGAATGCTTCCCGCACGGGGTTGAAGAATGCACGAAGAATTGAGGCAGTTCTGAAGGCAAAAGGGGGTCCAACCCGTTACTAGCATGGTGTACCTAATAAAGTGGCCGGTGAGTGTATATCGGCTGGTGCTTCCTCCTCCCCCCTGAATGTGGGAGGAGAAATGAACATTGGCAGCTGTTAGTGATTGGCTGCTGCCGATTCTCCTGGTGTTTCCTTTGTGATGTCACTTTCTTACTTGAGCGTAAACTCAGCGGAGGTCAGGCACAGATTCAGTACTGTTGCATGGCCTCTGCTGAGCATATGTGTTGCTCAGCAGGAGGCAGCAAAAAATGTAGCTTTTTTGTCTTTTTTACACACTACACAACATATACAAAGCCTCTGTCTGCCAGTATACAGCATGTCTATGGATATCTTTCTAAAATGCATATACAGAAGGCGAGGTGGGAATTTAGCCAAAGTTGGTTATTGTTGGTTTTGGTTGGTTTCTGCTCTATGACCAGGTACAGAATAATGTATATTTAAATATGATTAGAATTTCACAATTCCATAAACCCAATACAAATATAATTGTTATGCTATAGTAATGTGCACTTTACGATAAGCTCCCTGCATTGTTAGTGTCTGTTTCCCATTAATTAATTTCCTTCTGCTCACCCAAATGCATGAATCGTGTATTTTCTTGATGCAATACTCGTTGCTTTCCTGTAATCTACAGTCTTCAATCTTAATAGCTTGACTCCTTCCTTGGAAGATTCACCATGGGAAAATGTCTTTTTTTTGGTGTGTACTCTAACAGCACTGGAAACCCGATGACATTCCACTTTATCTTATTTTCTCGAGACGAGATTATTGTGCTTGTAGGATTGCTCGGCACCCTTTGGGTGCAGGGGAACACATACAATCCTTTTTCATAAACATCAGAAATGTAGTGAATGAATTAGAATAGAAACTGATGTTCTCCCGAATACTGATAAACAAGAAAAGAAAAAAAGTATATATTTAATCTAAAAACTCAAGTTAAATCAGAGTTTTTGACTGTTGATTATGCTGCTAAACTTAAATGGAGTCACATAAATAGAATAAAGCTTTGGTTTTCTCAACAAGAAACAACAATTTACGGGTATTGTATACATTTCCTTTCCAGTGCCACACAGGATGTCGTGAAATCATACAAGTGAATTGGGGGATCACGTAATACAAAGCTTAAAGGAAACCTACCACTTGAAGTGGCAAGTTTCAGATGGAAATACCGAGCACCAGCTCAGGGTGAGCTGGTGCCGGAGCTTATTTTTGTTAGTGTTTTAAACCGCTGTATTGCGGTTTAAAACACTATTTAAACTTTATAGCCAGCGCAGGGAGGTACGCGTTCGGCGCTTACCATGCACGTGACCGTGCGCGCGTCTACATAGGAAGTGAAGGAGATCCGCGCGCATGGTAAGCGCAGAGCGCGTACCTCCCTGCGCCGGCTATAAAGCGGTTTAAAACACTAACAAAAATAAGCTCCGGCACCAGCTCACCCTGAGCTGGTGCTCGGTATTTTCTTCTGAAACCTGCCACTTCAAGTGGTAGGTTTCCTTTAACAGACACTTGACAGAACTACCCTTTCCCTTTCTCTTTAGGTCAATGATTGGGTGTCTTTGACAGATACCCACAGGATTTGCATAATGGAGGGGGAAAAGGATTCTAGGGATTAGGGATTTTGAGACAAGTTTGTGGAATGTTCCATTGGTTATATCACATACTGTAGATATAACTTGCAAAGGTACCAGTGTATGAAGAAATTTAAGTAAATTACATTACAGAGAACATTATACATGTCCTCCTTAAAGATAAGAAAATCTATTCGCTGCTTCCTAGACTCTGCATGAATCTGTCATTTTTCAGACACAGAATCGAACCAAAATCTTTTCTCATTTTCTTTAGACAAATCTTTCAAAATGATGGCGAAAATGATAATAGCAAATATTAACAAAAAGAGAGTGGGTTTTTTAAAATAATCTGGACTAGAGGGGGATTTATACCAATATCAAGGACGATTGGAGCAACATCTGTGCAGACCAAATCTATTCAGACCTGAACCGAAGATTATGAAAAATTTGACAGAGACTCTCAAAAGGTCATCTCTAAGCCTCCTGAAGAAGAGCTAATTTAGACTCAATGAAATAGTTTAATTTAAATATATAAACAATATATCTCATCAACAATGTATCTTATCAAAGGAAAATGCCTACATATCATATTATTAGTCCTCTCCAGCCTGCTAAACTGATTGCTCAACTGCACAGATCCATCTTCAGTGAGGACAAGTGATGTGAAGAGCAGACAAATCTCTTGGAGGAGATAACAGTAAAATATCTGTAACACCAGAGTCTTCTGCACGTCTTTTCTTTTCAGTATTGATGAAACTACAGGTATATTACTATCAATTGCAAGAATTTAGCACTTACTGGACTCTGATGCAGCATGTTCCTGAGTGTGTGTGGGTCGCTCCTCCCTACATCTGAAGAAATTGTTTAAATGTACTCTGTCATCACTGCAGACATACCGTATATACTCGAGTATAAGCCAACCCAAGTATAAGCCGGGGCCCCTAATTTTACCACAAAATACTGGGAAAACCTATTGACTCAAGTATAAGCCGAGGGTGGGAAATGCATTGGTCACAGCCTCCCCAGTATATAGCCAGCCAGCCCCTGCCCCAGTGTATATAGCCTGCCAGACCCTGCCCCAGTGTATATAGCCTGCCAGACCCTGCCCCAGTGTATATAGCCTGCCAGACCCTGCTCCAGTGTATATAGCCTGCCAGACCCTGCCCTAGTGTATATAGCCTGACGCCGCTGACGGACAGATCGCACAGAAGATATACAGGGGTCGCCGGAAAGGTGAGTTTGGATATATTTATTTTTTTGACTCGAGTATAAGCCGAGTTTGGGTTTTTTCAGCACATTTTTTTGTGTTGAAAAACTAGGCTTATACTCGAGTATATAAGGTATTTTAGCAGTGAGCAGTTTAGAAGGCAGGGGAGAGTTAATAATCAGGATAGAGGTTTTTTTTTTATAAGATATGTAACAATATTTCTTAAAATCACTAGAACTTTTAACTTTTTAAAACTACAGTTACTCTTTAAAATGAGTAAATAGGCAAACCAATTAACCCACAAGTAAAAACAGCCATGCGTAGGGTACTTTACAAGCTTTCAAATTGTAATTTGTCATGTTATAGAATGTTTTTCTTTATGGAAATGAGTTTCTTGGTGCACCAGTGATAGGACCATGTCTGACTGTGCACCTATTTTCTACTATCTTCGAAGACCGTCACAATCCAGCACTGTTCCTCTCGATCCCCATGGACCAAATGTGTGGATAAAAGAGAATAGAAGCCCCAGCAGGTGTCAACTTGTTCCTGATGTATCGAGATTGTAATTTGCATGAAGAGAAAAACACATTTTTCTAAAATGACAGATCATGAAATGTATGTCTGGAAAGGTCTAAAAGTCCTTCAAAATGCTGTCTTTACTTGTGAGTTGATTTGGTAGCTTATAGACTCCCTTTAAGTGATCGTATTGTCTTCAAATATTTTGATGAACTTTTACCTGACAACAGTCTAAGGCTGCATTCAGATGAACGTATGGGGGACGCATGTATGGCCGCTGTACATACGTTTCCCATAGACTGCAATGGCCGGACGGAGCAATATGGTGCCACGTACCACTAGGTATAAAGGGAAAATATAGGACAGGCCCTATCTTTCCCTCTGTGCACGGCCCGTATGCCGTACATTTCTTTAGAGAGGGGAGGAGTCACCCCTCCTTATGTATGCCGTATATATGCCCGTCTGGCCGTAGCCGTGCAGGCATGCATTCACCTAAATGCAGCCTAAAGCGAACGACCAATTTATACCAATAAGCAATGCGAGCATCAAACGATCTCCTCCTAAACAGCCACTTACAGATAACTTAAAGGATAAGTATAAAAATCTGATATAGAGGTTAGAGGTCTCTTTAAAATAGGGACTTTCTGTGGTTTTCTTTGTTCTGTGTTCTTGAATAAATGATCACAGCACCAGAGTGGGCAGATGTGGGAGGATCATTAGAGATGAGAAGAACATGCAAATGGAATATTTTACTTAATGTACATGAATTAAAGTAGTAATGAGGTTTCTATCAGCGACGCCTTTTAGGGTATTTTTGTTATGATGTATATTTAACAATTAAAAATCATTTTACTCTGGGAAGAGCAAATTCATATTTGCCTAGCAAATGTTAAAAAAAATCTGAGGAATTCAGAAATGCAGGAAACATTGTGAGGAAGCATGTGATTACAAGATTTATTGCATTACTGCTATAAACAGAGCCCTAAGTTATTGGTTTTATATTGTCAGAATACCAATTTTTGTGTAGCTTATCATGTAAATGCTGTTACGCTTGCTCGGTTCATTACTATTCGGTGTAGTAAAATATTTAAAGCTCAGCGGCAGTGTAAAAATGAAAAGCAGCCTGAAGTGGAACATTAATTGATTTTGCCATATTGTTTAAATAATGTTTAAACAACTTTCCAGCATTTCGCTTTAAACAAAAAAGGAGTGTTGTAGCGGAGAGGCACAGTTACCCATGTAATAGCGGTATAAATGGGTACAAACTCTAAAGAGATTTTTCATCCAAATTCAGGTACAAGCCTTGAAAAAGTTGCAATTCCTGGTGCAAGTTCAGGAATTGCAAGTTTTTACCCACTTAGGCCACCTTCATGCCAGGTGGGTGGGGAGGGACGCAGAGTGAGTCATGCTAGGGCTCGGAGTTGGCCATCCTGTGCTTGGTGTACAATTGATATGGACGGCAGCTCTTGAAAAGTATCCCCCCCTAGATGTCTACACACTGCCTGGCTGTTATCTCCAGATCCGGTCAAACAGTATACAGTAGTTTTCACTAACAGTCTTGTTTATAGACTGTAAACAATAGAATAGCTCATGCATAAACCCCCAGAAAAAGGAACAGATACTTCCCATGCTCTGACTCCTGGTTCCTGTCCTGCTTTGGTACTTGTGGTTTCAGCCCTGCTTCCGACCGGAAGTTCTGGAAGTCCTCTGAAAACAAAATTGTCCTAGGCAAAACTTCTCTGAGGAGGGCACTCATTTAATGAAGGGGGATCTGTGATTCCCCTGGAACTACCATATGAAACCGGATGTACTAAAGCGAAATGGGAACCAGGACCCAGAGTGGAAAACTCCTTTAACTGAGAACAATTTTTCAACTGCCTTTCTTAACAACCATATATCCCACAGAAGGTCAGGAGGTCTTGTAGACTTTTAGACCCCAGATAACATTAAACACTTTCCTACTACACTTGGGACAACAACACACTCCTGTGCTCCTCTCATCCTCCATAAAATAAATTTCTTCCTAAAACTGATGAATTTAGTCTGGCTAAGATAGACCTATGCCCATAGACGTTCTGTGGAGAGTAGAGGGGAAGCGGTGAGTCACAGCTGAATGGTCCCCATGAAGCAGCTATACTAAAATTGAAATACGTGGTAAAAGCTGAATGGAGAGGTCATACAGTGTCCAGAAATAGTGTGCCTCCTGCATGCACACACTGGACTACTGATCTATGCAACATTTGTTGAATGGTGAGGTATACCTTGAAATCTACCTGCAGAACTAACTAATTTAAATCAGAGTCACTTACAGGGGCCTGTGGAAACCCTCTGCATGCATCTGCTTTTTGTTTTTTTGTCAAGTCTTAGTTTTTGTAAAAATTAACTTGTGAAAATAAGCTAATGAGTCTGAGGGGCTCTGCGGGGGTGTCACCAGAGCCCCTCCAGACTCCGTCTGGTCACACTAATTCACTCCCCCTGCAGCCCTTATTCGCTTCCTCCTTCCTCCTCCAGCCTTGCCAGAGAGCCTGTGACATCACTCAGCTTTTGGTAATTTATATGCATGGGCATTTATATCTTCATTGAGCAGCTGCACTCAGCAGAGGGTGCCCACATGACCTTGTAAGTGACACTTCTTTATATTAGTTAAATCTTTTAAAGTATTGTTTAAAAAACAAAGATTCTTGGGTGATCTTTATCAAATGTTAATCTTTTACTGCCATTTTAGATATAAGAAGTAGTAAAGTGGTAGATACTATAATCACTTTAATTGTTATAAGCTGAAATGCTATAAGAAACCCATGAACAGGTCTGTCGCTGTTTCTATAAAACAAAAAGTTTGCCTTTTCATTTTATCTAAGACAACCCCTTTGAATCCCAATATGGTATACTGCAGTGTGATGGCAAACCTTTTCGAGACCAAGTGCCCAAATTGCAACTAAAACCCATTTATATATTGCAAAGTGCCAACACAGCAATTTAAGCAGTAACTTATTGCTCTCTGTTCTACCACCAATTCAACAGAAGAAGGACCTACATCGATAAACCGCCTCTGTCCGTAGCTTCTCACTCTTTCTACAATCCGAAGAAGACAAGGATGTGTTGCTTTAAAATAATGCTGAGAGCATTATCTACATTGCCTGCGACTGCAGGTCAATTCTTTGAGTCGTGTCTGGTGAACTGGTTGGGGCAATGTGGCCTGGGTGCCCACAGAGAGGGCTTTGAGTGCCACCTCTGACAACTGTGCCATAGGTTTGCCACCTGTATCACTGGTAACAGGGACATTGGGGGGATTGAACATGGCTTGTCTGCTGGTTTTCTGGTGGGCAAGGCATGTAAAAAGTCCCATTGCTGACATTTTGGTGAGTTTTCCATCCTGCATGCCAATTTGGGGGCGTGACATGGGCAGAGTGTGAATGCCCCGGCCCACCATATTTACTATAGTCTCTTCATTGACATTGAATCTACATACACAAAATATGTTTATAAAAATATACAATTTTACCATTTACAGAAGGAAAATCCTAAACGATTTAAATGATTTATTAGAAGGGATTAAAGTAGGATCTGTACAAGGGAATAGGAAAATGAAGACAAATTGAAATATCAAGCAGAAAGAAAATTTTGCATGTTTGGTGAGTGCTTCAGGTTCAGGTTTGTTGGTCTTGGAAGGGAATTCATTTTTGGAGAAGTCACAGTTTTAGAAAGTTTCTGAAACAAGAATGGTAAAAGTGGTCCCTAAAAGATGGAAAGTAAGAGTAAAAAAGGAATTTTTGGTTAAAAAAAGAAAAACATAACTGGAGCATGTGAAAACCTGGCCTTATGCTTTTCTGCCAACCGAACACGTTTGGCCCCTTTTCGGTAATGCTAAAAACTTGTGCTTACTGCAATGGAAGTCCTTATCTGCATGTGCTGCAGGCTCCAGAAGTTATTATTACAAGAGAGAAGGAATGGAAATGGAAATATTGAATGTCTTTCTACCTCATATCAGAATTCTTAACGCATTACATGAACCACAAGGTTACAGCCATGGGGACGGTGGAGCAACTAACGCTGTTATGAGTGTAAGACTTGTAAAACTTTGAAAAATTTGAAAGATGACAACAGTTCAAGGACTTTTAGTCACACGCTATCACATTTTCAAAACATAAGGAAAATGCTCAGATAGGTCAGAAATACCAGAACATGTCTGCCTGTGTAGGTGTTTATACAATTGCTTAAACCATGGCATGGCTTCCACAGGCACATGCTCGCATGACAGGGTGTATAAAGAGGCAGAGAAATTAAATACAGACGCCTTCTGCTTTAGTTGAGCTCTTACGCATGCAAAAAAATTTGTTATAATCTCCATAACCATCAAACAACATTATATTGGTTGTCTATTTTTTTGTCAACATTTGTATGGTAGACCATAGAGATTGAAATTGAATGTTCTTCTCCCTTTTGATTAAAAACAAGTTAAACTGCTGCAGGGACCTACATAAACTGAATGACTCCTTAGAGCTTGCATAATATATTCTGTTCTTTGACCCTAAGGATGGTCTTCAATAAGCAATACAGTCTCTCCTCCAGTTTACCATCAGTTCTCCTACCGGTCAAGACTAAATTGGCTCCCATTTTACTACAGGCTCTCATGTGGGCCTCCTACAGACCCAAATGTTTCATAAGCCCAACCTCACTGTTCAATATCCACCAGCAATGGAGATGATCATCAAATGTTCAACATTTTTCAGGCATAGAAATGTATCCCAATCTTTTGTGCTTTACTTATTTTAAAGGGCGGCTAATTACTGCTGTCATTTATCCCAGTCGTTAAAGAGATAGGGAATGGTTGAGAGGGAATTTAAAAATCCAGTTTCTATGACAATTAGAGCAATATACTTCAAAATTCAGCATCAAATCTGTGATGGAAAGCTTGGATAATTTCATAGTATCATAGTACATAAGGCTGCTCTTACAATAAAGAATATTTGTAGCCTCTACTCATCTCAAACCAGCACTCTTGCTATTTGCACCAGATCTGTTTTTAATCTCCTCATATCTACTTCTCCCAACATTATGATAGCATAAAGGGGCACGTTTACTAAGGGCTTTGTGCCGCACTTTTGTCGGACTGTGCACGTTCTTCTAGGCTAAAATAGCTTGCACAGGTATTTAAGAATTGTCTGCATTGCTATTGTGTCACACGAAGCCATTTTGTGGCGCGGCTGCACTGGCCTCCATGCAACACAACGACCAAGCGCCGTATTTATCTTTATCTTGTGTTGCACGCCATATGTTAAAGGTACACCACAAAAAAGTTGGTGAACTCTGTCGGGCCAGTGCACGGAAGCTACAAATTCATGATTTCTGGTGCACAATCTTAGTGAATCGACGCACGCAGCATTATACACGGATATAGCACTTTTAGTGCATTTTCCGAATTTGTAAGTGTAAGCCTATGACGAGGTTCATACCTCCTCCATGGGATGATATCATATTTATGTGCTACCTCTTGGATCTGGATTCCTTGGGCTCAAGAAACCCCGATCCAAGTCCTGGGGGGGCTGACCCCTACAAAATATACCCTAGCAGCATTTAATGGAATCGTTTTTTGTTGGACTTTTGGGGCCCCGCATATTCGATTCCTCTTGGTCCACTAAAGAAACATTTTCTGGGCCTGCCTCTCAGATTGGCATACAGTAAATATCAGGCTTACGTACAATAAAAAAGCACTTTGAAGTAAATATTCTTACTCGTTCGTGCTGAACCTTGAGCTACTGGATGGATCAATGTTCTTATACAAGGTTTTCCTGCTCGCCTGTGATGCAAACAATGCACCCGTTAACAGATTTTGGTCTCAGTTCTGAACATTAATTTTGTCCGACAGACCATTGTAAACATCGGTTAAGGTTTTAAAGCCTGTTTGTGAAAATGTACTTTACTAAAATCCAGGCATTGTATGCAAAAAAATATTTTGTTCCAGTAAAGGTCATTGTCAAATTACGTCAAAACACACTTTCCCCATATTATGAGTCATGGCTCGCTTTTGATCTAAAACTTTAGGTTAATAAAATATACACATCATAAAACTGATTATGCACTAAACAAATTTAAAAGGAAATTTATGTGACCATGACAACTACTTGTATCTGTTTCTTTTACAGCAAAATAACATCTAACCAGATCACAGAAAATAAATTCTGTATTATTCAGAATTTCTGTATTAATTTACCATAGAATTGAAGATATAGACTACAAATGGTAGTGATGTTTGTCCACATACATGTAGTCATATGAATGGGATATAGGCAGTGGGTGTAACGGTACACAGACCAGAAGGTAGTTGAGAGTACCTTGGAGGAAAGTCTCTGTGAGAAGATTCCGGGAGGATGAGTCTGTGGACCAGGGTGCCACCAGGTTGTTTCACGAGTGCGACTAGGCCCGCAGTGGCAGCCAGGGAAGGAGCGGTAGCAGGACACAATCCAAGCCTGGATTGACAGCAGGAGTATGGCTAGGAAGAATGAACAGGAACTCAGGGCAGGCAGCTGGCACACGACCCAGGTGGACAGGAATGGACAAGTTTACGGAGGAGAGCTGGTGGCTTGGAGACGTCCGGGAACGCTGGAGACACACAGGAAACACTGAGGCATCTGGAAACGCTGATGGACTTTCTCTTTCTTAGGAGCAGTTTTAGGAAGCTAGGTCTGGAAACCCTGGAAGATCCTAGGAGAAGATCCGGCAAGGAAGGGAGGTGCCGGATTATAAGAGCAAGCCGGATTAGCCAGCGCCAATCAGGAGGACGCTGGCCTTTAAGGCTAGGAGATCTGGTGCGCACACGCTTACTAGTGAGCGAGTATGCGTGCAGCCTAGTCGGGCGGCAAGAGTGGGGCCTAGTCGGGAAGCAGTAGCATTGGAGAGGTGAGTCCAGGCCGAAGGGTTGTGAAGGGCCATACAGAGGATCACGGGTGCGGCCGTGACAGTGGCTCAGGAGACTCCATCAGGAGTCTTAAAGGGGTTTGCCCATGAAAGAAAATTCACAAATTTCAATCCCCTGTCATGTTTACACAATAAATATAATTTTTAACCCGTTACTTTACAATTTTAATGCTGTTTTAGGTCCTATCACTCCCTATGCTGGTGAATGTAAGATTAAAGAGTGTGAATGGGGACTCTCTGAGCAGACACATTGGGGCAGATTTACTTACCAGTCCCTGCGCGATCCCTGAGGTGCATTTCCCGATGAGAATGCACAGCTGCCATGATTCCTTATGAGGCCGCGGCCGATATCCTTCATCTGTCGCTTCCGGAGTTCACCTTCTTCTTCCCGATTTGTGTCACATGAAAGCCGGTGCGATTGCGACACAATCCAATCACGTGTGACACAATCCCCTTTTAAATCCCTGTCCCAGCAGCGTGATCCCCGAAAAGTCGGAAAACCCGATGGAAATGTGGCCGCGGGACCCTTAGTAAATAAGCCCCATTATGATCCATCTAGTGCTGTGAAATGCTGTGTGCTGACAATGTGCTTAGATTACCAGAGTCCAGGTTTATATTCACTTCTATTTAGCTTCTGAACATTCACTAGTATCTGACACAGAGAGAGAGATGAGATAGATCAGAGATGAGAGATGATGAGATCCATGAGATGCATAAAACACACAATGACACACAATCAGCCATAACATACACTGTTAGCTTTGCTCTGCCTCCCTCCCCTGGATAAAGAACTTATCTGTCTGTAGCTTGAAGAGAAAGTCTCCTTATGCTCCTGTTTGCTGGCATGAAGTTTCTATCTTTCTCTGTGAGCTCTATTAGGCTTTTTATTTAAGGTCGGATCCCTGGGCAAACAAAATTGTATACACCAGGACTGACAGAGACAGGTTGGAATATCTGTAAAATACTGCATGTTTGTTAATAACAGTGAGTTATAGAATGTGTTATTTTATTATCCTTGCTGGTCGATATGGTGACACCATAAATACTATAATTTTATTGTGAAACTTTTTCATCACATGAATAAAGATTGGACGAAAAAGACATCAAATGCCATAGCGATTTGCATTCTTTTGGTCTATCATCGATGTTGAGGTCCGGACACATTACCTGAACATGGTGTCGTCTACACTGGAGATGAGCCATTGAATACTTAACAAATTTCTCATTGATGTTTGTTGCGAAACACATTCCAAGTTCTACTCCACAATGTCATGTTCGGTACATTCACTGAACCAGTCATCTAGCCATTACAATTTGGCTCTTGTCATAATTCAAGAACTGGCTGTTTGATGAAATTGTAAGAAGTATATGAATGGTATTGACTTTGTCCATCTTTTTATTGTTGTGATTGATTGGTTTCTGTGCCAGATATACATTAATATTTTAAGTGCCTCTCAATAAATTATAATATCAGCAAAAAGTATTTTTTCAGTAATTCAATTCAAAAAGTGAAAGTCATATTATATAGAGTCATTACAAACAAAGTGAACTTTTCAAGTTATTTATGTTAGTGTTGATGATTATGACTTACCGCCAAGGAAAACCCAAAAGTCATTGGGGCACATTAACTTACCCGGTTCTGTTGCAATCCCCGATCCGGATAGTCCGATGAGGATGAAGTCCGACGCGATTCACCAAGATCGTGTGCCCGATATCCTGCATGTGTCACTTCCCCACTGAGGTCCACCTGCAAAGGCTTCCTGAGCATTTTAAACGGCCCCTTCAGTAGGCGAAACAATCAATGGGAAGACTGCTGACTTGACAGATGTCCACAAGACAGTAATTGACACACTCCAGTTGGAGGGTAATTCACAAAAGGTCATTACTAAAGAAACTGACTGTTCACAGAGAACTGCATCAAAGCATATTAATGGAAACTTGAGTGGAAGGAAAAAGTGTGGTATAAAAAGGTGCACAAGCAACCAAGAGAACTGCAGCCTTTATAGAATTGTTAAGAAAACGATTGTTGCATTGCATGTGTCAAGCCACTCCTGATCAATAGACAAAAAACAAAACTTTGCCACTTATCTCTATTAATTTGCCCATAATGTCACTCTGCACTAAAAAAAGGCTAAAAATAATATACCAACCAGACACAGTCAGACACAGTTTTCCTATAATGTTTTTTCTTCACAATAAGTTAACATACCAATAAAGAAGAGAAGCAGATGAGAAGCATTAGGGAACTTATTGCCACCATTTGTCTCTTCTATTTCCTCCCCAATGCTCTACTAGAAAAGAAAAAGTACAATCATCTCCACCCAAAGAAATGAGACAGTATTGTCAGCAAATATAGCATCGTTTCGGTTAGTTTGGTTCCAGTACGATTATACATGTTGAAATCTCTAAATCTCACGGGTTGTCCGTCTCCTTACGAATAAAGTTTAAAATAATAACCCTCATACAAAAAGCTCTGCACAATGCTGCATTTCCCAACCTCTATTATTTCAGTCTATCACCATGCTTTTTCGATCTGCCAGTGATGTTAGATCATTCTCTTCCTTAATTCAAACTTCCCATTCCCATCTCCAGGACTTCTCCTTAGCTGCACCAGTTCTCTGGAATACCATTCAGCACTGGGGCTCTGTGTTTGAATATGAGCAAGAGAAACCTCCGAATTGAATTTGTATATTCTCCCAGTATTTGGATGGTTTTACTTTGGATATTTCTTTTAAAATGTAAAATACTTACTGATATTAAAGGATTCGATTCTACAAAACATATACGGTATGCTAGAGCAGCTTTGTATAAGTACATGTATCCCCAGGGCTCTGTACTACTACTGCTCACATCTGCATCAAATATTCACTATTTCTGATCATCAGAGAAGTTGAAAAAGAAAACTTTGCGGATCCCATATATAATGGGCAGCAATGTATGAAGATACCCAGTGACTGATATTGGGTTCTCTGTATGCTGAACTCCTTTTTATTTGGCAAACATGGTGACCTGCACACAAATGTATATATTTTGGCCATTTGCTAGCTGTTGTTTGAATGGCTCCATGTGTTTTAATGGCCTCAGACACACAGATCTGGTTTCCACAGCCCATCGTGTGTACCGACTGCCCAAAGTGCAAATTATAGAGAAGGTCCGATTCCTGACCGTATTGGGAAGTCCTTTGCTTTTGTCATTTGCACATTAGTGGATGTCACCCGCCAATAACACAGGTCACAAACCATGTTGGCAGCCCGATATTACATATACTTTGTATGCAGGTAACCGAAATCTGTGACAAACCAGCTTAGTATGTAATTGGTTTTTATGGGAGCGGGATCTCATCTTTAAGGCATTGGTGCCTTTTGAACATAATGGAGTAGATTTATAAAAGAGTCATTGAATAGACCAATACACAGTAAAACTGCACAGCCATATCCTGCTCCAGATAAATTAGGCTGGATGATTAATCTGGAGAGGGTTATGACTGAGTAGTCTACTTTATTTGGTTTAGTTCATGACTGAATTCTTTGGCAAACCGATTGAATTTTCTTGCGCACAGGTTGAATTTTCTGGTGCACTGATTAGATCACTCCCGCTTTTTGGACAAGTCGGAAAACTGACTCAAAATGGTCTAAAACTCTCAATAAATGTGGTGCATGGAATTTCCGGCGCAAATTACTATGGAATTTTGGTGCAGACAGATTGATCAATCTCCTCCAATTACTCTGTGCTGATGTTGGGCACCTGGGTTGTAGAGGCTAATAAAAGGTGCTGGGTCTTCCTTCAGTTTTCTTTAAAGCTCGTGAAAAAAGACATGCATTACCTACCATCTTCAGATAGTAATAATCCCTGAATGTTAATCAAGTTCAGTATTCCGGCTACTTTAATGTTGTCGGCAGATGCTCCATGATTCTCTGTTTACATGTGTGAGCACTGATTAATAGGAGAGGCTGCAGCAGCATGAGTCAGCGAGAACGGACTGTGAGAGAGAGAGGGTGACACAGCGGGAGAGGCCATGAGGATGAGTTAGAGCAGTGAGAGACAGTAAGTTGCGTATATATGCAGAGTCTTGAGAATGGGAAGGCTGAAGCTCTCAAAAGAGACAAAAGTACAGGTACATACATATGCAGAGTCTAATGGAATAGATTTATTGAAAAGTGGACAACGTCACACAATACCATTGACGTTAAAATATAGTACAAGTATTTCTGTCACGTGAAAGCCGGCGTCGATGCGCCACAATCCGATTGCGCACGCCAAAATCCCAGGGCAATTTGCCGCAAATCGTAAATATTTGGGAAACGCCGAAAGTGCGGCGTTCGGACCCTTATGACTTGTCATGTAAGGAACAAGTTCTCAAACTGTTCCGATAACAGAAAAATTTGATTTCATGGTCACAAAGTGGTTAAACTGATCTTCCTCCTAAACAGCGCTGTGAGCTGGTTACAGATGATCTTTCTGACTGTGAGCTAGTTATCTCGACCTTCCTCCTGAGCTGCTAACAGACTGCGATGACCAACCCTCCCTGTCCCCATATGTTGTTTTTACACTGTGTTCAGAATTGGTTTCAGATGACTGTGATGAAAACATAGACCATACAGCCAGGGGGATTAGGCATTATGGAGGAGGAAAAAGTGCTAGTACATATCACTTAGTTTCTCCAGCCTTATCTTGAATACCTTAATTAAATCAAGAAGACAAGCTGGTGTCTCGTCTCAACAGAATCCGAATATTTATCTGGATCAGATGAGAACAAAACCCTGATCCTATGACTTCCCATTGAGAAGTTAGAACTCATCCAAGCTCCTGGATCTGATCCAAGGTGGGGTGTTAAATATAAAATTTTACCTGATATAATCCTGATACGGACCAGGCTTATATCAAATGAGTGTTGGTGGCAGTCTACTGTGAAAGGGGACTCTCAGCTATTCAGAGTTGTGAGCTAGTGTTGTGTGGGCAACTGTATTGCAGTTCCTGTGTCTTCCGGCAGTGTCTATAAAAACCGATAATTAATTTACCTTGCGCATCCTTCAGGGGTCTGGAACATCACATCTACATTGTTTAGCGAGTTTCTACAGAAGAATTTCCACCTATACCCTGTGCAGAGCTGACCAGAGATGACCTTCCCTCTACTGTGCTACAATAGATTTTCTTCCATTTACACTATGCTGTTAGATGTCAATGATCTTTCATCTACATTGTAAAAGAGGTGGTTGTAGTTGATGGTCCACCAAGCTGTGCAGTTACCTGACAGTGGATGGCCTTCCCTTCCATCATCCTGTGAGATGAAGATGATTTTCCTTGATACAGTAATGGGAGCTACTGTCTAATATATTTTTCCCATTGAGTTTTATGTTGACAATCTTCCACCTTTGATATTTAAGCAATGATCGTCTGCATCACTGGGCAGTAGGACATTCAATAGTCAGTGACCCCAGTCTATCCCCTTAGATACCTTCTCTAATACATTTAGCACAGTAAAGAATAGTGGAGTGTTTAGTGTAAGAAAATGTATGCAAGCTGCAAAAGAAAAATTTTGCATAAAAACATCATAAAAGGGTCCATGGTTAATCAAGTTCTAAGCTTTCTAATGACCCCATTCCTCCTTATAATGGGCATGCTTGACCTATTTCTGTACAAGGCAATCCATTTCTTAGAAGAGCACATTTGAGTTTTTGTTACAGTCCCTTCATCCAATGTTCACGAAAATGTGTTCTTTCTTTTGAAGTAAAGATTTATACCTGGAAACACCTCACAAATCTTCTTCCATTATCAGAGGAATAGACCATTTTTGGCCTCATTGATTCTGCACCTCAGATAGCAAAACGTATTTATTGCATGTCTCTGTAGCGGTGAAGAAAATATTACAAAAATGATTAAACTTGTTTCTCTGGACCTTATATCTGTTTAAAAAAAAAAAAAAAAAAACATTTTCAACTGCAAGGAATAGACTGCTAAATATGACAGAATTCTGTCTCAAAGGGGTTGTTTTTTTATACCATTATATATTTAACCCCCTTAAATACTAAAAAATAATTAACTGTTTGTTTCCAATGCAGCCCCTCTGTTGTTCTTCTCAGTTTACACGTGACTGATGCAACCACTTACATTGATCACATGCCACATGCCAAAGACCGTAGGAAAGGCTAAGTCTCCTTTCCAGCTGTTGGTCATCTTATCTTACGCAATAAGTGACAACTGGTCGAACTTCTCTTCCTGCACCAAAGTACAAACACAGAGTCAAAGACAGGACAATACAAACATAGAAGAGTAGTCGACAGGTATGGGTCAAAACCAAGAGGACAATGCAGTACAGAATCAAAAGCATAATGGATGGACAGAAAACAGGCAAAGGGTCAAGGAGTCCAAAATATAGAGGCCAAGAGAAATAAATTACAGACAGAGGGCAGTGCAGCAGTCACATGTCAAATGCATGTAGAAACAACAGGAGAAATGATTTAGAGCCATTGTAGTATCCGAAATGGGAATGGATGTTTAAGTTGTAATTCTTTCTACACATTTGAAAACAAATTATTAATTACAGACAACCTCTTTGATTAGCACCAAAAATGTGCCTGTTTTCTGTTCCCTACATTTATATGTGTTATCTAAAAAAAAGAATGATACTTGAAAATGGCTACATAGAGATAGCTGAAACATTGAAGTGTTTCCACTAGTGAAATAAACATCACTGTTTACTATGGATTGCTGCTTCCTTATCTTGGATTCTTGATTACTGGGACCTAGAGTCAGATTCCCTGAAGCCTGCACCCACCTAGGATTATAATCCTGATTACCACAGTGCCACTCCACAAATTTTTGTATTTTGCCTTGTTATCTAAAAAGAGTTATACCATAGCTTAGATTAGAAGGGATGTGACTTCACAAAAGCAGCTAAAAAGTTTTAGAGCTAAATGTTGGTACAAAATAAACTAAATAACTGGGAACTAATAAGCATAGGCTCAACTTTACACAAAAGATAAAAAGGCCATTGTACTGGGGCAGTATTGTCTCCTTTATAAATTGCCAAATTGCTGTAATACTTAACAGAAAGAGATGTAGGAATGAAAGCCCTAGATCTGCTTTATGATATTTCTATTTCATAATTGCCGTATCATCCCCAGAAATCCTGAACTAGTCTGAAGTGCTGAATCTTTTCACAGATTAAGGCTGGAGATGTTTTATCAGACTGACATTTATTAAACAAGCTTCACGTTCTGTCCTCTGATTCTTACATTAACAGTGTTGAAAGGATGACTAAAAGCTTCCATCAGTTTTTGCACATTTAACGTTCGGCATTAAAATATTTTGTTCCTTTTAACATTACTGAACTTGCAAATTAACCCATGATTGATCTGTCCAACAGCAACTGAAAAGAATAAAAAAAACCTCCAGGAAAAAATAAATTAAATTAAGATTAAGTTTACTGAAACTGTAGAGAAGAATTCAGATAATGTTAACTTATCCTTAGGATAGGTTGTTGATATTAGCAAACCTTTAAAAAAAATCTGTTAAGAAAACAATCACCAATTGTAGGTGTGAGAATAAAGATGTCAGGCATACCTTTCTACATGATCAAACCTTTATAAATTTTAATTTCTATAGTAATACACATTAGGAAGAAGTACTTTGGGGCGTGCAAACAGAGCGTCTACAGTCTTTGGCTTCATCGTCTAAAAAACATCCCCCTATAAACGGCAGTGGCGGCACGCCTGCACTAACCTGCTAGTGATGATGGGAACCACCATTTTTGGGAGGATCACCGATCTCCAATGAAACTGCTTAAAAAGAAATCTGCCAAAAAACAATCACAAATACATTGTATGTATTACAATACTGATGTCAGGCATACGTTTATTTAGGTGATAGAACCTTTCTTAGTTACATTTTTATAATTATGCACATTAAGGAGAAGTGCTTTTGGGGGTGTAAACAGAGCATTTCGTCAGTGTCTGGCTTCATCGCTTAAAAGACATCAACCTCACTTGCACTTCTCCCCGCTCACTGCCTCCTGCGATTCTTCCCTTACAGTGACATCATCCTTGCTCTCCCCTCCCACCGCGTTGTCTGACCAGTTTTGTCAGGTGATATTGGGAGATGCAAGTTTAAGTTTGTGCAAAATTAGCCTAGACAACACTAGGGTTCTTCAGTAATTCTTGTTTTGAGAATGCAGATATCTGGCGTAACTTTTTAGTAGATGATTTGACATTCATAAATGTAATTTTTATAATTATACTAGGCTTTTGGGAGCTTTTGACAGAGCGTATTGGTTCTCCAGCTTTATGATCCAAACAATGCACCCCGCTGCATTTCTACCCTGCTCCACAATTTATCCCATGCATCCTCTCGCTGTGTGCTGCCAATTTCTCCACAGTGCAGCAACTCAAACATGCTTACGCAGGCACACTGTGGAGAAGCAAGCAGTGCAGAGCGCTGAGGGAAGTAGGCATTTTTGGACGATGAAGGTGTAGACCAGAAATGCTTTGTAAACACCCCCAAAGTCTATTGCCTCAGGCAGCGGCACCTGCAGTAAAATGGGTCAGCATCAGGGGCACAGTGACCTACTACAAAGCAGGACTTGACTCTTAAAAGTAGTGTCTCTTCACACCCGATGTCAGCATAAGTGGGAGACACTGCCTATAGAACCCATTTACTAAAACAATAAGCCAAAATATATTATTACTGAATGGTAACATCCAATCATAGGAGTCTCCACAGGTTACGTACATGGATACTGAGATAACAGACATGGGGAAGTCATAAAATTTTTAGAATTTATCAGTCATTTATTAGCACTTAAATAAAGTTACGTTTTATTAGGGTTGAACTTTAGGGTATTGTGCCAGTGCAATATCCGGTGATTGTTTAGGGGGGGGGGCAAAAACTGTGACAGATTTCCTGTGACAAAGGAGGGGGAAAAGAAGGGCACAAGGGAACAAAGTATATTACAAAGTTTACTATTTTCATCTTCACTAGTGATGTATGCAAATATTTCAAAAGTTTAGCTACGTTTTAAACTCTAATTAAAACGATAGACCTTTAAAAATATATTTTCCATAATATCACTGCTGTATCAATAGCAATCACATTATCTTTATCTTTATTATCATTATGTTTATCACATTATCTTTCCATGCATCTGTTTGCCACCATCCATGTGTACCTATCGCCCAGGATGATGTATGTATAAGTACACATAGAGATGCAAGTAGCCTTTGTCAGCAAAATCACAGACACCGTCAAATAAGTCAATACAAGTCCACTAGAAAGTGACAGGATCAGATATCATAAAATACTATTATTCACAAATAATATCAGCCTGATTATCACAAATCAAACATTTAACACTTTATAACTTTATTTCTACTGCTCAACAAGTTTCCCTTTGATTTTTCAGGGTTCATCAGGAGTGTCTATGCCAGCGGTGGCGAACCTATGGCACGCGTGCCAGAGAGGGCACGCAGAGCGCTCTCAGCAGGCACGCGTACCATCTCCCAGGTCTCATCAAAGTCAGAGCTCCGGCAGCCTGAAGCTGATTGGCTCTGCTCTCACTAGTGATGCCTTAGTGAGACAAGAGCAGCCGATCATGTCAGTGCCCCGTCCCTCCTCCTCTTCCGCGGGAGGAACATGAACGGAGTGAGGCAGCTCACAGAGCAGAGAGCAAGCAGAGGGATAGGAGGTCGGAGCTGCTGGGGCTGCTCACACAGAGAGCTGTGCACTTACAGAGGTCCTGGCAGGTGACAACTAGCTACTAGAAATACTTGTGGTTTAGTGTCCCAAGTCTGTGGCCACATTGCCTGTATCTGAAGTGCTATCACCTGCACCAAGGTGGCCAGTGAAGCAGGACAACCCTACAGTAAGCACCCTATGCACAATGTAACCGGGTGCTATGCTGCATCACTGGTAGTGTGGTGCAGGTGATGAGGGCTGAGGCAAGTGTATATGTGGCCACAGACAGCAGTTTTATGGTGGATCCCCAATCCACATGTGCCTCACCCCACAACAATCACTTTGCCCTACAAACCACCTCCCAAAATGCCACTTTTTTGCTATTTTGCAACATGTAATAAAATGTTATGAAAAGTGGTAAAATGGTTGTACAGTCCTCAAAATGGTGCACTGAAAGCGCATCTCATATCACAAAAACTTACACCACACCACCGTCGTACACCAAAGTATGAAAAAGCGCCCCAAAAAATTCGCACCAGAAGATGGCAAAATGACTTTTTTTTTTTTAGTACATGAGGTTTTAATTTTGTAAATGTATACACAATTATTAAACCTATATAAATATATTATCCTGTGATCGTACTGACCTACAGATAAAGTAGACATGTCGTTTGGGGTGCACAGTGGAAACTGTAAAATCCAAGCCCAAAGAATATGTCACAAAGGCATTTTTTTAACCAATTTTACTGCATTGGAATTTTTTTACCACTTCCCAGTACAGGGATTAGATATTAAATACCATCACTATGAAGTGCAATTTTTAGCCAGAGCTCTTTCACGGTGGGGAGTAAAAAATGGAAACGCAAAAACAAAAAGGGGGTAAAGATGGCAATATTTGGTCCATGAGCAAGCTAAACTTATCACAGTCCCCAGTCCCTGCATCTACTCAGGACTACTGTCACTGTATGGGGGTAATGATAATCAGTATATGGCGGTAATATTCCTCACGAATGGCAGTAATATGATATTCATCACTATATTTGTGTAGCATAGATAGCAATATTATTGGTAACATTGGCCTTTCTATGGTCTTTATTACCAGTGATGCTATTTAGTGGTTGTAAAGGTGGCATCATCATATGGCAGTATTATTTGTCTTATTGTTAGGTGGTATTGTGACACCATTGGGAAATGTGTGTGTTGGCACCTCTGTGATAGAACGTTGGCTTTGGTTTGCAGTTTGGGCACTCGGTCCTCAAAGGTTGGCCATCACTGGTCATGCTATTTCCCAATTTCAAAAGATTCACAATTACTGATGTAACTATCATCTTGAATCCTTATACATTTAATTGTAGGTATTTGAGAAAGATTTTTCGCCACCTGATAATGTTGCCAGATACCAAGTCAAAATCTTTTGATAGGTCTTTAAAGGGCATTCTACACTAGGATGAAAGACTGTATGCAATCAGCTTGAGGGGCTCCAGGTTTCATTAACACCTATGGAGCGTGAGGCTCCTCAGGCTCATTTACATAGAGTCCTTCATTCTGGTGGAATATGTCTCTTAACGTGGATTTTGACCAACAACACAACGCAACATCTGCCACGCAAAATCTGCTGGTGGTTCTCCCACTCGTTTCAAAGGGAGAGGCAAAATCTTTCCTACTATTATATCAGAGAGTTCCCTGATAAACTGGGGTGTCAAGAAAAGTTGCAAAAATACCTGCATGTTAGGGTGGTGAGTCAAAAATACTGGCTACAGTAAGAGGGGCGGATTAGGGGTCCCGCTAATCCTGTAGATGTACAGCTATGAAAAGTGACCTCTTCAAGTTATAATGCTTCTTCCATAAACCATTGTCAGAGCAGGGAAGCTCTAAACCTGTCACACATCTAAAGGTCACAGTTTTCATGAGTCTATCATTTCTCTCCGTAGTATAGGCTATATTCATAAATCATATCTCTGATACTGCGTAACAGCACATCCTAATCAAAAGAACCTTTTGTCAAAGTGAAAGCTTTATTAATGTGAGGAACTTTGCTGGTAACTTTCATCTCCATCGCAATAATCAGATTATTTGAAGAATTGTTTCACTTCAAGGACCCTAATATGCACAAAGTCCGGCGCGTTCCTTTGTTGGTGTAGTCTTCATCAGGCTGGGATTTTGTTTTCTCAGTCAGACATTGCTGATCGCACTATTTTTAGGAAAACGTTCTAATAAACATGAATAATTTATTGTATTGAAAACTGGGCCTTGTAAAACAGAGTGTTCTGAAAACCAAGGGAGACAGAGGTGAAACACAAAAAAGTTCCGGAAATTGGAGCTATTGTTGATAATCATTATGAAATCGAGTATCTCATCATTATTTCAAGAATTTGCTTATTATTTTCTAGGAAATTAGTCTTTTTTTTTACTGTATTAAATTTTCTACACTCTTTGGCTACATGGAAAATGAAGACACTTTTGTTCACAGGGTGAGACCAGTGACAGTATATTATAGAAGTTGAATCACAGTAATATAGGACAGAATGGAACCTATCAAATGTCGGGAAATAAAAGACTGGCATTACTTGGCTCCAAAGCTTCTGTATAAACGTGTTTAGATTCAGGGTTTCTTTGGCCATCAAATACAGAAGTTTCCAGGTCCCAACCTGCTCCTCTTTGTGAAATATCAACTTCTAACTGCATTGCATTATCTAAATCTCACCATGTCCCCAAAGACTTTTCTGAACCCACCACTCAGAAATAGATTCAGTGCTTGTGAAAGTATTTGGCCCCCTTGAACTAAAGATATGAAATGCAATTGTTTTGGTGAAGAATCACCAAGAAGTGGGACACAGTTGTAAGTGGACAAAATGTATTGGATATTTAAACTATATTTAAACTAGATAATAAACTGAAAAGTGAGGAGTACAAATTATCGGTCCCTTAAAGGGGTTATCCAGGAATCGCTCAATTCATATCAAATGGGTACTCAAAATATAAGCAATGTGTAATAATTGTTATTTAAAATTTTGCTCCGTTAGCAGAAAAAATGTGATGACATAGACTGGAAATGAAGAATTAAAGTCTGGCCCTTTAATCAGTCGTTAATTTCCTCTGCGGGTCCGTTGCAGAGACAGAAGATAGATGGCTGCTGGTCACAGTCCAATCACAGTCCTGTACCTGCCTGGGCAGGTCATGTGTTCACCACTAAGTTTGGCTGTAGTCGGTTGGTTGCAGTGCATCCAGTATGGTCAGTGTTTGGTGATGGCAGAGTTAACAATCATTACTATGGTAACAGAGCAAGAAAGTCTGTATATCATCACCGGGAGCAGCGCATAGTGTGAGGAGGAGTTACTGAGAACTAAAGGATCAGGAACTTGTAGTTTCCAGTGGCGGCCATCTTAGTGATAACTCCACCTACTTTAGAGAGGCCATAAATTTTGTAAATATAAAATCAAATTATTTAAGCTCATTTTGTGACTAATGACATTGAGTATTGTGTATTCATTTATTTATATCATTAAGGGTTTTTGTGTCAGACGTTCAATTCCCGGAATACTTCTTTAAGTTAAGTCACTTGCGGCATCAGGTCTCTATCAGTCTTGCATGTCAAGAGACTGAATTTTTTACCCAATTTTCCTGGAAAACGATGGAGTCAGTGAAGTTGGATGGAGAGCGTTTGTGAACGCAGTTTTCAGCTCCACAAATTCTAGATTGGATCAGGTCTGGACTGTGACTTGGCCATTCTAACACCGGATACGTTTATTTGGGAACCTTCCATTGTACATTGCTTTATGTTTGGGATCTTGTCTTGAGGGAAGATAATTTCCGTCCGTCTCGGTCTTTTGCAGACTCACAACGGTTTTCTTCCAGAATGGTCCTGTATTAGGCTCCATCCATTCTCCATCAATTTTAAACCTTTCCCCAGTCCCTGCTGAAGAAAAGCAGGCCCAAACCATGTTGACAATGGAATGGTGTGTTTCAGGTGAACGTATTGCTTATGCCACATGTTGATGGTCTCCCAGGTGGCTTGTGGCAAACTTTAAACAAGAATTTTTATGGATATCTTTGAAGACCAGATTTTTGCAGTGTACGACTGATGTTCCTATGGAACGAGACCCCACCTCAGTAGTGGTCTCTGCAGTTCAATCAGACTGATCATGGGCCTCTTGGGCTGCATCTCTGCAGTCTTCTCCTTGTTGAGATTAAAGTTTAGAGGGACGGCCGGGTCTTGTAGATTTGCAGTGGTCTGATACTCCTTCCATTTCATGTCACTGCACAGGGCTCCTGGGATGTTTGAAATTTGTGACATTTTTTCAAATCCCAATCCATCTTATACTTTCCACACTAGATATCGGATCTGTGGTTTGTTCCTTGGTCTTCATGATGCAGAACCCGAGGACTATCACACAGGCAGGTGGATTTTATTGGAGACTTGATTACAACAGGTGGATTATATTCAGTCATTAAGAACAACATGGATCTTCAGAGATCCTCACTGATCTTCTGGAGTGAGTTTGCTGTACTAAAAGTAAATGGGCCAAATAATATATGCACGCCCACTTTTCAGTTTATTATGTTTTACAAAAAGTTTAAAATATCCAATAAATTTCATTCCACTTCACAATGTGTCCCACTTGCTGGGATATCTTTGAGAAATGGCTTTCCTCTTGCCACTCTTGCATAAATGTCCCACCTGTTGTTGATTCTTCACAAAAAATTACAATTTTTATATCTTTTGAAGCATAAAGAAATATGACAAAATAGAAAACTTCAAGGGGGCCGAATACTTCCGCAGGCGTGTGTAAGTAAAAAATCAATTGGCTACAAATCTTCTCTTTCTGAAGGTTACTGCCTGATAAACATTAAGGAATGATATTGCGCAGAAGTTACTCTCTAGTATCATGGAGGGAAAGTCAGCTCTTCATAAAAGAGATTGTAGACCAGGGAGTACTATAGAACATTTTGTAGGTCATTATGTCAGACAGAACTTTTTGATATTTTTAGATTAGATGTATATGCTTTTATAGCTGTCACATGGACAATGGAACTGCAGTTTTAGTGAAACTAAGGAAGCATCGAATTTATAAAATACTACGTTCCCATACCTAATCTCCGATCTCACTAGAGGATCATTCTCTTACCATCCTCTTTTCTCAATGTAAAGCCCATGGATATTAAAGCCCATGGCTCTATTATTAAAAAACAGATTATAACCCAAATTGATAGACACCTAGGAGCTAGTGCAGATTGACACTATGGCCTGAAATTGGCACATTTATTAAGCAGGAGGATAGGCCTCCTCCTAAAAAAGTCTCACCTATTCCAACGCTCCCAATACATGTGGGCAGCTCTTTCAGCTTCACACAGCCAGTTGTTAAAACACTTTTAATAATAGCTACTGGGGACACTGTCCACTGGCTTTTGGGCATTGTTACCCCTGGCTACGTGGCCTGTTAATATAGTTTGGGGGGCTCTATTCTACGTACCACTGTGAAACCCTTGTGTCCTGTGTTTGCGGTTGTACGTGGCTCTGACATGATGATAGTGTTTAGGGACCAGAACCAAAAAGTGTTGATTCGTGTAAAGAAGTTGTGGGGTTGTTTTTAGAAGTTCGGGGCTGGATTTGGCTTATTCTGGTCACTTTCCCTGTACTGATGGGCAAAACTTGCCAGTAGCAGTTTAATGGCAGTGGCGGTTCGCCTGCACTAACCTGCTAGCAGCGTTGGGACCTCCATTTTGGGAGGATCACCCTCTCCAATGAAACTGGCTTAAAAATAATCAGCATTACATTGTAGGTGTTAGACCACATATGTCAGGTATACCTTTATTTAGATGATCAAAACCTTTATGATTTTTATAAAGGACATTGGGGGAGACAGTGCTGGTGTGTGTGAGTGTCATGTCCAGCTTCATTTGTCTAAAAAACATACCCCCTCACTTGCACTTCTAACTGTTCACTGCTGCTGTCATGTTTCCCACACGTCCCTTCTATTCTAACATCTCATATACCTGCAAAGAATGGGTAAATTATCATAATCTCATGTAACCTGCATTATTGAGTAATTGCGGGAGGGAAATTTGGTTAAAATTAGCCGGACAAACAATATCAAGATCTTTGTAATTCTTATATAACCTTGCACTAGGGACTCATTTTCCCTAAAGAAAGGTTACAAAAGCCCATTACACTGCATTGCAAACAGTCTTTCTACCTTTCTGAGAATTTGATTAAATTTACAATTGTGTTTGTATAACTTCATCTTACCTGACAGCTCCTTTTGTAGTCTGGGATTGGGTTTGATTTGGATGCATTTAAAAACAACACATGTCTGTGCTGCTCACTCCTCCTCTCCTCATCCACTCAGCCCACATCTGTGCTCCAGCACATCTACTCCCTCTGCTCCTTCAAAGAGAGCTACGTGTGGTATATCAGTTAGGGAGGGAGGAGGTGTACAGGAGCACAACCAAACCAAACAACCTTTGGGCTACACAGAGGATTGTCAAGAGCAAGGTTATGATAACATACATATCTTGTATGCACCAGCTTAGAGAAGGCCAGAAGCCATAGTTACACGTGCATGTTGATGGGGTTCTGCAATCTGTTTAGTGAAATTGAGGGGTATCTGGTGACAGTTCCTTCCTGTTTAATTATATCATTCTTGGGTGTTCATTAACAGTGCATCGTGAGGTCTGCTTATTGTCACACCAGGGGGGGGCAAGCATTCATAGAGCCATTGTGGTTCTCTCGCCGGCCACACTTAAAAGTAAGTATAAGCAGTCGACCCAAATAACGGGCTACTCTCTGTATAGTTATAAATATCCCCCTACAAATAACAAATGGGGAAGAGACATTCAATTAAGGTCGAGGTCCTTGGGGCGGCAGGAAGACAATTCGCACTCGAAAGTGGGGGTCGCAGAGAAGAGAGTATCAAAATGTTAGGTACTTGGCAGGAGGGATTATATGATGGCTCTCTACTATGAACGTGCGGTGGGGCGCTGTATTGGCCTTAGACGTCTATGTCACTAACTTTTTTCCTCTTTCTTCTTCTTCTTCTTTTCTTCTTTGAGTTTTTCTCTCTTTCGCTTTCTTTTTGTTCCCCCTCTTCTTTTCCCGTCCTTTTTCTTCTCATTCACAATTCTTTTTTCCTTACCCCTTTTCTCTTATTGTTTTAACCCATGTGAAACACTTAAAGGGTTAATGGACTTAATAGAAGTTGTTTTACATACGTTGAGGGGCGAAGTTTCTATAGTGGGGTAATTTATGGGGTTTTACTATTATTTAGGCCTCTCAAAGTCACTTGGAAGCTGAGTTTTCCCTCAAAATGTGAGTTTTGGCAATTTTCATGAAAATGAGAAAAATCGCACCTAAAGTTCTGCACCTCATAACATCCTAGAAAAGTGAGAGGACGCATAAAATATCATCCCAACATAAAGCAGACATTCCGTAAATGTAATTTATCAAGCTTTTTGGGTAGTTTTACTTCCTGTCTGGAAAGCAGAACATTTCAAACTAGGAAAATGAAGAATTTTTACAAACTTTTGCCAAATTTTCACTTTTTTTCAGAACGAATCGCAAAACGTATCACTTAAATTTTATAACTAACATGAAGTACAATGTATCACAAGAAAACATTCTCAAAATCACCGGGATATGTTAAAGCGTTCCGAAGTTATAACCAATTATCGTGAGACATGTCAGATTTGAAAAATCGAGTCTGGTCATTGAGCTGAAAACTAGTGTCGGTGATAAGGGGTTAAACCTATATAAATATATTATCCCTGTGATCGTACTGACCTACAGATAAAAGTAGACATGTCGTTTGGGGTGCACAGTGGAAACTGTAAAATCCAAGCCCACAAGAATATGTCACAAAGGCACTTTTTTAACCAATTTTACTGCATTTGGAATTTTTTACCACTTCCCAGTACAGGGAATTAGATATTAAATACCATCACTATGAAGTGCAATTTTTTACGCAGAGCTCTTTCACGGTGGGGAGTAAAAAATGGAAACGCAAAAACAAAAAGGGGGTAAAGATGGCAATATTTGGTCCATTAGCAAGCTAACTTATCACAGTCCCCCAGTCCCTGCATCTACTCAGGACTACTGTCACTGTATGGGGGTAATGATAATCAGTATATGGCGGTAATATTCCTCACTGAATGGCAGTAATATGATATTTATCACTATATTTGTGTAGCATAGTATAGCAATATTATTGGTAACATTGGCCTTTCTATAGTCTTTATTACCAGAATGATGCTATTTATGTGGTTGTAAAGGTGGCATCATCATATGGCAGCATTATTTGTCTTATTGTTAGGTGGTATTGTGTCACCATTGGGCTAAATTTGTGTGTTGGCACCTCGTGATAGAAACGTTGGCTTTGGTTTGCAGTTTGGGCACTTGGTCTCTCAAAGGTTGGTCATCACTGGTCTATGCTATTTCACAATTTCAAAAAGATTCACAATTACTGATGTAACTATCATCTTGAATCCTTATACATTTAATTGTAGGTATTTGAGAAAGATTTTTCGCCAGCTGATAATTTGTGCCAGATACCAAGTCAAAATCTTTTGATAGGTCTTTAAAGGGCATCTACCACTAGGATGAAAGACTGTATGCAAATCAGCTTGAGGGACTCCAGGTTTCATTAACACCTATGGAGCGTGAAGCTCCTCAGGCTCATTTACATAGAGTCCTTCATTCTGGTGGAATATGCTCTTTAACGTGGATTTTGACCAACAAACCACGCAACATCTGCCACGCAACATCTGCTCGGTGGTCTCCCACTCGTTTCAAAGGGAGTGGCAAAATCTTTCCTACTATTATATCAGAGAGGTTCCCTGATAAACTGGGGTGTCAAGAAAAGTTGCAAAAAATACCTGCATGTTAGGGGTGTGAGTCAAAAATACTGGCTACAGTAAGAGGGGCGGATTAGGGGTCCCGCTAATCCTGTAGATGTACAGCTATGAAAAGTGACCTCTTCAAGTTATAATGCTTCTTCCATAAACCATTGTCAGAGCAGGGAAGCTCCTAAACCTGTCACACATCTAAAGGTCACAGTTTTCATGAGTCCATCATTTCTCTCCGTAGTATCAGCTATATTCATAAATCATATCTCTGATACTGCGTAACAGCACATCCTAATCAAAAGAACCTTTTGTCAAAGTGAAAGCTTATTATACTGTGAGTAAACTTTGCTGGTAACTTTTCATCTCCTTCGCAATAATCAGATTATTTTGAAGAATTGTTTCACTTCAAGGGCCCTAATATGCACAAAGTCCGGCGCGTTCCTTTGTTGTTGTAGTCTTTCATCAGGCTGGGATTTTGTTTTCTCAGTCAGACATTGCTGATCGCACTATTTTTAGGAAAACGTTCTTAATAAACATGAATAATTTATTGTATTGAAAACTGGGCCTTGTAAAACAGAGTGTTCTGAAAACCAAGGGAGACAGAGGCTGAACACAAAAAAGTTATCCGGAAATTGGAGCTATTGTTGATATCATTTATGAGAATATCGAGTATCTCATCATTATTTCAAGAATTTGCTTATTATTTTCTAGGAAATTAGTCTTTTTTTTACTGTATTAAAATTTTCTACACTCTTTGGCTACAGGGAAAATGAAAACACTTTTGTTCACAGGGTGAGACCAGTGACAGTATATTATAGAAGTTGAATCACAGTAATATAGGACAGAATGGAACCTATCAAATGTCGGGAATATATAAAGACTGGCATTACTTGGCTCCAAAGCTTCTGTATAACCGTTGTTAGATTCAGGGTTTCTTTGGCCATCAAATACAGAAGTTTCCAAGGTCCCAACCTGCTCCTCTTTGAAATATCAACTTCTAACTGCATTGCATTATCTAAATCTCACCATGTCCTCAAAAAGATCTTTTCTGAACCCACCCATCAGAAATAGATTCGGTGCCTTGTGAAAGTATTTGGCCCCCTTGAACATAAAGATATGAAATTGCAATTGTTATGGTGAAGAATCACCAAGAAGTGGGACACAGTTGTGAAGTGGAACAAAATGTATTGGATATTTTAAACTATATTTTAAACTAGATAATAAACTGAAAAGTGAGGAGTACAATATTATTCGGTCCCCTTAAAGGGGTATTCCAGGAATCGGCATAATTCATATACAAATGGGTACTCAAAATATAAGCTAATGTGTAATTAATTGTTATTTAAAATTTTGCTTCCGTTAGCAGAAAAATGCTGATGACATAGACTGTAATGAAGAATTAAAATGCTACTGGCCCTTTAATCAGTCCGTTAATTTCCTCTGCGCGGTCCGTTGCAGGACAGAAGATGGCTGCTGGTCACATGTCCACATCACATGTCCTGTACCTGCCTGGGCAGGTCATGTGTTCACCACTAAGTTTGGCTGTAGTCGGTTGGTTGCACTGCATCCAGTATGGTCAGTGTTTTGGTGATGGCAGTTACACATCATTACTATGGTAACAGAGCAAGAAAGTCTGTTATATCATCACCGGGAGCAGCGCATAAGTGGTAGGAGGAGTTACTGAGAACTAAAGGATCATGGAACTTGTAGTTTCCAGTGGCGGCCATCTTAGTGATAACTCCACCTACTTTAGAGAGGCCATAAATTTTGTAAATCATAAAATCAAATTATTTAAGCTTCATTTTGTGACTAATGACATTGAGTATTGTTGTATTCATTTATTTATATCATTAAGGGTTTTTGTGTCAGACGTTCATATTCCCGGAATACTTCTTTAAGTTAAGTCACTTGCGGCATCAGGTCTCTATCAGTCTTGCATGTCAAGAGACTGAATTTTTTACCCAATTCTTCCTTGGAAAACAGATGGAGCTCAGTGAAGTTGGATGGAGAGCGTTTGTGAACAGCAGTTTTCAGCTCCACAAATTCTAGATTGGATGCAGGTCTGGACTGTGACTTGGCCATTCTAACACCTGGATATGTTTATTTGTGAACCTTCCATTGTACATTTTGCTTTATGTTTGGGATCATTTTCTTGATGGAGTATAAATTTCCGTCCCAGTCTCAGGTCTTTTGCAGACTCCAACAGGTTTTCTTCCAGTATCGTCCTGTATTTGACTCCATCCATCTTCCCATCAATTTTAAACCTTTCCCCAGTCCCTGCTGAAGAAAAGCAGGCCCAAACCATGTTTGACAATGGGAATGGTGTGTTTCAGGTGAACTGTATTGCTTTTATGCCACATGTTTGATGTCTCCCAGGTGGCTTGTGGCAAACTTTAAACAAGAATTTTTATGGATATCTTTGAAGACCAGATTTTTGCAGTGTACGACTGATGTCCTATGGACAGACCCTCCCACCTCAGCTGTAGGTCTCTGCAGTTCAATCAGACTGATCATGGGCCTCTTGGCTGCATCTCTGATCAGTCTTCTCCTTGTTTGAGATTACAGTTTAGAGGGACGGCCGGGTCTTGGTAGATTTGCAGTGGTCTGATACTCCTTCCATTTCATGATCACTTGCACAGGGCTCCTTGGGATGTTTGAAATTTGTGACATTTTTTCAAATCCCAATCCATCTTTAAACTTCTCCACACTAGTATCATGGACCTGCCTGGTTTGTTCCTTGGTCTTCATGATGCAGAACCCAGAGACTATCACAGAGCAGGTGGATTCATATGAAGACTTGATTACACACAGGTGGATTATATTCAGTCATTAAGAACAACATTGGATCTTTCAGAGATCCTCACTGATCTTCTGGAGTGAGTTTGCTGTACTAAAAGTAAATGGGCCAAATAATATTGCACGCCCCACTTTTCAGTTTATTATGTTTTACAAAAGTTTAAAATATCCAATAAATTTCATTCCACTTCACAATTGTGTCCCACTTGCTGTGGGATATCTTTGAGAAATGGCTTTCCTCTTGCCACTCTTGCATAAATGTCCCACCTGTTGTTGATTCTTCACAAAAAATTACAATTTTATATCTTTATGTTTGAAGCATGAAATATGACAAAAGATAGAAAACTTCAAGGGGGCCGAATACTTCCGCAAGGCGCTGTAAGTAAAAAATCAATTGGCTACAAAATCTTCTCTTTATGAAGGTACTGCCTGATAAACATTAAGGAATGATTAGTGCGCAGAAGATTATTCTCTAGTATCATGGAGGGAAAGTCCAGCTCTTCATAAAGAGATTGTAGACCAGGGAAGTGACTATAGAACATTTTGTAGGTCATTATGTCAGAACAGAACTTTTTATATTTTTAGATAAGATGTATATGCTTTATAGCTGTCACATGGACAATAGGAACCTGCAGTTTAGTGATAACTAAGAGAAGCATCTAATTTATTTATAAAGACTACTACTGTCCCATACCTAATCTCCGATCCTCACTAGAGGATCATTCTCTTACCATCCTCTTTTCTCAAATGTAAAGCCCCATGGAATTAAAGCCCCATGGCTCTATTATTAAAAAACAATAGTATTGATAACCCAAATTGATATCACCTAGGAGCTAGTGCAGATTGACACTATGGCCTGAAATTGGTACATTTATTAAGCAGGAGGATAGGCCTCCTCCTAAAAAAGTCTCACCTATTCCAACGCTCCCAATTACATGTGGGCAGCTCTTTCCAGCTTACACAAGCCAGTTGTTAAAACACTTTTAATAATAGCTACTGGGGACACTGTTACCCCTGGCTACGTGGGCTCTGTTAATATTAGCTTTTGGGGGGCTCTATTCCTACGTACCACTGTGAAACCTTTTGTTCCTGTGTTTGGCGGTTGTACGTGGCTCTGACATGATGATTAGTGTTTAGCGGACCAGAACCATAAAGTGTTGATTCGTAAAGAAGTTTGTGGGGTTGTTTTTAGAAGTTCGGGGCTGGATTTGGCTTTATTTCTGGTCACTTTCCCTGTACTGACGTGGGCAATAACTCTTGCCAGTAGCAGTTAAATGGCAGTGGCGGTTCGCCTGCACTAACCTGCTAGCAGCGTTGGGACCCTCCATTTTTGGGAGAATCACCCCTCTCCAATGAAACTGCTTAAAAATAATCACCATTACATTGTAGGTGTTAGACCACATATGTCAGGTATACCTTTATTTAGATGATCAAACCTTTATAAATGACATTTTTATAATTATGCACATTGGGGAGACGTGCTGTGTGTGTGTGTGGGGGGGGGGGCGGGCGGGGGGTATTAACAGAGTTTCATGTCCAGCTTCATTGTCTAAAAAACATACCCCTCACTTGCACTTCTACCTGTTCACTGCTTGCTGTCATGTTTCCCACACAGTCAATGTCACCATTGCTCTCATTCTAACATCTCATATAACCTGCAATATTGGGTAATTATCAGTTAATCTCATGTAACCTGCATTATTGAGTAATTTCGGGAGGAAATTTGTTTAAAATTAGCCCGGACAACACTATTCAAGATCTTCTGTAATTCTTATATAACCTGTCACTAGGGACCTCATTTTCACTAAAGAAATGTTACAAAAGCCCATTAAACCTGCATTGCAAACATGTCTTTCTACCTTTTCTGAGAATTTGCATTACAATTGTGTGTTATAACTTATCTTGCACCCTGACAGCATCCTTTGTTTAGTCCCTGGGATTGGGTTTGATTTGGATGCATTTCAAAAAACAACACATGTCTGTGCTGCTCACTCCTCCTCCTCACTCCTCTCAGCCCCACATCTGTGCTCCAGTACATCTACTCCCTCCTGCTCCTTCACAGAGCTCACAGTGTGGTAATATCAGTTAGGGAGGGAGGAGCTGTACAGGAGTACAACCAAACCAAAACCAACCCTTGGGACTACACAGAGGATTCTGTCAAGATGCAAGGTAATTGATAACATACAATTTTATTGTAATGCACATGCTTAGAGAAGGCAGAATGCCATATTTACAGTGCAGGTCTGATGGGCTTCTGCAATCTGTCTTTAGTGAAAATGAGGTACCTGGTGACAGATTCCTTTAAAATTTTATAATTATACTAATCAGGCAGAATTTCTTTGGGGGTGTTAACAGAGCATCTTGAGTCTCTAGCTTCATCGTCCAAACCAGGGGTGGGCAATTCATTTTCCCACATGAGAAATTGTAATGGTTTTAGAAGGCCAAAATCTAAAATAATATACTCCGTTCTACCCAATACCTTTATACTATATTCAGTATATAAACTATCCCTACATTATAAAACAGTGAATGAGATATTAAAATCATGAAGGTCTGGGTCACACCATTTTGGGGAGGATCACCAATGACAGCCGCCGCACACAGGAGAAGAGAAGAAGACTGTTTTTTTTCCCACAGTAGGACATACATCGGAAGAGAATTCTACTGATGTTGTCCTCCCTAACTATTGACTACTGTGTGGGGGCACTCTGACTATTGGCACATACTAGCCTATCTATGTAGTAATCTTGGTTCTGATACTGTATCTGTGTAGTTAGTTTACTTCTGCTGCTGCATCTATGTAGATATAGTTTATGTGCAACAAATTATGTAATGTTACTGTTTTATGCACTAAACGTCAAATGTATGGGTGCCTACAAAATTTGCTAGTTGGGGTCACCGAAATTCCTAGTGGTGGCCCTGAGCCCATGACACAGAACACTGCACGGTCTGGGCTTAACATGATGGGGCACATTTACTAAGGGTCCGCAGACCGCATTTCCGTCGGGTTTCCTGTCTATTTCCAATTTGTGCCGCATTTAACAGGGGTTTTTGGCGCACGCGATCGGACTTTCATACAATACAAATCAGGGGGCCGTCGGACAACCAAATTGTGTGCACCGGGAAGAAGATGGTGAACTCCAGCAGACCTCAGTGGGGAAGCGACACATGCAGGATATCGGGCACGCAATCTTGGTGAATCGTGCCGGACTTCATCCTCGTCGGATAGTCCGGATCAGGGAACACGTCAGGACCGGGTAAATAAATGTGTAAAACAATCATCAGGCTGATGCTACCTGTTCTTAGAGATCATTTGAAGGGGTATTCCATCAATAAGCATAATTCATTTACAAAGGGGTCATTAAATATGAGCTAATATGTGATTAGTTGTTATTTAAAATTTTGCTCAGGACAGAAGATGACCACTGGTCACATGTCCACATCACATACCCTGCACCAGGCAGGTCATGTGATCACCACTATGTCTGACTTTAGTCAGTTGGTTGCAGTGCATCCTGTATGGTCAGTGTGGTGGTGAGACGTCATCTCAGAGAGGGAATGTGCAGTGATGGCAGTTACACATCATTACTATAGTAACAGAGCAGGACCCTCTGTTATATCATCACTGGGAGCAGAGCATAAGAGAGAGGAGGAGTTACAGAGAACTATACAGAGGATCATGGGACTTGTAGTTTCTAGTGGCGGCCATATTGGTGATAACTCCGCCTACTGTAGAAAGCCTATAACATTTTGTGAATCTTAAAATCAAGCTTCTCAAGCTCCATTTTGTGACTAATGCCATTGAGTTTTGTTATATTCATGTATTTATAGCATTATAGGTTTTTGTATCAGACGTTTTTATTCTCAGAATACCCCTTTCATTATTAATTCAAGCAAGCTGACAGTAAGGGGTTGTTGTCCAGCGTAATTAATATGATTATTTTTGGATTTGCCCCTTGGGGCAGTGTTTGGACCTGGAAATACAATCAATATATGGTCCATGTTTCACTGAAAACGTCATCAAAAACAAGTTTATGTTGTTTATGTATCTATAAAGCATAGGACTCCTCGATGACAGATTTTCTTCTATTTCTGTAACTAGAGTTTTTTCATGACACCCACAGGACAATATTCACTCCGTCTAATTAAAATAGCCATAAACTGTTTGTGTGTGCCGGCACTGGATTGCTTGACTAGTTATAAGTCCACGCTTCCTTGTTAATGAAGTTCAGGACATTTATTGTTTATCTTCTTGTAAAATGAATAATAAATCACAGGTTACACATTTTGCAAGTATTTATTTGCTTTGGAAAGTAAAATTGAATGCGCTATTATGTCCAGAAGAGAAAAAAAAAACTAAATCAAGTTCTATTCTCTTGTCGGCTGCAGGACTGGTCTCATTACTCCGATTTTTCCGCTAATTAGTGTTGCTTATTCGTCTTTGAACTGTGCGGCATTCTTGTAATCCTTTCATCAAGTATCGCCATGTGTCCCTATTCTGTCTGCAGAGTGTGGATGTGACTGTGTCCTACCGGGATGTGTGGTGAGTGGCTCGGTGGACCACTTAAGGACAAAAAAGATCCTTATGAGGTCAGTTTCTCAATGTGTTGCCATAGGCATGAATTTGTCCGCATTTTTTTTTTTCATTTACTTGCATTCCCCAGACATGACTGGATTGACCTTTGTTATAACAAACCAAGTACATCTCTTCCTACATAAAATCTGCACAGATGTACAATGTGATGATGGGGGTGGAGGCAGACTTTACTGGGATTTATATTACGTAGAACTATAATTTTACTAATAATCTCTTTCCTTATTTAATTTGATTGATTATTTACAAAAGGTTTTTAAAGCGAACCTGTCACCAGAGATGTCATTTGTTCCATATGAATGTTTGAAATCTGTAATGTAATATTATATTTGCATATGTCCCCTATGTCCCGATTTGTAAAGCACTACGGAATTTGATGGCACTATATAAATAAAGATTATTATTATTAATAATATTATTATCCATTAACAGGTTCCACTAGCCTATTCTATGCTTATTTTAAAAATGCCTTTGTTAGCAGTCTGAATCATTTCAATACTTTATAAAACGTTATTTCACATTACCAGGTAAAAATTACATTCCTGGTGACAGGTGCACTTTAAGACATTTTGAAAATGAAATGGAAAAAACTGCTTTTCTTTATAGAAATCATCTCCTATGATACAAGGTAAGGTATAGATTCTTGGGGATCTGACTGCTGTGACTTCCAGTTGTATAGAGTGCCCATAACACATTTCGCTTCCCCAGAAGAAAGTTCATTCCTTTGTTCTGCCAATCATTTGTGGTTCCAGTAGAATGACTTTAGCGATTTGTAACTTACCCCTAATCTTACGGATAGGGAAACAGTGACTTTCTCTGGAAAACCGCTTCAATAGAAACTGTTCCCATACCTTTAACGCTATCTCATGGTTTTGGAAGTTTCAATTTTAATGTTGTTGTATAAACTTATAGAAACGTACTCCATATTTAAGGGGTAGGGGATAAGTGTATAATTATCTCCAGCATTCTAACAAAAGTTGAAGGTGAGGCCATGTTTAAATAAATCTCTTCTATTAGGCACTTATCTGCATGTATATGTACCTGTGTCTTTCCCTCCTTTTAGAGCTTCTCAAAGCTCTGTTCTCACCATGCTGCCCTCTGCACATTACTTCCTATTTCTTATTCCTTCAGTCTGTCCTAATGGCGTCTCCCACTGTGCCTCTTTCTCTCATAGTCCATCTCACTGACAGACACAGGGAGAGGGGAGGAGGGAGAGCTGGATGAGTCGGCGGACAATCTGGCAACATGTTTGGGTTCTGCGTGGCTCAGCCGAACCCTGGACCTGAACATGAAAAAGGAATCCCGCTCTTTAATGCTGATATAGTCGCTGATCTGCTGGATGTAGCAGCCATACACTTAGGTAATGTGGTTCCTGTGCATTGTGTTTCATACAATACATCTGTGACAACTATAGTACATCATAATATGTAGTTGTCATCTCTGCTCTTGCTCATAGGCAGCTAAGAACTGTCCATTTGTTGCAACATTGCAAGAAGAGGGGATTGATAGAAACATTTTAATTTCTGGATTTCCCATCCTGCTCACTCTTGGCTTATGAGTCCCATTTCCCCATTTACTTATAGACAGTGGCGGTCCCTCATTCATGAAGACTGATCATGCATGCAGGGAAACCTGTCATAGGCTAGGTTCAAGGGAACCAATACTCTGGATGCATAAGATTCCCCAATGTTTCAAATGGATTGCTTTCACATACAGGGTGCTATGTAATGAGGATGGGACCAGGCTTCCTGGTCTTGAGATTAGAAATCCAAACTTTGCTAGAAAATAGATAATAGGAGGCAGGGCCGGATTAAGACCGCCATATGCCCTAGGCCAGTGATGGCTAACCTATAGCACTGGTGCCAGAGGTGGCACTCAGAGCCCTTTCTGTGGGCACTCAGGCCATCACCAGAGATGACTCCAGGTATCTTCCTGCAGTCCCAGACAGCCCAGGACTTGCTGTGCACAGAGCTATTTTAAAGTGACAGCTCTACCTGGGACTATTTTCTGCTTTATTGGTGTCCTTAGGGAGCTGGTATCAATGAAAACTGTGACAGAGAAGGGAGTATAAATCACAAATTAAATTTCTGTGTTGGCACTTTGCGATAAATAAGCGGGTCTTTGTTGTTTGGGCACTCGGTCTCTAAAAGGTTTGCCATCACTGCCCTAGGCTGTATGGATATTATAGCCCCCACTTCCCTACACATGGTACTAGAATCAAGTTTCTTGGGGAAAGGATGATGTGTCTCTTCTACCTGCTTTCAATGTGTTGTTTGAGGACCTTTGGAGGACCTTCATAGGAGCTAAAATGGTTCTTGTATGTATGTACGAGTATTTCATGGGTGAAGGTAATTCTCAGCATAAAATTTGGTGGGAGGTTTAGGTGGCCATGGGCCTCCTAGAAGACTTGAGCCCTGGCTGCCTTATGCCCAAACCACCTATATTATAATCCACTTCAGGCCGCAGATTAGAAGATAATATCCATCCTTTGAATTTGTATTTACTGCCCCACACACTTTAGTTTCCCTAATATAGCACAAAATAAGGGGGATAGTATATATATATATAGTATAATTCCTGTTAAAAAAAAAAGAAATGTCTCCCCAAAGGAGAATATACCACAGATGACCCTTTCCTGCTCACATTCTGAAACGCTCCATGCTTCCTTGCCTGTGAAATTTCTTAAGATTGGTAATCTTTTTCATTAGGCTGATTCACCTGGTTGAACAGGAGATGTCACCTACAGCCCAACACCTTAAGAATTCTTAATTAGAGGAATGAAGAACAACACTTGCATGTAGAAAGGGTTTCAAGAGCAGAATGCAAAATCTGACCTAAGAACTGATAATAATATTAATAATAATAATGTGTCACAAAATGAAAAAAAAATATTTAAATAAAACTATTCCCCTATTTCTGGCATAGTACATAGTTACATTCTCCTCAATAACAATCCTGGATCATCTCTTCTTATAATACTATGTTGTCCTATTAGTCTGTTACTCATAGGATTAACAGACTGATAGGGAGATTTATCTTTTCTAGTTCTAGTTTTCCTGACCTGATCCGGTCTAGTTCCTTTTTTGTCTTGTTTTTCTGTCTAATCCAACCTGCCGCTGGTTTTTCTAAAGAATGCAGGCATTCTTCACCGGCCTTCACACCCTTCTCACATGGCGTGGAGGTGGTATGCAAGTATTTGAGATTATTTCACTGCTTCTATACTAGAAAACTGCCATATAAATCTCCCAATCTCCCCCAGTGAATCAATTTAAAAAACATTACACCATGAGTTTTGGTGCAAATGTGGAAGAGTCACAGAAAAATGTGCAAATGTTTCAATGCCCAAAAATTAGCGACTTTTTTGCACTAACATTAAAAAGAAAAGGAATGATCAATCTCCCCCATGCACCTCATGGCCTTTTCTCATAGTGTTCCTAAAAACAGTGGACTTGGGAAATGATAGACTCCATTAACAAGAAGAAGGTTAACACCCAGTTGTCAGGAGAAATAATCATTTCTCATTTCATGCCGGGAGAGATGGAATAACGCAGGCTTGGGTTTTTTTTAGAAACAATTTAAATTTTTATTAAGAATATAAATATTTAGGCTCAGTTCACATTACCGTATTTTTCGGACTATAAGGCGCACAAAAATCCTTTGATTTTCTCAGAAATCAAAGGTGTGCCTTATAGTCCAGTGCACCTTATATATGAACCGTACTTACAGACAACATCTGCCTTGAACGGTGCACAGGTCTGCCACCTGCTGGTCATTCATCCTTATAATCAGGTGCGCCTTATAATTCGGTGTGCCTTATATATGAACCTAGGTGTTTTAACAGCCATTTATTGATGGTGCGCCTTATAGTCCGAAAAATACGGTACTATAAAAAATGCCATTTCTCCGCATGTGCTGCAGCTCAGGCTTTGCAGACGGGTGTGCGTACAGCTACAGTGATGCAACCTTGTCTCCGGAGCTGGAGCTACTGTGTTTGCATTCATGCACTGAGGCAAAGCCCGGCAGGAGGGTTTGAAAGAGGCTACTGGGATGTGGAGTAGCCGTAGTTCCCGCTCCATGGCGCAACTACTCCATGTCCCAGTTGGCTCTAAAATTTGCATATATCAAAGATTACATTTTTACAAGCTTCTGTTGAACTAAAAGTTTAATCAAACATACCATAGGAATGGGGCAAGCTAAAGGAGTCTTCTCTTAGATCTACCATATTTGGTATCTCCGTTATGGTAGGTTTCCTTTAACAAAAAGTGTCCATTTTTTTTTTTATATCAGTTATTACCATACTTCAGTTTGTTTTGGAGAGATAGATTAGATGTAGATCAATGATTTGTCATAATAAATAATAATACTGTATTAATACTTCATTTATCCCCAAGGGTAAATGTAATTACTACATTTAGCTCTAAATATTCAATACATACAAAATAATGCACTAAACATATAAAACAATAACATAAAAATTAGGATATAAATTAGTAAAAATTAATAAATTTATAAAATTATATACACATATAAATGTTAAAAACTGACAATAACTGACATGTCTTCTGTTGTGATGAGTTCATTTCAGTTTATTTATCATCCATTTTTTATTTTTTAATGGGAGATAAATAACTGAAATGCTGACAGTGGTGTGAACTTCGCCTTTCTTAAATAGCCATGTAAAGAGAGATGACAAATCTTCTAGAAAATGTTCAAATTTTTGCAATGTTTAAAATGTCATTTCTTCTACGCAATTCAACCCGGGGAAAAAATGATTTTATCCTATCAGTTGACAATGTTGAGTTTCATTGGCGTAACTTTTGCTTTTCTTATGGATAACTGTTTATAGGTTTTTTAGGTTCCATAGGTTTGTTCTTAATTTGAATTTGTATGTAAGTCAAAACTGTATATTTTATAATATTGCTCCAGACAAAACAAGGGGAGGACTGTAGTGCTGGATATAGGGAGAAGTGAACTACACTACCCTGCTTTATATTCTACCGTAACATGAGACAAATATCTTAAACTCCTCCATGAACTATGAGCGGTATAGGCAGAGTCTGAGGTACTGTAAAATCCGAGCCTCCAGTCTTCTGAGATGTAAACGCAGCACTACATGTATATGTAATATTTACAATTGAAATTCAGAGGAGACGAGCGTTAACCTTTTACACATTTCTTCGCCAATGAAAGCACAGAAATGAATTGTCCCAGATGTGGGCCGATGGCATTTGGAGCCTGTTTTTCCTCCAGCATGAGTGCGCTTTATTAATCCGTGTGTAATCTATGCTCCCACCTGTGCTTCAGTGACCACCGGTGACCTATTTGTGTAGCTGCCTACAAACTCTCACTTTACTGATCTTATTTCACACGCACAAATTATAGCTGCGAGCACTTGCACGAGGCGAAACGAGGGGAGTATAATGTCTTATCTCTAGTGGCTGACCTGTTGCCACCAATCTTCAGTGGATACACAAGGTTCTGCCATAAATGCTGCAGATGATAACTTCTTGTGGAGTATAAATAAGAATCAGTTCATTAGCCAGGCACAATTTAAAGGCGATATTTGTGTTGTGGAATGGATTGTTTCTTAAGAATATATGACACGGTGGTATGAATTCTGTAACCTCTTTGAGAACATAAATGTATCTCATTCTTTATTTATTCTCCCCAAGGAGAGGTAGTCTGACTGGCTTCTAAGTCGCCAATTACTTAAAGGGGAATTGTAAATGTATCCGCATGTTGTCTGCAGATTGTTTTCTTTTCAGTTCCGTTTGAAGTTTGTTATTCTGCTTCCTGAATTTCAAGATTGTTTTTTTAGTTGTATGAATTAAAGTTAGAAGATAGTTTGTGCTTCTTTCCCTGGAAACAATATTTGGTATTGAGCCTCAGTCAAAGACTAAGACCGGATTCAATTGCAATACTAGACATAGCCCATGTCTGAAAGTGGATTTTTTTTAGTTAAAAGTTGGAAATTTCTAAATATCTAGTGTAGTAACAGGAATACAAAGAATTGGCCGCACTCCAAGATTTTTAGGTGAAGTATTTAGGTACTTTTATTCCATTGTGTAGCGACGTTTCAGCTCCTCACACACCGGAGTGCTGCCAATTCTTTGTATTCCTGTTCATTGTGCGATCCTTGTCAAGGATCCAGGATTTGCACCCTAGTCATCTTTTTACACAGGTGCTGCTTTTTTCTGTTTCTTTTTTTTTTTAATTTTTTTGTGTAATAACAGGGTTTGGTTGCGGAGAATGTGAATAGTATACATGTCATCACAGACTGGAGGGAGTCTGAAAGATATAAAAGATATAAAGATTGATAACTTATCCATTGGATAGCTTATAAATATTAGATTGGAGGGGGGGCTTACACCCAGTACCACCACAGATCAGATGTTCTCAGTAGGTGGAATACAGAGAATAAAACAGGAAGCCAAAGTTCTATAGGGGGGTAACATTTGTATTGGATGTATATCTAATCCTGTATATGTGTGAAATCCAAAATGTGTCCAGGACACAACAGATTCTGTAGTCTTTAAAGTTGGTTCTTTGATGTTGATGACAACTTTTGGCAAAAACTATGAAAGAAAGAAGGAGTTTCTTAGCCAATACAAAGACTGTCTCAACTCAGAGCACAAATAACAGCATTTTCGTGCACCTCACCTTTCAACAAATATAGAAGTTACTAATCCAGTATGTGTACAAGAGAAGGGATTATGGTCAATATGTGATTTGAAATCTTCATTTTCTAGCAGTTATAATCTATGTTATCATCTATGCAGTGTCTGTAAATTTGCTGTGGTCCAGTTTGCTGAATGGAGACCTAACTACTGTGGCTCATGTCTCAATCCTCCCTTCTCCATAGAGCTTTCATGTAATCTGAGAGCTCAGTGAACTTATGTCTTGTTGTTAGCAAGATGGAATTCAGGGAAAATTTCTGAGTGAAAAAACGATTAGGACAAAAAAAGGGAAGATGATAAGACCCAGAGTAAGTGAAGAAATAAGCCAATTCATCTGAATATATAACAAAAATTCTTGTATTCTTTGATTCAATGTTATTAACAAAAATGCAGTATTTCACAGATATAATTCTAACCTGTCCACATCAGTCTTACTGGTGTGCTATTTGGTTGCTCATGGATCCGACCATAAATTCACTCTTGACTATGGTCGGGGAAGGTCCTCCCATCTGGTTAGATTCCTCTCTCATGAACGTGCATCTCCTGTACTGTCCGGTAGTATGGATAGGAAACCAGTTGTACAAATCAGTTGTAAGTTTCGATCCCAAGAGAAGGCATTGCAGTGCTAAATGTGTTTGTGTGTGATTAGTTATGTGAAATAGCAGAGCTGAGTGTGTTATTAGTAATCTTTTATATCCATCTCATGACTCTGATCCGTCCCATCTCTCTTTTTCTATGTGTCACATATTAGTAGAATCTTCAGAATCTAAACAAAAGTGTAGATAAACCCTGTACCATGATAATCTAAGCACAGTGTCAGCACACAACTACAGGAGACAGGAACTTCTCATGCAGGAGCACAACGCAGAGGAACAAGAAAGTGTCGGCTCTGCTAGTACCCACCCACAGAGCTGAGTCTTACAGTGAACATCTGATGCAGTGATAGGAGTAAAAGCAGCAATAAAGTAAGTGGTTAAACCTTATCACCTTTAAGACTTATCACCTTATCACCTTTATCACAAAGCATCACTTTGGGACTAAGATTTGAGGACTTACATTCATGGGCAAACTCCTTTAAGATGTTGACTGGCCTGAGTCAACAGAAGGCTTCCCGCCTTACTTCGCTCCACTCTTTGCTTCTATTTTGTACACAGTTTAGGGCAGTGGTGGCGAACCTATGGCACTCTGAGCCCTCTCAGTGGGCACTCAGGCTGCTGCCCCAGCACAGAATTCACCAGACAGGACTTGAGGGATCTTCCTGCAGGCCCAGGTAGCCCAAAACGTGAAGCATCTTGGTCTACTTGAGACTGCAGCAAGAGAAGGTGAGGACATGGTCAGATTATCATTGGAGCCATTGAAGCTCCTGCTCTTGGCCCCACAATTTTTCATGTTCAAGAAAGCTCCAATGGCAATCTGAATTTTCCCAACTTCTTTCAACAATATTGGTGTCCTCAGGACCCTTGAAAGCTGTGGTATAGCACGGAGCAAGAAGTTAATGCTAGAATTAACGTGTTGGCACTTTGCAATAAATAAGTGGGTCTGGTTTGCGTTTTGGGCACTCAGTCTCCAAAAGGTTCGCCATCACTGGTTTAGGGGTACAGGGATGAAAAAAACATTCTGGGGTACACCTTCGAAAGGGTTGTTTGTTATTCAAAACAATGGTCTACTCTTTTCTTTCCAGATTTTGCATTGCAATTTACTGAATGTGGATGAGCTGTCTTATCAGACAGAGCTAAAAATCAAGAATTAGACTGGAATGACAAGACGAAAAAATTTTGGAAGCCAGAAAGAGGAGAGAAAATCTTATTATTTTTAATTTCATAATATACACTATCGTTTATTATATTATTAATTGAACTATTCAATTAATTTGATTTGAGTAGTGATGGAACATGACATCCAGCAGTAATCACTAATACAATTGTATGTAGCAGGTATATAATTGAATTAGCGGCTATAAGATACGTACAGCGTCTTTGTAAGCCTCTGCACTGAATGGTATAACGTATAAACTAGACAAACACAATCGGAGCAATGTATACACTCATACACATACTCCCTCCTCTCCTCCCCCTGCCATGCAAATCTTCACAAATTAATCTTCGAGACTCCTCTGATATTTGGTCTGAATTACAAGCTGTGAAGGGAGATAAAGAGAGAGAGTGAGACAGCAGAGCTCACAGCTCCCCAAGCGCTGTGCACTGTCAGACACCCATCGCAGCTGCATGAATAATACATCAGCTCCTCTTTATCCTCACAAAATGTTGTCTTTCTCTATGCTGGGAGAAGAGTCTGTCCTGATTCACTCCTCTCTCCCCTGTGATTTCTGGTCCTTGTGTTCTTCAATATTCCTTGTATTGACTTCCATGTCTTTGTATTACCATGGCTATCAGTGTACAACTAGGTAATATTATAGGTACTATTCTCCATACATGTTTACAATTGTCACAATGTATTTGTTTATTATTCTATTGTTGCCCTTGTTTGTGCTTTCCACCAGATCTGCCGAGATGATAGGAGAGCATATGACTTTTTTCACAGTTTTTAGATCTCCCCAAGTCTGGCTGCCCTTTCCTCGAAAAAGTTTTTCATTGTTTGATTGTTTTATGCTGGGAATGACTTTGTTCTCTGTTGCAGAAGGATGAGGTTTGGCTGATAAGCAAGAAAATGTTATTGGAAGTATACAAAATGACTCTATTGCCAGTATGCGCTCGGAATTTGGCAAGCAGTGTTGCCTGAGGACATCGGAGGCTGGACAACCCAAGTAATGGCAGCAGTGTTCACTTACTAGTCTATTGTTTTATGTCATGTTTCGATTTGGGCAAATGCCTTCGGTTGTGAAATGTATAAGGTTATGGGACACAGTGATAGATGGGTGACCGGGGGCAGTTTCTTTGAATGCTAAACTGTGGACTTATTTTTACTAGAGCCAAGTTAAAATATCACTCTACAGAGGGGATAAAATAAAGAAGTTCCTTTTAGATGTTTTTTGTATGATTTCTTATATGTTAAAGGGAAAGTATTACTAGAAAATTATGTTTAATAACCGTTTCAGTTATATTAGCAAATTGTATTAAATTTTGGTGTTTCTTTATTACATTTAGAGTCACATAAAACCATAAAGGAATCTCTAACGATTCTACTTTTGACACTTAACACAAAAAAACTTACCTCACATTCTGTTGTTATTCTATCCATGGCTGAAAACAGCTGGTTTCTGGCGCAACTTAAGGCTGGCAGGAACATGACCTTGTAAAATCAGACGATGTGCTGACCAGATATAGACAGTCCAAAATGCAGAGGACGGTAAACATAGTGATATATAGTACAAGGAGACCCTTCTTATCCACAGAAAAGCAGCACTAGACTATGTTCATGACATTCTTCTGCCCATTAACTACAAGTCAATGAAGTTAATGGGCATTAATGAAAATTAACAAACAAAAATACATAGTTACAATAGTTATAAAATAAAAGAAATATGTAGCATTTAAATTGGAACACAGTGTAAAGAGAGCAAAATTGTGCTTACAGTATTTAAAGAGGATGTGTCAGGGTGTTTTGGGACAATAAACCACCCACATCGGTGGTTCAGTGTCTCAAATTGCCTGGTCCATCCATGGCCACAAAAAAAAAACAACTTCTAGGTAAGTCCTAGAGATGAGTCTGATGAGGTGCATCAGACTTATCTCTTTCGTTTCCGATCTCTTGTCGCAGATATTCAATAAAGCCAGAATAGTACACCCCAGCTTCACTGAGCAAGGCCATGGAGGGACTTAATAAAAAGTAATTTGGGACTTGTGGGTGGTTTAGCGTCCCAAATCTCCTTGACTCTTTAAAGTGACGCCTTCTACAATCAACAATCGACAAGACAGCCATCGCCCGCTCCTGCATCCCTTGTTAGAATGTATACATTGTCATAAGTAATGGTGGCTTCAGCTTTGAGATCCTGAATGACCAGACACTGATAACCCTGTGTAGTTTTTTAGCTAAATCCTAAAGTTTTATACGTTTTAAAACTTTAATCCGAGTTGTTTTCCTGAAAAGAATATTCAAAACATAGACAGCCAGTTGGGAAATGACCTCTGCCAGCCCCTTACCTTTTCATGAAAGAGCAGCAACACTCTTAACGCTACACTCTGCCTCCTTAGTTCCCCGCTGCCATATCCAGATCTTGCCTGTTCTGGGTTTAAAGGAAATCTACCAGCAAAATCAAGCATGATAAACCAGGGACACTGTGCAGAAGTACTTTCCCATTGTACCCTCTCACTGTGTGCTCCTGCCTCCCACTGTGTGCTCCTGCCTCCCACTGTGTGCTCCTGCCTCCCACTGGGTGCTCCTGCCTCCCACTGTGTGCTGAGACATGTACTATGTACAGGAGACTCAGGACCGCACCCTATTAATCACTGGGAGTCCTAGAGGTGGAGCTCCCAAAAAGATTAATTACATGAAGCTGCTAATAAATGTTGATTGTAGGAAATCCTACCTTTTATATGTCTCTCCCTTCCATCGCAGAGGGTCTGGCCCTGGCTCCTGGAAATGCTGAAATCCAATATCCGGTTATCACCTGACCGCTCAGCCAGTCATCAGCCTCAGCAGTAACATGTCATTAATACACATGTAATTGCTAAGGCCAGTGATTGGCTGAGGTGTCATCCGCTCCCCTGCCACTGCAGTTAATAAATTAGCAAAAGTTTTCGGGAATGTACTTATAGCCATGTATCTTAACAAAACATAGTTGGTGAATTTTAGTTCCACCAATACATTCTTTTACTTGTGGATTTCTTTCTCATCCGCCCAGCGCTCTGTTATCTTCCTAATTTTCCCTCTTAATCTTTGATCCTCTCTCCAGGCCTTTATCATTGCACTTCCCCCGTGTCTGCCTCGGTAGCTTTGGTTCCCCTGCACAGTGATAAGCATGTAACACATGACAATCTTGTCTATCTCCTATCTGAAATTAGATCTGGTGTTTTAAATAAAAAGCTAAGCAAATCAAAGATAATTGCTTGGGAACATAGAACTTCCCACTCTATCAAAAACCTTTCAAACTTCATCCCATTATGCACCTTGCCTCCCAAATCTGCCTCATTTTTTGTGTCACCCACTGGCACCTTCCGCTATCACTATTCATAACTTAGTATGCATGTGAATACTCTCCAGAATAGTACAGGAGCAGATGAAAGTCAATAACGTACACATAAAATATCAGTATTTATAGAAAGTGATTACCATATGCTGGTTTTGAAGATGAAAAGGTGTCTGCTGGAGGGATGTACATCAAAGTTTTCATAGTTGTGCATTCGTTTTACCTTTTAGGGAATCGATCATAATAGGTTTCGCTAGTGGCTAAATTATATCATAGAGAGTGTCTACAGATTTAAAGGGCAAGTACCACTTATTAAAGAGAATCTCTACATTTTCTCAACATCTTAACCCTCCACTAACCTTTTAATGGCAGAGCTTCAGATGAAGATTTCGATGTTTTCGAGAATCTATTCCTCTCCTTATATATCCCATAATTTTATTTGCTTAAGCAGCAAATGCCAGACGCTGATCACTAAAATTGAGTTTACTATCTGCCAATACCACCAAGTCTTTTTCTCCATCAGTTTTACAAAGAAGTTTATCATTTAAAATATAATTATAATTTTCAGTTTCTCAACCCAAGTGCATAACCTTACATTTATCCACATTAAACCGGTCTAGGCCTATAGTTTCCACAAATCCCTCTGTAATTTAGTACTATTCTCCTCTGTATTAATCACTTTACACTGCTTAGTATCATCTATAAATATTGAAACTCCACTTTGTAAACTCTCTATGAGGTCATTAATAAAAATATTAAAATGAAATGGCCCCCGAACTGACCCCTGTGGCACTCCACTGGTAACGTTAACCCAATCTTACAATGTGCCATTAATGACAACCCTTTGTTTTCTATCACTAAACTCCGACATTTGTTTACCCAAATACACAGATGTTCCCCTCCTCATTTTATTTTTATTTTATGTACCAACCTTTTAAAAGGCACTGTATCAAATGCCTGTATCAGATCATCCACAGCCTAGGTCCACAGCCTAGGTCAGTGATGGCGAACCTTTTAGCGGCCGAGTGCCCAAATTGCAACCCCAAACCCCCCTTATTTATAGCGAGGTGCCAACCAAAAATTAAAGCAGTAATTTATTGCTCCCTGTATTTCAACAACTTTCAATCATACTGGCCTCCTGAGGACAAGATGGAAAATTGGCATCATTGTAGCTTCTTTCCAGTGTCCCTCTGTACAAAGAGAATCGTGGGGGCAGCAGAAGGTCCTCCAAAGATAATTTGGCCCTGTCTCCTGTCTCATTCTCCCTCTTCCTACAGTCCTAAGTACGGAAGTAAGTATCACTTTAAAATATGTCCTGTCTGGTCTGCTGGGGCGATGGCCTGGGTGCCCACAGAAAGGGCTCTGAGTGCCACCTCTGGAACCCGTGCCATAGGATCGCCACCACTGGACTAGGTCCAGTCTAGAATTTATCTCCATGGTGATGCTGGGTTGTAAGGTTATGTACAGTGAGATACTGTATATTAGACACACAGGTCTGTCGTTTTCAGGATCGTTTTTGACCTTTTTTAATTATTGGCATAACATTTGCTATGCGCATTGTATATGCACTATTCCGTGGGTGTATTAAGTGGTCAAGGGGCCCGTGGCTGTATGAAAATTATGGTCCCAACAAGTCCCCTAGAATCAAGCTTCTTGGAGAATGGGCTACCGCCTAAACTGCCTATATTATAATCCACTCTAATCCAATCTAACGTCTAAAGTCTGTGGGCGGTAAGGATCGAGTTAATCATGATTCCTACTGTATAAAACACCTGTTTCTGGTGTTCTTCCATCCAGAGAACTGCCAAAATTATTAAACAGCATGCCTCTAAATAAATTTGGCACATTTCATTGTAGCCTAGCATCTGTTTAGGAATGGTGTCATACCCACTCTTCTTAATAAATTAGATGACTTCCTGTATCCTGAGTGACTTCATGGTGGACAATTTTTTTTTTCTTTATACATATTCAGGTAAGTGGTTCTTTAAATAATTCGATAGGTGTAATATTAAATTACTTTATCCATTATACCATTGAAACTAATCAAGAGAGTCAATGACTCAATAAATTATCACGGTGCCATTTATTCATGGATTCTTTATGTGAAAAGTATGATTTTATTGCAATAAATGGGTTCTCACAGACATTTTAATGGGCTTCAACTCAGCAGTGACATTAAACTAGTTTTCTCCCCCATAGAGTTTCAGGCACATCCCACATATTCATTTACTTTTATGAGTATTGATTGTTTTCAAGAGGTTTTGTGTGCTGGATTCTACATTACAGTATCCAATTTTGTTGCTATGCAAACTGAAATATGAAGGGAAAAAAAGAAATCTAGTCCTTTACTAAAAATAAACCAGTGGTGAACAGGCAGAGACTGTGTTTGGGATACAGTGAAGAATAAGTGGCATACGTGCCAACGAAACTAATCATCGCTAATGTGGACGTTCTGATGTAAAATAATTGACAAGCTGAGACATGTTTTATAGTCGTTTTAGAGGACCAGATTGCCAACAAAGAAGCAAATATCTGAACACAACTAAACTAGACCAGATGCTGTCCTGCAAAAACCAAAGACTGAGCCTCCAATAGTGACTATCTATTTACTAAACTGATCAGGGCTTGCCAGATCAAACACATTGGGGCCCAATTACTAAGGGTCCATCGGACGCATTTTCATCAGGTTTCCCGATGTTTTGCGCCAAATTGCTTTGGGATTTTGGTGCACGCGATTGGATTTTCGTGCATCCACGCCGGCTTGCCACGACAGAAATCGGGGGGCTGGCCATCGGAAAACCTGACGTATTCGGACAACGTACGGGATTTAAAAATTAGAAATGTGTTGCAAGACACGCACTTACAAGCACCAGGAAGAAGTAGGTGAGCTCCGGCGGACCTCAGCGCGGAAGCAACGGATGCAGGAACTCGGGCGCACGAGCTACATGAATCACGCCAGACCCGAATCCTTGTCGGACAACGCACCGCGGGATCGCGACAGGACCGGGTAAGTAAATCTGCCCCATTGTACCCGATACTGCTGAACCATATTCTCCTGCTGAAACACCAGATGCTAGCAGTACCACTATCTCTGATGTTAGTTTCTATGGAGGATGGATGGCATGAATGATGTACAAAGTGCTATAAGCTGACATTAGTATTACAATAGACATAACTGGCCTTAAACATGTATGGGGAAAAACTGTTAAAACTTGAAGCATATCTAATGAGAATGAGAATGAGAATGAGAAATAACACTGTCTCTGGTCATGACATATATTGTTAACTAGGTGTAGATCCTGGGGTTGCTTGGGATGGTAAACAACTGCTGTTAGCTGTAACAAAATAGAATTGGTTAACAAAAAATATTTTATATCTATCTATGTATCTTTCTCTCCATGTCGATCTCTCACTCACTCTCCCTGTCTGCCTTTCACTCACTCTCCCTGCTTGTCACTGTCTCTCACTCACTCTCCCTGCCTGTCACTGTCTCTCACTCACTCTCCCTGCCTGTCTCTCTGTCACTCACTCTCTCTGCCTTTCTCTCACTCTTCCTCCCTGTCTCTATTCTTATCTATCTTACCTGACACATAAGCTCATTGCTTATAGTAACCAAACAAAGCTTAGAGCTCATATTAATGACAAAATGTTGCAAAATGTTCACCAATCACGACTCAGCTTCTAACTGCCACAGACAATGACAGACTGCAGACAAAGGCTCCTGTATATGGTGGTTAATAAGTGTATTTTGGAAAGTGTGGGGTGAAAATTTCGATTCTAAATCTAGTCTATGACTATGAGAAATAAGATTCTCTGGTCTGATGAGACAAAGATTAAACTTTTTGGTGTTAGTTCTAAGCGATATGTGTAGAGAAATAAGGCACTGCTTATCACCTGCGATCCCAACAATGGGATCTCATCACAATCCCAACAGTGATACATAGTTGTGGCAAGCTATGGGGGTGTTTTTCAGCTGCAGGGACAGGACAACTGGTTGTAAGTGAAGGAAAGATAAATGCGGCCTAGTGATATCCTGCATGAAAACCTCTTCCAGAGAGCTCTGGACCTCAGACTGGGCTGAAGATTCGGCTTCCCACAAGACAATAACCCTAAGCACACAGCTAACATAACAAAGCAGAGACTTCAGAACAACTCTGAGGCCAGTCAGCCCTGACCTCGACCCTATTGAGCACCTCTGGAGAGACTTGAAAATAGTCTCGGGTTCACCATCCAACCCGAGGGAACTGGAAAGGATCTTCAAGGAAGAGGCAAAGGATCCCCAAATCCAGGCGTGAAAAACTTGTTGCATCATTCCCAAGAAAACTCATGGCTGCACTAGCTCCAAAGCTGCTTCTACTCAATACTGAGGAAAGGGGCGGAATACTTATGACCATGGGATATTTCAGTTTTTCTTGTTAAACAAATTTGCTGTCAAGATGGGGAGCAGACTGTACATTAATGAGCAAAAACTTTTTGGTCTTACCAATTGTCTGCAATAAAGCAAAGAGTAAAAAATGCTAAGGTGTCTGAGTACATTCCATACAAACTGTACTGCGATACTTCTCACACTTCAGACATGTTAACATCTCAATAACTTTCATTCAAGCATGTAATCCTGCCATACGTAATACTTAAAACCAACACATACACTCACCGGCCACTTTATTAGGTACACCATGCTAGTAATGGGTTGGACCCCCTTTTGCCTTTAGAACTGCCTCAATTCTTCGTGGCATAGATTCAACAAGGTGCTGGAAGCATTCCTCAGAGATTTTGGTCCATATTGACATGATGGCATCAGACATGGTCAGCAACAATACTCAGGTAGGCTGTGGCGTTGCAACGATGCTCAATTGGTACCAAGGGGCCCAAAGAGTGCCAAGAAAATATTCCCCACACCATGACACCACCACCACCAGCCTGAACCGTTGATACAAGGCAGGATGGATCCATGCTTTCATGTTGTTGACGCCAAATTCTGACCCTACCATCCGAATGTCGCAGCAGAAATCGAGAGCCATCAGACCAGGCAACGTTTTTCCAATCTTCTACTGTCCAATTTCGATGAGCTTGTGCAAATTGTAGCCTCAGTTTCCTGTTCTTAGCTGAAAGGAGTGGCACCCGGTGTGGTCTTCTGCTGCTGTAGCCCATCTGCCTCAAAGTTCGACGTACTGTGCGTTCAGAGATGCTCTTCTGCCTACCTTGGTTGTAACGGGTGGCGATTTGAGTCACTGTTGCCTTTCTATCAGCTCGAACCAGTCTGCCCATTCTCCTCTGACCTCTGGCATCAACAAGGCATTTCCGCCCACAGAACTGCCGCTCACTGGATGTTTTTTCTTTTTCGGACCATTCTCTGTAAACCCTAGAGATGGTTGTGCGTGAAAATCCCAGTAGATCAGCAGTTTCTGAAATACTCAGACCAGCCCTTCTGGCACCAACAACCATGCCACGTTCAAAGGCACTCAAATCACCTTTCTTCCCCATACTGATGCTCGGTTTGAACTGCAGGAGATTGTCTTGACCATGTCTACATGCCTAAATGCACTGAGTTGCCGCCATGTGATTGGCTGATTAGAAATTAAGTGTTAACGAGCAGTTGGACAGGTGTACCTAATAAAGTGGCCGGTGAGTGTATAATCCAACACATAATACATAAAACCAACACATATATTATGCATGAATTCTGCAAAATGAAAATTTTGTATACTTATAACCACATGCAACATACTGTATGTCACTCAGGCCACTCCTTATCCTATCCTGATCCATATTTGCAGATTTGCCTGTTCCTATTTCACTGCTTGTTCCTACTCCTGTTTACAATGCTTTAATCCTGCATTATGTCTTTAGGATTCCTGAAAGTCCTGCTTGATGTTAAGGGTGCTGCATTACATGGTATTTAAGAGGCACAATTTTCTTTTCCTATCCTGATTCATATTTGCACGTTTGCCTGTTACTGTTTCACTGCTGGTTCCTACTACAGAGTCCAGTATTTCTCCCTGTTCTTTACAGTCCTGTGTACAATGACTTGAGATTTGATCTTAGTTCACCTCAGTGGTTTTGCTTAATTTGCATGTTTTGCTTAATCTCATTGGATTACTTGCTGAATTCCTTCATAAAACAAGGCAAGGCATATTTGGAACTAAGGACAGTGTGCACTGGACTAGACTAGTTCCAGAGCAAACATAGAGTAACAAAGAGACTTCAGGGTAGCACTGAGTAGGCTGAGTAGGTAGCATATAAATTTGCTGTGTTGTCCATTTGCTGAATGGAGACCTAATACTGTGGCTCCGTCTCAACCTCCCTTCTCAAGAGCTTTTATATAATTCTTGATAGCCCAGTGACGTATAAGTCTTGTTGCTCGCAAGACGGGACATTCAGGGAAAATTTCGTGTGAAAAACACTGATTAGACAAAAAAGGGAAGTGATAGACCACAGAGTAAGTAGAGAACATAAGAAAATGCGGGAACTGAATATAACAAAAATCTTGTATTCTTATTCATCATTTAAACAAAATGCAGTATTTCACAGATAATAATTGTAACCGTTCCACATCAGTCTACTGTGGTGCTATTTGGTTGCCCATGGTTCCACCATAAATTCCATCTTGCTATGGTTGGGGAAGGTTTCCATTGGTGCATTCCTCTCTCATGAACGTGCTCTCCTGTCACTTCCGGTAGTAGGGATGGAACCAGTTGTACCAAATCAGTGTAATTTTTGATCACAAGAGAAGGCAGTGCAGTAGCATAATGTTTTGTGTGTGATTAGTTATGTGAAATAGCAAAGATGAGTGTGTATTAGTAATGTTTAATATCCACTCTCATAACTCTGATCCGTCCCATCTCTCTTTTTCTATGAGTCACCAGATATAGTAGAATCATTCAATATCTAAACACAGTGTGTAAACCTGTACCATGATAATTAGCACAGGGTCAGCACCACAACTAACAGGAGACAGGAACTCTCATTGCAGGAGAAAACAGCAGAGGAAAACAAGAAAGGTCGGACTCTGGCTAGTGCCAAAACCACAGACTGAGTCTTAAAACCGTGAGCATCTGATGCCAGGATAGGCGTAAAAGCAGCCTAAAGTAAGGGTTAAACCTTACAACCTGTTAACTTATCAACCTTTATCAACAAAGCATCATCTTTGGGACTAAGATTTGAGGACTACATCTGGCAAACTCCTTAGATGTTGCCTGGCTGAGTCAACAGCAGGCTTACCGCCTTACTGTCGAATCGCTCCCTTTCCCTTTGACTTCTATTTGGTACCAGTTTAGGTCGTGATGGCCAACTGTGCCTCTGCGCCCTCCAGTGGGCCACAGGCTGGCTGCCCCAGCCACAGAATCACCAGAACAGGGCGAGGATCCTCCGCACTGCCGGTAGCCCCAAACGTGAACATCTTGGTCTTACTTCGACTGCAGGGAGAGAGGTAGGGACTGGGTCAGATTAGTATGGAGCCATGAATGATCCCTGCCTTTGCCCCACATTTTTACATGTCAACGAAGCTCCGATGGCAATCTAATTTTTCCCAACTTATGCTTCAAACAAAATACTTTTTGTCCTCAGTGAACCCTTAAAAGTGTGGATAGCAGGAGCACTAGAGTTTAATGCTAGACTTGCCTGTTGGCACTTGCAATAAATAAGTGGGGTCTGGTATGGTTGTTGGGCAACTCAGTCCTCCAAAAGGTTCGCCATCACGGTTTAGGGTACAGTGATGAAAAAACATTCGGGTTACACCTTCGAAGGGTTGTGTTATCCCCAACAAGGTACTACTCTTTTCTTTCCAGATTTTGCATGGCAATTACTGAATGTGGATGAGATGTCTTATCCGACAGAGCCTAACTCAAGAATAGACTGAGAATGACAAGACAAAAATTTTGGAAGCCAGCCGAGAGAAGAGAAAAATCTTATTATTTTAATTTCATAATTCCTCTATCGCTTATTATATTATTAATTGAATATCTCAATAATTTGTATTTGAGTAGTGATGGAACCCATGAAACCAGCAGTAATCCCATAATAACATGTATGTAGCAGGTATATCCTTGAATTAGCGGCTAAAGAACGTACAGCGTCTTTGTAGCCGCCCTCTGCACTAATGGTCATAAGATAACTAGACACACAATCGGAAGCAATGTATACACTCCAGACAAATACTCCCTCCTCCCTCACCACCTGCCATGCAATCTCACAAATGAATACTCGCGAGACTCCTCTGATATTGGTCTGAATTACAAGCTGTGCAGGGAGATAAAGAGAGAGAGTGGACAGCAGAGCTCACAGCTACCCAACGCTGTGCACTGTCAGAACAAATCGCAGGCTCTGAAATAAGTACATTCCTCCTTATCCTCAAAATGTTGTCTTCTCTATGCTGTGGGCGCAGAGTCTGTCTGATTCACTCCTCTCTCCCCTGTGATTTCTGTCCTTGTGTTCTCATATTCCTTGTATTGACCTCCATGTCTTTTGTATTACCATCGGCTCATAGTGTACAACTAGGTAATATTAAGTATTTATTCTCCATACATGTATTACAATTGTCACAATGTATTTGTTATTATTCTCTGTTGCCTGTTTGTGCTTTCCACCAGATCTGCCGACGATGATAGGAGCGCATATGACTTTGTTCACAGTTTTTAGATCTCCCCAAGTCTGCTGCTCTTCTTTCTCGAAAAGTTTTCATTGTTTTGATGTTTTATGTGGTAATGAACTTTGTTCTTGTGCAGACGGATGAGGTTTGGCTGATAAGCAAGAAAATGTTATGGGAAGTATACAAAAATGATCTCTTTGCAGTATGCGCTCGGAATTTGACAAGCAGGGTGTTTGCTGAGGACATCGGTAGGCTGGACAACCAAGGAAATGGCGCAGTGTTAACTACTAGTCTATTGTTTTATGTCAGTGTTCGATGGGCCAATGCCTTCGGTTGTGAAATGTAAATGTTATGGGACACAGTGATAGATGGGTGACCGGGGCAGTTTCTTTGATGTAAACGGTGGACTTATTTTTACTAAGCCAATGTTAAAATATCCCTTACGGAGGGAATAAAATAAAGAAGTTCCTTTTAGTGTTTTTTACTAAGATTTCGTATATGATACAAGGAAAGTATTCCTAGAAAATTTGTTTAATAACCGTATTCAGTTAATATTACGCAATTGTATTAAATTTTGGTGTTCTGTTATTACCTTTGAGTCACATAAAACTATACAAGGACATCTCTAAAAAAACAATTCTACTTTTGCACATAACATAAAAAACTACGTCACATTCTTGTTCGTTATTCTATCCATGCTGAAAACAGCTGGTTTCTGGCCCAACCTTAAGGTGGCAGGAAACATGACCTTGTCAAAACAGAACACGGTTGTAAATATTAGACGACATCCAAAATGCAAGGGAAGGTAAACATAGTGATAGATAGTACAAGGAGACCCTTCTTCCCACAAAAAGCAGCACCAGGCTATGTTCCATTGACATTTCTGGCTGCCATTAACTTACAGTCAAGTGAAGTTAACGGGCTTAAATGACCAAATAACACACAAAACTTACCAGTTCGTTACAATACGTTATAACAATATAAATACAAATAATATGTAGCATTTTAAAAATTGGAACACAGTTGTAAAGGAAGCAAATTGTGCTACAAGTATTTAAAAGAGGATCTGTCAGGGTGTTTTTGGGGGTGTCAGAGTCCCAAATTGCCCCTTTACCTGGTCCATCCATGGCCGCAAAAACAAAAAACGAACTCTAGGTAAGTCTGAGAGTGAGCGATGAGGTGCATACAACTTATTCCTTTGGTCACTGATCTCTTGTCGCAGATATTAATAAGCCAGAATACTACCTACCCCCGTTCATTGCGCAAGGCCCCGGAGGGACTTATATAAAAAGTCATTTGGGGACTTGTGTGTGGTTTAGCGTCCCAAATGCTCCCTGACAATCTCTTTAAAGGGACCTCTCTGCTAGAATCAAAATCTACAAGATTCCATCCCGCCTCCTGGTCCCTTGTTAGAATGTATACATTGTCTAACTAATTGGTGGCTCGAGCTTTGAGATCCTGTATGACCAGACACGATACCCTGTGTTAGTTTTTAATAAATCCTAGGTTGTTATACATTTAAAACTTTAATCCACAGTTGTATTTCACCTGAAAAATATATTCAAAACCAAGACAGCCAGTGTTGGGAAATACCCTGCCAGCCCCTTACCTTTTCATGAAAGAGCAGCAACATCTTTTAGCGACTACACTCTGCCTCCTAGTTCCACCGTGCCATATCCAGATGTTTGCCTGTTCTGGGTTTAAAGGAAATCTACCGCACAAAACCAGCAGTGAAAAACGGCCAGGGACACTGTGGCAGAGAGTACTTTCCTTGTACCTCTACGGGTGCCCTGCCTCCACACTGTGTGCTCAGCCTCCCATTGTGTGGCCTTCACTCCCATTGTTTGCTCCTGCCTCCCAATGTGTGATCCTGGCCTCCACTGTGTGATCCTGACTCCCACGTGTGTGCTCTGCTCCCATGTGGCTTGAGACATGTACTATGTACAGGATACTCAGGACCGGCACCATTGATCACTGGGAGTCCTAGAGGTTGAGCTCCCCAAAATATTTATTACATGAAGCTGCTAATAAATGTTGATTGTAGGAAATCCTACTTTTTATGTCTTCCTTCACATCGCAGTGGGGTCGGGCCTTGGCTCCTGGAAATGCGGCTTTGGCACCAATATTCGGTTATCACCGTGACCATCTCGCAAGTCAGTCATCAGTACATGTTCATGATACATGTAATTGACTGGGAGGCCCGGTGATTGGCTGAGTTGTCATGTGGGTCCCTGCCACTGCAGTTCATAAATTGGACTAAAACAGTTTTCGGAATGTATCTCATAGCCATGTATGTTTACAACAAAACATAGTTGGTGAATTTTAGTTCCACCAATACATTTTTTACTTGTGGATTTCTTTCTCATCCGCCCAGCGCCTTGATCTTCCTAATTTCCCCTGCTTAATTTGATCCTCTCTCCAGGCCTTATCATTGCACTTCCCCCGTGTCTTGCCTCATAGCCTTTGGTTCCCCTGCACAGTGATAAGCATGTAACACATGACAATCTTGTCTATTCCTATCTGAAATTAGATCTGGTGTTTTAAATAAAAAGCTCAGCAAATCAAGATAATTGCTTGGGAACATAGAACTTCCCACTCTATCAAAACCTTCAAACTATCCCTTATGCACCTTGCCTCCCCAAATCTGCCTCTTTTTTGTGTCACCCACTGGCACCTTCCGCTATCATATTCATTCACTTAGTATGCATGTGAATACTCCAGATAGTACCGAGCAGGATGAAAGTCAATAACGTACAATAAAATATCGTATTTATAGAAAGTGATTACCATATGTGGTTTTGAAGATGAAAAGGTGTCTGCTGGAGGACTGTACCATCAAAGTTTTCATAGTTGTGCAGTTTTTCCTTTTAGGAATCGATCATATAGGTTTCGTTAGTGGCTAAATTATATCATAGAGAGTGTCTAAGATAAGGGACAAGTACCACTTATTAAAGAGATACTACATTTTCTCAACATCTTAACCCTCCACTAACCTTTTAATGGCAGAGCTTCAGATGAAGATTTCAATGCAACGCTTGCTGCAATCCTTAAGCTTATACGAAGACTAAGGCCATGATTAAGACTCACTAGAGTCAAAGCGCAGAGGTCAGATATTATCATTTCTATGTTGCCTTAATTTTAACTAATGGCTGGAATGTATCAACAACTCTCAAACAGTTTTCTGGAGTAGAAATGGCAGAAACTCTCACTGTTCCCACTTTTGTATCAGAAACTGGGTCCATTGGATGAGTCAAGTCCATACAGCCTAACAGTCCTTTCACACGTCCATGTCTGCTCTCCTCTGCACCCGTTCTAGTTCTACTATGTCCTTTTTATACAATGGTGCCCAAAACTGTACCCAATATTCCATGTGTGGTCGACCAGTCTTTGTATAAGGCAAACTATGTCTTTATCATGAGAATCTATTCCTCTCCGATATTGCCACTAATTGTATTTGCTTTAAGCAGCAAATGCCAGACACTGATCACTAAATTGAGTTTACTCCCACCAATATCACACAAGTCTTTTCTCCATCAGTTTTACAAAGAAGTTATCATTAAATATAATTATAATTTCAGTTCCTCAACCCAAGTGCATACACTTTTTATACATTTATCCAATACCGGCCTAGGCCTATAGTTTCCACAAATCCCTCTTAATGTAATACTCTTCTCCTCTGTATTAATTACTTACACTGCTTAGTATCATCTATAAATATTGAACCTCCACTTTAGTAACTCTCTATGAGGTCATTAATAAAATATAAAATGAAATGGCCCCCGAACTGACCCCTGTGACACTCCACTGGTAACGTTAACCCATCTACAATGTGCCATTAATGACACCTTTGTTTTCTTCACTAAAACTTGCGTAATAACCCAAATACACAGATTTTCCCCTCCTCATTTTATTTCTTTTTATTTTATGTACCAACCTTTTAAAAGGCACTGTAGCAATGCCTGTATCAATCTCCACAGTCCTAGGTCCGCAGCGAGGTCAGTGATGGCGAACCTTTTAGCGGCCGAGTGCCCAAATTGCAACACCAACCCCCTTATGTATAGCGAGATGCCACACCGTAAGCAGTCGTACTTATTGCTCCCTGTATTGCAAAACTTAACTCATCTGGCCTCCTGAGGAAAGGAAAATTGGCATTATTGTAGCTTCTTTCCATGTCCTCTATACAAAGAGAATCGTGGGCAGACAGAAGGTCCTCCAAAGATAATTCGGCCCTGTCTCCTGTCTCAGTTCTCCCTCTTCCTACAGCCTAAGTACGGAAGTAAGTATCACTTTAAAATATATGTCCTGTCTGGTCTGCTGGGGCGATGGCCGGGGCCCCGCAAAGGGTCTGAGTGCCACCATCTGGAACCGTGCCATAGGTTCGCCACCACTGACTGCTCCAGTTCTAGAATTTTCTCCATGTGTGATGGGGTTTGTAAGGTTATGTACATGAGATACTGTATATTAGACACACAGGTCTGTCGTTTCAGGATGTTTTTGACCTTTTAATTATTGGCATAACATTTGCTATGCGCATTGTATATGCACTATTCATGGGGTGTTTAAGGTGGTCAAGGGCCCAGGCTGTATGAAATTATGGTCCCAACAAGTCCCCAGAATCAAGCTTCTTGGAGAATGGGATACCGCCTCCTAACTGCCTCTATTATAATCCACTCTAATCCAATCTAACGTCTAAAGTCTGTGGGGCGGTAAGGATCGAGTAATCATGATTCCTATGGTATAACAACACCTGTTTCTGTGTTCTTCCATCAGAGAACTGCCAAAATATTAACAGCATGCTCTAACATAATTTGGCACATTTCATTGTAGCCTAGCATCTGTTTAGGAATGGTGTCATACCCACTACAACTTAATAAATTAGATGACTTCCTGTATCTGATGACTTTATGGTGGACAATTTTTTTTTCTTATCAATTACAGGTAGTGGTCTTTAAATAATTCGCTGGGTGTCAATATTAAATTACTTTATCCATTATACCATTGAAACTAATCAAGAGAGTCAATGACTCAATAATATCACGGTGCATTTTTTCATGGATTCTTTATGTGTGAAAAAGTATGATTTTATTGCAATAAATGGGTTTCTCACAGACATTTTAATGGGCTTCACTCAGCAGTGACATTAAACTAGTTTTCTCCCCCCCATAGAGTTTCAGGCACATCCACATATTCATTTACTTTTATGCGTATGATTGTTTTTCAGAGGTTTTGTGTGCTGGATTCTACATTCAGTATCCATTTTGTTGCTATGCAAACTGAATATGAAGGGAAAAAAAGAAATCTAGTCCTTTACTAAAAATAAACCAGTGTGGAACAGGCAGAGACTGTGTTTGGGATACAGTGAAGAATAAGTGGCATACGTGCCAACGAACTAATCATCACTAATGTGGACGTTCTGATGTAAAATAATTGACAGCTGAGACATGTTTTATAGTCGTTTAGGGACCAGATTGCCAACAAGAGCAATATCTGAAACCGCTACACTAGACCGATGCTGTCCTGCAAAAACCAAGACTGAGCTTCCAATAGTGACATATCTATTTACTAAACTGATCAGGGCTTGCCAGATCAGACACATTGGGGCTCATTCATTAAGGGTCCGTCGGACGCATTATCGTCGTGTTCCCCGACGTTTTGTGCCAATTGCCCCCGGAAGAAGTAGTGTGAACCTTGGCGGACCTCGCGAGAAGCGACGTAGTGCAGGAACGGCGCGCACGAGTACATGAATCACGCCAGACCCTACATCCTCGGTCGGGACAACGGCACCGCGGATCGCCTGAAAGGACCGCGGTAAGGTAACTCTGCCCCATGACCCGATACTTTGCTGAACCATCTTCTCCTGCTGAAACACCAGATGCTGCAGTACCACTATCTCTGATGTTAGGGTTTCCTATGGAGGATGGATGGCATGAATGTGTACAATGCTATAAATAGACATAGTATTACAATAGACATAACGGCCTTACAAAGTATGGGGAAAAACTGTTAAAACTTGAAGCTATCTAACTTAAAAAAAACTGTGGGCAGTGTGTGTGAAGAGAAATAACAGTCTCTGGTCATGACAATATTGTTAACTAGGTGTAGATCCGGGGTGCTGGGATGGTAACCTGCTTTGGCTGTAACAAATAGAATTGGTTAACAAAAACTATTCATATCTATCTATTATCTTTTCTCTCCATGTCTATCTCTCACTCACTCTCCCTGCCTGCCTTCACTCACTGTCCCTGCTTGTCACTGTCCTCACTCACTCTTCCTGCTGTCACTGTCTCTCACTTACTCTCCCTGCCTGTCTCTTGTCACTCACTATATCTGTGCCTTTCTCCCACTCTCCCTGTCTCTATTCTTACTATCTTAACTCACACAAAGCTCATTGCTTATAGTAACCAAACAAAGCTTAGAGCTCATATAATGACAAATGTTGCAAAATGTTCACCAATACGACTCAGCTTCTAACTGCCACAGACAATGACAGACTGCAGACAAGGCTCCTGTATATGGTGGTTATAAGTGTATTTGGAAAGGTGGGGTGAAATTTTCGATTCAAAATCTAGTCTATGACATGAGAATAAGATTCTCTGGTCTGATGAGACAAAGATAAACTTTTTGGTGTTAGTTTACGCGATATGTGTATAGAATAGCGCACTGCTTATCACCTGCGATCCCAACAATGGATCATCACAATCCCAACAGTTGTGGGCAAGTATGGGGGTGTTTTTCAGCTGCAGGGACAGGAAACTGGTTTGTAAGTAAGGAAGATAATGCGGCCTAGTGATATCCTGCATGAAAACCTCCTTCCCGGAGTGTTTCTGTACCTCAGACTGGGCTGAAGATTCGGCTTCCCACAAGAAAATAACCACTAAGCACACAGTCTAACATAACAAGCAGATGACTTCGAACAACTCTGAGGCCAGTCAGCCCTACCCGACCCTCTTGAGCACTCTGGAGAACTTGAAAATATCTAGGGTTCACCATCCAACCCGAGGGAACTGGAAAGCATCTTCAAGGAGAGGCAAAGGATCCCTAAATCAGGCGTGAAAAACTTGTTGCAATTCCCAAGAAAACTCATGCTGCCACTAGCTCAAAGGCTTCTACTCAGTACTGAGGAAAGGGGCTGAATACTTATGACCATGGGTATTTCAGTTTTTCTTGTTACAACAAATTTGCTGTCAAGATGGGGACAGACTGTACATTAAGAGCAAAATTCCTTTTTGATCTTACCAATGTGCTGCAATAAGCAAAGAGTAAAAAATGCAAAGGAGTCTGAATACAATTCCATCACAAACTGTACTGCGATACTTCTCACCACTTCAGACATGGAACATCTCATAACTTTCATTCAAGCATGTAATCCTGCCATAAGAATACTTAAACCCACATACAGTATAATCCAACACATAATACATAAACCAACACATATAGTGCATGAATTCTGCTCGGCAAAATGAACATTTATATACTTATAACCACATGCACATATTGTCACTACAGAGCACACCCCTTTATCTTATCCATCCACTATTTGCAAGATTGGGCTGTTCCTATTTCCACTGCTTGTTCCTACTCCTGTGACAATGCTTTCTCGGCATTATGTTTTAGGATTCCTGAAAGTCCTGCTTGATGTTAAAGGTTGCTGCATTACATGGTATTTTAGAGGACACAATTTTCTTTCCTCTATCCTGCTCCCTTTTGCCCGTTGCTGTTACTTGTTCATGTTCTGGTCCTAATACAGCAGTCCAGTAGTTACTCCTGTTCTGTTACAGTCATGTGTAAATTGACTTGAGATTTGATCTTAGTTCACTCAGGGTTTTGCTTCATTTGCATGTTTTGCTTAATTCCATTGGATTACTTGCTGAATTCCTTCATAAAACACAGGCAACGGCATATTTGGAAAAACCTAAGGACCAGTGTGCAATGGATGGACTAGTCTAGAGCAAACAGTAGACTAAAAAAGAGACTTCAGGGTAGCACTGAGTAGGCTGAGTAGGTAGCACTTCTGCCTTGCAGCGCTGGAGTCCTAGGTTCTAATCCCACCCAGGTCAACATCTGCAAAGAGTTTGTATATTCTCTCCATGTTTGCGTGGGTTTTCTCCGGGTCCTCCAGTTTCCTCCCACACTCCAAAACATACTGGTAGGTTGTTTAGATTGTGAGCCCCATTGGGGACAGGGACCAATTTGGCATGCTTTGTGCAGCGCTGCATAATGTGTAGGTGCTATGTAAATAAAGAATTATTATTAAAAAGAAAGAAAGACTTCCTCTTTTTTTTCTGCCAATAAAGGTTTTAAAATTTATCTTTACAACACAAAAAATGCTATGGTTCTGAAAAGAAAAAGTTAGCAACACAACATGTAAATAAATGTTTTGCTTTAAAAAATGAATGAAAACATTTCAGTTAAATGTTAAAGGAAATCTACTATTTGTTTTTATGCATTATGAACCAAACATACCCTGAGAATGCTGTAGCTATACTGATGCAGAAACGTATCTTGTTTAATCTCTGATCCGAGTGGTTTTGCTAAAAAAAAAATTATTTTTTAAATTCAGGACCTTGGGAAAGCTGGGTTGCATGCTGGCTGCCATACATAAACACATTAAAGAAAGCTTCCTCAACTGTCCAGACAGGACTAATCAACCTGTGCTGGATGGCTCATACACAGCAGCTGGGGGATGGTGCAGCAATTGATTACTTCTGCCTGACAGGGACAACACAGTGAATACAGTGTTCTCGGAAGCAGTGCATCATTAGGGTGAGGAGAAGCACCGAGCCAGGCACAGGAGTGACAGAGGCTCATTGTCATAATTTTATAATTGATTTTTCAGCAAAACCATTCAGTTCAGGGATTAGACAAGATATGTGCCCGCATCAGTGTAGCTACAGCATTCTCAAGATATGTTTGGTTCATAATGCATTAAAGCAAATGGTAGATTTCCTTATTATAAAAGCAGTAGTACAATTTAAACCATTTACAAAAAATAATAGTTACTAAACTGACCTTCGCATATTTTATTGTACAAGTATTAACAGACAAACCACTGTCCATGATAAATGTTTATTACTCAATATCTCATCTGATCCCGATACAAATACAATATATAATTAATAATAACCTTATAAAATATTATTCTCATAAATCACGTGTGTTATGAATTGACACATAAAATGATCATATAAAAAGAGCACATTAGAGGGAGGATATTAAAAAACGGAATTAAATTGACATAAGAAACAGAAGAATATACAGCATTTCCTCTACCAAATAATGTACCAGATTCTAGGTTGAAAGAAATTAATTACCTTAACATCTTGAGGTCAAATTATGAGACTGTTCTCAGGACCAAACATCTTGAGGTCAAATTATGAGACTGTTCTCAGGACCATTTAAACTCAGTGAAAATGCAGCTCGTTTATATAAAGTAACATGAAGTACGTGGCAATGGGTGTTAATTACTCTCCATTACGGCGACATCAATTAGTATCCAGCTGTAAATGCTGGCTATGAGTTCTCTATACCACCACTGTCAGCCAATTAGACGCGACCAATGACCTGCGTTTATGAGTTTTCTTTACCGTGCCGGATGGACAAGACTGTTTATAAAAATATATTTAATGCATTTTGCATATTATCAGTTAAATGACCTCCCACAAAGACCTGCAAAACATCTAGACGATAGTTATTATTGTTTCTGGCAGGTTCTGTAGACCCGCGGTACCCAACCATGTGCTCTTGCTGAATACAATGAATGATAACTCAGGGAACCATTAACTCCCAACTTCACCTTTGAGCACCTATCACTGCTGTTTTAGGTAGAGGTTGGCAGGCACAATGTCAAGACTTCATTACCCCCGCTGGCTTCTTGGCTGCAGAAAGCAATGGCAGGGAGGAGAATAGCCGAGGAGTGCTGCAGGAGAACATTAATAGGTGAGTATCTAATATTTTTTCACAGAAAATTATAAAGATGGGTGGCTGGTATAACAGAAAAAAGGGCATATGGTTTAACCCCTGCATGGAGAGGGCTCGCGGGCCGAGCCCTCTCCATAGCCGGTAAGTCTTTGCTAGCTTTCACTGCGATCGCCGCCGGCAATGCTGCTAGCTTTCACTGCGATCGCCGCCGGCAATGCTGCCGGAGGCTTCAAAAAGATGGTGCCGCATTGGCGCCGCCATCTTGCCACGGATCTTCGCTCCCCGATGACGTCACGGGGAGCGGTGATCCATTGCCATGACAGCTCCGGGTCTCACGAAGGCCCGAAGCTGTCTCGTTTTAACCCATTCATTACAATGTGAAATGTAATGAATGAGGAGTTAAATCCCATATGCTGCCATATTCAGTATGGCAGTCATTATGGTGGATCGTACAAACAACCTAGGGTTAAAGAAAACCCTGGGAGTCATGAAAAGTAAAAGTAAAAAAAAGTTTAACAATCATAAGAAAAAAACCTAAAAATTCAAAATACCCACTCCCCCTTTCCCTAGAAACGGATATAACTATTAATCAACAGTAAAAAATCATATAAACAACTCGTAGGTATTGCCGCATCTGAAAATGTTCCTAAGTCCTAGTTCTACAGAATATACATAACGGTTTTTCCAAGCTGTTTAAACCCCGTATCGAAAATAGCGTCCAAGTCAAAAATAATTTTTTGCCATTTTGGAAAACTATAAAAAAATTTAATAAAAAGTGATCAAAAGGTCGCACCAGTCCTAAAAATTGATAGCAATGTGAAAACGCCCATCAAAAAGTCACAAAAAAATGACACCACACCACAGCTCCGTCACACCAAAGTATGAAAAAGTTTTATTGCCGCCAATAGATGGCACATGCCCCAAAGAAAAAATTTTGTAGCAGGAGGTTTGTAATTTTTTAATGTATGAAAACATTATATAACCTTACAAATTTGTATCCACATATCGTAGGCAAACCCAAAGAATAAATAGACATGTCATTTAGGACGCAGATTGGAAAGTTGTAAAAAATCCACAGCCCACAAGAAAACGTCGCAAATGTGTTTTTTCAATCACACCATTTTCACTGCATTTGGAATTTTTTTCCCGCTCCTTACGCTCCATGAAATTTACAGTACCTCATACGAAGTGCAATTTGTTACGCAGAAAATAAGCCATAACAGAGCTCTTTATGTGGAAAAAGTTATAGATTTTTGAAGGTGGGGAGTGAAAAATGGAAGTGAAAAAACTAAAAAAGGCCAAGTCGTTAAGGGGTTAAGGCTACAAAAATGGGGGAATTATAGGTTTCAGAAATGAGGACTAGTAAGGGGTTATTAAACTTGATAGCAAAACTAAGGGGTGTGGTTAAGGGTGGAGTTAAAATTAAAATTTACAATGCCTTCCCTTCCCATGGGTCCCTGGAAAAGGCTGAGTAGGTAGCACTTCTGCCTTGCAGCGCTGGTGTCCTAGGTTTTAATTCCACCCAGGTCAACATCTGCAAAGAGTTTGTATATTCTCTCCATGTTTGCATGGGTTTTCTCCGGGTCCTCCAGTTTCCTCCCACACTCCAAAACATACTGGTAAGTTGTTTAGATTGTGAGCCCCATTGGGGACAGGGACCAATTTGGCATGCTTTGTGCAGCGCTGCATAATGTGTAGGTGCTATGTAAATAAAGAATTATTATTAAAAAGAAAGAAAGACTTCCTCTTTTTTTTCTGCCAATAAAGGTTTTAAAATTTATCTTTACAACACAAAAAATGCTATGGTTCTGAAAAGAAAAAGTTAGCAACACAACATGTAAATAAATGTTTTGCTTTAAAAAATGAATGAAAACATTTCAGTTAAATGTTAAAGGAAATCTACTATTTGTTTTTATGCATTATGAACCAAACATACCCTGAGAATGCTGTAGCTATACTGATGCAGAAACGTATCTTGTTTAATCTCTGATCCGAGTGGTTTTGCTAAAAAAAAAATTATTTTTTAAATTCAGGACCTTGGGAAAGCTGGGTTGCATGCTGGCTGCCATACATAAACACATTAAAGAAAGCTTCCTCAACTGTCCAGACAGGACTAATCAACCTGTGCTGGATGGCTCATACACAGCAGCTGGGGGATGGTGCAGCAATTGATTACTTCTGCCTGACAGGGACAACACAGTGAATACAGTGTTCTCGGAAGCAGTGCATCATTAGGGTGAGGAGAAGCACCGAGCCAGGCACAGGAGTGACAGAGGCTCATTGTCATAATTTTATAATTGATTTTTCAGCAAAACCATTCAGTTCAGGGATTAGACAAGATATGTGCCCGCATCAGTGTAGCTACAGCATTCTCAAGATATGTTTGGTTCATAATGCATTAAAGCAAATGGTAGATTTCCTTATTATAAAAGCAGTAGTACAATTTAAACCATTTACAAAAAATAATAGTTACTAAACTGACCTTCGCATATTTTATTGTACAAGTATTAACAGACAAACCACTGTCCATGATAAATGTTTATTACTCAATATCTCATCTGATCCCGATACAAATACAATATATAATTAATAATAACCTTATAAAATATTATTCTCATAAATCACGTGTGTTATGAATTGACACATAAAATGATCATATAAAAAGAGCACATTAGAGGGAGGATATTAAAAAACGGAATTAAATTGACATAAGAAACAGAAGAATATACAGCATTTCCTCTACCAAATAATGTACCAGATTCTAGGTTGAAAGAAATTAATTACCTTAACATCTTGAGGTCAAATTATGAGACTGTTCTCAGGACCATTTAAACTCTGGCAGGTTCTGTAGACCCGCGGTACCCAACCATGTGCTCTTGCTAAATACAATGAATGATGACTCAGGGAGCCATTAGCTCCCCACTTCACCTTTGAGCAGCTACCACTGCTGTTTTAGGTAGAGGTTGGCAGGCACAATGTCAAGACTTCATTACCCCCGCTGGCTTCTTGGCTGCAGAAAGCAATGGCAGGGAGGAGAATAGCTGAGGAGTGCTGTAGGAGAACATTAATAGGTGAGTATCTAATATTTTTTCACAGAAAATAATAAAGGTGGGTGGCTGGTATAACAGAAAAAAGGGAATATGGTTCCCGGTGCATGGTGCATGGAGAGGGCTCATGGGCCGAGCCCTCTCCATAGCCGGTAAGTCTTTGCTGCATATTGCTTGAAAGGGTGCTTTCACTGCAATCGCCGCCGGCAATGCTGCCGGAGGCTTCAAAAAGATGGCCGCCATCTTGCCGCGGATCTTCGCTCCCCGATGATGTCACGGGGAGCGGTGATCCATTGCCATGACAGCTTCGGGTCTCACGAAGGCCCGAAGCTGTCTCGTTTTAACCCATTCATTACAATGTGCTATCAGCACATTGTAATGAATGAGGAGTAAAATCCCCATATACTGCCATATTGCAGTATGGCAGTATATGGTAGGATCTATCAGGCAACCTAGGGTTAAAGTACCCTAGGGAGTCTGAAAAATAGTAAAAGTAAAAAAAAGTTTAAGCTACAAAAATGGGGGAATTATAGGTTTCATAAATGAGGACTAGTAAGGGGTTATTAAACTTATTAGGCAAACTAAGGGGTGTGGTTAAGGGTGGAGCTTGCAAAATTAAAATTTACAATGCCTTCCCTTCCCATGGGTCCCTGGAAAAGGGCACGGAGACATATGGGCACGGAGACATCGGGGCACGGAGACATCGGGGCACGGAGACATCGGGGCACGGAGACATATGGGCACGGAGACATCGGGGCACGGAGACATCGGGGGAGACATCGGGGCACGGAGACATCGGGGCACGGAGACATCGGGGCACGGAGACATATGGGCACGGAGACATCGGGGCACGGAGACATATGGGCACGGAGACATATGGGCACGGAGACATATGGGCACGGAGACATCGGGGCACGGAGACATATGGGCACGGAGACATATGGGCACGGAGACATAGGGGCACGGAGACATCGGGGCACGGAGACATCGGGGAGACTTCAGTGGAAGAAGAGCAGCGGATCCCGGGACAGCGTATCTCCCGACAAGTAAGCAGATGTGCAGAACATCTGCAATCTATTCTTCACTGTGTTTTTCACTTAAATGATCATGTGGTCACTGTTTTTATTCTATTCTTCACTGTTCTTCACATCTGTTAACTTGTCGGGAGATAATATACGCGCGGAACAGTGAAGAATAGATTGCAGATGTTTGCATACATCTGCTAACTTATCAGAAGACATTCTTTTTCAATTAATTAACACATTTTATTCCCGAACCATGGTCCCTTTGAAAAATGCTCGAGTCTCCCATTGACTTCAATGGGGCTCGTTATTCGAGACGAGCACTCGAGCATCTGGAAAAGTTCGTCTCGAATAACGAGCACTCGAGCATTTTAGTGCTCGCTCATCTCTATTCTTTTTCTTTCATTTTGACTGATGGCGTTTGAGGATACATTCCTAAAAAAGGAGTCTTCGTAAGGACAGTTACAACTGATGTAGAAGAATAAGTTGGGGTCAGATTTACAGTGAGGTCACAATTAGATGTCTCAGGATTTATAGTAAGCCTATTTTGTAAAGTTGTAACAGTAGGGATTAATATATTTCCTTAAAGGGCATCTACCACCAAGATCAAGGATTGTAAACCAAGCACACTTACATACTGGTGGGTGCCAGTATGCCATAATTTTAAAATTATGCAAATTAACCTGAGGGGCTCAAGGGTCCATAGGTTTAAATAGAGCCTGGAGCCTTTCAGGAGCATTTGCATAATTTTAAAAGCCTTTTATTCTTACAAACAAGGGCATAGAGGGCACACAACGTAATGGTCATCGCCTCATAGAGGGCACACAAAGTGATGTGCATGGAGTCATAGCCCATTGGTTTCCCAGTTAGGGCCTTAGTTCTCTGATTGCATTTTTTTTTCATGCATGTTTGTGTTTGCTTTGACGCGCGTCAAAATCGAGATGCTCTTACTTGTTGCATTTCAAGCGCGTTTTTCCTGCCCATTCAATTCTATGGAGACGCATCAAAAACCATTGCACTGCAGACATTGCAAGTGCAATGCGAGTGCAATGCGTTTTAAACAGATGGGTTCTAGGTGACTTGAATAATTCCCCTGCTCGATCGAGCATTTAATTAAAAAAACAGGTGAAGACTTGAAGAATAGAATAAAAAACGATTGAACCAGTGAACACAGGATCATTTAAGTAAAAACACAGTGAAGAATGATTGCAGAGTTCGGACACCTCTGCTACTTGTCGGGAGAACGCTGTCCCGGATCCACTCCTCTTCTCACGAAGTCTCCCGTGAAGATCTCTCTGCCTGCTACCCGATGCCTCTGCTGCGCTGCTCCCCGATGCCTCTGCGCTGCTCCCGATGCCTCTGCCTGCTCGCCCGATGCCTCTGCGCTTCTCCCCGATGCCTCTGCGCTGCTCCCCGATGCCCTCTGCGCTGGCTTTGCCCTTGCCTCTGCGCTGCTCTCATGCGATATGTCTCTGTTTCTGCTCCCCGGTTGTCCTCGTCCTGCTCCGCCCGGTGTCTCTGTCTTGTTCCCTGATGTCTTTGTTCCTGTTCCCCGATGTCTCCGTGCTGCCGCTGCACCGATGTCTCCGTGCTGCCTCTGCCCCGATGTCTCTGTGCTGCCCCTAGGTGTCCTCCTGTGCTGCCGCTGGCCCCGATGTGCCTATCGGGTCCTGCCACTCGTGTTCTTTCTAATGTGGTTTGTTCTTGCACACATATAATATTGTTCTTCACATACTCATTTTGTTCTCCACGTTTCTCTCGTTATCTTCCCTCAAGTAAGCAGATGTGCCGAACACTGTAATCTATCTCCTGTGTTTTTCACGTGTTTATTTTCACTTAATAGCAGTATCCTGTGTGTTCAACTGGTTTCACTGTTGTATTTCTATTCTATTCTCATTTGTTCTTCCTGGTTTTTTTTTTAACTTTACAATGCTCTGAAATCTCTGATGTCATGGTGAAATTTAATCCGTCGAGCATCGTAGCCGCTTGCGAGTACCTTAATTACTTAACTGGCATCAAGCCTTGGACGAGGTATGATCTCGCTCATTTCTACATTATGTCACACACACCATAATATATTATACTAATATTATTCTCTCTACTTCCTCTCTCTCCCTCGTTTCCGGGCGGCCCGACACTAAAGCGCGCGGGCACTCGAACGAGAAGAGACTCCTAGATTTCCTCATGTTGGGTTCCGCGCTTCCCCAGGAAAAAACCGGGAAGCTCACAGTTCATCCAAGCGGGGTAAAAGTAGACTGAGAGTAAACAAATTGGCAGCATGCTAGGATTAGTCCCGATGTATTTCAATGGTGAGTCATAAACCGTAATCTATTTTATTCCAGGGTCATAGTGGGATTGCCATGCAGAACGTTCAGCTCCCACAGCCGACCGGTTGTTCAAGCAAATGATTATACCGAACAGTGGTAAAAACATAAAACGAGGGATTAAAAGGAAAAGAAAGAAGAAAGAAAAGGGGAAAAAAAAAAGAACAAGGTTTAATACAAAGCATTATAGGGAAGTGTACATATTCATCTAAATGACAACAGGTGGCCATAATGCAGATCAATGATACGTGTGTAGAATAAAAGTTCATTTTGAGCATCAAAATAAACATAGCGTGATCGCAGTGTCTTAGTGTTATACTCGTACATGATCGCTAACCAAAGAACCATACTAGAGGGTCATCAGCGTCCTATCGTGACTGCGCATGTAACTCAGTCACATGACGGACACGTGAGAGTGAATCACGTGCGTATCGTGTGAACGTAGTGCGGACGAGAGAGGTCAGCGAACAGCGCCATGCGCGACTATACACTTCTATGTGGCTGTCGCCATATTGGATAAGGAACATAATGTGGGCGTAAGTATGTGGGAATTTTCCTGGTGCATCTTATAGATTTTTCTATTTTTCGTGTTACTTGTCATTTTTTATTTTTATCATGGCTATATTCCGGTATCTATTGTTCCCGTGTCTTTTGGTTTTTTCTGATGAGGACAGGAGATCGGATCCTACGCGGGTCCTCGAGGAGACGAATATAGGATGAAGTACAATGTGTCACGAAAAAACAATCTCAAAATCAACTGGATATGTTAAAGCGTTCCAAAGTTATAACCACTTAAATAGACACATGTCAGATTTTAAAAAATGGTCCGTGTCAGGAAGGTGAAAAGTGGCTTCAGCGTTAAGGGGTTAAGATTCAACGATATCGCTGATTCACCAATGCATAGCTGTTAGTGAAGTATTTAGGATATATATAATCCCCAGGATCAAACTAGCAGCTCCTAACAATAATCTATATCCATGCCCCCCAGTCATATCAACTATAACATCCACCCAGACACTATATACAGAGACCCCACGCATTAACTTTATACAGTTTCCCAGAAAAATAATAAACTTTACTTAACTATTGGCTTGGAACTCCTCCTTCCTCCGACAGAGATCAGAAGTCTAGTGTAGGCATTGCAGTGTTGTGACGTCAGCCACTGACCTGCCGCACTGCATCCTCCTAGGTCAATGGTAGGGCAGGAACATTGTTACCTGTTGCCATAAACCAAATTCTACTGGCCAGTAATCTACGCCAAATCTACCACCTTCACGTCTAAAGGTTGATACGGTTGCAATGGAGTCCTGAATCACCACACTGTAAACCACCATTGGTAGGGGCCCCGTATGGAAAAAGTGGTGGGGCCCCCAGGCGTGTGCCCAAGCCCACCCCTAATATTGTCATCTATGCCACTTAAGACCAGACTAAGATCAAGTAAGGTAGAATCCCGTCAGTCAGCCTATTTCTTTGTTCCTGGCTGTCGCAGTGGTGTATGGTGGAATAACCAACAAACATATACACTTTATTTTTAAACCCATTTATCTATTTATAGTGCTGCTGGTTTGGTCTGCTATTGTGCACCTGAATGGAGGTTGTTCTTATTGTGAGCTGAAAACTCTTTCTACATATGAAAGTTACGCACCATAACTGTTTACCGGATGCCGAATCTTAGACCCCATTATTCTTATGTCCTTTGAATTCCTGTGACAGAGAACCCTATTAGCTTCCAAATAAACTAGAAACTGGTTAGCGTTCCTTCTCGTGAATCACAAAGGAGGTTCCAGTGAGGCTTTGTGTCTAGGCCACAGATCCACCGCACCAAAGAAAGGAAATCACCTTATGTCTTATTGTCTGAACGTTATATTGAGGTTGGCAGAAAGTTGCCCTTTGGAAAATATTGAGTGTCCTGTCCAGGTTCTTCTTACTTGTGATTGCAGGTTGTAAACCTGGTTTATGCCGAGTCACAGTTGGCTGATTTTCTTCTCGTGTGGAAAATTGAAAAAAAATTGCATATGAAATGCAGATCTGATCCATTCTACTTCTGGGAGTGTTTTTCTTATAATGTCTTCTGGGTGATCCTGGAGTCCGCGTTGACATTATAACCAAATTATAAAAGGAATCCACATTATTTATTACTAATAATCCTATACCCTCTGGTGGAATGGTCCTCTTATAACATAATGCTACATCCAAAACTAAATTTATTTTGGACTGTAAAGTAAGTGAAAAATATTTGGTTTAGACAATGTAAAGGTGAAAGGAAATAAGGAAGTCATGATGATATATTAAAGTAGATATTTACACCATACAAAGTTATCTTATGTAGGTGTGTGGTGGTGAATGATGTTTAGAATTTTATAGTGTCTGGAATTATTCTGCAAAATGATAAATCTACATCTAAGGACATATATATCTAGACTCAAGGAAACTTCTTTGCAGTTACTGAAATGTGAGTAGATTACGGTGTTTGAGCAGAATCAGGAATTTGGGTTTGCATTTTGCAGCGAGGAGGGGAAACAGAGGAAAAGACATAGCCCAGCCTGATGTAGATGTTAAAGACTCAAAAATGGTGAAAAGAAGGTAGAAATTGCCCTACCTAGGGATGATGATGGTTAAACGCTTGTTGGTATTTAGAAGCCAGTATACCTTCGGCATCCAGCCGACATCCAGCAGGTTACAGGTCTGGAAGGTTTCGTGTTTTAAAGAATGTATGGCCTGAAGAAGGCCCAGTTCCAGGGTAGAATGTTTAGTTAGATAAAGCATCCTTTGATTGTAGCGTTTGTCTCAATTGCATAACTTGCAGCTGATGGGCCCCAGTGCAAGTCTGTTGCCAGGCCCCGACTATAATGTATGTTTATGTACTAGTCTTTTCATATGGAAATAGACCTTATCGGCCTCTCAGTCTTTTGAGGCGGTTGGGGCGCACCTACTGCACCCACCCGGTTATCTTTAGCTTGGACGCCCCCGGATTGTGTAGAGAAAGGTGATTGCAAATAAAAACAATCCTTCTCATTATCAATCAGTGGCATAAACTTGAATTCAAGTTGCATACTCCTCTCCCCACGGTGCAGCCTTTCAGGTCCTTCCCTTACCTCCGTATTGGTGGTAATATCTCATCTCCTGGCCTACCTTACCAGTTTTGACCATTTGTTTCTTGGGCTTCCTTTTCTATCCATGTGTAGTTCCAACGCTTATCATAGGAGATTTTAACACTATCTATCTCCTTTGGCCTCTCAACTTTCATCACTAACTTCTCTTTCAACCTTTCCCGACAGTTGACGTAATAGTACTGCAGAGTGGAGGAATGCGTTCCCGCAAAAGGCAGTATATTACGTCAAGCTTTCTGCCCCGGCTCAGAACGGAGCCGGGGCCAGAGCTGCGGGTGTCGGCTATATGTTTTATAGCTGACACGCCTCGAACCCCCGCGACGGAGATTCTCCGGATCGCGGGTGTAACCCTAACACGCCCGGTCGCCTGACCGCGGTGTGTTAAGAGCATTTAACGTTATTAAATGTGAATCGGACCCCCCCGCGGCGCTTACGGGGGGGTCCGATCCTCCGCTCGCAGCCCCGGGACTGCCGGTGCCCGGGGCTGGCGATTCTCCTCTCGGGTGCCGGGTCCTGCTCCTGGCAGGACCCCGGCGTTTGTAAGAACTAGGCATGCGCAGATGCTCAGGTCTTACATTACACAGTGCAATACATCTGTATTGCAACCTGGGAAACCTGTAAAATCGCTTGAACAAGTGATCAGAAAGCCACTTGTGTCAAGCTAAGATGTCAGTAAAATGTAAAAACAGAAAAAATAAATAAATAAAGGTTTTTTACAGTAAAAATAAAATAATAACGAACGGGAAGTCCCCCCAAACACCACATTTCCCTTTACACAAGCACCAATAAGTATAAAAAACACTAAATCACGAAAAAACCCCACTTCTTTGTATCGCTGCGTCCGTAACAATCTGTACAAAAATCCTAACATAATTGGACCCGCTCGGTGACGTCGGGTAAAAAAAAAAAAACCAAAAAACTGCCAAAATTAAAATTTTTATTCAAATTTGACTTTACAAAAAAATGTTATAAAAAAGTGATCCGAAAAAGTTACAAGACACCAAATGATACCAATAAAAAGAGCAACTGGTCACGAAAAAAATAAGTTACAACCATGCCTCCTGTAACCAAAAGATACTATAATTATGATGCTATGAAAAATGGAATACTTAAAACAAAATGCAATTTTTTCTATTCTAGTTTTCCTTCAATAAAATTGCGACAAATAAAAAATAAAAACTATATACATGAGGTATCACCGTAATCGTTAGTGATCCGTAGAATTAGAATAAAGCTAATATAGTGATTGTTATGCTACAGTGAAACAAAACCCCCCCAAACAAATGCTACTTAAAAATCCAAACAAGAATTATTGATATTTTATTTTCTCCACCAGTAAAATAAAAAAATTTCTTCAATCAGCTAAAAACCACTAAAATAAGTTTTTTTTACAGTGCATATAGTCTCAGCTAAAAAAGAAAGCCCTATTGTCTAAATTGCTTAAAAATAAATAAAAGATGTATAGCCTCTTCCAAACGAGGTTTGTAATAGAACGGTGCGGCGGGTAGTGACTTTCACACGTCAGGTAAGACGGCGGATGTGTCAAATGATCTTTCTCCAGGGTAAGACGGGTGTTTCCTGACAGCTTCATCCTGCCCCATGAGACCAGAAGGGTTACGTCACCCCACACACCCCAGTTTATATCGCTGCTCTGGCTCATAAATTCAGACGAGCCGATAGCAGCGAATTTAATTATGACGTCAGTAATACCGATCACCAGTCTATAGACACGGTGATCGGGGCAGGGGGGCGGATGTTACGATCAGACACAAATTTTGCCTTGCTGTCCAGAGGGGTTTTGTTGCCCCCTCTGTCCAGCTTTGCCGCTATTGCTGGCGATTTGGTCCAAGACAAAAGCAGCAATAGCAATATTCGTCACAATGGGCATCGTAGGGTGAATAAGAGCAACACGTGGTGATAATTCCCTACTAAAACGAAGAGTGGTACAAAAGCGATGGCCGTGTACATTGTACAGATATGGTGTACAATCTTACGAGATGTTCCAAGTGCAGGTCCTGCCGTATCATTCTCCGTTTTAAAGAGGAGAAGATATTCGGACAACTAATGATTGAGGACCAAGAAGGAGGGGCCCCCCGTACCTCTGGTTTTTTAGATGTTCCTGTGTGTTGCCAGGACAGGCATTTGCCCGGTGAATTTCTGCTGCTTCTAATGGTAGACTCACTAAAGAGTCTGTTCCAAAAACGGGAGTTAGGGAGGAAATATTATTACTACTAAGAGACCTGCGACCCAACTCCAGAGTGGACAAAAGTTTAGTGGTTCCCCTGGTATATTCTAACTCCTTATACACTAGACATTCACAATAACGCCCAATCTATTGTTGAATAATTTCGAGGTGGTAAAATGAATAATGTAACAACTGTTTAGGTCCCGTTTGTCCCTCTACCCCTCCATTTATTTCATAAGGGGCGCCACATAACGGGCACTGAACTTTCCAGAAATAATTGCAATTTCCCTCTGGGACTCCGTTGCACATCATCTTTGGAAACACCTATGTTCAAAATGCTCATTACACTACACTTACACTTACACCACATATATTACACCTTGCTATATTCCCCAAGGGGGGTATGTACATTCAACCATGAGGGTCAATTTTCGGGTTCCTCTTGTTTGGTACCACTACGCTCTCAAATGTATCCTGACTAGAGATGAGACGAACAGCTCGCCGAGCTTGATGTCGTTAGAGCATTAAGGTCCTCCCCCCCGAGACGGCTCGTTGCTCTGAGAGTATTGCCCATGCTCGAGATCGGCATTTTAACTTTTAAAAAAAACACGTGAAGACCAATGAAAGATAGAATAAACACAGGAACACAGTGAACACAGATCATTAAGTGAAAACACAGTGAAGCACACAGTGAAGAATGAAGACTAAGTGTTCGGCACATCTGCGTACTTGTCGGAAGATACGCGCGGAGGGTGCGAACAAAATAGTATGTGAGAACAATATTATGTGTGAAGAGATATTGCAGAACACGGTGAGAAGCACAGAAAGGACACCGGGGAGCCGCACAGAGACATACGGGCCGCGGCACGGAGACTCGGGGGCGGCACGGAGAACAATCGGGGCACGGAGACATAGGGGCAACGGAGTACATATGGGCACGGAGACATATGGGCACGGAGAAATATGGGAACGAGGGACATCGGGGACGGAGACATCGGGGCACGGAAGACATCGGGGCACGGAGACATCGGGCCGGAGACATATGGGCACGGAGAACCATCGGGGCCACGGAGACTATGCGGCACCCACGGAAGAATATGGGCACGGAGCCATATGGGCAAGGAGACATGGGGCGGAGGACATATGGCCCGGAGGGACTCGGGGCACGGAGACCCATGGGCACGGAGACATCGGGGCACGGAGAAATCGGGGCACGGAGAACTAGGGGCACGGTACATTATGGGAACGGAAGACCTAGGGGCACGGAGACATATGGGAGGGGGACATAGGGGCACGCGAGGAGACATATGGGCACGGAGACATCGGGGCACGGAGAATCGGGGCACGGAGACATCGGGGCACGGAGACATAGGGGCCACGGAGACATAGGGCCGGAGGAAAGGAATATGGGCACGGAGACATATGGCACGGAGGAACATATGGGCACGGAGACATCGGAGGCACGGAGACATCTGGGCACGGAGACATCGGGGCCCGGGAGACATCGGGGCACGGAGAATCGGGGCCGGAGACAATGGCACGGAGACATCGGGGCACGGAGACATATGGGCACGGAGACACGGGCACGGAGACATGGGGCACGGAGACATATGGGCACGGAGACATCGGCGGCACGGAGACATATGGGACGGAGGAGAGACATATGGGCACGGAGACATCGGGGCACGGAGACATCGGGGCAGGGAGGACCATAGCGGGGACGGAGAATATGGGCACGGAGACATCGGGGGCACAGGAGAATATGGGCACGGAGACATATTGGCACGGAGACATAGGGCACGGAGACATCGGGGGCCGGAGACATATGGGAACGGAGACATCGGGGCCACGGACGACATCGGGCACGGAGACATCGGGGGCACGGAGACAATGGGCACGGAGACATCGGGGCACGGAGACAATATGGGCACAGGAGGACATCGGGGGCACGGAGAGGAGAATCGGGGGCACGGAGACATAGGGGCACGGAGGAGAAATATGGGCACGGAGACCATGGGGCACGGGAGACATATGGGCACGGAGACATATGGCCGGAGACATATGGGCACGGAGACATAGGTGGGGGCACGGAGACATAGGGCACGGAGGACATATGGGCACGGCGACATAGGGCCGGAGACAGCGGGGCACGGAGGAAGACATGGGGAGACTTCAGTGGGACGAAGAGCAGCGGATACCGGGAAGCGTATCTCCGACAAAGTAAGCAGATGTGCAGAACATCTGCAATCTATTTCTTCACGTGTTTTCATTAAATGATAGGTGTCACGTTTTATTCTATTCTTCACTGTGTTTTCACACTGTTAAACTTAGGAGCTAATATACGCGCGGCACAGTGGAAGAATAGATTGCAGATGTTGTAATCTGCTAACTATCAGGAGAATTTCTTTTTCACTAATTAACACATTGTATTCCCGAACCATGGTCCCTTTTGAAAAATGGCTCGAGTCTCCCATTGACTTCACTGGGGGCTCGTTATTCGAGACGAGCACTCGAGAGCATGGAAAAGTTGTCCGTAACATAACGAGCACTCGGCATTTTAAGGTGCTCGCTCATCTAAATCTGACACATGTGAAGGGGATTATTACAAATCTTGGCCCTCTAAAAGCAAAATCCTCTTTCTCTACGTGCGCCAATTAATGCATTTTATATGCACACTGTGGGGGTACTTCTACACTCGAGAGAAATAGGTTTACACCTTTTGCGTTAATGTAAGAGATATCCTTGTGGCTTACATAAATTAGGGGTAAAGTGATCATTATAGGAAATTATCACTTTTTAATGATTCGGGCCTAATGGGCTCATTCACCTGTAGGGGCAAAATACATATATTACACAGTGCAAAATTCTCTAAGGGGTGGGCATTCAAAGATTAGGGTCACTTTTAGGATTCTGATCTGATTTTTTATTTTTTTACCACTAGGGTTCCCAAGCATGTCAAACATTTCTGTCAAATTTGGCTTCTAAAAGGCAAACATTCCCCTTTCTTTTACGGTGCGCCCCCATACAAACATTTTTATCTACACATGTGAGGGTACTTCTACACTGAGAGAAATAGGTTACACCATTTTGGGGGGTTATTACATTTTTTTATCCTTGTGGTTAGATAAAATTAGGAGTAGGGAAAATGACCACTTTATAAGACAATGTCAAATGATTATATTTTAAGTCCTAAGTAAATCAAACACATTTCCGGACAAATAACCCATATTACACCTTGCTAAATCTCTAAGGGGTTATGCTTTCCAAAAGGGTGACACTTGTTGGGGGTCCCCTCTGTCTGGTACAACACGGCTCTCCTTAAATGCATCCTGACAATGTAAAGGATTGTCGTCAACATTTGGCTTCTAAAAGGCCCCACACGCCACCCTTTTCCCTTATGAGCTTAACTGCGTACCCATACAACATTATGGGCCTGCTGTGGGGCAATTTATACCTCGGGAGACATGCTTAGTGGTACACATCTTTTGGTGGTGTTTCATCTTAATGCACTTATGGGATACAAAAATTAGCCGTAAAGGACTTTGTTGGGAAAATGTTCACCGTTTTCTGTTAGGGACTAATTGAAGCAAAAAACACATGTAGGGAAAATACAATAACACCTTGCTAAATTTCCAAGGTTGGCACTTTCCAAATGGTGACACTTGTTGGGGTCACCTCGTTTGGTACCACTAGGCTCTCAAATGCATCCTGGACAATGTAAAGGATGATGTCAAATCGGCTTCTAAAAGGCAAGCCCAACTTTCCCTGTTCTGACCCTACTGTGCACCCATACAACACTTTATATGCAAAAGTGGTTGCAGTTTTCTGTGCTTAGGGAATAGTGTTACACATTATGGGGTTGTTTTCATCTTTATTTCCTTGTGGACTTACAAAAATTTGGGGTAAAAGTGGACTTTTTTGAGAAATTTTCACTTTTTCACTTTGGGGCCTAATTGAACAACAACCTATTGGGGAAAATACAAAATTACACGTTGCTAAACTATGACAAGGGGTTTGTTTTTGTACTTTCCCAAAATCGTGTCTCATGTGGGGCTTTTCCTCTTTTTTGGTACCACTATGGTCTCACAAATGCCATCCTGCACACATTGTAAACTTTTTCGCCATATTTGCCCTGCCAAAAACGAAAACAAGATCTTTCCATTCCAAGTGCCCCCTGTTGCCCGCGTACCGCCCCGGGGGGTAAGGACAATCGTGAAAAAAGTGGCACCTAAGTTATAAGACTCCAAACATCCTAAAAAGGGAAAGAGTTTGGAAAATGTATGAACAAGTTAAAGCAGACATATGGAAAATGTTAGTTATCAAGTATTTTATGCTATGACAACTTTCCAAAACAGTAGAAAAACTTTGAATTTGGAAAACATAGTTTTTCAAAATTTTTTTGCCAATTCCATTATTTCATAATATAAATACTTACAAATCTTCGATAAATTTCTCAACCAGCATGAAAATTAAAATTTACAATGCCTTCCCTTCCCATGGGTCCCTGGAAAAATTTCCTAGTGTGTAGCCAGACCTTGATTCAAAAATCAGTAGTAGTCATATTAAAAGGAAGCAATCCCAACACTCTTCTTTGGCAGCTCATGGCTTAAAAAAACCAGAGAAGGCTGTTTCAGTATTTCTGATCCGTTGCCTGACGGGAGCTAAGCTCTTACCAGAAGTGTCTTGCAGCATTCTGTCACTCTAAGAAAAGACGTGTGCAGAGCTGACAGGCTTTCTTTATGTTTACCTAATCCTGCACAAAAGTTCTATCATCTGGTTCAGATGTGGGGTATTTTGGACACAGCTGTTCAGTAAAGTGCTATCATGTTGTTCTTTCTGAACCATTTTTATTTTGACAATTTTCAATTATTATTATAGGGAACCTATCATTATTTTGGCTCCTTACGACAGTTCTATGTCTGTCTTTGGAGCTCAACTGCCATCAGATTCATTAAAGTGGCTTTGGCCTTGTTAATTCTGATGGAAGTGTCTTATGTTTGTCACGGGTGCTCCCGCAATCCTTGTCGCGGATTGCGGGTGCACCCGTGCTCCGCTGCCTGCTGGTCCCCGTCCCCCTGCTCTCACTTACCTCTCCTGGCTCCTGTCTGTGCTCCGGCTCCCAGCGTGTAGGCCGCACACTCCTTCCCTGCAGTCGCGTGCTCCTGCCAATAGGGGGCGCGCACAGTGATTTCTCAAGCCTTAAAGTGCCAGCGTCCTCCTGATTGGCTCCTGCTAATCCGGCTCACCCTTATTATTCGGCACCTCACTTCACTCCCTGCCGGATCTTCCCTCCTAGGATATCCTATGGATTCCATGCCAGGCTTCCCTAAGCCGGTCCTGTGGAAGAGAAAGCCCATTAGCGTTTCCAGACGCTTTCCCGTGTTCCTGTGTGTCTCCAGCGTTCCCATACGCTCCTGGTGTTACTGTCTTCAGCGTTATAAGTGTTCCTCTGTGTTCCTGTCTCCAGTGTTACCAGGGTACCTCCGTGTGCTCCTGCCATCCTGTATCAAGTCTTCAGTTTGCCTCCGTGCTTCCTGCTGTGCCTTCCAGGGTTCCAGTCCAGCGGTGTCTCCAGTCCGTGCCAGCTCCTCTGTGTTGCTGCTGTCATCCCAGGCTTGAACTGTTTCCTGCATACTTTGTACCTTGGCTGCCACTGCGGGCCTCATACCATCTCCCGCGGTGGTCCAGAGGGTCCACTGGTCCACAGACTCCTCCCTCCGGACTCTTCCCATAGAGACTTTTAGTTCTGTTGCCTGTGTGACCCGTTACAATGTTATGTGGGTTATTTGCGACAATTGCATATAAAGTAGGAAAAAACATCAAAAGTCCAGACTGGTATCAATTTGCACCAAAACTTGCACCTAAACAGAAAGTCGTATTGTGAAAACGAGTCTATGCAAATAATGAATTTGTTGCAAGCAGAATCTATGTCAAAGGGATTTTCCATCTTCCTATGTTCATTTGGTGCACTGGAAAGTTGCAAACCAGCATTTGTTCCGCGACTGCGCCAAAACACTGCCACAGTTAATTAACAATAGTAAAGAAAATATATTTTATTGTGATTTTTTTTGTAAAATACCTTCCACCAACCCAAATTTTTAGAATTCTTAACCCCTTAACGACGTATTACCATTTCACACATCGGCTGTGGGTGTTTGGAGAGGGCTCTTAGCCGTTGAGCGTTTTCTGCATATAGCAGTTAACCCTTTGATCGCCGCTGGCAAAGCTACCAGCGGCATTAAAAATCCAGCAGGTGCAACCATGTTGGCTTTGATCGTCGCTCGGGTCAAACAAAGACAGGAGGTTGACTGGTTTTGCCATCTACTACAATAAGCGATTTGCACATTGTAATAGATGATGTGGAAAATCCCCATATATTGCCATACTGTAGTATTGCAGTGTATGGTAGGATCGATCAGACAACCTAGGGTTAAAGTACCCTAGGGGGTCTGAAAAACAGTAAAAAAAAATGTTTTTTTTAAAGTTTAAATAAAAAAACATAACAATTCAAATCACCCCCTTTCCCTAAAACTGATATAAATATAAATAAACAGTAAATATCATAAACATATTAGGTATCGCCGCATCCCAAAATGTCCAATCTGTCAAAATGGAATGGAATATTAAATACTGTCACTATGAAGTGCAATTTGTTACGCAGAAAACAAGCCCTCACATAGCTCTTTACATGGAAAAATAAAAAAGTTAGGGATTTTTAAAGGTGGGGAGTGAAAAATAAAAATGCAAAAAAGAAAAAAGAGCATGGTCGTAAGGGGTTAAATAGGTGTCATTCATGTGTTTTTGGCTTATTTGTAACTTATTTTTTCTCTAGCTTTCACTGTTCTCAAGCAGACAGTGCATTTAATGTTGGGTAATTGAGCTCTTTATTGTAAGGAGGGCTATCTGCACCAGTCAAGATCTTCCCACCTGACAATAAATATCTGCTATAATTGTACTTAATCTATGAACCAATGAATAGCTGTCTAGTGAAGTATTTAGTACATATATACATCCCCAGGATTCAAAACTTGCAGCCTCCTAACAATAACTATATCCAGCCCCCAGTATCAACTATATACATCCCCCCAAAATCAACTATATACAGACCCCCAGCATTAACTTTATACAGTTCCCAGTAAAATAATAAAACTTTACTTACCTATTCTCGCTGACTGTTGCGTGGAACTTCCTCCTCTTCCGACAGATCAGAAGTCTGGTGTAGGCATTGCAGTGTGTGACATCCTGCACCCTCCTATGTCAATGGTAGGGCAGGAAACATTGTTCCCTTGCTCTGCCATAAACGCAAATCTACTGGCCAGTAATCTACCACAAATCTACCACCTCCCGTCTAAAGGTTGATACGGTTGGCAACGCGACCGGCCGAATCACCCACACTGTAAACCACCATTGGTAGGGGCCCCTCTAGGGAAAAAGTGGTGGGGGCCCCCAGGCGTATGCCCCGGAGCCCAACCCTTAATCTGGTTCTCTATGCCACATTAAGACCAAGACTAAGATCAAGTAAGGTAGAATCCCGTTAGTCAGCCTATTTCTTTGTTCCTGCTGTCGCAGTGGTGTATGGTGGAATAACAATAAACATATAACTTATTTTCAACCCATTGTTCTATTTGAGTGCTGCTGGTTTGGGTCTGCCATCTGTGCACCTGAATGGAGTTTGTTGGTGAGCTGAACAAACTCTTTCTACATATGGAAAGTTACGCACCATAACCTGTTTACCTGGATGCCGAATCTTAGACTCCATTATTCTTATTGTCCTTTGAATCTCCTGTGACAGCAGAACCCTATTATGCTTCCAAATATTAACTAGAACTGGTTAGCGTTCCTTCTCGTAGAATCACAAAGGAGGTTCCAGGTGAGGCTTTGTGTCCTCAGTCCACAGATCAGCGCACACCAAAGAAAGGAAATCAGACTTATGTCTTATTGTCTGAACGTTATAAATTGAGGTTGGCAGAAAGTTGCCCTCTTGGAAAATAATTGAGTGTCCTTGCTCCAGGTTCTTCTTACTTGTGATGCAGGTTGTTAAACCTGTTTATGCCCAGTCACAGTTGGCTGATTTTCTTCTGCTGTGTGGAAAATTGAAAAAAAAAATTGCAGTATGAGAATGCAGATCTTGATCCATTCTACTTCTGGGAGTGTTTGCTTTCTTATAATGTCTTCTGGTGTGATCCTGGAGTCCTTGACATTATACCACATTATAGAAGGCCACTCTCGACACATTATTTATTACTAATATATCCTACTACCCTCTGGTGGAAAATGGTCCCTTATAACATAATGGCTACATCCAAAACTAAATTTATTTCTTGGACGTGTAAAGTAAGTGAAAAATATTTGGTTTAGACAATGTAAAGGTGAAAGGAAATAAGGATAATGATATATTAAATGCTAGATATTTTACACCATACAAAGTTTATCTTATGTATGTGTGGTGGAATAAGATTGTTTAGAATTTTATATTGTTCTTGGAATTATTCATGCAAATGATAAAATCTACATCTAAGACATAATTATCTAGACTTAAGGAAACTTCTTTGCAGTTACTGAAATGTGAGAGTGAGTTACGGGTTCTGAGCAGAATCAGGAATTTGGGTTGCATGTTTGCGAGAGGGGAAACACGAGGAAAAGACAATAGCCCAGACCCTGATGTAGCATGTTAAAGACTCAAAAATGGTGAAAAGCAAGGTAGAAATTGCCCTTACCTAGGGATGATGATGGTTAAACGCTATTGAGTATTTTGGAAGCCAGTAGCCTTCTTGCAATCCAGCCGACACTCCAGAGTGTTACAGATGTCTTGGAAGGTTTCGGGTTTTAAAGAATGTATGGCCTGAAGAAGGCACCGTTCCAGGGCAGAAATGTTTGGCTCTTATAAAGCAGTCCCTTGATTCTAGCGTTAGTCTCAATTGCGTAACTAGAAGCTGATGGGTCCCAGTGCAAAGTCTGTGCCAGGCCCCGACTATAATGTATGGTTTATAGTACTAGTCTTTTCATATGGAAAAATGAGACCTTATCGGCCCTCTAAGTCTCTTGAGGCGTGTTGGGAGCGCACCCTCTGCACCCACCCGGTTAGTCTTCTTAGCTTGGACGCCCCTGGAATTGTGTAGAGAAAGGTAAGATTGCAAAGAAAAACAAATCCTTTCCATCATTATCAATCAGTGTGCAATAAACTTGAATTTCAAGTTGCATACTTCTCTCCCCACGGTGCACCTTTCAGGTCCTTCCTCCTGTACCCTTTCTCACTTTATGTGGCTGTAATATATCATCCTCCTGGCTCACCTTACCAGTTTCTCGACCATTTTGCTTCTTGGCTTCCTTTTTCTATCCTGTGATATTCCAACGCTTATCATAGGAGATTTTAACATTCCTACCTTTGGCCTCTCAACTTTCATCACTAACTTCTTCTTTAGGACTCTCATAACTCACTGATTCTCCTACTCACAAGGAGGGAAACATCCTAGACCTGATCTTTGCTCAACCCTCTTCAGTCTCCAACTTAACTAATACTCCCTTTCCACTTTCAGACCATATTCTTCTCTCTTTTACTGTTAATAGTTCCTCTCCTTTACGGAACCTGCCCACCTATCGCACTAACCGGAACCCGCGTGCCATACTCACCATCTCACACAAACTTTGCAGTCATCACTGTCCCCCATAGCCTCTCTTTTTTTTCCTAACAAAACTACTAACCATTATAATCACAACATTAAAAGTGCACTGGATGAGGTGGCACCACCCTCAGTCCAAACATTTCAACACAGTTGTCGGCAACCTTAGCACATGCCCCAAATCCGTTTCCTTCGGCAGTGCTCCAGGAGTGCCGGACGTCTGTGGAGAAAATCTAGCACATCTGCAGACTTCCTGCACTTCAAATTCATGCCTACAACTTATAACACCCCCTTCCTCATCTTGCCAAACAGGTCTATTTCACTAATCTAATAGCCACTCTCTCTAACAATCCTAAAAAACTCTTAGACACTCTTCGTTCCTTTATAAAACCAAAGGTGCAGCCACCTATTACACACCTTGGGGCTGAAGATCTAGCCACCTACTTTGAAGATAACATTGACTGCATTCACCAGGAAATAATATTCTAATCCACTAACTTCTTGAATCTCCTTACCTCCGCTTCTTCACCCTCGTTCCTGCCTGCTGCACCCTAAAAACACCTCCAGAGTCCGACGATTTCTTGCAACTGAAACCTCTAAAACACTATTTGTCACTATTTGTCACTTCGGCCTTCCACTGACTAAACTCTCTCCTCTACAATCCATTCTGAGAGAAGCAGCCAGGCTTGACTTTCGGACCAAATGCTACACGGACTCCTCCAGTCTGTGCCAGTCATTGCACTGGTTGCCCGTCTCCTCCTGAATACAGTTTAAGCTCTGCATAATATAGCACCTTCCTACCTCTCTTCTCTTTCATCTCCTTCATCTCACTCTAGCGTCCAACCCGCTCTCTTCAATCCGCCAGTGATCTTAGATTATTCTCTTCCTTAATTCGAACCACCCACTCACGTTCTCCAGAGCTGCAACAATAATCTGGAATTCCCTTCCCTGGTCTATCAAACTAATACTTAACCCCCAAAGCTTCAAACATGCTCTTAAAACCCATTTATTTAGGCAGGCCTATCACACTGCTAACTGCGAGTTCCACTGATTTTGGACTTTGTAAGTATATAAGATGGCGGCTGATGACTGGTTCAAGCAGCAGCACTTTTATTTATTAAATTATTTTTATTCAATTCCCTTATTAAAATGGGTGGACCATTACACAAGCTCTTATACCTCTTGTGTCACCCCCTCGTCCTCATAGACTGTAAGCTCTTGTGTCACCCCTTCATCCTCATAAACGGTAAGCTCTTGTGTCACCCCCTCATCCTCATAAACGGTAAGCTCTTGTGTCACCCCTTCATCCTCATAGACTGTAAGCTCTTGTGTCACCCCCTCATCCTCATAAACGGTAAGCTCTTGTGTCACCCCCTGGGCACGGAGACATATGGGCACGGAGACATCGGGGCACGGAGACATCGGGGCACGGAGACATCGGGGCACGGAGACATATGGGCACGGAGACATCGGGGCACGGAGACATCCTCTCCAAGGGGTGTACTTTCCAAAATGGTGTCTCATGTTGGGGCTTCCTCTGTTTTGGTACCACTATGGCTCTCCAAATGCATCCTGACACATGTAAACTTTTTCAGCCATATTTGCATTGTGAAAATCTGAAAAATTGCACCTAAAGTTATAAGCCTCCTAACATCCTAAATAAAGGAAAAGATGTTTGAAAAATGATGCCAAGTTAAAGCACACATATGGAAAATGTTAGTTATCAAGTTATTTTAGTGATATGACCAACTTTCCAAAAAGTAGAAAATTTTGAATTTGGAAAACATTTGAAATTTTTGCCAAATTTCCATTTATTCCATAAATAAATACTAAATATATTGATTAAATTTCTCAACCAGCATGAAGTACAATGTGTCACGAAAAAACAATCTCAAAATCAACTGGATATGTGAAAGCGTTCCAAAGTTATAACCACTTAAATAGACACATGTCAGATTTTAAAAAATGGTCCGTGTCAGGAAGGTGAAAAGTGGCTTCAGCGTTAAGGGGTTAAGATTAAAAGTCATGCGGACACATGTAGCTGCAGCATAGTTCAACGCGTTTCGGCAGAAGCTGCCTTAGTCATGATCTGATATATACAATTGAACATGATACTTTTAAAACACCCGCTTCATGACATCACGGGTTAGGTGATCAGTGTGGGAGGGGTGACACACACGGAGCTAATGCAGAGTATGTCAGTCATTAGATCATGTGATCCGCGGTGTCAGCCCTCCTCACCTTGAGCCGTGAGATGAAGAAATCCGGTAGTAAAAATATTATAATCTTGTAAACATCACATGGATGGAAGAAGACTCAAGTCAATGTATGACGAGCCTCTTGTGTCACCCCTTCATCCTCATAGACTGTAAGCTCTTGTGTCAGCCCCTCATCCTCATAGACTGTAAGCTCTTGTGTCACCCCCTCCATTCTCATAGACTGTAAGCTCGTGTCACCGCCTCATCCCCATAGACTGTAAGCTCTTGTGTCACCCCCTCATCCTCATAAACTGTAAGCTCTTGTGTCCCCCCTCATCCTCATAGACTGTAAGCTCTTGTGTCACCCCCTCCATTCTCATAGACTGTAAGCTTTTGTGAACAGGGCCGTCACTCCTATTGTTCTATATGACTGCTTGTATTCTTTAATATATGATATATATATATATATTATATTTGTTTGCCCCCTATAAGTTGTAAAGGGCTGCAGAATTTGATGGCGCTATATAAATAAATATTATTATATTATTATTACCGTAAGTAACTCCAGTCCCCTTCTGGCATATGTGAAGCAACTTTTTTTTTTGCATTTTGCGACTTTCTATGCAACCTTTTGGAAAAAAGTCATGAAAACAGGCCAGCAGTGCCTAAGCACACAGAGGACAGATTCATTAAAGGGCCAAGGCCACTTAATAAAATCTTATGGAGAGCAGAGCACCAAAGACTGTCCAAAGGAGCCTGCCTAACCCCCACTAAGTCCATCATTTGGGCTTAATCACATGACCGTTCTGGTAGCAGTGATGCGACCAGATCACTGCCCCCATAGACCTCAATAGCTCCCAGTCATGGCGTGGTGAGCACACAGGTGGCTGCACCACAAAGTATAGGACTTTTCCTATACTGCCGCTGCTCGTCTGCATATTAAGGGAGGAGGGTTAAAAGCGCTCACCCCTCCTCCCAACCCGGATCCCAGGTGAGCACATAGCCTTGTGAATGTACCCTTAGGCCGGTTACATGTTACCCCGTGTATAAGTGCCACATGGTGGACGGTAGTCCCTGCATTATATAGAAATAAAATGCAAGGACTTTCCCCCTGTCAGCCAAACGTCCGCACCAGCGATGCATTCACTATTACATTACATTACATTTCCCATGCACTGCACTGTTCGCAGACCATGGGATCCTGCCGCTATACGTCCGTGTGTAACAGGCTTTAACTGGAGATTTCTATGAAAAGAACTATCCAAGGTTATGAAGCAAAAAGACCCCCAAAGAAGTCTTATTTTCCTTTTCTGCCACTAACCCTGAGGACAAGTCCAAGCAAGTATTTTCTGTTAGAACATGCCAGAAAATCAGGAAGCATTTACTCTCCAGGTAACAACACCAGCCCCCATGTGGAGAAACCAATACAGGTAGCAAACAAGATTAATTGGTCAGTGATGGCTCCTTTTTCCATTTTATGGCTGTGTATGAAGAGGGTGTACTAACCTCATGTCTTCATAGGACTATTACCAATCCACATATTCATAAAGTCTATTGAGTTTACTTGTATTTCCAAAATGAATGTTTTATGTTATGGCAGCAATGGGATATGATACAGTGAAAACAATACAAGAAAAAAGAGTGCATTCAAGGGCTCTTATATAGTACAAAGTGAAAATCCAAGTTTATTAGACAAAAAGTTAAACATGACAAATGTTCAAAAAGTACACACATTTAAAATCATTTAAAAATATTATATACATGAATTCATACAGTCACCTGGTGTAGTGAATCTGTAAGCTACCCCCCGACCAACACAAGGTAAGTGGTACAAGGCCAACCTGACTGACCAGCAATGAAATAAATGCTCAGTTGCTAAGTACAAGTAAACAAGATGGGTCACCTAACCTATCCAAACATGTCAAAAGCCAAATGGCAGCCTCAGGCTCCATACAAAATGCAAAAGATATATTGTAAGCAGATAAGCATGAAAAAAGCATGAAAGGATGCCATAGAGAGGACTCTGATATAAGCGGCAGACCTGTGGACAGTCAAGGAGGGCACAAGTGGACGGGGGTGGCGGGCTCCCCACGCGTTTCGTCGTGCAGAGCACAACTTCCTCAGGGGTGTGTGGCCCATAGTGATCACTACTGACCTTTTATAGTCCCTGAGATGAATGAAATCACAAATGTGGCATGCCATTGCGGTAGGGCGCCAAACCGGAAGTAGGTCCGGAAAACCGGAAGTGACGTATACTCGCAAGCCGGAAGTGACGTATACTCGCAAACCGGAAGTGACGTATACTCGCAAACCGGAAGTGACGTATACTCGCAAGCGCAACCCCGGCCGGGGAGTGTTTGTTGCACAGGTAACCATAGAAACCCTGTGGCTCACACATAGAGCGCAGTGAACGCAATTACCAAGATGAAGGGTGCCTGAAAAACGGCAAGAGAGTGGCACCTAAATTCAAATGATAAAGAGAGTCAATATATATAAATCCATAGTGCGACTCAGGATGTATGAATGTTAGAACTACCAAACACTTGACACTTGCAACCAGCTAGGCACATATAATAGGGACTAAGAAAGGGCAAGTAGTACACTCAATCACGTATAATAAACAATTAGGTTTACATTACATATAGTGAACATCTGTCTATAGAAAGCTTCAATTATATCAAGTAATAATAATGAACTGTGTCATACATAAAGAAGCAACTATCATAGTAAATAAGGTGCAGTGGACACTGTAGAAATGGTAAGAACATTAGACATCTTGTCAGAACACGGGAGCTGCATGAGGTCTGCAGGAAATTTTCCTGCTGTCCTACACAGGGGATTTATACAGAAGGTATATAAGTCGCACAACATTTTCTCACTGTCTTGCAAAGAAAGTGACAGGATATGGGGTCAATAGATCTTAACACCAGTAGTCTCATATTCAATTAGCATCACAAGATCTTCGTAGAGACGGCTCAAATGTAGAGAGGGTGGGTAAGCCATCATGTTGTACAGTATTTAGGTAGGTAGCTTGTAGGATCCCATCACATCTGAGGAGTTATATCCAAGTGAAGAAAAGAGCAGGATAGATGAATACATATGTCACATATCCTAATTGTTTTTCAAAAGAAGGGAAGGTTAGAAAGTATAATACTCAAAATTATTTTAAAAGAAGAATATACAAATTAGAAACATATTGATATCTGTGTCCACATAAAAAGTCTGATAATGCAGTGCTGTGGATGAGGTGAAACTGCATGAATGAAAGTGAAGTGCCATGAAAATATGAAATACCGTGAAATTACATGGGAAGTGCACAATTGTGAAGTGGTGAGAAGGCCGTGAGGTAAAGGAGCGTGAGGGAGGGAAGGAAATATGTGTTGGTGAATACATATCGGGAATATGGACAATGAATGTGCACAATTATAAGGGACCGGAGGGGTCCAAACTAATGGGGGTGAGAGAAAACATATGTCACCCAGGTGAGTGATGGGGAAAAAAACAAAGAGGTCCATACGGGTCCAAACTAATGGGGGTAGAAAAATCCCAACTCGTGATGGGGAATGTGAAGGGATGTGAAAGGGATGAGTATTGTCTTCTTGATAAGTGAGCTAGAGGGTCCGTTGACCCAAAGTGTTAAGATAAGGGAAAGCATGAACTAACAAGTACACTTACCTGCTCTGCATCACGAGTGAAGATAGAAGATGGGGAGTCATCATCTTTGTTTGTAAAAACCTGTGTACAAAAGTTCTTCATTTAGGCCCGAGGGCGAGAGACATTTCAGTTTGAAGATCCACCGGGCTTCACGCCGTAGTAGCTCCAGACAAATATTCCCTCCCCTAATATTGGGGCGAATTTTGTCCAGACCAACCACTCGTAATCCCTTGGACTTACCATTATGGTGGTTGCGGAAATGCGTGGCAACTGAGGAGAGAAGTTTGCCTTGTGAAAAGTGGGCATGAGCGTTGTTAATACTTGACAGATGTTGCTGGACCCTCCTTCTCAATTCTTGTGTCGTCTGACCGACGTATACTTTGTGACAGGGGCAAATCAAAGCATAAACAATATTTCTCGATCTACAATTTATATAGTCTGACAGGAGAAATTTTTCTTGATTCAAAGGGTTAGTGAATTCATCTGTACGACAAACCAGACCGCATACCGAACAGTCACCACATGGAAAGGAATCCTTTAGTTTTAGACCCCTTCCCAGGGATTTTGTTGGACGAGAAAAATGGCTCCTTGTCAATTGATCCTTGAGGTTGCAAGACCTTTTTGCTATGAGCTTAGGCTTGTTGTCAATAAATGGCCTCAATTTGGGTTCCGAGTTTAGGATGTGCCAGTTTTTATTTAGGATCCTCCAAACATCCTTCCACTGGTTATTGTACTTAGTATAAATACCCAGCTGCGAATTCGATCTTCTTGGCTTGGACGTCAGAAGGTCTGATCTAGGTGTAGAGCGGGCCCTTTGGAAGGCTTGTGAAATGACCCTCCTTGGGTAATCTCTGTTTTTGAACCTATCTGTTAGGTCCCGTGCGTTAACCCTAAAGTCCTTTTCCAAAGTGCAATTCCTCTTGAGACGGATAAATTGGCCAGTCGGTATGCATGCTCTATCTTTCGGCGAGAGTGCGGCCGTGCGCCACTGTTTTCTATGGAGGGAGGAGGGTCCACCTGCTCCCCCTCTCCAGCACTTGGCGGAGAACAAGTTTGAATTATCCTTGTAGCTTCCTTCTGGGGACCTGGGCTGCCTGGGACTGCAAGAGGCCTTGAGTCCTGTCTGGAAAACTCTACCCTGGGGTGATGGCAAGGGTGCCCATATAGAGGGTGCTGAGTGCCACCTTTGGCACCCGTGCCATAGGTTCGCCACCACTGGTCTATAGGAAGCTCTTTGAAGATCGGCAATTTTTGTATGATTCTATAAGACAACACAGGTCATACTTGCTATAATTTCAAAAACTACACTAATACGTTAGGCAAAAGTGGATTCTCTCAGGAGAAAAACATAAGATGTTCTTTTCATTCCCCATAGACATCAATTAAAAAAAGGGTTTTTTTTCTGCTATTAATAATGGAGGTCTAAGGGAACCAACCTGATGAATCTAGATGAGGTTTTAGCCTTAGATTTATGCTGGCATATTTCCAGTACCATATTTTTCGGCCTATAAGGCCAATGTGCCTTATATATGAACTTATACAGAAATGTACTACAGACAAGATGTACTGTACATTTACCAGTGTTTAATAGCTCCATCCCCAGAAATTTCCTGCACCTTCCCACACAGTATACAGGGTCCCTGGCTCCTGAAGTGCCCCCATCCTGCCCTCCCCTAGCACGGAGAGACCGGAGCTGCCATAGTGCCGACCACGAGGCAATCATCATCATCAGTAAACAATCCCCCATGCCTGACAGCCCTGTAACAGGGGAAAGAGAAGGAGCCACTGGGAACCCCACAGGAATAACACCCTGGCTGAGGGAGACCGCTTAGCCCCTGCTGCATCACCCTGCATTAACCCCCAGCAGCCCATACCTCTGAGATCGGAGCTCTCTGACACGCTGAAGACAAGTTTCCCGGGAAGTGTAGCTGGCTTGAACTGTGCACAGATCTGCCACCTGCTGGTCATTTTTAGGTACTGCATTTGATCCTGCACCTTATACTCCAGTGCGCCTTATATATGAACCTAGATGTCTTAGCAGGCATTTATTAGAGGTGCGCCTTATACTCCAGTGTGCCTTATAGGCCGAAAAATACGTTAGTTAGATTATCCTCCATTGTGAGCAGTTAGTACCCTCATTGGGGGAAATGCATTACTTTGTGGTGCAAGGTCTGTTTTCTGACGTCTTCAGCGCGCAGCTACAAGAAGTTGCCCGAGTTCTGAGCATGTGCAGTAGCTCCAGCTTTGGAGCCGAGATCACGTAGCCGCTGGCATGTGTTCTGCGCATGACGAGTGTGCGCAGCTCCTTGTAGCTGGGCGCTGAAGATGTCTGGGTAGGAGGATCAAAAAGGCTACTGGGGCGTGGAGTAGCTGCGCCGTGTAGCCTCAGCTCCAGCTACTCCACGCCCCAGTTGCCTCTTTTGAAATTTTGCATAATACCTTGATTAAAGATTAGAAAAATGTCACCCCCTCATCCTCATAAACGGTAAGCTCTTGTGTCACCCCCTTCATCCTCATAGACTGTAAGCTCTTGTGTCACCCCCTTCATCCTCATAGACTGTAAGCTCTTGTGAGCAGGGCCCTCACTCCTATTGTTTCATATGTCTCTGTAATGTCTTATTTTGATGAGTATGAGTCTATGGATGCTGAATATATGTCTAATCTCCCTGTTTTTACACAGCTCTAGAGATTGGATGATGTTTGAAAATAATGCTCATGACACATGACACATTGCAGATAAGGAGAGAGCAGAGAGAAAGAAATGAGAGAAAGACCTGTCTTTTCTGTATTAATGGAGAAGTAACAATGTTACTAAGGAGCACTTTGCAGACTGTTTCTTTACAAACCAACACAATATTAAAAAGTATCTCAAATGATAGTTTTTAAAGTTTTTTCACTCCCCACAATCAAAATCTTTTTTTTACACATAAAGAGCTGAGTGGTGGCTTTTTTTTTGCGTAACAAACTGCACTTCATAGTGCTGGTATTTATTATTCCATGCCGTGTACTGGGAAGCGGGAAAAAAATTCCAAATGCTGCGAAATTGGTGAAAAAATGCATTGTTTTCTTGTGGACTTGGATTTTCCGGCTTTCACTGTGCTCCACAAATGACATGTCTACTTTATTCTACGGGTTGTTGCGATCCCCAGGATACCAAATTTGTATTGGTTTTATAATGTTTTCTTACATTTACAAAATTTTTTTTTTTCAGATTTTGCCATCTTCTGGCGCCAACAACTTTTTCATACTTTGGTGTACAGAGCTTTGGGAGGTATCATTTTTTGTGACTTCTGATGACATTTTCAATGCTAGCATTTTAGGGCTGTAGGCCCTTCTGATCACATTTTATTGAATTTTTCAAAATGGCAAAAATGGGCGCTATTTTCCATTACAGGGTTAAACGCAGTGAAAATGATATTTTGATAGATTGGGCATTTTCAGACGCGGTGATACCTGATGTGTTTCTGATTTTTACTCTTTATTTATATTTAGATCAGTTCTAGGGAAAGGGGGGTGATTTGAATTTTTAGTTTTTTTTTATTACAACTTTTTTTTATTTTTACTATTTTTCAGACTCCCTAGGGTAATTTAACCCTTGGTTGTCTGATTGATCCTATCATATACTGCCATACTATAGTATGGCTGTATATGGGGATTTTCACCCTCAAACATTACAATGTGCAATTAGCACATAGTAATGAATTGGTTAAATCCAGACAGCCTTGGAAGGCCCGAGGCTGTCATGGCAACCTATCGACACTCCCTGATGATGTCACGGGGTGCGACGATCTCCAACAAGATGGAGGCATTGATGTTCGGGTTTACACATGCGATCGCTGTGATATGCAGGAAAGACTTACCGGCTATGGAGAGGGCTCAGCCTGTGAGCCCTCTCCATGCACCCGCAGTCGACCCATGACGTTCATTTTACGTCATGGGTCGTGAAAGGGTTAAGGAACTATTACAAAAGATAAAATAATTTTCTATGTTTCCCACTGCTAGACACCAGCGGAAGAACACTACACATAGAAGTATAGAAACGTGAACTGACACTATCTCCTATGTGGTGGAACCAGAGCCACGCTCTGGTCCATGAAATGTCTCATACACAGTTCTGTCTTCACTGTACTTCACTCTTTACTAATCTGTAACAACCGGCCTAGCACAGAACTTTGTACAGTCTCCTCTGCTTACAAAACTTGTTCTCCTGCTTTCAGGAGAACAAGAGCAGGAGACTTCTACCTTCCCAATCATGACAACATTAAAGTTTTTACCATGTAAAAATAATCTGTGTTATGTGTCTTGCATGGATACAGTGCACCGATCATGCTCATTTTAGAGGACATAAGTGGTATAAATAAAAACGAAACCTATCTTTGGTTTGAATGTACAGTAGGCTAATGTGGAGGCTTATTTTCTTTAAAGAGGTGGGTAAGGATTTACCCCAATACTAGTATTTTGTAACCCGGTATAATTGTGATCACATTTGTCCCTGCAAGGTATATTATATGCCATGTTTTCTATTTTGCTGCTTTTTACTAAGTATTGGATGAATCAATAAAAATAAAGATATACATATATAAATTAAACTGGGGGAAAAAAATTAAAAAGTTAAAAAGCTCAAACAACCCCTAAATTAATAGACACTTATTTACACTTATAACTTTTTTTATTACATTATGTTGGCAACTTTTACTTCTTTAGTACACGTGTCATAATTTTGATGTTTATATGATATACAATTATATTATCACATATAATTCAGATCAAATCACAGGTTGCAATATAATAAAATAGGTAAAAATCCAAGGGTGAATCCTTTCATAGGCCATCACTAGGTATACAGTATCTGCACAATATTCCATTTCTGGCCTCCTTGCAGGCTTCACTTTCATGATGAGATTGTTGCTATATATCTGTGTCATCAATATCAAAGTGTTATATGATATTTATGTCAATTCCTGTCTCCAAATAGTATGAAACCTGAGAGATGTCTGGTAGGATTGTATTGTCTGCTCAAGGATGACATAGAAATTAGCTCAGTCAATGCAGTTCATAGTTCATCCATTAATACCACCGGAAACCAAAATCCTCCATTAACCTCTTGTCACAGCTAAGTTAATGTTATTTCAACTGTTTACATGGTTGATGGTGCCTGTTTATAAAGTGTCATTGTCAGTGTCGGACTAGGTTTCCTTAGGCCCACCAGAGAAAATCAATTTGGGGGCCCACTCTTCATTATCCTCCAGGAAACATACTCTAGCTGTCTCTAAATTGTGTTGTTTTCTGATGGACCTCTGGGGTTCAGTATTGGGTTGAGCCAGGGCCCCCCTCCCCCCGGAGGATCCTCTGGTACTCTGGTGGGCCAGTCCGAAGGTCACCTTCTACAATATACTAGATCATGCTACCATTAGCAATTACTTCAATATTATTCTAAGGGCTGCAACTTTTCTATTTTGGTGTCAATCCAAACATTGGAGAGCTTGTTTTTTTCAGGACTACTTACATTTAAAAAAAAAAATCATTTTGGAGTATAAAAAATCATATAAAATCACTTTTGATTTATTTCTTGGATTAGACATTTTTGTTATTCTAACATTCTAAAAACCATGATACTATAGATTTAATATCTGATTCTGGCAATATCAAATGTATCTAGATCTTTTTCCATTTTATATTCTTGTTCTAGGTTCTTGCTTGTTTTTTTGGGGACAAGTTGTCATTGCTATTGATATTATTTTCATGTGGCGATCGCAAAAATGTGGGGTACTTTTTAGCTTAAATTTCCACTGGCTATTTATACAAAAGTATATTTTTCACTAGTTTGTAGCCCATGAAAAAATAGCCTGTACAGGCGGTCCCCTACTTAAGGACACCCGACTTACAGACGACCCATAGTTAAAGACGGACCCCTCTGCCCACTGTGACCTCTGGTGAAGCTCTCTGGATGCTTTAATATAGTTCTAGACTGTAATGATCAGCTGTAAGGTGTCTGTAATGAACATTTATTGATAATCCTTGGTCCAATTACAGCACAAACCCTATCTTGTATGTAACCCGGGGACTGCCTGTAATACGTACCGTATTTGACTCTTGATGATTTGGCCATGAAATAGGTAGGGACTGATCAATGAACAGAAACTTGCTAAAAGTTTTTAAAAGCTTTTTCTTTGGAAACCAGTGACAACATCAGAAAGGTAACAATAGTATAAAACTATAACTGGATATGGATTTTAACAAGATTTGATAAAATGTTTCTGTGAACTAATGATGTGGAAAAACTCCATTTCTTTTTGTGTTTAATAGCATAAAACTGTCAAAAACACAACTTAGGAATTGAATGAGGCAAGGGCATGTCATATCTGTGTAGGAAAACCAAGGACTGATTGTTAGTCTCCATCAATACTGTACATGTTAAGCACAAATTGTATGGAACTTATATGAAAGAATTTATTTCCTCAGCTTTCACACAATTAATCCCCTAGCTGTATATTGACTTGTTTATTTTTAGCCTCCGCTGCTATATAATGCTCTAAAAGCTTTCTTGTGTACAAAAGAATACAATACAACATGAAGTCTCATGTGGCCAGAAGGAGAGTGATCCCTGACTGGAAATCCTGAGGAAGGCTCACAAAGCCACCGGAGCAATGAAAGATGAAAACCAGAATTGTATAAAGATGGAAGGGTTTGCTCTGCTGGAATTGGCTATTTGCAGATAGGGAGTAGTAAGTGGCAAATCATAAAACACCATCTTGTGGAGGACAAAAAATTTTTTTTTGCTTAAAGAGTATCTGTCATTTAAGATAATTTTTCAGTGTGTGTGTGTGTGTGTGTGGGGGGGGGGGGGGTTATGAACATTTTTGTAATATACTATATTAAGAAATGCTGCCTTGTTTGTAACGTGCCCCTTAGTTGCAATGCTACTTCTACGTTAGCTATGGCAAAGCTGTCTACAGGATTGAAGACATGTCTCTCTTTCCTCTCCTTTTTGTTATATAGCTGTGATTGTTAACTCTTTCTGCTCTCTCCATAGCCGTAGTATGCTATGAGCATTATTTTCAAAGATCAAGCTGAAAGTGAAGGAGTTATCACTAAAATGCACTGTGGACAACATCTACTCTGTCATAATATGCTCATGGGGCTTTCTGTCCAAATGTTCTTAAATGTTGTGTCACTGTTTTTTGCGACAAAGCCTTAACCTGTTCAGTGCTGAACTGGCGAATAATTCCATCTGCAGTGTTGAAACAATTATCCATGGAGATTCTCTGGGGCGGAGCAGGAGGTCAGGGCAGGCTGCGGAAGAGTGTAAATGGGAACAGGTCCAGGGTCACAAGGGAATCCAATAACAAGAACTAGGCACGGGACAAAGATTTCTCGATGGCATATAGCACGAAGATCCGGCAGGGAATGCTGGAAGACACCGGGTTGTATCCATTTTGTGAAAAGGGACAGCACCAATTAGCAGTGCACTGGCCCTTTAAGTCTTCTTAAGTTGGCGCCGGAAGGGAATCAGGAGAGGTAAGACAGGGGGGAGGAGCACTGGGGCACAGTGAGGATCACGGGTGAGCCCGCAACCCGAGACGTGGGTCATGGAAGCACACGTGACAACCAGGACCTGACTCTTAAAAAAAATAACCTGAGATATCCCTACCGCATGGGGGGCTGTTCTATAGCTTGCCTTAGGCAGCACATAGTTTAGGTCCATCCCTGGTAATAAACTTAAAATTCTGCTATTTTACTCCTGTTAGGATATATTCACATAGGAGTACACACTGACCTTGACATTTAGGAAATTGTTTGTTCTCTTATTTTTAACTCCAGTGTAAGTTGAGGAGGGGTGAATACATACATTTCAATGTTTCATATAAACACATGCATGCTTTATTCATACAAAGATTCTTGTTACATTAGCGACCATATATAAGTATTTAACAGGGTTTTTTGTTTTAATAAATAAATTGATTTTGGGAACCTCAGTATCTTTGGAACATTTTTAAATTTCTTTTTTCTTTAGTATTCAGCTCCCATACGATTTTCTTTCTGTCAGTAATGTTTTCGCTGCCTATATTTTCTTGTTTATTTGAAGTACAATTTTTCTGTCCGGCAACAAATGTAAAAAAAATCAAAGTTTTCGTCCTGCAGTCTTTCAGCAATCTCCCAGCTGATAGAATATGCCCTAAGTAGCTGCCCATGGATCTTTTGATGTTTGCTGGCTAGGTTTTTATTACATCCATTTCATTTCTCTTTCATCTACCTCTTGGCATATTTCGTCTCCCTTGCAGTAACTCTGTGCCTGCTCTGTCGTTGTCCCCCAATACATGATTCCCATGTTGCCTGCCAGGCACTAAGTGACCTGCTTGTTTCCCAAGTTTCTCTACAGACTGCTTGCAATTCAGAGAGGCCTCCGGTGATCATACGCTAAATAAAGATATTGGCAAACAGCCATTAGCTTTAATGTTTGGTTTCGCTGAATTTTGATTTGATGCGTTTTTAAATGGTTTTATTATTACAGAAATTCTCCTATATCATAATTGGAAGACGACACAGCTGGGCTGTAATTTCCCAACATTATCTGTAGTTAACTCTTGTTCTCTTCTGAGACTTGAAATCAAAGCGTTCAGCCATGTTCCGATATTTTTTGGGTCAAGGACTATTGTACATTTCTCTACACATACACAAACCTGTCCATACAAATTATCTAGTCCCGTAGGCTTCCGCGTGTTATATTGTGTAATATCATTGAATTACTAACACTTAATTTAATTAGGTATTGTTACCATTCAGAGATGCTTTCAATAAGTATTCTGGTTGCAGGATTTTGAAACCAAAAGCAGGAGTGGTTTATAAAAAGAGAAGAATTGTGAATAACAAACTGCAATGAAAGAAAATCTGAGTGTACAGACATGCACCACCTACCAGCAGAAGCTAATTGCAGCTCAATTTTTTTGGTATTCCTTACTTTTACTAAGTCTGTCTGTACCCTGTTAGTGTCTCTAAAAATAAGGATTATGATACACAAAATGATCATATACCAGCCGACCACGGCATCCTTTGGTTGCAAGATAGTGCAGGTTATAGCTATCACAACATTGGGGCACATTTACTAAAGATTTTGCGCCGCTTTGTGAGGCACTTTAGCCGGACTGATCATGTTCTTCATGGCTAAAACAGCTTGCACAGGTATTTAAGAAGTGTCTGCGCTGGGATTGTGGTGCAGCTGCGCTGCCCTCCAGGTAACACAAGTTATGGGGCATGTCGTCGGACGTTCCGACTGATTCGGACCAAGCGCCATATTTAACTTGTGATTGTGTCACGCGCCCTATGGTAGAGGGGCACCACAAAATAGATGGTGAACTCTGTCGGACCTGAGCGGGGAAGCGACAGATTCATGATTTCTGGTGCACAATCTTAGTAAATCGCCGCACGCAGCATTATACACGAAAATAGCACTTTCAGTGAACTCGAGCAGCAATGTAAGTAAATGTGCCCCATTGTCTGAGTGGGCAAGGTTTCATATTTGTGGTGTATCATCAACCTTAAACAACCATCTAATAAACTTTGAGTATTGATGTAATATGTACTACAGCCAACAATTCCCATAACAGATTATTTGGAAAATCCACCAGAAATCTTCAAGAAAGTAGTAGTAGTGGTAGTTTTGTTGTAGTTAACCCCCTGGCAGGCAAAGTGTGACATCCATGGTGGAAAAATACAGCCTGCTAATATAACCTTATACATCTTTTTGCAAAATCCTACCACATTTACTGTGTTTTCCTGTGGTATCCCTGCGGCATATTTGTAGCACCTGGATGTAAGCTCTGAAAATTCAACTCTGATAGCTGTACTGAAACTATAATGAGTTGTTCCATGACATGAATGACATGGATATAAACAATAATTGATATTTTTGAAAATTTATATTTATAATCTGTTAAAGTCATGGTGATGGACAAGTATCAGGGTTGTTACAGGTACCGTAATAACATCTTTATGTTGTAAATTATCAGATAATAATAATTCCTTTATTTATATAGCGCACACAGATTACGCAGCGCTACACAGAGATTACCAAATCGGTCCTGAAGATAATGAACATAGACTGCTGTTCAGTCTCAGCAATCAGTGAAAAAAAAAAACTTATTGGGGCAGATTTATACTGTCCTAAGGTTAGACAGTGCAGACTTAGACTAGGCAGTCACATAAGTGTCTAATGCTAGATGATAAATCTGTTCTAGTATATGACTGTCTACCGGTACTCTGCACCTCCTATTAGTTGGCTTACTTTACTCCAGAAAACTAGGACAAAATTCTGTCGGGCAAGCAGTATTTTTGGTGCGAGACCCCTTTTCATAGGCCACACCACTTTTGTTGAGTGAGTCGTACGAGAACCAGAAAACTTACAAATAGGGAATGCGGACACAAAACCCCAAAGTGAGAGATGAAGGTATCTGGCGCATGACATGCACAACATGTAGGACATAGCAGGACACGTAGGACACAGCGACCACCAGGAAAAGTGGGTTATTTGTTTCACTTTGTCGACATATTGCCAATGTGTTTCGGCTTGGAACTCAAGCCTTAATCAGGCTTCTGATAAGGAAAGTGAACGTCATCATATTTCAACCTTTAAGTTGCAGTGACCACAGCATCACAGTCATCAGAAATAGCTGCATGCACTGGAACATATTACAATGCACAATATATAGACAATAATGTAGTATAAAGTAGTAATGTAATAAAGTAGTACACCAGCATGAGCTTTTATGACATCTAGTTATAAGTCCATAGGCAGTAATGTGGTCAATGATTCGAGAACAGATTTTACTCTTCTTGTAAGACTTTCTACACATTTTTAGATGGTGTCCAATTAATTCTGAAGAGCATTTGTGAGATCAGTCAGTTATGTTAGATAAAACATCCTCGTTTATCTCAAAGGTGTTTAGTGGCGTTGAGGTAAGGGGCTCTAACCAGCCAGTCAAGTTCTTCTACACTGAAATTCTCACAAACGTGTTCTTATGTGCTTGGCTTTGTTCATTGGGGTACAATTATGCTGAAATAGAAGATGACATTCTACAAACTGTTCCCCAAAAGTTGGCAGCATATAATAGCCCAAAATGTCTTCATGTACAGAAACATTCAGATTTCCGTTCACTGATACTTAGGGTCTTGGGTCAATCACTATAAAAACATATTAGCATGATGCATACTCCACCGAACATTAACACAATGAGGTCCAACAGGTAAAGCTCCTCAGAATTTGGTGACCGTTCTTTGTAAATTTACATGTTCTGCCACTTTGTGACTGAGTTTCTGTGATCCCTACATACTCACCACTCACCATTAATCAAGGGATATCTATAAGAGAAGGCATGTGATGTACTGAATTGTTAAAGAGTTGCATCCTATTTAGTGATTTCTTTATAATGAGCCGTTAGGGATGGATTAGGGATGATGGGACTGAATGGAATATCGACCATCAATGGTTAAAGCAGCCCAATAACATTGTTGTGACATCTGTGCCAGCGTCATCCTCTGTCTGTAAGTTACATCTGTGCTTATGCGCAGATTGTATCCGTTTTTTGCACTTTGGCACAAGGAGGGAATGTCTTCTAGTTGTCTACTCATCACAGTGGGTGGGACGAACAATAGGAAGGGAAAGATGAAAAGGGCCCCAATGTCTTTGTCTCAGACACCTGTCTGATCCCAGATCAGGCATTACAGATGCCTAAATAGTATATAGATTTAAGGCACTAAACCAATACACAGTCTTCTGAAGGAATTATTAATGTCACACCCTTTTGTACTTTAGCTAATTTGCTAAATGAACCATAGTATGTAGATAAAGGTATAGTAACAATTACATTAAGCAATGTATATATTGTTATTTCAAGTCACGAAGAGTGTAGCCAAAAGTGGTCTAAGCCTCCATAGCTCAGGCATAAGAAACAACCATGGTGTTGTCAATTATCTTGCGCTAGGTCTGCAGGCCAAACTTTATGCACCCTTATCTATCATATAACCGTATAAAAGAAGTCCGCATTGTAGCGCCATCATGGCTGGCATCTGATCTAGATACCAATAATACCCGTTCTTATCTTCCGATTGTACGATTTGGCTTTTAGAAGGCATATAATAAAATCCCTGATGTAGAAGAATGCTATACTAACTTCTTTTATAAAGAGGGCAGTTATCTCTCCCTAGCCCTGCCCTTGCAGTCATGATGTGTACACACCAGTAATCCCTCGCATCCTGAAGCTCTCAAGAGTATTCTCCCCCTTCTCTACCAAGTCAATCAGCTTTTCCTTGCTTGAGAGCCCTGCATAGTAATGCGGGAAGCAGCACCCACTGTAAGACAGGCAGCAGCAGATCCACCGGGCAGAGTGGTAAGAACGAAAGAAAGGAAATGCAGTCATCCATATTCATATAATCATACGTCCTTCAGATTTCCTTTCAAAAAGTTCCAGTTTCTAAACTGAGACGTATCTATTTCAGGTTAGATATGTCAAATGTTATATTATCATAATGGTAGATTCGGCACCGCTGGACGGTAATTGCCTTATACCCAGTCATTTGTTCCTGGTATTCTATATATTATGCATTAGGCTAGGACAGAGCTTCTCCAGGGATCTAGATACAAATCAATCAAGAATGACCTCTTCCTCCTGTTCCTCCAATTCACAGTAGCCAATTCCAATATTTAAAGAGAATTTGTCAACAGATTTCACCATGCAGACAGTGTAATGAAAAAAATCTCAGGACTCCTACTCAACATTGTATGTGGTCTTGTATGATCAAAGTAGCTGACGTATGCCAGAAACTAGGTGAGGGTCATAAAGGGTAAGAACCTGTAAAAAACAGATCAATATTATTGCAGATTGTGAGTAAATGGATACGCTTTGGTTTCCCATTGGCTGCACTTGCAGCTGATTAGCCATTGTGGACTTCCCATGCCTCGTCTTCAAGCTGTAGCATGTAAATTCATGAAGGGTTTAAGTCATGTCCCTTTGTTGTGTTAGTTACCTGCAGCAATCAATAATTAATTGAATCCGCTTCCACGCTGAAGTCCGCTGGAGTTCACCTTCTTCTTCCCGGTGCTTGTAATTGCGACACAATTTTCAATGTTAAATCCTGCGTGTTGTCCGAATCCATCGGATCGTCTGCCGACCCACCCCGATTTGTGTCGCATGAAAGCCAGCGCTGATGCGCCAAAATCTGATCACGTGCGCCAAAACCCCTGTTAAATGCACCACTAATCAGAAATCGTCGGGAAACCCAACGAAAATGTGGTCTGAGGACCCTTAGTAAATGAGCCCTAATATATGTATGATATATTTTTAATCTGCTCTACTTTTCATTAGTAAATTTTTTTTGTGTAGGAATTTAGCTTGCCAACATCTACCACTAGTGACCAACCGCCCACAAAGAATCCAAGCATCTTGTATATTGGACGGTATATTTTACAAAGTACAAGGAAAGAAAATTCTAAATTATAAGCGTTGTAGAATATCAACTTCTCTGCTTATAATTAGCGAAGTATGTCACACACCATGTTTAGGGATTTGGTTCAACAGGAGTGCTTGAAATGGATATGCCTTCCAGATGTATGAAACCGTTTGCCAAGACAGTTGCATATGCTTGCTGTATGTGTACCACATATGGGAATTTTGCATATTGTTCTTCTGAACAACACAGTTCACAATGATTTGCATTAAAGCAGAGACAAATTCATTCAGTATTTACAATGTAGTACAAATCGTTCCTAAAATTATACAGGCAGTAGATTTTCCTGTTGTGTGAACTTACAGTAGGGCAAACGAGTAGACAGCAAAGTCCAGCTCCCAACTGACAGCAGATAAGTGTCTCGAAACGAACGTTGGGCCGGCATGCCGTAATGGATACAAAAGATTCCAAATATTCCAACACTGGAAATGTCCATAAAAGATAGAAACTTTATTTTAGAAGGTTAGAACCGTAAATTACCATATGTACTCGAGTATAAGCCGACCCAAGTATAAGCCGAGGCCCCTAATTTGAATGGACATATTCATTACTGGAACACCTTTAGAAATCTCTGAACCTACAGTAGTATACAAGTCAGGTAGCTATTTATGTGAACTATGACAATATATAGGAGTCTGAGCCTCCATCCTCTGCAGTGACGCACCCATTGCACTTCTTATACTGTTCCCTGCACATCTTTCATTTCTTTTCCCACAACTCTTATATGAAAGTCTCTTCTAAAACTTTAATCCAAATTAATCGTCTCCCCTGCCCCCTGGAGAATTATTGTGCTGTTCCTTCAGGGGATAAGTTCCCCAGTTGGAATGTATTTCTACTTGCATATATTAATGGCTGATTTGCATATGCAATACAAATGAGCTTGAATATATTTGAGCAATGAACCTGCACATGCCAATTTGGTAATTTATTCTGCAATGGGTGAAGACACAGAGCACTGCAAACCTCTCAATGACAAGCGGCTACTGGCAGCTTTCTATGTATCAGGATCCCTGTTCTCTGCCAGACTCTACGTTACGTATTATATCAGTACATCAGAGGCCGGGGATGGTGTGAGGGGATAGGAGCGGTCAGTCCAAAAAAATCAAAAAACACTCTTGATACAAAGTAATAAGAATATGACAATTGCTTCAATGTGCTGCGGAGAAAACCTGCAACAACTGTATGAGAGGGGGTAGAGACCTGATGGATATAGTTGTCGTTACCCCCTTCCCTACCAACATCATATAAACTGAACTGTTACTGTTGGGCCAATTTCCTATTTATGTTGTTCAGGTCCTTCAATGTAAAGCAGCTGTTATACTGACATTATGTTTCCTTTAAAGGGGCTGTCTCATCACAAATGGATTGGTGATACCTCACCAATTGGTGGGTTTTCCAGTGTCACAAGATCACCTAAATGGGAGTCTTTGAACCCATTATCGGTACAAGGAACTCTCTTCCCATGGGGATATTACCATTTGGATCCCCACTGATCAGCACAGTAACCTTGTTGTGCCCGGGCAACCCCTTTAAAGGAAATCTATAATCAGAATCTTACATTATAAACCAACGTAAATTACTTGTCCATCTGAGCTCCAGTTATCTGTATATCTATACTTCCAAGAAGCAACTTTTAAAAATATGTAAATGATGTATCCAACCAAAGAAATCCACACAAATACATTGTCAGTAAAAGTATATGTTTATTAGATAACAAATCTAAAACCACATTAAAACCACATAAAATCAGGCCACTCTTACTAACTCCTCACTCCTACTATATTTAATCCAATAGCCAAATCAGAAATCCTGCTAGGTGGACAAAGTCAAACAGGGCTGAGCAAGAGGGAAGTATGAAAGTATATGTATACAGACCAAAGGAGCCGATCCCTGATACACATTTTGCGTAGAGCGCTTTGTCATGGATATGTATAATATATGTCCATTACTCAGCATTGTTATAGGTATTAAATATGTAAATGAGACAGAAATGCCTCAGGGGGCGGCTCCAGAGCCTCTCAATGCTCACTCCATGCCCATGTTAGCTCGTCTGCAAACAGCGGCGCACAGCCAATTGTTTGAGGCCTACATGCACACATGGTGGCACATGTCTCCCTTTTCCATTTTACTTGCCACTAGCCGTCATATATTTGGACCAAATTTTTTGCTTTGCGATAAATGTTTAAATGCTGCTTAAAGATTTACTGTTAATACGCAAAGTGGCATAAAATGAATAATAATGTGGGCTTATAAATGTAAAATGCATCTTATTCATAACATACCATAAAACATGATGGTATAGAAGATTATTGGGCAATGGGCCCAGGCTTCTCTAGCCCCTGGTCACTAGTTATAACCATTGTATCTAGTTATCCATTTTGCCTGGAGGCCATTTTCAAATGAATCGCTATCCATGTAATGATGTTAGAGAGGATACATGCTAAAGAACAGATTATTCCACACCCTGACAGACCAGAAGTCAATCTATTTACACTCAAACTATGGTTCTTTGTTTTTTGGAAAAGATTTGGGTCAGAATCTATTCAGTCCAAACTGAAGTTGCTTAAATTGTCCTGGGAATTGGAATACAACCCCATCTAGTCCTCAATTCCCCTAAAGGGCTCTTTTTTAGAGAAAAAAGTTGTCTTATTTTGTTGCTTTTTTATGATTTTGTAATTTTCGGTTTTCATTATAATGATAATTACAAAAGCCTTAGGAACGTGGTGAAAATGGACGATAATGGAAACTATAAAAATTCTATCAAAATCAATAGACACTTTAACGGCTCTTTTAGACTTCCGCTATTATCGTTTATACAAGATTCGTTAGAAGGGAATCAGAAAATATTTAGAATTGATTTGGTCCCTAAATCCCCAAATTTATACAATCTATGAATAGACAAAAGGATTCACTCATCTCAAGCCACTAGGTTCTCAGTTTTGAGCTATGGCTATAGCACTGTTTTATTTTTTTGATAATTTAGTACAGGATACTTTGTCTTACAATGTCCCTAATCTCTTTATCGACACAATGCAATCTACAATTAAAGTAAGGTCTTAGATTTATGCCATGGCTGCACATGCGTTAGTCAATTAGGATGTAAATCTACAGATTAGAGGGAGAAAGGGTTAAAGCAATCATACAGTTTACAGTAAAAATGTTACAATAGATATATATAGTACCTGGCGCCTTTTTATAATTGTTTCTCGATACCCAGTCTCCTCTTTTTTTTGTAAATTTGCTCCCGGCTTCTCAGACTACTATATATATACAATGGGGGTGATTTATCATGCTTTGACAACAGTATTCTAAAAAAAAAATAAGGCATGACCAAAAAAGCTATTTTGCACAAATTTATAGCATTATTCCGTATTAAAGGATTTTTTACATTTTCCGCAACCTTGGCATGACCGTCAGGCAATAGTATGGTTTGAGGGGTATAAATAATATATGTGAAGGCACAGAGTGGTCAGTTGTGCTGTGAGGGGTATATATGATATATGTGAGGGTACTTGAGAGGTTTGCAGAAATAATGTTACAAAACCATGTCTTTTCATTTTGTTAAAACAGAAGACAGAGCAGAAAGATGTTGTATGTGACCTGCGGTGATCTGATGTTTTTATTGAGTTAGGGAGTTTGGTTTTGGGTCTTGAATTTATTACAGTTGTAATCAGGACTGGATTATGGTAGGGGGAGGCCCGGGATACAAAATCTGGTTATGACACCCACTGAATGTAGCTCAGGCAGTGGTACACATTACTATTCTAAATTATTATTAAGATACATTTCCTGCTACTTACATGTGCAACCTCCTCCACCTGGGCCTAGCCTTTACTTGGGGCCTAGAGCCAGCCGGGGCCCAGAATACCTGAGTGGCTATTGATTGCGGCCTAGGGCGTGCTGATGACCTACAGCCTGGCAGGTCTTCAGCAGGTAGTGTGTGCAAGAAATATGGAAGAGGAAGAGGCTGATGTACTTGTTCTCCCTGGGGAACCCCTGAGTGTCTGTAAGATAAGTGTCAGGCTTAGAGGTTGTGGATCCTCTGAACCACTGCGGACGATGGCACAAGCCACTACCTGGGACCGGAGTCTAAGTGGTTTTCACCAGAGAACACCGCAAAGCGGGTTGGACTTGCTGCGGCGTGGTACCACCAGGTCGTTCCACAGGCGTGACTTGTCCGCAGTGGCAGCCAAGGTCGAGGTACAGAATCGGCAGGCAATCTCGTAGTTGGGGTCAGGCAGGAGGTCAGGACGGGCAGCACAGGTTCGTAGTCAGAGTCGTAGCAACAGGTCAGGGCAGGCGGCAAAGGAGCGTAGTCAGAAACAGAACTGGGGTCACAACAGGAAATCTCAAGAACAGCACAAGGCATCAAATACAGCTTTCTCTAGGGTGCAAGGCACAAAGATCCGGCAAGGGTCCTTTAAATTTGCAGAACTTGCCGCGCGGGCGCCCTAGCTGTTGGGGACGCGCGCGCACAGCCGAAGGGGACGGAGCAGCTGCGGACGGAGCCGATGCCGGCGGGGCAGGAGCCGGGACCCGTGAGTAGCGCTTGCGGCGCGCTGGCGGGGGACCGACGGCACGGGTGAGCCCGCGATCCGCGACGGGGATCGCGGGACCACCCGTGACAATAAGTAATGGATGGGGAGCCCGTGGTGGTGACAGCCGTATCCAGGGATCAAATGGAGGCAATTTTGTGCAAATCAACTTACGGTTCTTTATTGAACAACAGGTAGTAGGCAATGGGCCTAAGCGGTCAACAGCAGATTCTGGTACTGGAGTGGTTGTGGAGAGTGGTCCTCAGGAATAGTGCACCAGCCAGGTATAATTGAGATTGAGCTGTGTCCAAACTGTGGAAGCTGCAGCTCTGGATTTGAGTCTCCTGACTCCTGGGCTTGGGTTCTGTGACAGTACTGCCTTCATGCAATTTTGATTCAAACTGAACATTTTATAAAAAATACTTAAAATTTTACTTTGATGGCAAAAAATGTGCTCCAAACAGAAAATATTTACCTTCACATCTCCTAAATGTAATAGATGGACAAACGTACAGTTCACAAATGCCTCTTATTGATATGTGCACATGAATAAATCATCATAAAATCACTAAAACTGAAAACATAGTAAACCTGTCAGGCTTAGAGGTTGTGGATCCTCTGAACCACTGCGGACGATGGCACAAGCCACTACCTGGGACCGGAGTCTAAGTGGTACCCGGTTTTCACCAGAGCCCGCCGCAAAGCGGGTTGGACTTGCTGCGGCGTGGTACCACCAGGTCGTTCCACAGGCGTGACTTGTCCGCAGTGGCAGCCAAGGTCAAGGTACAGAATCGGCAGGCAATCTCGTAGTCGGGGTCAGGCAGGAGGTCAGGACGGGCAGAACAGGTTCGTAGTCAGAGTCGTAGCAACAGGTCAGGACAGGTGGCAAAGGAGCGTAGTCAGAAACGGAACTGGGGTCACAACAGGAAATCTCAAGAACAGCACAAGGCATCAAATACAGCTTTCTCTAGGGCGCAAGGCACAAAGATCCGGCAAGGGTAACAGGAAGAGGCAGGGTTAAATAGTTTAAAGAGAAAAGACCAGCAACAATTAGTGGCGCGCAGACCCTTTAAATTTGCAGAACTTGCCGCGCGCGCCCTAGCTGTCGGAGACGCGCACGCACAGCCGAAGGGGACGGAGCAGCTGCGGATGGAGCCGATGCTGGCGGGGCAGGAGCCGGGACCCGTGAGTAGCGCTTGCGGTGCGCTGGCGGGGGACCGATGGCACGGGTGAGCCCGCGATCCACGGCGGGGATCGCGGGACCACCCGTGACAAGACCCCAACAAACCATATATTTTCTGAAAGCAGACACTTGCCCCATTTTCAAAATTGCATTAAAGAGTTTATAGACATAGGCGCCTTTACGCCATCTTGGTTCAAACTGAAACATTTTATGAAAAATACTTAAAATTTGACTTTGATGCCAAAAAATGTGCTCCAAACAGAAAATATTTCCCTTCACATCTCCTAAATGCAATAGATGAAAATGTGTAGAGTTCACAAATGCCTCATATTGATATATTATCATATTGATCATAATATCACTAAAACTGAAATAACTAAATATCTGCTTTTCAGCTAGAAATTTTTGGACAGTCACAACCTACAAAATATAGCAATAAAACAGATAAAAAAGTAAAGGCACTTGTAAAACCCATATATTTTTGAAAGCAGACAACCAGGCAGTTAATTAACAGTTGACAGACCTCATGTAACTTTGTGACAAACACAAATTATTAAACAAAAAGTGCACCGTAAATGCCTTAATAACGTACGTTTTACATAAAACTCACATCGAAGTGGAGGTTTATGCACAAAATAATAACACAAAATGAGCAGTTTTATATATACCCCAATACACAAAATCAAGAATTTACACTCCCAAAAATGCTAAAATAAAAAAACAATTACATATTTGGTTGCTATCCACAAATGTGTTTAAAAATATATAACTCACAAAATAAAAAGCTTCTATTCTGTCAAAATAATTTTTTTCCATAAATTACCATGAATAACTTTTTAATTCATACACACTACTACCTTAATGCAACTTTGCAGCAAACAGCAACAAAATGCAAAAAATGCATGAAAATTCACACTTAAACTATATATATATATGACTATATTCAGTTTCATAAATATTAAACTAAAATATGTACAAATACAGAATACTTAGGCCTTATTCAGACGGCCGTCAGTGGGGATGTGTAAACATTGCCGCTATTTTCTATGGAGGGAGGAGGGGTCACCTCCTCTCCAGGGCACGGCGGTATGCCCACCTGGCAGGCATACCTCCGTGTGAATGTACCCTTATATAAAGAAAATATACTTTCCTAAAACAGCAATATATGAGGAGATTATACATACCCCACATGTGTATATTCACCAAAATATGCAGCAAAGGGAACGTAAAATCCACAGGGGACACCAAACAATTTTTGCAGAAAATTGCAGTGAGCTTCACACAGATATATCATTGTATGTTCCCTTACACAATAATAACCCAAATAAATAACTATATATCCATAAACCAAGCTAAATATATAATGAAAGTCACTTTTAGATGTGCCCCATTGAGTGAGAATGTCATAACACATGTGTAATAATGGAGGATGGAGGTGTAAATTTATCCCGGAACATGTGTGTATTTTTGGTGTTACATAAAACTTTATGGACATGTTCTGGGTCGCTGTGTTAATATATAATAGTGACATTAGGCAAAGAGGATCGAATGTTTATCGTATCAGTCAATTTTCGCAAAAAAACTATCACAAAATAAAAGGCAATAAGAGGGAAAGTGTGTTCTTAGATAGTTCTGCAAAGAGAAGGGTTAAAAACATGAACATTAGTTTATATTCTGACTTATCAAAATGCAGTAACATATAAAGTGAATATTTCCATTGTCTGTGAGGTGCAGCAGCTCCTGTGTCCAGCAAATTCTCCCTACAGCCTGATGGCTAAGAATCTGTAGGGGGATAGATTTCAGAAGGCTGTGTCTTTGGCTCTGTGACATAGTGGGGGGTCATTTACTAAGGGCCAGATTCGCGTTTTCCCGACATGTTACGGTCAGTTGTGCTGTGAGGGGTATATATGATATATGTGAGGGTACAGAGTGGTCAGTTGTGGTGTGAGGGGTATATATGATATATGTGGGGGTACAGTGTGGTCAGTTGTGCTGTGAGGGGTATATATGATATATGTGAGGGTACAGTGTGGTCAGTTGTGCTGTGAGGGGTACATATGATATATGTGAGGGTACAGTGTGGTCAGTTGTGCTATAAGGGGTATATATGATATATGTGAAGGCCCAGTGTGGTCAGTCCTGCGTTGAGGACCATATATAATATATGGGGTGGGCATGGTGTTGTCAGTTTTGCTGTGAGGAGTACATATGATATTTGTGAGGGTACAGTGTGGTCAGTTGTGCTGTGAGGGGTATATATGATATATGTGAGGGTACAGTGTGGTCAGTTGTGCTATGAGGGGTATATATGATAAATGTGAAGGCCCAATGTGGTCAGTCCTGCTTTGAGGACCATATATGATATATGGGGTGGGCATGGTGTGGTCAGTTGTGCTGTGAGGAGTATAAATGATATATGTGGAGGCACAGTGTGATCAGTTCTGCTGTGACAAGTATATATGATATATGCAGGGTGAACAGTGTGGTCAGTTGTGCTGTGAGGAGTATAAATGATTTATGCACGGACACAATGGCCCTGCATTTATCAAAAACAAGGAAAACTACACGAAGTGCACATTTACTTACCCGGTCCCTGTGCAATCCCTGATCCGGACTGTCCGACGAGGATGAACTCTGCCGCATTTCATGAAGATCGTGCGCCCAACATCGTGCATATGTCGCTCCCCGCTCAGGTCCGCCGGAGTTCACCTTCTTCTTCCCGGTGCATGTAAGTGCATGGCTGGCGACACAATTTTTAAGTTAAATCCCACGGTTTGTCCGAATCCGCCAGATCGTCCGACGGCCCGCCCCCCGATTTGTGTCGCATGAAAGCCGGCACAATTGTGCCAAATTTTTCACCTTCAACATAGAGCATGTCTTTTACACACTGCAGGATAAATGAGGTGTACGGTCCCTTTCGGTGCAGAAATAGTGCAGACGTGACACAAATGAGTCGCGTGTGACACATATGTGGCGCGGACACTTCTTAAATACATGTGCAAGCAGTTAGCACTAAAAAGAACATGCAGAGTCAGACAGAAAAATGGCGCAGGAGCTTTAATCAATCTGGGCCAGTGTGGTCAGTGGTGCAATAAGGATTATATAAAATATATGTGGGGACACAGTGTGGTCAGTTGTACTGTGAGGAGTATATATGATATATGCGGGGCACAGTGCGGTAATGTGAGGGTTATATATTACTTAGGAACATAGGGGCAAATTTACTTACCCGGCCCATTCGCGATCCAGCGGCGCGTTCTCTGCTCTGGATTCGGGTCCGGCCGGGATTCATGAAGGCAGTTCCTCCGCCGTCCACCAGGTGGCGCTGCTGCACTGAAAATCATCTCCACGCGCCGGAATGCACCACCTCGGACCAGGTGAAGGTAAGCGGTCCCCAAGCGACACTTTTTCGGTTTTTAAATGCGGCGGTTTTTCCGAATACGTCGGGTTTTCGTTCGGCCACGCCCCCCGATTTCCGTCGCGCGCATGCCGGCGCCGATGCGCCACAATCCGATCGCGTGCGACACAATCCCGGGGCAATTCAGGTACAATCGGCGCAAATCGGAAATATTCGGGTAACACGTCGGGAAAACGCGATTCGGGCCCTTAGTAAATGACCCCCATAGTGTGGCACTTTTACTTAGAAAAGTTGGAAACTGCACTAAAAGTGATTTTTCCGTGTATAATGCTGTGTGTGGCGATTCACTAAGATCGTGCGCCTGAAATCATGAATGTGTCACTTTCCCGCTCACGTCAGACAGAGTTCATCTTTTTTGTGGTGCACCTTTAACATAGGGAGTGCAACACAATTTGCAAGTTAAATAAACTTCGGACCGCTCCCCACAAACACCCCATAATTTGTATTGCATGGAAGCCAGTGCAGCTGCGGCACAAAAGGGTTGCATGCAACACATTGGAGGTCATTTCGGGTTTTCCCGACGTGTTACCCGAATATTTCCGATTTGCGCCGATTGTACCTGAATTGCCCCGCACGCGATCGGATTGTGGCGCATCGGCGCCGGCATGCGCGCGACGGAAATCGGGGGGCGTGGCCGAACGAAAACCCGACATATTCGGAAAAACCGCCGCATTTAAAAAAAAAATTGTGTCGCGAAAATTACACTTACCTTCATCCTGGATAGGCCGGTGTATTTAGAGGGATTCCAGCGGACTTCATCGCAGCAGCGCCACCTGGTGGACGTCGGAGGAACTGCTTTGATGAATCCCGGCCGGACCCGAATCCAGCGCAGAGAACACGCCGCTGGATCGCGAACGGACCGGGTAAGTAAATCTGCCCCATTATCAGCGCAGACATGTCTTAAATACCTGTGCAAGCCGTAGGAGGACGTGCACAGTCCGACTAAAGTGCAGAGCAAAGCCCTTAGTAAATGTGCCCCAATGTGTGACATAGTTGTTATCCAGGTGACATTATCACTGTACACATAGGGGCAGATTTACTTACCCGGTCCATTCGCGATCCAGCGGCGCGTTCTCTGTGGTGTATTCGGGTCTTCTGGCAATTCACTAAGGCAGTTCCTCCGACGTCCACCAGGTGTCGCTGCTGCGCTGAAGAGCATCGGAACGCACTGGAGTTCACCGAGCCATCCTGGATGAAGGTAAGCGCGTGTCCCGCCACACTTTTTTAAAATGCGGCGGTTTCTCCGAATCCGTCGGGTTATCGTTCGGCCACACCCCTGATTTCCGCCGCGTGCATGCCGATGCGCCACAATCCGATCGCGTGCGCCAAAAACCCGGGGCAATACAGGGAAAATCGGCGCAAATCGGAAATATTTGGGTAACACGTCGAGAAACCGCGAATCGGGCCCTTAGTAAATGACCCCCATAATGTCTTAAACTGTATTACATTACTGTAAGTGACTGTCATATTTTTAGTTGCAGTGTGGAGGTGTGCAGAACAATACTGATGATATCTAGGGATGAAACAGCGGTATTAAGTCACGGACCGGGCATCCGGCAAAAGCAATTGTGCGGTACCAAAGGTCAGGCATGTTGGATGGCTATCATGCTATGCATAAGTATTTTATGGAATACAATGACTTTAGAGATGAGCGAGTATACTCGTCCGAGCTTGATGCCCGTTCGAGTATTAAGGTACTCGAAACGGCTCGTTGCTCGGACGAGTATTTCCCCTGCTCGAGATCGAGCATTTAATTCAAAAAACACAGTGAAGAACAATGAAGAATAGAATAAAAACAGTGAACACAGTGAACACAGGATCATTTAAGTGAAAAAGACAGTGAAGAACACAGTGAAGAATAGATTACAGATGTTCGGCACATCTGCTTACTTGTCGGAAGATACGCGCGGAACGGCAGCAGGGAGACATCAAGCAGCAGGGAGACATCAAGCAGCACGGGGAGACATCAGGCAGCACGGGGGAGACATCGGGCAGCGGGGAGACATCAGGCAGCACGGGGGAGACGACACAATGCAATCTACAATTAAAGTAAGGTCTTAGATTTATGCCATAGCTGCACATGCGTTAGTCAATTAGGATGTAAATCTACAGATTAGAGGGAGAAAGGGTTAAAGCAATCATACAGTTTACAGTAAAAATGTCACAATAGATATATATAGTACCTGGCGCCTTTTTATAATTGTTTCTCGATACCCAGTCTCCTCTTTTTTTGTAAATTTGCTCCCGGCTTCTCAGACTACTATATATATACAATGGGGGTGATTTATCATGCTTTGACAACAATATTCTAAAAAAAAATAAGGCATGACCAAAAAAGCTATTTTGCACAAATTTATGGCATAATTCCGTATTAAAGGATTTTTTACATTTTCTCCAACCTTGGCATGACCGTCAGGCAATAGTATGAGAGGTATAAATAATATATGTGAAGGCACAGAGTGGTCACTTGTGCTGTGAGGGGTATATATGATATATGGGGTGGGCATGGTGTGGTCAGTTGTGCTGTGAGGGGTATATATGATATATGTGGGGGCACAGTGTGGTCAGTTGTGCTGTGAGGGGTATATATGATATATGTGAGGGTACAGTGTGGTCAGTTGTGCTATGAGGGGTATATATGATATATGTGAAGGCCCAGTGTGGTCAGTCCTGCGTTGAGGACCATATATGATATATGGGGTGGGCATGGTGTGGTCAGTTGTGCTGTGAGGAGTATAAATGATATATGTGGGGGCACAGTGTGATCAGTTCTGCTGTGACAAGTATATATGATATATGCAGGGTGAACAGTGTGGTCAGTTGTGCTGTGAGGAGTATAAATGATTTATGCACGACACAATGACCCTGCATTTATCAAAAACAAGGCAAACTACACAAAGTGCACATTGGGGCACATTTACTTACCCGGTCCCTGTGCAATCCCTGATCCGGACTGTCCGACGAGGATGAACTCTGCCGCATTTCATGAAGATCGTGCGCCCAACATCGTGCATATGTCGCTCCCCACTCAGGTCCGCCGGAGTTCACCTTCTTCTTCCCGGTGCATGTAAGTGCATGGCTGGCGACACAATTTTTAAGTTAAAACCCACGGTTTGTCCGAATCCGTCAGATCGTCCGACGGCCCGCCCCCCGATTTGTGTCGCATGAAAGCCGGCACTATTGCGCCAAAATTTTTCACCTTCAACATAGAACATGTCTATTATACACTGCAGGATAAATGAGGCGTACGGTCCCTTTCAGTGCAGAAATAGTGCAGACGTGACACAAATGAGTCGCGTGTGACACATGTGTGGCGCGGACACTTCTTAACTACATGTGCAAGCAGTTAGCACTAAAAAGAACATGCAAAGTCAGACAGAAAAATGGCGCAAGAGCTTTAATCAATCTGGGCCAGTGTGGTCAGTGGTGCAATAAGGATTATATAAAATATATGTGGGGACACAGTGTGGTCAGTTGTACTGTGAGGTGTATATATGATATATGCAGGGCACAGTGCGGTAATGTGAGGGTTATATATTACTTACCCGGTCCATTCGTGATCCAGCGGCGCGTTCTCTGCGCTGGATTCGGGTCCGGCAGGGATTTATTAAGGTAGTTCCTCCGCCGTCCGCCAGGTGGCGCTGCTGCGCTGAAAAGCATCAGAACGCACTGGAGTTCACCGAGCCATCCTGGATGAAGGTAAGCGCCTTCATCCAGGATGCGGCGGTTTTTCCAAATCCGTCAGGTTTTTGTTCGGCCACGCCCCCGTCGCGTGCATGCCAGCGCCGATGCGCCACAATCCGATCGCATGCGCCAAAATCCCGGGGCAATTCAGGGGAAATCGGCGCAAATCGGAAATATTCGGGTAACACGTCGGGAAAACGCGAATCGGGCCCTTAGTAAATGACCCCCAGTGTGGCACTTTTACTTAGAAAAGTTGGAAACTGCACTAAAAGTGCTATTTCCGTGTATAATGCTGTGTGTGGCGATTTACTAAGATTGTGCGCCTGAAATCATGAATGTGTCACTTTCCCGCTCACGTCAGACAGAGTTCACCATCTTTTTTGTGGTGCACCTTTAACATAGGGAGTGCAACACAATTTGCAAGTTAAATAAACTTCGGACCGCTCCCCCAAACACCCCTTAATTTGTGTTGCATGGAAGCCAGTGCAGTTGCGGCACAAAAGGGTCGCATGCAACACATTATCAGCGCAGACATGTCTTAAATACCTGTGCAAGCCGTAGAAGGACGTGCACAGTCCGACTAAAGTGCAGCGCAAAGCCCTTAGTAAATGTGCCCCAATGTGTGACATAGTTGTTATCCAGGTGACATTATCACTGTACACATAGGGGCAGATTTACTTACCCGGTCCATTCGCGATCCAGCGGCGCGTTCTCTGCGGTGGATTCGGGTCTTCCGGCGATTCACTAAGGCAGTTCGGCACTAAGGAGCATCGGAACGCACTGGAGTTCACCGAGCCATCCTGGATGAGCGCATGTCCCGCGACACTTTTTTAAAAAAATGCGGAGGTTTCTCCGAATCCGTCGGGTTATCGTTCGGCCACGTCCCCCGTTTTCCGTTGCGTGCATGCCGCCGCTGATGCGCCGCTATACGATCGCGTGTCTAAAAACCCGGGGCAATATAGGGAAAATCGACGCAAATTGGAAATATTCGGGTAACACGTCGGGAAAGCGCGAATCGGCCTTTTAGTAAATGACCCCCATAATGTCTTAAACTGTATTACATTACTGTAAGTCATATCTTTAGTTGCAGTGTGGAGGTGTGCTGAAAAATACTGAAGATATCTAGGGATGAAACAGCGGTATTAAGTCAAGGACCAGGCATCTGGCAAAAGCAATTGTGCGGTACCCAAGGTCAGGCATGTTGGATGGCTATCATGCTATGCATAAGGATTTTATGGAATACAATGACTTTACCAGATAATTGTAAGTAGACTACATTAAAAGGGTTTTAACTTCAATCTACGGGTTTTGGTATGTGTAGGTAATTTTACAGAAAAGAAAGATGTCTGGAAATAAAAATTGTATTTTTATTTTATCTTTGAATTATTTAATTTAAAGGCAATTTAAAGACTCAAGTACTTTATACCACTGTATTCAAGTAGTATTATATATGCTCCATAAGGATATATGACATTCTGTGTCTACAATGTGCCGTATATTTTTCCATATTTTCTTATATCCAGATATTCCAGATGCTGGTTCTGTAATATGAAGCTCCATATGTTTCGTATCAACTGACTCACGGATGACTCAAAGTCTTACAAATTCCCTAATGATATTAACAAGTGCAAAATCTGATATGTGATAAAACAGTAATGGGCCTGTAAAACAGTCATCATTCATTTTCCTTTTTAATGTAATGCAATAGGAAACTAAGACTTTCTTGGTATTGACCCAAACAGCTGCAGTAATTGTTGACCCTGAGTTAGGGATAGACATTACTGTCTATGTGTTATTCTGCTAAGAGCACAGATCAATAAATGGCCCCCGAGGGAACAGATTAGGAAAGTAAATGGTAATCAACCTATGGGAGATAAAGCCATTTGTCTCCAAGCTCAAGACTCATTATCATGTGTCGTCCATGCTGGCTATATGGTTATTGTATATAATGATGTACTTATTTCTTATAAATATGTCCCTCACATGTCCTTAGCAGGTCTCTCCCACCGGAGCAGCAATAAATAAGACAACATTTAACCACATAATATAGAGAAATAGTGCAGCGCAGGAAGGGTTACTGGGGGGACATGAAAGTATTTTAGATTTAGATGAAAATATGTTTCCCTTTAAGATTATTTCAATAAAGATTTGAGATTAATGGAGCAGAACGGTCATGTGCAGCCGCCTGCTCTATTACTCTCATGGAGCGACGAGGGGTCTGACTAGGGTATGTGGGACCCCATCAGACCCCTCCTTTTCGTGGTCAGTGGAGGTCTCATCACTGGGGCCCCCACCAATCAGCAAGTTAGGCCCTATCCTGTGGATAGGGGCTAACTTGTATCAGTTGGAAAACCCCTTTAAAGCCTCCTGCACACGAACATATTTTTCCTATGGCTGTAAACTATAAGTTTCTTGGCCGTTTTTGCCGGCCATGTGTCGGAAACGTATGGTCCACAAAAACAGGCAGCATTGGAGGATCCACCCAAAAAATGGGAGGCTGGTAAATGATATCAATAGCTTGTCCCAACCCCTTGGAGTCACATGATTGTATTACATAGCAACTGATCCACAAATACGGGCTTCAAATGTATTACAACCATGTGGCAAATGTGTATTTTGAGCGCTCCATTGACTTTTATGGGATTGGCTGATCAGCAAACATGCCCTGAGATTTTCCGCTGGGCACCAGGCTCAGACACAGAAATGAGGAATCCAGTGTTGTAACTTGAAGCTGATGGGCCCCAGTGCAAAGTCTGTGCCTGGCCTCCAACTACAATGTATGGTTTTTAGTACTAGTCTTCTCATATGGGAAAGTGACACCGTAAGGGCCCACTAAACCTCTTGGGCTCTGGTGCGACCACAACCTCTGCACCCCCTCAAGTTACGCCCCTGGAGGAATCCTTAGCTATGTGTATGAGCCCATAGCAATACATGGAGCAGTGAGAAAGCCACAAATAAAATGGCTGTATCACCGGAGGAAAATATTCTTGTGCATGAGGGCTTACACATAGTGCCCCATAACTATGGCAAGGATTTATAGTAATATATTTTTATAATTTAAATGAATTTGGAAAAAATAATTTATTATAATTTACTTTTTCCCCCAAATACATAAAACACCTGGAAAACAAAAAAATCAAGTCATTCCTCTGTTCCAAGAATACATGTATAAAACTGTAATAAAATAAAACTTATTAATTACTAACCCCATATGGAAAACATCAAAGAAAATCAAAAGTAGACATTTTTAAAAAAATATTCTGTACAATTCATTAAAGGTGATGGCCCGAAGACAGAAGCAACAAAAAGAGAAATGATGTATTTTCCAGTTGTAAAAAATAAAGGCATGCATATTTAGTGTTACTGTAATTGTAGTGTAACATAGAGTAAAGGTAAAGTGTTTTGGAGCCACATTATGAATCAAAACTAAAAACATCCCAAATACTAGGCCAAAATAGTTTTTTTCTATTTCAAAATAAAAAAATTTAAAGGGATATTCCCACGAAGACAAGTTTCTGATATGTACTCAGGACAACAAAATAACACGTTCTCTAATTCATTGTTATTAACAAAAATATAGCATTTCACAGATATAATTCCAACCTGTCTCTATCAGTCCTGGTGTACACAATTTCAGTTGCCCATAGACACGACCCTGTAACTTCTGACTTTGGTGTCGGGCGCCATCTTGGATTTCTGTGTGAGGCCGTGTTGGTTGAGTTTCTGTGTCTTTCTGCTCTGAGCCTCTACTTCCTGCCAGGAGATTGTGAGCTGATAGAAGCTGCAAACTACAAGGAGATAAGTGATCCAGGAAAGTGGGAGGCAGATATGTAGCAGGGCTAATAGTGTAGCAGTGTAAAAGTCTGTCAGCCTCTGTCTGTCAGCCTGTCTGTAATAGGCATCTCATGGATCTCATCATCTCTGATCTGTACACATGTAGTAGTACACATTTACTCTGTGTAGTAGTACACATTTACTTGGTGTGGTAGTATGCAGTTACTTGATGCGGTAGTACACATTTACTCAGGGTGGTAGTACACATTTACTTGGTGCAGTAGTACACATTTACTTGGTGCGGTAGCATACATTTACTTGGTGTGGTAGTATACAGTTACTCGGTGCAGTAGTACACATTTACTCGGTGCAGTAGTACACATTTACTTGGTGCAGTAGTACACATTTACTCGGTGCGGTAGTACACATTTACTCGGTGCAGTAGTACACATTTACTCGGTGCAGTAGTACACATTTACTCGGTGCAGTAGTACACATTTACTCGGTGCAGTAGTACACATTTACTCGGTGTAGTAGTACACATTTACTCGGTGCAGTAGTACACATTTACTCGGTGCAGTAGTACACATTTACTTGGTGCAGTAGTACACATTTACTCGGTGCAGTAGTACACATTTACTTGTCTATGCTTGATAAATATGATGGCGACTCCAAACTGTGCAGGGGCTTTGTCAGGCTTAGAGGTTGTGGATCCTCTGAACCACTGCGGACGATGGCACAAGCCACTACCTGGGACCGGAGTCTAAGTGGCACCCGGTTTTCACCAGAGCCCGCCGCAAAGCGGGTTGGACTTGCTGCGGCGTGGTACCACCAGATCGTTCCGCAGGCGTGACTTGTCCGCAGTGGCAGCCAAGGTCGTGGTACAGAATCGGCAGGCAATCTCGTAGTCGGGGTCAGGCAGGAGGTCAGGACGGGCAGCACAGGTTCGTAGTCAGAGTCGTAGCAACAGGTCAGGACAGGCGGCACAGGAGCGTAGTCAGAAACGGAGCAGGGGTCACAACAGGAAATCTCAAGAACAGCACAAGGCATCAAAACAGCTTTCTCTAGGGCGCAAGGCACAAAGATCCGGCAGGGCTTGCAGGAAGAGGCAGGCTTAAATAGAATTGGACAATTTGGCCAGCGCCAATTAATGGCGCACTGGCCCTTTAAATTTCCTAGAAGTGTCGCGCGCGCGCCCAGAGGCACGGGACCGCGCGCGCACGGAGCGAGGCCGGGACTCGGGAGCGGGGAGAGGTGAGATGCGCTGGCGTGCCGCCTGCGGGGAGCGAGAGGCACGGGTGCAGTCACCACCCAGATGACGGTATTGCCTGAAGAAGACGGTAGATCCGTGATGAAATCCATAGCAATATGAGTCCATGGACAGCTGGGTATCGGCAACGGCAGAAGAAGACCAGCAGGCTTAAGACGTGAAGGCTTATTCCGGGCACAGGAAGTACAGGCAACCACAAAATCCCGGACATCCCTGGTCAAGTCTGGCCACCAGTAGAATCGGGTAATGAGGGCGATAGAACGCTGCACCCCAGTATGCCCAGCCACACGAGAGCAATGTCCCCAAGACAGAATTCTCCTCCGTAGCGCAGGTCGTACGTATGTCTTGCAAGGAGGTAATAGACGAAGATCCACTGGCGGGGCCAGTACAAGTCGGTCAGGAGAGATGACATGACGAGGAACCGGTTTTTCCCCAATGACATCCGAGGCACGAGAAAGGGCGTCAGCCTTGATGTTCTTCTAGGCCGGACGGAAATGAATGAGAAAATCGAACCGGGCGAAGAAGAGTGACCAGCGAGCTTGGCGTGGGTTGAGTCGCTGAGCAGTCTGGAGATAGAGGAGGTTTCTGTGGTATGTATAGATGCTGACCGGAAACCGAGCTCCCTCCAGGAGATAACGCCACTCTTCTAGGGCAAGCTTGATCGCCTATAATTCTCGATCTCCTATACCGTAATTCCTCTCTGCGGAGGAAAAAGACTTGGAGAAGAATCCACAGGTGACTGTGCCTTTGGGACCCTTCTGCGTGAGTACTGCTCCGGCCCCTACCGAGGAGGCATCCACTTCCAGATGAAAAGGCTTTTCAATGTCGGGACGCACAAGGACTGGAGCCGAGGCAAACAAAGATTTTAAGTTCTTAAAGGCCTCCTCAGCTGCCGAAGGATAATCATAATTTTTTGTAGCCTAAGGTTCACCTCAAGTTAAGCTAGGTCACTTTGGCTCTTGTCGGTGCACGGTTCAGCTCAGGAATTTTGAGGGTCTGCATGGAGTTCATCTAAATGCTTGCAACCATGTTGGCTGCAAGCCACACTCCTGGCATAACTCTTTTAATTTTTGACAAGGTAAAAATCAAAATTTTTGGTGGGCTTTTTTCATCTTTTTTTTGCTGTTCAACTCGCAGGTTTAATATTTTTTTAAAATTTTATAGCTAAGTGTTAAATGTAATGGGGCTTTGGGTGTATTTCTATTAATTTATTCGTTTATTTTTATTAAAATTTTTTCTTTTTTACCTGTCCCACACTCCAGTTCGTTCCATTTAATTATTCAAATTTTATTAATTTCACCACTTTTTAAATTTCTTCTTTTCACACACTAATGTGAAACCACTATACCAGTGATGGCGAACCTTTTAGCGACCGAGTACCCAAACTGCAACCCCAAACGCCCCTCTATCGCGAGGTGCCAAGCAAAAATGATAGCAGTAACTTATTGCTCTCTGTTCTTCAACAACCTTCAATCATACTGGCCTCCTGAGGACTCCAACACAGTAGAAAGAAGGAAGGAAAATTTGCATCATTGTAGCTTCTTTCCAGTGCCCCTCTGTACACAAAGTAGTAAATGTATGGCAATCTTCCAGGCTATCAGCGGCGCCAATCACTCAGAATAGTTTGTTTTCATAAATGAATATCTTTATTTATAGGCTGACTAATACACGTTTCGAGCCCGGACCGGGCTCTTACTCAGTTATATACAGCATAAAATTACATTAAAACATGTCTGACTTATATAATGACCCTGGAAAAAAAAACTTTATGTGCTAGTGACGCTGGAATGTAACATACACCGCAGCCATACCAGCCATGCACCTCAGCCATAGCAGGCATGCAGTCCCATAAAACATACATATCTTGTTCCAGTTGAGCTCCCCTGATACTAAGCAATCATTATATCCCTCTTTCCCGTCAGACCCTCACCTCCATACACATGAATAACACTGCTCCAATGAGGTTTCTGTTCTCTACTTGTAGTCACACATGTCAGCTTACTTACTTCTGGGAGGCCCCTTTCCGTGATATCACGGGGTCAGGTGATATCCACACACCGAGGATCTGGGAGCTGTCTCAGTAGCGCTGCAGAGCATTGCTCCAGCCAGAGACACTCAGCTCACAGCTGACTGTACAAGACTCAGGGCAGTGCTGTGCAGCCAGCCAGCTCACTGCTAATGACTGTCCTATTCTCACGGAGCGATGTGCACGGCCCCACTATATGGGAGCCGCGGGCTCTCACATAAAAGAGAGGAGGGGAGCGCAGCCGCATTCGGTAAAGTCACTGTGCATTAGTGTGAAGGGTTGCGCTCTGCCAGCATTAGCTGGCAGAGCGCAGCCAGGTGCCCTCCATTTCCTCCTGCAGCTACATCCGGACTATAAGACGCACCACTTTTTTCCCCCCATTTTCTGGGGAAAAAAAGTGCGTCTTATAGTTCAAAAAAATACGGTATATGTTTTAATGGTTAAGCCTGTATATAACAAACATGGAAAATGTACCGAATTGCAGAAGGCAAAATCCCCCTGGGGCTGGTGTGGCATACATGCAGGTGTATTATCAAGCTCCAGAATGCTGGAATAGTAATTGCAGCGAGCTAGAGATGAAATGTGAAATTTGAAGTCAAAGAGCTTAGGTATGTCCTATACTTATGTGGAAGCAGAGCTCACCGCTTGAAGAGCGAAGGTCCTGGCACTGCCTCTGTACATGATTGATGATCGGATGTAAATAAACATGGCAGGGCCGCCTGTAGCGGGGAGAGGGGGGCGGGTACCAGGGGATCCACAATAAGGGGGTGAGGGGGAGAGCTACAAAATGAAGGGGAGATACAAGGGGCAACATTAAGAAAAAGGTGATGAGAGGCGGCACAGTGAGAGCAGAAAAAGAGGGGGGGATACCAGGGGGCTCACAATAAGAGATTGGGAGATGAGGGAGCTACAAAATGAGGGATGGATAATAGGGGATAATAAGAGGGTATATACAAGGGGGCTTATAATTAGAGGGGGGTGAAATGAAGGGCCACAATAAGAGGAAGGAAATGAGAAGGGACCCATCATTTTTCAGTGTGGCCTAGAAATGTAATGTATATATCCGAGTATAAGCTGAGACCCCTAATTTTAACAACTGAAACTGGGAAAACCTATTGACTCTTGAGTATAAGCCAAGTATATAGCCTGTCAGCTCATGCCCCTAGTATATAGACAGAAGCCCCTTGTCCCCAGTATATAGACAGCCAGCTCATGACCCTAGAATACAGCATGCAGCCCCTGCCCCCCACAATATAGTCCCAGATGGATCCACCAAACATCCAACATGCAAATTTTAAAAAGTTGTCTTAATCTGACCGGAGCTCACAGTTGTTGTAATCTTCTATTCCAATGAATGTGCATTCATTGCACATTGCATTCCCTCTCGTCCTTCAGGCAGCACTGACGGATAAGAGTCTGGAGTCCTAATTATGACAGAAGAACACAATAACAATGTTAATTAACAATAAATCAATTAACCGACTGCCCTATAAGTATCCTAGGAGTCAAGGAAGATGCGTGTTTTTTCTTCTGTCCTAATTAGGTTTACTGCCAGTATCCTCTTGCTCCCCTGAGGCCTGGGCTGTGGTGCACGTCCAGCAGGGTAGAAGCAAATGTCTTACCAGTGCAATCCTGGTGAAATTACATTCTGAGGCTGTCCTTCCCCCTGAGGCTGGTGGCGGAAGTCCAGTATTTTCGGAGTTTCTGGATAAAACTCCCCTCCTACCGCGTCTCCCATTAGAAGCGGGAACCGCTGTATTCTCAGGTACGGCTTATGAATAAGCAGAGAAGTGGAGGTCAGATTTGTGTTGCACTCAATACTTTGGGGAATAGCTGCTGTATTGCTGCATCTCCCCCTTTCCTGAAGCCACCATCTGCAATGTACCGTAAGGTGGTGTCAGGCTTAGAGGTTGTGGATCCACTGAACCACTGCGGACGATGGCAAAAGCCACTACCTGGGACCGGAGTCTAAGTGGCACCCGGTTTTCACCAGAGCCCGCCGCAAAGCGGGTTGGACTTGCTGCGGCGTGGTACCACCAGGTCGTTCTACAGGCGTGACTTGTCCGCAGTGGCAGCCAAGGTCGAGGTACAGAATCGGCAGCCAATCTCGTAGTCGGGGTCAGGCAGGAGGTCAGGACAGGCAGCACAGGTTCGTAGTCAGAGTCGTAGCAACAGGTTAGGGCAGGCGGCAAAGGAGCGTAGTCAGAAACGGAACTGGGGTCACAACAGGAAATCTCAAGAACAGCACAAGGCATCAAATACAGCTTTCTCTAGGGCGCAAGGCACAAAGATCCGGCAAGGGTAACAGGAAGAGGCAGGGTTAAATAGGATGGAGCAGCTGCGGACGGAGCCGATGCCGGCGGGGCAGGAGCCGGGACCCGTGAGTAGCGCTTGCGACGCGCTGGAGGGGGACCGACGGCACGGGTGAGCCCGCGATCCGCGACGGGGATCGCGGGACCACCCGTGACAGGGGGCAGTATAATAGTAGTTATATACTTGTACATAGGGGCAGTATGTACACATTTACTCGGTGCAGTAGTACACATTTACTCGGTGTGGTAGTGAATCTTGAACCCCTGATGTGTTTATGATTAAGAAATTGAGAAAATGTTGCTTTGTCGTGGATCAATCTTCTGCTTACAAGTAATTCTCTATCCCTGGAATAGGCAATTTCTATTTTATCATTATCACTCTTCAATTGCCACTTCCTATAGTTCTATCGGATTGCCCAACATTCTCAAGCACAACCTAACACATCTCCATAGAGAGGAATGTATCTGGAACAGCCTCGTGTGACTATATTTTCATTATCAGTGGGGGCCAGCACTAAGACCCCCTTCAATCAAGGAGCGGAATCTCCTGATGCTCATAAAAACTCCAGTTAAAACCCATGAATCCATTTATAGATGAATTTATAGCGATTCTACCAACTCTGAAATCATCCCATATGTACTAAGACCATTGTGTAGGGCAACTGAAATGCTTTCCAGACACATCTGTACTGTTTCCCAGTGATCTGTCATTTTATAAAAAATGACAGATATTTATGTTTTTATGTTTATGCAAATCAACTTCTCAGTGCACAGCCATAGCTGCCACTCACCCGTTTACTACTTTTTATGCCTTCTTTCTAAGAGGGATGTTTAATGTTATGGAAGGGCGCAGTGCCGGGTGTTTTGGGCACAATGACAAAGGGTGATGCTTCTGGAATAGATCCGATACGGGTATATAGAGAAGCTCATTTGTATAATGCTAAGATTTCCCTTAGTGTTTCTTCAAGATATGATGATGTATGTAGGGTAAAGGGGAAGTGGGGGATTGTAATTTCAGCATCTATTTTGGGTCTGTATAGTTGATTAGCATCTGCCTGTACCTCTGCCAGGCTATTGGAAGAAGAATGACATTCACAAGACCCTGGCTTAGATTCCAGAAAAGGGAAATTCATATGAGCTGGCATGACTATAGAACAACATTTCTCAATGTTAAGTGCCAAAGAAAATAGGATCATGACATCTTAAACGACAAATTCCCTTTAAGTGCATTGATTAAGGAGAACATGAAAGCAAGCAGCAGCTTTAGTATGTAATAATCATTTAGCATTGTATTAAGCTTCATTAAGCAGGTGAGTTGTCTAAGTGCTCCTGTATCCTATGGGAATAAGTGCCAGGCAAATACTAAAACATACAGTGGTTAACAGCAGACTATGGAGGGGATTCAGAGAGCGAAGACCTCAACACAGAGTAGCCCTGGCACTATGACTTATTATATAGAAATGTGTTACTTTGTAAATGTGTATGAAGATTAATGGGTTTGTCCCATGTATCCAAAGGATGGGGATAAATAGCTGATTGTGGAGGGTCCAACTGCTTTGGCAGGTTATGCACAAATCCAACTAACAAGGCTGATAATCAGCCCCATATTTTCTATATCCAAGTATTGAAAAATTACCTTTTATTAATAATGCATAGAACATTAATGTAGACAGGGAAGTTTAAACTTCAGTGTCTACATTAAATTTTATGGAGTATTAATAAAAATTATTTTGTAATACTTGGATATGGAAAATATGGGGCAGATTATCAGCCTTTTTGGTTGTGTTCAACTGCTGTGGACCCCATCAATCACGAGAACACTCCTGAGAACAGAGATCCCATTCTCACTGATTGTTGGGGCCACATGATGAGCATCTCATTATCTATGAGAGCAGTCAGAGATAGCGGAATTCTGTGCTTAGCTATTTCCGTCATTCCCATACAACTGAATGGAGTGGCAGGATGAACATGATCCATCCATCAGTCAGAATTGTATTCCCATTCTTAGGATTGCGAGGAGACCCATTTCTGTGATTGGTGGAGGTCCAAGCAATCATATCCTCACCAATCATCCACAGGATAGGGGATAACTTAAATACTTGGGACAACCCCTTTAAGGCTAGATGCACATGAATGAGCCAATTATTGACTGTGGAAAAAACTTGGTTTTTCACTTCTGATTGGGATCCATCTAGCATCTGTTTTTCACAGACCCTCATAAACTATTTTCTATGAGAGATCCGTGCAACACAGTTCTGACTAGGACATGCTTTACTCTTCAACAGATTGATCATAAATGGCCGTGGACACTGATCCATTAAATAGTATTGCATTTACGGCTCATTTCCCATTTTATCGTTTTGATAAAAACTAGGACCATTGGGCTGGGACATTCATTTCTGTACAGGAAATTGAACAGCGTTTTCAACTGGCAGTATATGGATTTATATACTGCCAGTATCCGGCCCCATGCATTCCAATGGGCAATACGGCTATCCATGTACATGGTTGTATTGTCCACCGTATGTCCGTTCAGTACGGCCCAAAGAAGTCAATGGGAACATATAAAACACGGGCTAAATACATGCTGCATACAGCTGTGCACCCTATGCTGCCAGCCCACCGTATTTTATATGTATACAGTGCAATATGTCCTGTATTTGTGGCCAGAATATAGCCTTACATACAGAACAGAGAAGACCATACGGTCGTGTGCATGAGGCCTTGCTGCAGGCATGTGATTAGAATGTAGGCTTCATACCATTATATATACTGTATCTATTACACAACATTCTGCCAAATGTTGGTATAGAAAAAGAGAAAAAGAGGGAAAAAGGATTTTAAAAAATGTTCTTTGAATTTTTTACACTAGTTGTGATACCACAAGCCAAGGTTCTCTTACACAGGGCAGTGAAGTAAATAAATCCTATTGATTTAATTTTTTAGTGCTGACCCCTATCCTTTGGTAAGATGACTTCCCGCTGCTCCATTTCTGGTGGGGTGACACCTCAGCGGGGAGCTCACACTGAATATGTCATCATTGTTGTGTGAGTTAGATGGGAAGACATCTGAAGGCCAGAAATCCAACACAGATGTGGTTCCTCTGACTCCACCAGACCAGGTGATGAGTATATCCCTATCCCTTTCATCCCTCATTTGGGGGCCACCCCTAAATACTATCAACCCGATTCCCCCACCTGTGTATAATATGACTCCCTGGGCCTGTAGTTTATGAACTTCTATCAATCTAGGGTCACAGTCTTGTCAAGGATGAAAATCAAACATTATTTTGGAAATATAATGAGAATTGTCCCTCTGTAGCTGCACTCCCTTGCAACAGGACCTTCATTTGGGGGACTCACTGAAGAAAGGTTATAAACAGGGTACATAGATTGAGCAGGTTGTCATTTTTGTAGTTTCATATGTTTTAATATCCCAGGAGGCCACGTTATCCCCTTCCCTGATATATGTAAGGAAGCATGTGCTACACAGAATCACTCTTTGTAATTACTTAAGAAATGTTTCATTATCAATGTTGACAAAGTCATAAAACTGTCACAACATAAAATGCTAACATTTCCAGAATGAAATCAGTCACTAGCAGAAACAAGACGCACACTTCATTAAAAGGTTTGTCCCACTATTAAATATTCATCTTCTCTGTCAGATCAGCCTAAATAGAAGATGTATTACGCTGGATATAACCACTTAATAGAAAAATCTCCTGGCACTATGTTGTGTCACAAAAATCTGCCTACTCACTTATCCCTCGCTTCAGTCCCTTTTCAGTTCATTTACTAAGGGTCCACAGGCTGCGATTCCATCGGGTTTCACGATTATTTCCATTTTGTACCGAATTGCCCCAGGTTTTTGGCACACGCGATCGGATTGTGGCGCATCGGCGCCGGCTTGCATGCGACAGAAATCGGGGGGCGTGGACGTCAGACAACCCGACTGATTCGGACAAACTGGAATTTAAAAACGGAATTGTGTCGCAAGATCAAGCACTTATATGCACCAGGAAGGTGAAGGTGAACTCAGGCGGATCTCAGCGCGGGAGCGACACATGCAGGAAATTGGATGCACGACCTTAGTGAATTCCGACAGACCCGAATCCTTGTCGGACAACGCACCGCAGGATAGCGACAGGACCGGGTAAGTAAATGTGCCCCAGTGTGTAAATCTAATTTATTAAGGGGGCAGTAAACACACATCTGATATTTTTGTGCCAAAGGGTAGGGGATTTGCAACAAAAGGGAGGAATGGATAATTCAAAGTAACAGGAGAAGTCATGATTAGGGTCTGGACCAATACAGATGAAAATAACGTAAACTCCAAAATCAGAGGAGAAATTACCTGAAAACTGGGGAGTGAATAGAGAGAAAATTACAGGGCTTTTCTATGTTAAGAGGGAAAAAAATCCATCTTGGAATATTATGTGATTAGAACGAGGTGAGTATCTGTTCCTAATGCTCATACAAGATGCCATTTCATTAAGGACCAGCTATTTATGTATGCATGTATCTATCTATATATCTATCTATAAAAAACATTTAGGACGTCAAGCACCTTTTTACTGAAACATAGGCCCACATTTACTAAGCTCCATTGCCAGTTTTCTATCTGACTTTGCATGTTCTTTTTAGTGCCAACTGCTTGCACATGTAGTTAAGAAGTGTCTGCAACATTTGTGTCGCACGCAATCGTTTTGTGTCGCGGTTGCACTATTCATAAAAACTAGGACCATTGGGCTGGGACATTCATTTCTGTACAGGAAAATGAACAGCGTTTTTCAATAAAAAATATGGATTTTTTTCCCGCTATGGCTCGCCTGCCAGTGCAGATTGCAGCAGGGTAGCCTTTGACAAGTTTGTGTTAGAAGTTATTAAGGAAGGGCTCGATTACGAATTGCACCAGATCTCAGAGAGAAGCTATTGCCAAATTGGGTAAGATGAGGGAGGTAGTTATCAAGCCATTGGATAAAGGAGGCAATGTGGTGGTGTGGCCAGTTAAAATGTATGAGAAGGAGGCATTGCGCCAACTCAGGGATGCTGCATGCTACAGGAAACTAACATTCAATCCCCTTTTGAAATTTACAGATGAGTTATCCCGAATCCTGGCGGATGCATTGGAAAGGTCCATCATTACTAAGAATTACACCCACGAGTATCAAGTTTCTACTTGCTTCCTAAGATACACAAAGGACTTGCTAATCCTCCAGGACGCCCCATAGTATCTGGATCGGGAAGTTTATGCGAACCCATATGCAGGTATGTGGACTATTACCTCAAACCATTGGTGGAGGTTTTACCATCATACCTTAAAGATACTTCGGATGTCCTAAGAAAGATGGAAGGTATACATCTAGAACCCGACACGTGGCTAGTCACATGTGATGTCGAATCACTGTATACCTCCATCCGCCATGGTGACGGTTTGGAGGCAGCCCGCTATTTTCTCAACATGTCGGGTTTAGAACCAGAGATGGTCACGTTTTTGGCATCCCTGCTTGAGTTTGCATTGACACACAATTTTTTCATTTTCCGGGAGACCTTCTACCTGCAGCTCCAGGGAACAGCTATGGGGTCATCTTGTGCGCCCTCATATGGTAATTTATTCCTGGGGCTGTGAGAGAGTGATATCTTCCTGGTCAATCCAAGACCTAAAGCTGACACAAGATATATAGATGATGTCTTGATGATTTGGCAGGGCACGGAGGAGGAACTCCATAGTTTCATGCAAGAATTGAATAACAACTCGATCAATGTGAAACTCACCTATAAGATGGGTAGAAAAAATATGGAGTTCCTGGATGTGATGTTCAATGTAGATGAAAATGGATTGATCATCTGTGATGCATTCCGGAAGGAAACTTCCACTAACGCTTTGCTCCATGCATCCTCAGCACATCCTCCAAAGCTTATTCACAACATACCAACTGGACAGTTTCTGAGGATCCGGAGAATATGCACCACTGACAACGATTTTGAGAAATAAGCAGATGAGATTGAGATTCCAAGAACGCGGTTACCCTTCGGGCCAGACGCTCCAAGAGGGCTGATCTTTTGGTGACCAAACCCAAGAAACTTGGAGACAAAGATATGGTGAGATACATCACGACATTTGATTCCCAGAATGAGAAACTTAAAACTATTCTCACTAAGCACTGGCCTGTTCTATTGATAGACCGGACACTGAGTAAATACCACCCGAAACATCACCTTCCGCCGTGCCAAGAATTTGAAAGATCACTTGGTGAGGAGTTACCACAGGGGCCTCACTCCCAACAAGTGTTTTGGATCCAAAGGCCCGAAATGGGGTTGTAGGGCTTGTGGTTACTGTGTGGCTTGCCTGAATATTGAGACTTCGACAACCTTTCGGGACGCCACACGAGGTAAAGAATTTAATATCACCCATTCAATAAACTGTACTACGGTGGGAGTGATCTATTTGGCGACATGCCCGTGTGATTTATTGTATGTGAGTCTTACCACTAGGGCGCTCGGTAGGTGGGTGAGAGAACATGTGCTTGGTATACAGGCAGCGAAGGATGAAGAAGTAGACAGGAATTTGAAGACCCTTCTGCGTCATTTTAAGCAACACCACAATTGTGGTGGATCCGTCCTCAAGGTAAGGGGCATTGACAGAGTACTTTTTGATAACCGGGGTGGTAACTGGAAGCGCAATCTGGCACAGAGGGAGGCCAGGTGGATTTATGTACTTAACACACTCTCCCCACATGGCCTCAATGAGAACTTGAATTTTGCATCCTTCCTTTAATGAATTCTTGACACTTTCCTTATATTTATGTCCTAGTGCTGGTACAGAGTTACCTTTAGTTTTTTTGTGGTTATTTGTCCGTTTTTATTGATTTTAATACATAGGCATAATCCTTGTTCCTGTTGTCAGTCTTTTTTTAGTTTGGATTTGATCTTCTCTCTTCCGATGTCTGGCGAATACCTGATGACACTCTACCAGGGATTGTGGCGCAGACCCCTTGGCACCATTCTACTACCTCAAGACTTTTGTGCACTGTTTCTTTTATGCATAACGAAATTATATTTGCAGACATTTTAAGAATTATATGTCTATTCATTTTCACTGCAGTGTTTTACGGTAATTGCATTTGTTTACAGTGCAGTTTATACACAGAGTAGGTGGTGCTAAGTTTGTGGCAGAGCTCTAAGGCGCCATTAACACAAACATGTAGAGAATGCATTAAAACAGCCATATATACTGCCAGTATCCGGCCCCATGCATTCCAATGGGCAATACAGCTATCCATGTACATGGTTGTATTGTACGGCCCAAAGAAGTCAATGCGAACATATAAAATACGGGTTAAATACATGCTGCATACAGCTGTGCACCCTATGCTGCCAGCCCACCGTATTTTATATGTATACAGTGTATACTTGCGGGATGTGGATCCGCTGGACTACTGCAGACGATGACTCAAGCCACTACCTGGGACCGGAGTCTAAGTGGTACCCGGTTTTCACCAGAGCCCGCCAGCTGTATGTAGCTCTGTTACTGGGGTGAGGCGGCTGTATGTAGCTGTGTTACTGGGGTGAGGCGGCTGTATGTAGCTGTGTTACTGGGGTGAGGCGGCTGTATGTAGTTGTGTTACTGGGGGTGAGGCGGCTGTGTACAGCTGTGTTACTGGCAGTGAGGCGGCTGTATGTAGCTGTGTTACAGCTGGGATAGTGGAAAGGAAGCAGGAGGACGTGTGTGTATGCTACACTTAGTGGGGGCCTCCACCAGATTTTGCGCCCAAGGGCCCCCACCAACCTTAATCCGGCCCTGATCTAACCCCTCTGAAGATACTTTTTTCCTAAAACAAGCTCTTAATTTACACAGATCATATTTTAAATCTCTATTTGCAGTAGATCATGTTCCTTTTGATGTTCATGCAACCATTTTTCATTAAACAGCAAGATCAATCATCAAAAGAAAAATTTTTGCTCCTTCTAGGAAGAATTTCCTTTCTTGTGCAGCACAGTCCCAATCAGACAACTACTCTTCAACAGAAGTCAATTAAACAGAACAGAACATATGCAAGTAAATGGAAAGTAATGACATTAAGTTCAATGAAAATATCTGTGAGCACAGAAAAAACCTCCAACTAGTTTGATTTTAAAATATTGGTCAATATATTGTATAAGAGATTGTTTTGAGACCCCTTTGTTTTTCCCCTTTGAATAGAAGAAATTACTTGTTAAGGCTTCTGTTTGATCAAAAACTTTACTAAAGTTAAATGAAGTAATTATATAGTTTAAAAAATATATAGCTTTTGGATCAATTACTAAAATCCTTATGTACTCTATAAGGTAAACATTTGAGGTGCACTCTCTGTTAGGGCGGTTCCACACTTGCGAGTGTGATGCGATGAACTCGCAATCACACTCGCAACGATGCTGCTTGGATCGCACGGCCCGTACACTACACACTGGGAGTGAACTCAGCATGTCAGTTTAGTCCCGGTGTGCAGCGTTCGGGCCGTGCGATCCAAGCAGTATGCGTTGTGAGTGTGATGCAAGTTTATCGCATCACACTCGCAAGTGTGGAACCGTCCCAAGAGTACAGTATATCATATAGCATTCTGTGAACTAGAAAATCAAAAGTACACCAATTATGAGCTGATGTAGCTTTCTGTTATATTTGACACCAGCCACTTGACTAAATCATGGCAATTTCATTTTTATTGATGTTCCCACACACTAAATACTGTATTGCCCACTTAAAATAAAAGGCCAGAGTTGAATGCAACCCTGGGACTGAGCTAGCAAAGACGAATGTACATTGCCACATTGTATTAGATTGTTGTTCCACCCCTTATAACCCATTTAAGGGCAGCAATCTGTTTTTATGGCTTTCTGAGGCTCCCATCTCTATTACAGAACAATCTGCATCGTCACAATCAAAATAAACCTCAAGTGGTCAGAATCGCTGACTTTTACCATTCCTTCACCTTTAAAATCTTTTTTAAAAAATTAAGTCTTCAAAAGGTCCTTCAGCTCCCACATGGTATCAATAAAAATATCTGATTTGTCCCATACAATATAACAGCTTACGCTCCATACACATGGGCATAAGCATAGGTATGGTATAAAAAGTTACACATGTTAGAATAGGACAATACAGAGTTTTTAAATGGCTTTTATTATTGAAAGTATTAAAATATAATAACACTTTAAAAATGTAGTGTCTTAGTGATCATAAGAACTCTAAAAATAAAGGGAATGTTCATTTGGAACGCATAGTGAAAGTCAAGTGAAATGTGTTGTTTTTTTTTCTCAACTTCAATGCAGTTGGAACTATTCTCTGATTCCCAATGGACTGAATACTAAATGGAAGCACTATGAAGTACACAGAATTTGTCCTGCAGAAAACTGTACATTAAATGTACATGTATTTGTGTATTTATATGTATATATCTATACATTTATATGTATATATATATATATCTTTTTTGCCGCTGCTGCACTATTGTTCATGTGACAGAAATTTTTGCACTGAAGGGGGTGTCCCGGTGCTCAGCCGGATTAAACATGCAAAGTCCAACAGAATTGTGTCACACCAACTATGTTAAAGGTGCACCAAAAAAAAAGTAGATTCATGAGAAATGGGTGCCAGAAATTCTGAATCTGACGCCCTCTGGACACTACACAGGCAATGTTGCACTGTTTAATGTAAATGTGCCCCTATATGTTTATCTCATATACTATATAGAGCATTAGGGTGCTAGAACATATTTTTTATTAAATCATATTGTCAGGCTTGCGGGTAGTGGATCCACTGGACCACTGCAGACGATGACTCAAAGCACTACCTGGGACCGGAGTCTAAGTGGTACCCGGTTTTCACCAGAGCCCGCCGCAAAGCGGGTTAGACAAGCTGCGGCGTGGTACCACCAGGTCGTTCCTCAGGCGTGACTTGTCTGCAGTGGCGGCCAAGGTTGAGGTACAAGAACGGTAATCAATCTCGTGGTCAAAGTCCAGGCAAGGGTCAGGGCAGGCGGCAGAGATGCAATGTCAGAATCCAAACCGGGGTCAGCAACAGGAGGTCCAAGCAGAAGGGTACGGGAACACAGAACTCACGACAGCAATACGGAGGGACACTGGTACACAGGAACACGGAGGTAGTCAGGCAACACAGGAACACGGAGGGAGTCAGGCACGCAGGAGACACAGGAACGCAGGAGACACTGGAACGCAAGAGACACTGGAACGCAAGAGACACTGGAACGCAGGCAAATCGCCACAGATTTCTGCACTGAAGGGGGCTTTATGGTGCTCAGTCGGACCCCGTGCCCGATGTTTTAAAGTGGCGCACGGCTTTAAGTAAATAATGGGTAGACGGTAATAATCAGTCGACTGTAAACCAAGCACACTGATATACTGGTGTGTGCCCCAGTACACACCAGGACCTGCTCTTCTTTAATCTTCCTAAGCCCTTGTTTTTAAATATTTTAAAATATTTTAAATTATCCAAATGAGCCTGAGGAGCTCCAGGCTACATTAACACCTATGGATTCTATTTTTTTTTTGTTGAAAAGAGGGTTTAAGAAGCTAAAAAAAAAGAGCAGATCCTGAGATACCAGTATGTCAGTGTTCTTGGTATATGATTCTTGATCCTGGTTGTAGATTTCCTTTAGGTTCTGGCTTCAATTTATGTCTAGTGATCGCCAACAGAAACCACAATAAATGATAAAACAGGGGATAATAACATAAACTTCCAAACCCAACATGGGGTTTACACTTGGCAATGGCCATCTCCCATTAAGTGAATAGTATTGTTGTAAGTGACGTTCTACGACAAGTGATCTAGAAAAAAGGAAAATGTGGTAAGTATTATATACAGAAAACAATATATAAAAAATGTGCAACAAGCAAGAACTTAAGCAGAATACAATCAACACCCATACCTACAGCATATCCAAGACCTTAAAGGGTTTGTCCCATTTTGCTAAATTATACAATTTACCAATATAGTTTCTGTATATTCCTCAGTTTTCTACATCTCTGCTTTTGTGTTCTATTGGAAATTTCATTGTTCAGATGAAAGTGTATATACACCTCGTGCCCTGATAATCTAACCACATTGTCAGCACTCAGCATCTCACAGCAAAGAATCATGAAGTGTCTGCTTAGAGAGTCCCCGCCCACACTCTGGAAACTAACACTGACCATCACTGAGAGATAGGAGCTAAATAGCAAAAAAACTAAAACTTAAATTGCAAAGCAAAGGGTTAAAACATCACTAGGGAAATGTGAGAATTTTCTTTCATGGGCAAACCCCTTTAAGATGCTTTTTAAATACATGTCTGTAAATTCAGTTGGCTAACTATAAGAGGAGATCAGAGCGAAGCTTTTTTTCTTGGTGGGGGTGGGGGGTCAGCATTCAGGTTTTTTTAGCAGCAAAAAGACTAGAATCAGCCATGATTATAAGAACTTATGGCTTCCTATAGTTTTTTTTTCATATTTCTTATTCCTAAGTAAAAAGATTCTTAACTGGCAAATTGAGAAAATTGTTATATTTCTTCTTGTTAATTACTTGTGAAGAAATTGTGCTCCGGTTTAAGGTTATATAAACTAATAGCAAGCAATTACAAATGAATTGAAAGTCTATTGAAAAAGCAGCACAGGCAGCAGACTATAGACGTGGGGTCATGCTACGGGTGAAAGGGATAACAATGTATTTACAAATTACAACCTATCTATCCATGGCTGTATTTTCTATTAGTGAACCCTATACATTGTATTTTCACACAATTATATTTTTATGGTGTTTTGGTGAAATTTATTCAAAAAATAGACTTTGAAGAAAAACACCAAACAAAACCATTAATAAAAAATATATAAACCATACATATATCCAAAAAACAATCGGGATACTTACATTATTTAACTGCAGCAACTAAATACACATTTGCCATTACTTTAAATGTTATAACCCATAGAATAAAAACACAACTTGACATTTACTGGACCAGAAAAATAAAATTGTAAAAAGTTTATCATTGCCTCCAAATGCCATGACAAAAATAATGACATTTCCCAAACAAATTTTCATCTGGTCAGATAAAAATAATCTAAAAAATTATAGGTTGGTCTGAACCTTAGGTCTAAAATGAGTCTTGTAGCGAGTGATTTACACATATTACATACAATCATAATGGGAATATTCCACAAACTAAATTGTAAATACAGGCAGTCCCCGGGTTACATACAAGATAGGGTCTGGAGGTTTGTTCTTAAGTTGAATTTGTATGTAAGTCGAAACTGTATATTTTATAATGGAAGTTCTAGACAATTTTTTTTTCTTTTGCCCCAGTGACAATTGGAGTTTCAAAATTTTTGGTGTAATTGGACCAAGAATTATCAATAAAGCTTCATTACAGACATCTTACAGCTGATCATTGCAGTCTGGGACTATAGTAAAGCATCCAGAGAGCTTTATCAGAGGTCACATGGGGCAGAGGGGTCCGTCTGTAACTATGGGTTGTCTGTAAGTCGGGTGTCCTTAAGTAGGGGACCGCCTGTATAATGCCAGAATAACCTTAAATATAATACAAAAGTTATTTACTGTACAAATGATTCCCCAAAGACCACACAAAACAATATAGTACCATTCAGTTGTTCTATAAGTAACAGTAGAAACAAAGAATAAAAAATATTATCTAACTTAAAGGGGTTTTACTATTAAACACGTTAAACCCTATCCACATGATAGGGCAATACTCGCTGATCTTTGGGGCTTTGAGTTTAAGACCCCCACTGATCACAAGAATGGGGTCCAATGGGGTCTCATGGCCATGCATGTCTATGCTGCCCCAATCATCTCTATGGAGATGATGGAAATTGCCGAGCGTGGTGCTTGACAACCTCTACTAGCTCCATAGAGATAAATGGGACAGCACGAACATGCACGGCCATCTGCTCCGCTCATCTCAGGGAGTGACAAGGGGTCTGACAGAGGTACCTTGGATCCCAACGGACTCCTGTTCTTGTGATCTGTGAGGGTCTCATCATTCAGACCCCTACCAATCAGCAAGATAGGCCCTTCACAGGATAGGGCCTAACTTGTTATGTGGGAAAACCCTTTTAATGTCCATAATTTCCTCATACCTAAACTACACCATCATCCACAGAGCTCTGCATAGTACTGCACTGTCCTCAATCATTTCAGTCCCCCAACCTGTGCTCTTCGATCTGCCAGTGATCTTAGATGATTGTCTTTATTAATTCAAACCTTACCCCAGGCTATGAGACTAATAACCAACCTCAAACATGCTTGTAAAACCCATCTCTGTAGGTGGGCCTATCACATTCCCTGACCCCATGAAACTAACAGTAATCCTTTTTTTCCCTCTTTCGGTCCTTTATCCAGTAGGTACCAGACACCAAGCTCCAGGCTTCTCTGCAGTCCCACTGACTTTAGACTTTGTAAATAGGATGGCGGCTGATGACTGGTTCAAGCTGCAACATTTTTATTTATTAAGTTATTTGTATTCCTTTTCCTTATAAAGAATGGCTGGACCATTATACAAGTTCTTATACCTCTTGTGTCACCCCCTCATCATCATAGACTGTAAGCACTTGCGAGTAAGGCCCTCACACCTATTCTATCATATGACTATATTTTTACATTTTATTGTCTTTATTTGTATATGTCCTCCATAAATTATATAGTACTACAGAATATGATGGTGTTAAATAAAGATTATTATTATAAAGTTTTAACCGGTAAGTGTATACAAATAACACATACTTAACACAAAGGCTACTAGGCCTCTCACTAGCTCCATTAGAAGTTGAAAAGACATATAACCCATTTATATTTATTACTGCACTGGGACTTTATTGTCTCAGTGGAGACTTTTTTGCCTCAACTGGGACTAAAAAGTGTTAAAAAGCAGTACAAGAAGCTAGGAAATGTGATGATAGATGCCCCCCAGTGTGCCTCCTAGAAGAAATATATGCCTTACCATGCTTCCTAAACAAATGCACTCCACACTGTGCCTCTTAAATAAATGTACGTGCCTGTCAGAATCCTCTGGATGGACTCGGACTGCTGTGTGAATATGATGGCACTATATAAAGATTATTATTATAAAGTTTTAAGGGGTAAGTATTGCCTTGGTGGGAGTTGATTGACAGCTACCTTGCAGTATCTGATCCCTGGAAAGTTTTGTGGTTCAATATGCAGCTCAGTATTTGTCTAACCTCCACGTTGACTAAGGCAGGGCCAAGCCAGTCAACTGCTGGGGGCGACATCCAGGGGTTAGGTCAATTATAATGGTTCAGTACACTAAGGGCTTCTATTATACTTATACTTTCTCCTGTGACCTGTAGTACTACTGTCTTTTTATGTTCTGCTGGACCTGTAACCCAGTAGCCGTTACATTATTTGCAAACCAAATAATAGGCAAAAGATTATTCTATTGCGAAACTGAGACGTGGGCATTTCAGACGCTTTCAGATTGCCTATTGCTTATTGCTGAGTAAAACCCAGTAGAAGGCTCCTTAGTACAAGCTGGACATAGTGTCATAATGTTGATCTTGAAGTTGCCTCCACCATTCCAACCTTATTATTTAGGTTCTTCTAGAACATCTTCCAATTTTAGCTTAAGCTTTTTCCAATTCTTATTTTGTGTATATGATATGCATATTAATTTAGCATAGAAATTAAAATTAAACAGGATGATATATGTGATAAATTGTCTTCATTATATATTCCTCTTGGGCAGGCCTGGAGGATAGCCAGAAAGGCCATGTTTGTTGAGTACTCGGAGCCAATTATGAGGTAAATAAAAGAACTAAGTACAAAGCTAAACCTAAAGCAAATTTCCCACAACCACATTATGACTCTGTTATATAAACTGAAAAACATTTTTTGCAAATCGATGAGACCTTTTGGCCTAACCCTTTAAATATAATTCCATATCCCAATAATGTATATAACAGGTCTCAGTATTACAACTATAATGAATTTAGGATCCGTGTAAATTCCTTAACAGAAACTAAACAAATGGTCTGGTCCATCTCTGTTTCTAATTCCCATAATGTGGGAACTCCGGGGAATTGAATGTGAGCTGACGTTGAAGAGTACAATCTTGTCCTGCAGACAAAGCAGTCTCACATGTGCACTAATTGCCCATTAAGGCATCCACACTGCTTCAATAATGACAACAGCTTTAACAGTGTTCAATGAAGGATGAGAAAGTGATAAAAATGTTAAGGAATTAAGTAATGCAGCAATGACTCACGTGGGCTCTATACGACATGTAATGTATTTCCACACTGCGGGCCAGATGGCTACTAGGACCTGTGTCAATTGAGTTAAACTATATTTTCCCAATATAGCCCATGTTATTGCCAATGACATAAGTTGTCTAATTCTACGTAGAATACTGTAGTAGGAAAAACTCCACGGACGACAGAAGCAGAAAATAGGCACAAGGATCGACTGATTCTAGGCAACCAGTGCCAAATACATTAGTGCACTAAACTCCAGACGGTAAAAATATACCTAATAATTAATAGTCATCTATTATTCTTAGGACAAACTGTTGGGGTGTGTTTAGAGACAATTTTGCCACAGCCAGAATTACTATAGTATGGCTGTAGTAATAGAAGTAAAAAGGTAAATTCAGCTCACCACTCCCGACTTGACCTCCACCTGCCGTGCACGGACAATCCCGAGACTCCAAACTTCATACGAAAAAGGAAAAAACTGTACTCCAGCACAGTTTCTGGTGGGTTAAAAGTATATGTTTTCCTTTATTTAGATAGAATAAAAAATTGTATAGGGCATACAAACATCAATCCCTAGGTTACAAGCATATGATCTACGCGTTTCTGCCTAAACAGCCTTAGTCATGATCTAACAAACAAACTCTAAGATTTCATTAAAAACCTGCTAAACACCACCATTTCCTGTCATGTCATATCACAAAAGGATTAGGTTTTGTACCAAGTGACAATTTTCATCTTTTTAATACTATTCTTTATGTTAATAAATTTGCTCGCAATATCACCATCAAAAAACATTTCCCGGGACTGGAGGACCCATTCGTAGGTATCGAATTTTTAGACCAGGCACCCATAGAGAATATGGATCCTCCAGTAATGGATGCACAAAACTTTACAGATCAAGTTATTCAATTTGTTAATGTTGAAATCCTTGTCTATTGAGTCTGAGGAATATAATGACAAAAAAATAGATAATTCTCGGATTGTAAAAAATCAGGGATTTTATCCAGTGGCGGCACGTACGGCGGCCCTGGATGAATTCCAGGATATGGTAGAAAGGGACCTCACTAAATTAAAATTAAGAACAGACAGTTATAAGGGTCCTGATAACCTGACGGATAAGGAAAGAGTAGCATTAAAAGAAATTAAAAACAACAAAGACATTGTAGTTCGCCAAGCGGACAAAGGGGGTACAGTGGTTATTATGCATGCAAACTTATATAAGAAACTTAATGAGGAGATTTTAAACGATCAGACCACCTATAGAAAACGAAATAGTGACCCTACTATTACTGTTAAACATAAACTAGACAAACTTCAACAAGAGGGTCTCGCTTTGGGGGTCATTAATGAAAGCATGAAGGAATATCCGTTTGTAGATCATCCCATCACGACCATATTCCATTCACTCCCCAAGGTACATAAAAATATCTTTCCTCCTCCCATGCACCCTATTGTGGCGGGCATTGGGAGCTTGGGGGAGCGCCTTGGGGAGTGGCTGGATGAGTTCCTACAACCACTAGCCAGCATTACCCCAAGTGGAATGGAATGGTAGGTATAGTTTGGCCACCAGTGATGTTATGGCACTGTACCCCTCGATACCGCATGACTTGGGGATTCAATTTTTGGAACGGCACTTGAATCTATATAGTACGTATAGCCTGGAACTCAAGGAATATATTGTGTCTGTTACAAGGTTTCTCCTGTCACATAACATCTTTGTCTTTGATGCCGAGTTTTATTTGCAAGTGAGGGGGAGAATTTAGCACCCATAGGTGCCCCCCTATGACTCAATGGGAGGAACTTTTTATCTTTTCCCCCTCCAATCCTTTCAGAGAACATATAAAATGGATGGGGAGATTCATTGATGAATTAGTGTGGATTTGGGATAGCACTGAGAAGGAATTTGTAAATATGATGTCTTATTATAACAACAACAATATGAACCTTGGTTTTACTTATAATTTTGGAGGTAAAGAGGTGGTTTTTTTGGATGTCAGACTACAGGGTGATATAAACAAGATTATCTCAATGCCCTATAGGAAAGAAATTGCGGGCAATTCTATCCTTTTGGCCACGTCCAACCACCCTATGTATGTCATTAATAACATACCGAGAAATCGTAAGGGCAAAAAGAAACAGCTTGAGGGAAGAAGATCTAGATAAAGAAATTCAAATAATTAAAGGTAGACTATCCAGAAGGGGCTATAAGAACCGAATCCTGGTTGCGGCAGAAAAGAAAATAAGTAAAAAGACAAGGGACAATTTATTATAGGACAAAGAGAAATTTAAGGGACCCAACACTAAAAATAAAAAATACCCCCCCCCCCATTACACATTAAACACAATTTGCCGATCCTGATGCGTGATCCGGACTTACAAAAGGTGGTATTGACTAGGGTTAGATTTGTCTCTAGGAGGGGTACCTCCTTAGGCTCTATAGTGTCTCCTAGCTTGCTTTCCAATAAGGAGAGAGAAAGAGGGAATAACACATGGCTAAGTCATAAAGGCAGCTATGGCTGTGGACACAAGATATGCAAATCGTGCAAATATATAAAAAAAGATCAGGAACTCATGTCTTAAAATAAATATAAATAAATACTTATATTAATTGTAATACATCAAATGTAGTTTATCTGGGTTCCTGTATTGAATGTTTAGTGCAATATGTGGGTTGCACAACAGTTCCGCTTAAGAAAAGAATTTGTCTGATGCCACCAATGAGAGTTTCAATATATCAGCATTGTCAAAACATTTTAAAAACATTCATGGAGGTAATTTGAAAAGTTCTTCTTGGCAGGGAATAGAAAGAGTTATGAGACCGGCAAGAGGAAAATTAAAAAAATTATTGAATAGAGAATCCTACTGGATGTTCTTGCTAAATACTAGACATCCAGCCGGATTGAATTCAAGACAGGATCTAATTCTCTGTTATTAATATTTGATACATCGATCTAAATATAAATGTAGATGTTACTCAAGTATGGTTAACTTCTGTAGTCTTATGTCCAAGTTGGGTGTATCTCCACCGCGTAGACCACCGAATAGAGGTGTAAATAGTCCGCTATAAGAGGTGTGCACAATGAATTCATACCGGCATTGAAAGGGTTTTGTTTGAAGCCGACATCGAGTATCCACCCATATTACATCCCAGGAAAGGGTGGAGTTTAGCGGGTTTTAAATGGAATCTTAAAGTTTGTATGTTAGATCATGACTAAGGCCGTTTAGGCAGTAACGCATAGATCATATGCTTGTAACCTAGGGATTGATGTTTGTATGCCCTATACAATTTTTTATTCTATCTAAATAAAGGAAAACATATACTTTTAACCCACCGGAAACTGTGCTGGAGTACAGTTTTTTTTCCTTTATAGTATGGCTGGATGCATGTGTCTGGTATTTCAAGTGCTTAGGAAATTGTGACAGAGATGCAGTACCTTACATGGCCACATAAACGAGAGTGTTGCTTGTCTTGAACTGCTTTGAAGGGCTATTCAAAGTTAAGACTCTTTTCCAGACCCTTTATTTCCAGCTAGTTTCCTGATTGGCTAGAGAGGGTTTGGCCAGCTCTCCCATGCCACCTTTAAACTTTCTTTCACCCTGGGTTCCCTTAGTTCGACACCTATCCAATAGCTGTGCTTTGAGGCCACCGACTGCTCAAATGTAGTGTTCACACCTGCAGTAAATCACACCTGCTACAGAAGGGGTAATATGTGATGTTTATGATATGTTGCAACATTTGTTATCTTTCCTGCAGAATCCCAGGCTGTGATTGGTTGTTAGCCTTTAAAACATGCTCATTCCAAGGCTCACTCAAAGTCTATGTCTCTGCATCCAGATTGCTGCATAATCAGCAAAACCAACCTGGCTCCTACTGCTAGCTTTCTGACCACTGGATCAAGGCTAAGGTACTCCTTTATTCCTACTGCACAACAGCATCATCACCACAGCCAACCAATACATAAACTAGTGTTTATGTTATCCTGCAGGAAAGACCATTTTAAGCTTGTTACCTGCTGCTGTGTGGACTGTGTCTGTCATTAAATAGACTGTGAGTTATTTCAAGATTTCTGTTGTCCAGTGTGATCCCTGGCCTGCTGCCAACACCACAGGCCTCCCCTTCACCATATGCCTGGAGATCCATTATAATACACACACAGGGAGTGTCCCAGGGGATCTTTAATCTAAATCGCTGCCTCTCCCTCTTCTTGCATCTCCCTGCTGGCCCTCATGGGTGTGGACGAGGCATGAACTTGTGAACCACAACAGCCTGTCATTTCAGTTGCCCTCACTTTGCAGTCAGACCCCAGTGGGGTAAAATTGCAATTTCAATTGGATCCTGACAAGCAACCTTAACTAAACTACAATATGTGCTGCTCTTAAGACCAACCTTCCTGCGTTTCTCCTGTGACCTCCTCCATTTGCACCTTATGTTGCGGTGGATCGCTAGAAGAAATTCACCCGCTGATAGCGTAGTACAGTTTAACACTCTAGATTAAAAACAAAAGAGCGATTAAAAATGCGCATGTAAAACACCAACATGGGTCGCCAGCTACACGTTCTCGCCGGACCCTGGGTTTTGTCCTGTATGGCTTCTTTCGGGTGCCCCGGAGTGTGAATAGCAGTATATTCCTGTCGGAGGATTCAGGGATTTGTGCTGGAGGAGTGTGAACTACTCTATTTTGTGAGTGATATATTGGAAGAAGAACGACACACACGGAAGCAAGAGAATCGTGAGCTCTGGTCAGAACTTATTTCTATGTTATACAATTTGGGTTTACTGGATCAACCCTTGACTGTTTGTAGCTCTGCGAGAGAGGTGTGCGGCACATAGCTATTATTGCTGTATTTTTTTGTTAGTCACTGAGGGAGCTGGAAGTATAGCCGTTAAAATCCAACCCCCGGTCACATGATGATTACAATTAACTGGAAGCACAGCCCTTCTGGGTCCTGGGGAATGGGCTCACTTCTTACCATCTGGAGCAATGGAGAGAGAGAGAAATCATTAAAGCATAACTGTCGTTTCAGATAAGTTTTTTATATTGTGTAAGTGGGGAGTGTTGTCAACATTGTTCTAATATTTTTCATTAGTAAAGCTACAGGTTCCAAGTGCAACTTAGTAATAGTCCATGACAATAGAGAAGTAAAGCTATCTGTCTACCAGACTGAGTACTTCTCTCGCCTCTACTGTCTGCTTGTTTACACAGCTCTGCGCAGGGATTGTTAACATTATTTTCATTTTTTTAACATTACACTAAGGGGGGCACTCTGCTGTGGACATTACACTAAGGGGGGCACTCTGCAGTGGACATTACACTAAGGGGGGCACTCTGCAGTGGACATTTTATTGATGAGGGGAGACTAATGGACATTGTTGTTGATGAGGGGAAACTACTGAACATTTATTGATTAGGGGAGACTACTGGACATTTTTGGAGAGTAACGTCTACATTTCTCAGTGTAGGCTTATACTCAAGTTTAACCAGTTTTTTTGTGGTAAAATTAAGTACCTTAGCTTATACTTGAGTACGACCTGGCAGAGATTCGTTTCCGGTGCACATAATCACCGCTGGTTTTAGGAAGAGGCCAGATCAGTCGTTAATCCAATGTGCAGTGTACCTGTGGGGTGAATATTAGGACTGGTCTTTCCATGAAGTTCAAGGGCACACAAATACACAGGATAGAGGATAAGTTAAATACTATCAGGGGTCCGACCATTACCAATCCTGGGAATACCGTATTTTTTTCCTGTATGAATGGAGCAATGCTAATATTCTCTTCATTTCCAGGATTAGCTCCTCTGGCTCGATAACATGATTCCAGGAGGTGTTTTTTTTACATGTAACTCTTGCACCACAGGTAGGAACATGAAGTTGTTGAAGCGCCCACAGTAAGCCGAGAGTACACATCCTTTAAATCACTGGAATTGTGTATTTTGGTGTAATACTTCATCTGCATGTATTGTATGACTTGAGAGGAGGAGAGAAAATCTGTCTCAGGTGTTTCTGAACCATTCAGACTAAGTAGAAAAGTAAAAACAACTCCATTGATGGGAATTCCTAGGATCTCAAAAGTGCTATAATTTCCTTTTAATATTCATCAAGTGTCTCACTTTATAGTTCTAAAGCCCAGCTGGAAATCACTCCTGAAATTATACACTTATAAAAACAGCAATGTGGCACTTCGATAAAGTATCTCTCTAAGTTGTCCATGACTAAACGCTCGATGTTAAAGTTTCAATGTTGCTAAGCAGCCAAATCAGCCTCTCAAATGCACTTTATCAAAAGCCCTGACTTCTCTTAACAATAAACACTGAGTCACCTTTGTACAAAATTAATTGATAAAAGTACTTTACTGTGAGTCAGGCCAAGTTCTGAATTCCATATCAACTCTAGCAAAAGTTTATAAGGTTTATAATGATGTGCTGGATGACCAAGTGTTATATAGTATTGTCTGATATTATTTCTTAACTAAAAAGTGAAATTAAAGTAGCTTTTCCAAGTGTCACTGTTAGGACCCCACCTTTCATTAGAACAGGATCCGATTGAGTAACATTGTACCTTTGTTTTGGCTTTGTGCTCCTGTTTTTTTTCTGCTTTAATGCTGGACAGAAGTGCCTTAGGAGTTTTGCCTTTATAACACATCGGAGTTAAGGTCTATAGACTTTCATTCACAAAGTTCCCTAAAAAGTCAAAAAAAAGCTACACTATGTCTGGCAAGAGCAGGTATGGATTTGACTTTTTGAAAACAAATTCTGACTAGAACAAAAAGGCAGTGGTGAACTTTGAAGGGCGGTTTTCCAAGGTGCAAAAAAAGGCACAAAATTGCATATGTGCCACCAAAAGTAGCAAAAAAAGAAGAGAGGTGGTTCTACCATCATCCTAGACAGGCATTCTTTACTGTAAGAGCAGTGCAATTATGGAAATATCTGCTGCAGGAGGTTGTCATGGTATATTCTTTGTGCATCTTCAAAAGAGGCCTGAATGCCTTTCTTGAGATCAAAAATATCGAGAGAAGGCGGACACCTACAGAGTAGGGGGAGGCCCGCATGGAAGGGCCTGAAATAAGGGATATGGTTGGCAAGGGGGGGAGCCTAGGTGGCGGGACTTACAAAGGGGAGTGTACTAGGGGGTTAGGAAGAAGTAGCCTAATCGCCATTTTAGGTAGACAAATCTGAGAGTAGGATATTGACGGGGGAATGTATATTGTTATGCAAATGTTGCGATATGTGTTTCGTAAATAAAATGGATGCTGTGGCCAAATTTATCCAATTTTGGTGTCATGTTTTTAATGGGAGAAGGGGGGAGGGTAGCCACGCAGCAGTTAAAAGAGGAGAATAAACTATGAGTGACCCCATTGACAGTGCCATTGTCGTGAGTTACAATAATACAAATGTTTTTACCTTTTTATTGCGGCTGTTGTTCCCGCACATCGTGTGTAGTTCGGTCAGGCTTAGATAGCTGACATGTATGGTCAGGTTTAGTGGGCCTTCTCGGCAGCTGCTTAATCCTGGACTCTGCCTATGTTGGGTGCCAGCTGTTTTGTATTGTACACTAAATCCTGTTGATGTATTTTTCTCTCCTCCAAATTGGAGATATTTATTGCTCTGCACTTTTTATTACTCTAATATGGGTGTAGACTGCCTAGGCATCATACGTGGTTACAATTGGCTATGATTAATCATTAATAAGCATAAACAGTAAGAGAAATGGTAGAGGAATAGGTGTATGCATTGGCCTCTTCATGGTGCCTGTTCGCAAAGTTAACTCCTTCTTGAATAAAAAAAAAGTCATATCCATAAAAGTCACCGGTATCATCCTGCCGGGGTCGAGTAACATCAAATTGTGTTGAAAAATAGCTCTATATAGATATGAGATGATAAACCATGCATAAGCTCAAGTGATATCATCATACCATGAATAAACAATAATTACCATACTAAAGTAGAAGCACTTTTAATTTATGGAGTAGTGTTAATTGGGACTTAACAAATAATAGAAAATCTTAGTCCAAAAAAGGTGACATGTAATAATGTGAGCCTACACACTGGATAGTTGTTATAATTGCTAGAAGATTGAGCCAACAAAGCCTACTTTCTGGCAAAACATTTTAAATTGGTTGAAAGTAGCTGAATATGTCCACTTTGGGATTTACTTTACAGAATATATCAGGGAAATGCTTGTAAGCCATGTCTTTTTACAAGCAATTCTTCTCTTCTAGTGCATCTTAAATGAAAACTTATGCAAAGTTAGAGGTGGTTTTCCATACAAATACTCTACCATTTTGTTTCCACAGTAAAGTATTTTCATATTACCGAAATGTTAGCAAGAAGTAACAAACAGATGGAATGGGCTATAACTGCAAGATCAGACTACATATGGTCTCTTCGTAGTCTGTTTCTATGGAGATGCCTATCTATGCATAGGAACTATAGTTACAAAATATCAGGATGTTTTCAATAAAGAGTCATTTTTTTTTCCTTTTAAATTGCATTTTCACAATTGAATATAGATGTTACATCACTACTAGCAACTAAATCACAGATTTTCTGGGTTTTACAAAAAAAAAAAAAGTATAGGCCGTAATGTCTGGACAATTCCATCTAGAAATAGAATGAACTATGACAAAGCTGTTATCATCTGACACTGTCTTCAGATAAAAATGGAAATGCTGGCAAAAACATTATAGTAAGATATTACCAGTATTGCCCTTTAACTACTACATTAATAAAGTCTAGAAGTACCTGCACACAATGGAGTTAGTATTGCTCAGACAGAAGGAGCTACTTAGTGCATATGAACTCTTACAATGAAAATGAACCCTCCTACATCGTACATTGCCAAAATGAAAACAAACTACTGTGTTTCAGGAATTCTGCACACAGATGAAAAAAAAATTTTTCTGAAAAAAACAGTTTCCATCCTTTTTTTTCTGTCACAGGAAACACTAATATGATAGTAGTCACTGCTTCCGTCGTGATTAGAATTTAGAAAACAATGAATTTAACTTTTTTTCTACTATGTCCAGGGGCATGGGCCGTGGGCTCTATCAATATTATAGCCCCTTCAAGTATTGCTGGTAATGGAATCAGACTTCTTGGGGAATAGAGGATGTGCCCCTCCTGAATGCTTTCAGTATGTGGTTTCAGGAACTTTGGAGGACCTTCATGTGTATTGAGAGCAGAAACAGATGTACATGGATTTCACGGGTGCAGGTCCTTCTTAGTATCAAATTTGGTGGTTTGGGTGGCCATAGGCCCCCTAGAAGGCTTGGGCCCCTGGGTAACACCCAAACTGCCTCCATTATAATCCATAGAAGCACAGTGAACATCCAGGAAGCAAGTTTGTGGCTCAGAACTATAGAGGAAGCAGTTTGGCACTCACCAAAGTAGTTGTGATGCTTCATTCAAAAGATACATAGGGTGTGGTTGCCAATTGCAGAAAGGCAATGGGTCATTTTGCCCAATCAAGTGTTTTATATCACTGAATGTAAAGCTGTTTTCTACTACGTTGGTGAGTCCTGCTTTATTTCTTCTATAGAATATTCTTTTAGACTTGGAAACCAATCAGATTGTTATTCCTTATCCTATCAAACTTCATACAGCCCCTTTAATAATAATAATTCTTTATTTATATAGTGCACACAGATTACGCAGCGCTGCACAAAGCATGTCCCCATGGGGCTCACAATCTAATCAACCTATCAGTATGTTTTGAAGTGTGGGAGGAAACCAGAGTACTCAGCGGAAACCCACACAAACACAGAGAGAACATACAAACTCTTTGCAGATGTTGACCTGGGTGGGATTTGAACCAAGGACTCCAGCGCTGCAAGGCAGAAGTGTTACCCACTCAGCCAATGTGCCACCCTAACCCTTTCAAATCATTTTACAAGGGCAGACCTTCTTCCCATAAATAGCACTGGTCAATGATATGGCCATCATGATCAAATGATTAGCATGACCTCAACTGACCTTTAGATTCGTTGTCACCTTATTGTGGACATATGCACATAGGGCAATGGTTGCGAATGAGCATTGATCAGACACTCGATCATTGTCAAAAATGTAAGTAACAGTAAAAACATGATAACACTATCTGTATATCAAAAATTGCAGTGCTGTAGTGATACGAAAGTTGGAGTTTAATAAAGTAACCACCTTGATCTGTGTCCTCGTCTATAATAATTTTAATTTAGCTTTAATTCCTCTGAGTCAGCAAGACAAACTATGGCTGGGCTCTCGGGAGCAATTTCAAGTGTCTTGGCATATGGTGAAAGCATTTTATGTCTTTGGTTTTCCATGACATGTCCAGCCATTTTTAAGTACCGCTAGCATTTTTGATGACAAGGATATGCATGAATTTAGATTATGTTTGAAGTTGGTCATGGAGTTGAATACATATACTTACAGTGACACAGTGAAATGTGGCCAACTTTTACATATATTTTAAAATACAATGCAGTCAATGAACGCAGTAGAACACACTTATATAAAATTAGTTAATTCATCATTTTGATGGTATTGATTTAATATTGCAGTATTGTTGCTTTAGCATTTTAATAGGTCTTCAAAAGCAATAGTAAATTGTAGAGGAAATACAAAAAGATTTATATAAAAGTACATTCATTTTAAACATAATAATAAATCTACCGTATTTTTTCGGACTATAAGGCGCACAAAAAATGCTTTGATTTTCTCAGAAATCAAAGGTGCGCCTTATAGTCCAGTGCGACTTATATATGAACCATACTTACAGACAACAGCTGCCTTGAACTGTGCACAGGTCTGCCACCTGCTGGTCATTCATCCTTATAGTCAGGTGCGCTTTATAATCCAGTGCGCCTTATATATGAACCTAGACATTTTAGCAGGCATTTATTGATGATGCGCCTTATAATCAGATGCGCCTTATAGTCCGAAAAATATGGTAATTTCATAGAAGGCATCAATATTGCAATAATTGGCACTAGTACATGGATTAAATACCAGGAGTAAAGATCTAGAAAAAGAAAACAATACTGTATTTTAAAATCATGCAAAAGATGGAATTACACATCATATATCTGATCATGCTAAAGAACATATCATTAATAGTTATTAATAGATGTGAACCAAAAATTACAGTATAATACCTATGGACTAGGCTGGAGTCAGAGTGGACAGAAAGCTGTGGGTCCCTGTTCCAACTTCTTGCAGTATCTGTTTTATCTCTCAGATGCCGTGGCCAATTGTGACAAATCACCTGAGGGGTCACTTTGTGGAAAGGGTTCCAACAATAACCACGTGGCTTCTCAAGATTTGCAGGCACTCTCCAGCCTCCCTGGTAGCTGTAGGCCTTGTCCAGGCTCCCAGGGCAGTAATAGTGAAAATTCTACCTGAACAAATAAAATTAAAATGTGTACATCCCTTTCAGCGAATGCTGTTATGGGAAAAAAAATCAAATTCCATTTACCAAAAAAATAAAAAGATATACGGCAGCAGAAAAACGGTCCGTGTCATGTCAGTGTGCAATATGAGGAATCACAGACTGCACATTAATATGCTAATCCGGACCTGATTTTGCATGAAAAACACACACCCATGTGCCAGCGCATGATGAAATTGTTTTCCCTCCAGCACCACCGAATACAAGAGGCTTAGACCTCCTCATGTATTCAGCATGGTGGCCGCAAAGTGTATATTTCTACGTCAGGGCCTACTTGTGAAAGTTTACTGGCTGCAGTGAGTACGCAGGTGCAGGCAGTAACACCCTGTACTGGCCCAATCTGCCATCTACTGTGCCCCCTTCATGTCCTTTCATGCCTATATGACATGGAGATTGCGAAAAGGGATAATACTCACAATTGTTGGTGGTTCGCTAGCAATTGCGTTTCGGGGCTTCTACGCCAGAAGCCCTGATATACGTTCCCCACTGTATCCATTCACTAGCACTGGGTGCATGTCTAGTTTGTCAGAGATGTATTGCACCGTTTTGTGCAATGTGAGACTTTCTGGACCACATTTATCAAAAACAGCGCAGACTGTACTATGTGCAGTTTACCTGTGGATTGTAGAGAGTGCGATAGATTCATTTGTGGCGCACGTTCTTAATTAATCTGGCGCCCACTGTACTGCTCTGGCAGAGTACACCAACTTTTTTTGGTGTAATTTTATCATAGAGCATGCAACACATTTCTGTCGGACGCTGCATGATAAATGTTGTGCACGGTCCGACTGTGTACCGTAATGCCCTTTGTACTGCAAAATTTTGTGTCGCGGTGGGTGAAGTGAAGCCGCGACATAAATGAGTAGTGTGCAACACAATTGTGTCATGCAACAATACATGTGCAAGCAGTTTGCACTGAAAAGAATGTGCAAAGTCAGATAAAAAAATGGTGTAGTGGCTTTATTAAATGTGGGCCTCTGTACCTATGTTTCCCAAAACAGCACCGCTTTTCCCTATAGGCTAGGTTTGGTACTGCAGCTCAGTTTATGTTATAAACAACCCTTTTCAGCAACTGATATAAAGTATAAGAACTCCTCAAATTATAGGCATATTAGAGGTTAATTTCCTAGGATTTCTAATAATTTTCCTTTATTATGCACAGACATAATACACAAGGGATGACAGATGTCTAAATTAGGAATCTGATGCATAAAAGGGCAGACAATAATAACCTTGAGTTGCTTAGATTCTACAGGACTACATCCCCCATGATGCCATCTGGCAAGTCATCATGACTCGTACTGAAGGTTGACCATTTAGGATGTAGGACATATGGTGGATGCAATGTTCTTCTCACAAAGGCTCTTGAGGAAACGTGTGGAATAGAAGATAAAAGCTAATTTTTATACAGCGACAAAGAGTTTTGGTTTTGTATCTTGGCCCTGCAGTTGTAATGCTCTGGGTGCAGACTTGAATATGAATGTTGATTTATCAAAAAAAAAAAGTCCTCAACAAAATGTCGCCTAGGAAAAAAATATCTATGTACCAGTTAGTGACCTTGCTGTCTTTCTCTGGCATCCCCAGAGGATAGATGCAGTGCATCAAAGAAGTGATTGTATTTCATTGCCTTTCTGTAATAAAGCTGCATTTGTGTTCTCTAGTGACAGAAGCAAATCCTGGAGACTCAGGCTCACCCCATCCATCCAGCCCCATTCCTTTACATGTATCATGACATTGCACATAACGCTCATTACACATTATATTACACCTACGAGGACCTCAGACTAATTAGGCCACGTTCACATTGGCAGATGGGGAACGTATGTACGGCCTCAAACTTGGACCTATTCCTGGACGTATGCCCACCCAGCTACTGCCCGGCTGTCATACGTTGGTGTAAATTTGGCCTAAGAATCCAAGAATGTGGGGTCAGAATGAATGAGTCTCACACATAAAGTGTTAGATTAGGAAGCTGAAATCGGTGACGCATATACATTTGTCCGTAAAATACACATGTTTCATGAAAATCTTATCTTTTGCATTGACTGAAAATAGCTGAAATTCTTATCTGTGTCTGCTGGTGATACACGTGGATTTTATCAAATCATACTTGATTTCCCACTAAGGTGCTCTTACACATTTGGTGGCATTTATTTTTAGCTTTGCAGCATATTTTTTTATCTGCCCTATTTATGATGTGTTGGCGCCACAAATTTGATTCTTTTCCCAAAACTCACACATTCTTTTTGTTGCTCACTTTTTCTGTGCTTCTATGTTCCAAACACTTTTTAGGATAGAATATTTGAGCAAAAAAAGCTAGCCTACCAAGCTCTATTTTGCTATCATGAATGTAGAGTAATTTCAGACACTTTTCGGTTGTGCGCCAATTTATTATGCCCTTGCGACACAATCTAAAATCCACAAGAACCATGTAACAGTATTAATGAATGCCCCCCCCCCCATTGTGTGTTCCAATCAGATTTTCTTTGGAAGGTCCATGCAGGCAATCTGCTTTGTAATACAGTAGCAGTGAAGAGTATGGGATTTATACACATTCCATAGACACACTGTAGGAAAAATTAGCTGTTTCACTAAGGATTACAGTGTGTGTATGGACTCGAATGGACGAGTTCAACCTTTACAATGTTATGGTCAAGTCCCTCCCCTGCCGGCAAAAAATCCCAATAAAAATACATTAGAAACCAGGGATGTTGTCTGGTCTTGGAATAACCTATGGGTAATTTCTGCTATGTGTGCAGCCTCTATATTTGAAATATTTGTACAGTTCCATTGTATATTCGGAACACAAACCCATTGATGTTAATGGGAACATATATGTGTTTCACTCATTTCCCATTACCAAAACAGCAGATTCAAATGTAGAGTCTGTGCTTTTTAGGAAATCTCAAAGATCTGCATCCGTTTCTTTTGAAGGTATGAAGATATTAAGGTATCAGAACAATCTTTAACTATTTCATGGCATATTGGTGAAGCCGTTTCACATCTAGGGGACTTGCACACAAATCGGATCTTCATCAACAGCTGTGGAGCCAAAATACACACTAAGATTTGCACGGAATTTCAGCTCAACATACAGACCATGTATGTATGGCCACATAAAGAAACCAAAATGTGACTCTTGAAAGCATGTAATGAATTACCTGTAATCTAGAGCAAAGGACACCTACAGTACGAGGAGATAAGACCAAATATTGCATTGCAGAAATGGGGAACTGTGAAACATGGCAAACCTTTGGACCAACTTATATGTGGCTTGCTGTAAATATTTTCTTTTCAAAATTTTTGTAAGAATATTAACAAGCAACGGGAGCGGAATGGTTCTGCATATTTGCGGCATCGTACCGTTCCATAGCCGGGGAAAAGATAGGACATGTCCTATCTTTCCCCTTAATACGGCACCATGGCCATATATCGCTAAGGAGAGGGGTAGGGGTGAGCAGTGCTCATCCCCTCCTCCTCTCCCCGGTACCGATGTATGACCACTGTACTACGGTATGGAGGGCATACATCATGTGAATGTAGCCTTAGCAAGTTCAAAACGTTTTTTTTCTGGCTGCGGTCCATTAGATTATATACAGCAGCAAGACCTTTATAGGATGAGGAACTGCATATTACAAAAGGGGATAGTGAGATCATCAACTCTCTAACTGTAACTTGTTCTAGTCTCATATAACAAGTCATATACCTGATATCAGTCCCATATGAAGCTACAGCACTGCAATATAATATAAAGTATCTTTTTATGCCCCAGAAGGTAACATTACAATTTCTGTAAACCATAAACAGCTCTTGTAATGGTCTCACTTGTTTTTGGATGTCTATCTGGAATTGTGGGGATTGTTTTTGTATGGTGACAGTGCCTGGTATGTGATCTACATGAACAATTGTTGATTTTGTTCCTTGTCTTAAAAATCTGCACCAAACTGCCTTTGTGCAACCCTGACCTGAAACCTTGCCTCTTATTTATAATCTTATAGAGTTGCTCAAGCTGCTCATCTTTGTGCTTTGGAAGAAAATGAATATTAAAAAAATGTGACATGGTACATAAAGCACCTTTATTATTCTAATATAAAAAGAATTGTGAGCAACATTAAAAAGAACATATTGTCAAGAAAGGGAAGAAGTATGAGTCCTGAGCTTTCCACAGTCTCTGCTCTACTTATTCGTTTACCCTGTTCTAAACTGCAGTCGACAACTAGGTGGTGGTCCTTACCCTGGATAAGTACACAGTACAGTATGATACAAGAGAGACAACAAGGAAAAGCCAGACAAACTGGGTAAAAAGTGAAGATGGTGGTAAGGTACAAACTTGGCAGGCAGTAGAGTAGTCAAAGTTAAGGCAAAATGTTAGAATAACAGTAGAATAAAGAAGAAAATTGCAATGGAGCCATAAGACCAAGGCAGTAACAAACATATAAAGAACAAGCAGCTATATATAAAGTGATTGGAGGCCACTCTAGAAGGCCAATTGGTGCATTCCTCCAGCACTCTTATAGGACTGCCTGCACACACAGTCCCAGCCCAGACAGGGTTGTCAATCAAACCACAGAACTACCGGGGGTGATTCCCGGCAAGGGAAACTGATCTGAGGAACCTTGCTCCAGCAAACACTAAGAAGCAGGGAAAATACAGAAGGAGTCATTTCAGAGAGTTCTGACAAATATAAAAAGCATCTAGCATACCACTAAAAATGCCACTAAGTTAGCTATTTTGGCATATATTAACATATTCCCAGACCAAGGCGAAGGGCCAAACACATAAAACCCCCACTTGGATGGACATCTTAGTAAGCACCGTAGATCAAACTGTGCAAAACAGAAACTCAATTTGTTTTTCCCAATTAAAACAAATATAGAAACCAAACATACAATAAACATAAATCATCCTATTCAGGGCTCAGTGGCTCTAATACACTCCCTACTGAAGCCAACATTTTATACATTGACTTTCACTTTGCCAGCGACATATTTGCGGCTTTGACTTTCTGCTTATTCAATGACAAGCTTTATTGTTATTTTCATGCTGTGTGAATCACTAAATGCCCTATATGAGCCCAACAAATCTACCAATCACACCCTGAGCACAGATGACTCCAGGGCATCTAATGAAAGATTTGACCATCTGAAATGTCTTTCCCTTGTTTCATTACTTTCTGTTCTCTTCAGTAAGTATCCAGCAATCAGACTAGGTGATTTAATGCACAAAAGCTATTCCAGCCCTCACATAGCTGAACATCACGGCCCATAGCAGGAGACATCTACTCCTGGTAGATCTAGCAGAAAGAGATAGCAGAAAAATGAACAGGTACATCACAGTATTGAAATATCCCGGTGCTGGGGGAATCTGTTACTCTTAATGTACCTGATCACAAGAAAAGTACTGTTCTTCACCAAATTATTGTTATGTTAATATTTTGTGTTGCTTTTTGGTCAGTGATTTAGGCCCCCACCAGAAAAGTGTATTTACAGTGTAGAAAAGTGTATTTACAATTGTATCTACCTCTCAGCTAAGAGCAGGATCAGTTTTCTGTAGATTTACATCATCTAATATTCTGGCTACTGGTTATCATTATGTGAAGTTTAAAAAGCTTCTCCAATTTTTGCATATAAATGGCCTCTCCACACTTAAGGTCACATGTCGGTTATGGTAGTATGGAGAGGGCTCACAGGCTGAGCTCTCTTCATGCAAGCTAAGTGTTTGCTGCATATTGCAGAAAACACCCACCAGCAAACCTGCTAGCACTAATGCCGGTAAAGCCACCTGGAGCATGTGGGCACCGCCATATTGGCTTAAATCGTCGCTCCCCGTGATGTCATCACTGAGCAATGATCTGTCACCATGACAGACTCTGGTCTTTATAAGAGCCAAGGGTATGTAATTTCTTAAGATCTATAACAATGTGCTAGTGGCACATTGTAACAGATGATGTACTAAACCCACATATACTGCCATACTGTATACTGTACTGTTAAATGTGTATTAAACACATTAAAAGCTATATAAATTTGGTTTCCAATTGATCATACTGACCCAAAGAATAAAGGGGACATGTCATTTGGGGCAAACAGTGAAAGCCATAAAATATAAGCCTACAAGAAAATGGAACAAATACCTTTTTTTTACTGATTTCATCACATTTGGAATTTTTTTCCCACTTCCCGAAACACGGCATGGAATATTAAGTACAATTTGTTGCACTGCTCTGTCCATGAAAAATAAATAAGTTATGAATTTTTGAAGGTGGAGGAAAATAGAAACAGAAAAACTAAAAAGGGCAAAGTTGTTAAGTGGTTAATATGTGTTTGGTGAGATTGCAAAATACCTGCTAATAAGATGATAAATAGGAGGGCATTTATTATATTTGGCACTAGGTGTTGCCTTATGGCCCCCGATTTTAGCATTTGTACTGCTTTTAACTTGTGGGGCACAACTTTAATGTAATTGGCGCACCTTAAGATGAACAAATGAGCCACAGAAATGATAAACCACATTTATGAAGGGGTTTAGAAGTTGGTAGATCTGCGTTCTATTGGTCTGATCATGCTACAAAAAAGTGCAGGAAAATAGAAGTGAAGGAACATTTTGGGATGCAAAAGCTGTGCCCAAATTGAGAAACAAACAAAAAAAGTTGTGTCGGAAAAGTAAGGTTTTTGTGGCATCGACAATCTGTAAATCTGTCGGAACAAGAACAAAATAAAAACCCCTAGGATTGCATGATAAAAAAACAGGTGCAAAACCATGAATAAATGTTCCCTTTAGATCAGTCATGGTGAACCTTTTAGGGACCGAGTGCCCAAACTACAACCGAAATCCACTTATTTACTGTGAAGTACCAACATGGAATTTTAAGCAGTAACTTACTGCTACCTGTTCTTCCACATCTTTCAATTGTATCGGCCATCTGAGGCCACCAGTTGAAAGGAGGGCAAATTCAGATTATCATTGTAGCTTCTCTCCAGGGTCTCTCTGTAGAGGAAGAATGGTCGGGTCCAGCAGTAGGACCTCCAAAGATAATGCAGTTTTGTCAAAACCTTCTCACTTTTCCCGCAGTTCCAAAGAGCCAACAAAGTGTCGAATAGCACTGAGAGCAGCAACTCTTAATTTGTCTGGGACTGCAGGAAGATTCAGTGTTTGGTGAACTCTGTCCTGGAGTGATGGCCTGAGTGCCCATAGAAAGGGCTCTGAGTGCCACCTCTGGCACCCGTGCCATAGGTTCGCCACCACTGCTATAGATGTTATACAGTGAGTGGAGCTGTCTGTTCCTGGTTCAACTTGATATGTAGCTATGTTGCATTATTTGCATTATTACTGCATGTTATGCTCCCAAGTAAATAAAATGATTTGTCAGGGGATCAGAATTTTTTTTATATATGGGAGCGGTATCAAACTAATGAACAGCATGCATGCTCTGTCGACACCATGACACTGCTGAGATTCTGTATACAAAAAAAGACAATGTTGATAGGAGGCAACATCACGATCTGCTAGTTATTTTATACCCCTCAGGCCCGTACACAAAAAAAAAACAAATTCCGGAAAACTTTTTAATGGAAAAACTGCAGCATTCCTGCACAACTGTGTATTGAGCTACAGTATATACTTCTTGCTCGATCATCTGTGTATATCCTCAGAAGTAAGGTATTAGCTTAGTATACATTAGTGTGAAGACTTTCAATTATGCACATTTATGCTTAATAGGCACCCAACAGACCCCACGGCCTATAATGGCATAAGGTCGATCATGGAGTCTTATATTTTATATATTTCTATACATCTGTTGCATTGTTCACATTCCCAAAGTTTACCAAGCCAAAATCACTGATTATATTCATTTCACAAATTCTGATGATTTCTAGAAATTCTAAAGATGCAGATCTGAAAGAACGCTGAGCGAGATCTGTAGCATCCGGTAACATTTGCCTTTTTATGCTTTTGTCTAGCAGGGTTGAGAACAATATTCATTACTCTTTCCTCCTACATGTGTCAGCAGCTCTACAATAGGAATTCAGCTTTGTATAAAAACTATTGTGCATTCAGAGAAGCTTCCGTGAGGCACGCTCCGACGTACGACAAGTGTTCAGGATGATTCGTGGAATTTATAAATAGACTATAGTAGCATGTCGCTTCACTCGTGTGCCAGATAGAAAACCTCAATAACCTCAAGGTATCTTCACTTCCGATTTTTGCTCTAACTACTTTGTATTTTGTTTGATACCTCCGGACAGAGCTGTAAAACATATTTAACTCTAGTCGCCCCATATAACTATATACTAAATCAACAAATGGTTTATAGTATTAAAATAACAATAACGCAAAGGTTTTTAATTATATTTGAAAAATATATCATTAAAGGGGTCTCAGCTGTTAGACCAGCAATAATTGGCAGAGCGGGGATGGCAAGTTCCCCTTCCCTGCTCCACAGCCCAGGGTCTTCCAGGTTTTGCCCATGCTTTATAGAAGCTCCTTCCTGTGCTCCACTGACTTCAATGGGAGTTCCTGCTGATTTACAGGACAGACCAAACCCACTACTCCAAAGCGTCCAAAGGAGACATTGGGAACTTACGGTCCCCCATTCTGCCGATCATGCTACGTAGGATAGGGGATAAATATAGTTAATGATATAACAGAAAAAAACAACAACATTAGGTCAGCTGAAAACGGAGCCGTATGTTGGTCCGACTCAACTGAGTTGCCGTCTGTGGCAAAATCACTGGAAGGGATATTTAATTTTGGTCTTCTTTTGCCATTATTTGGCACGGCTGTGCCTTGTGCCTTATTGTGTGCCACATTGACATGATTTTAAAGCCACTTACACATGCACCATCATTGTTGTTCCATTGCTTTGTGGCGGATTTATGTTTTGCGACATTCTGGGACAATAAGTCCCAACAGTACTCCAGTGCCCTTCTGGTGCAGAGGCAGCAAGATAAACCATTACAAATTGAGTGGAATTACAGTATCTCCCATAATATCTCACTGGGTTGCCAAGCTCACATCTGACTATCCCGAATGTGGATTAAATTTGAAGCAGCAAATACAAACACTAGTATGGTACTCTTGAGCGGGGAGAATATTTTACACCTTGACATTTGTTGTACATGCCATGAATGTCACCAGAGTGAACATGGATCAAGCCTTCATACATGTGATTTCTAGAGCAAGGTCAAATTAAGCTCAGTGAGATAAGATATCCAGCAATGACATGATGACAGGAGCCAAGGTTTACCCTTGAGTAATCTCATTTATATTGTTATAGCCAAAAATAATTTCTTTGCTCTATAAACCTCTCCCCACATCCACATTGGTGTCTCTTCCAGCAGATTCTGAAAATATTGCAGCATGACATGAAATCTGGATGAGCCCCATCCTAGTCAATGACATCCGACTGATGCTGATGGTGCCCTATTGTGTGATAGATCTGGCGGGCACTCCGCCATAAGATCAGAACAATGGACGTGAACAATACAGATGTGAACAGAGCCTAATCCTGTTTGTTCAGTCTCCTCTGACAATGTCTTGGAGCTTACAAGCAAACAGAGTCGGAGCCTGGATCAACGCCATTGACTGGATTTTGTTGTTCTAGACTTCCCATCCCTCCCGTCTTTATATTATTACACATCTCTTTTTTCCAGCATTTGTATGACTTTGCCGTCAGTCTACGATGATAAATACGCCCCATACTGGCTTCGTTACACCATAGTCTACTTGCCCTTTGTTGTCAGAGCGTCTGTCATACCCTGCAAACATGTTATAAATATGTAGATAAAGACGTTCCTCTGGGGCATGCCTCGCTGCCTGATAAATGCTGTGTGCCAGATTACTACGGACGACCTTAACGTTCCTCTGCCAGTCTTTAGGTCAAGGAGATGTGAACACATCAATGATTTCATTGTATATCAGCTGAAAAACAGCAATGCAGGTTGACTTTCTTATACAGCAATTACTTTCCTCTATATTTCTACCTTCTCCTAAGGGAACACAGAACTATTCCAGCCAGCAGCCTCATACTGTAATAGCCCAGGTCGCAGGGATCCATGCTTCGTGCCATTTGATTCATCATTGTCTAAGTATAACTATCATTAAACATTCAATGGGTTCAGATAAGTGGTAATTGTGCCATTTTCATTACATTCTTACTGGAAAAATGCAATTGGATTTTCCAGCATATGCTTGAAGGTATTTTAATTCTGGGATGGCAATAGTTCAGCAGTGACATAGACAGTTAGACATAACTGTGCATAACATTGGAATTCACAATGGTCTATAAACCACTACTCAGAAGTCTAGCTGCAAAAGTAATAACACGCGCGGACATCCTCCCCACCGGTCCTGCAGGTTTTACATTTCACCTTGTGTTTCCAGTAGTTTTTGGCACAGTTTGTAGTCATTGGCTTATTATAGTCATTACTGACCCATGACTGATTATTTGATGATATGGAAAGTATTTACTGAAACTCCCATCTAACATAAAGCAAGGGTATACAGCAGATAGCCAAGAGGTAGTTACTGGAAATGATTAGGTCTAATTCCAGGAATTTAAGTTCAAGGGAATCCACCACCAAGTTCAAGGATTGTAAACACACTTATATGCAGGTGTGTGTCGCCTCTAGAAGGAGTAACTCTTCTTTCAGCTTCTTATGTCCTGGTTTTTAAATAAAAAATGATTTTAACCCCTTTATGACCAGGCCTTAAAAGGCTTCACTGACCGGAGCATTTCTACCAATTTTTCATACTTATTATTTAAAGGGCCATTTTTTGTGACACATAGGGATAGTTAAAAATAAAAAAGTTAGGAGACCTTTTTTTTCCTTTTTTTTGGGGGGGGGGGGATTGAGATTCAAAAACTGGACAAAAATGTATATTTTTTTGTAATGTATAGTAAGCATTGTTTTCGATTTCCAAATTAACTCACAATGACAATGTGACAATTGATTTGATATAAAATATGTACACTCAGAGGTAAACCGGCGACTATGCCAATGTTTGTCAAAGTGTAGCGGGGGATTTCTTAAAATTTATTGGGGAATATTAATGTGTATTTTTAAATATTTATTATTATGTGATGTGTGTATGTGTTGTAACTTTACATGTCTCCCATGAGGTCATAAAAGAACCCTAGGGGACATTTTTCTTACATTTTTTACTGCTAGTTTTCACATATAACTGGGGCATTTGTAAGAGCCACAGTTACAGGGGAAAACGACCCCTGTGGAGGCAGATGTTTGGTTAGCGCTGGTCTAGGTCTGTTCGGCACCCCTGATTAACCCCTACAGACGTGATTGTCTGTAGAGCCGACGGCAGAACGATGCTGTGAAGGATGAAGAAGAAAGAAACGGTAATAAACCCCTTTTCCCTAGGGTCAAAAGACATTGCTGCAGACTCTGGACCAGCGCCATTGTCAGTAGGTGGTCCAGAGGAAGTTAAAAATTATGCAAAGGAGTCAGAGGGGCTCTGGGCTCCATAGCTGTTAATTAGCGTAACTGTAACTGCTCGTTGCTCGGACGAATACTTCGCCAGCTCGAGAAAATGGCATCTCCCGCCGTTTTGATTTTTGGCGGCCAGAAACAGAGCCAATCACAAGCCAGGAGACTCTGCACTCCACAGAAAGCTGTGGGTCCCTGTTCCAACTTCTTGCAGTATCTGTTTTACCTCTCAGATGCCGTGTTCAATTGTGACAAATCACCTGAGGGGTCACTGTGTGGAAAGGGCTCCCACCAATGACCACATGGCTTCTCAAGATTTGCAGGCATTCTCCAGCCTCCCTGGTAGCTGTAGGCTTTGTCTAGGTTCCCAGGGCAGTAATAGTGAAAATTTTACCTGAACAAATAAAATTAAAATGTGTACATCCCTTTCAGCGAATGCTGTTATTGAGAAAAAAAAATCTAATTCCATTTACCAATAAAAAAAAAAAGAAAGATATACGGCAGCAGAAAAATGGTCCGTGTCATGTCAGCATGCATTATGGGTAATCACAGACTGCACATTAATATGCTATACCTGATTTTGCATGAAAAACACGCAACCGTGTGCCAGCGAATGATAAAATTGTTTCCCTCCAGCACCACCGAATACAAGAGGCTTGGACGCAAAGCGTATATTTCTACATCAGGGCCTACTTGTGAAAGTTTGCTGGCTACAGTGAGCACGTAGGTGCAGGCAGTAACACCCTGTACTGGCCACCTACTGTGCACCCTTCATGTCCTTTCATGCCTCCATGGCATGGAGATGGCGAAAAGGGATAATACTCACAATTGTTGGTGGTTCGCTAGCATTATTTCAGGTCTTCTACGCCAGTTTTATGCCATAGAAGCCCTGATATACGTCCTTTGATCCTTTCTCAGAAATCAAAGGTGCGCCTTATAGTCCAGTGCACCTTATATATGAACCATACTTACAGACAACAGTTGCCATGAACTGCGCACAGGTCTGCCACCTGCTGGTCATTCATCCTTATAATCAGGTGCGCCTTATACTCTGGTGCGCCTTATATATGAACCTAGACATTTTAGCAGGCATTTATTGATGGTGCGCCTTATACTCTGGTGCGCCTTGTAGTCCGTGGTGTTTCCATCATTTTCTGAGATTCCCAGGTGTTTGGCCAAGCTTCCCCGTGCAGACCCTTGGTCCCCTTGAAAAATGCTCGAGTCTCCCATTGACTTCAATGGGGTTCGTTATTTGAGACGAGCACTCGAGCATCGGGAAAAGTTTGTCTCGAATAACGAGCACCCGAGCATTTTAGTGCTCGCTCATCTCTAGTCCAGAGCCATCAGTCTCATTCTCAAAATTTTTAAACCATTTTTTTGTAAAAACAAGGGCAAAAGAAGCTAAAAGGAGAAGGGATCCTGCCATAGGGTGCACACACCAGCATGTAAGTGTGCTTGGTTTATAAAACTTGTTCTTGGTCATAAATTTTCTTTAGCTTCAGCACCAACATCAAACTCCATATTCTGAATGGATTTATCCAATTATCACCTATTCCAATTGTCTTTCCACAATGTATCTTTCAAACCTTCCAATATTCAAAGGGACCACGATTCTCCATTTTTTATGAAGGACAAAGAATTGTTCAACTAGTTACTCAAAATATATTTAGGTCAACCGGAGCTGTATGATCTGTACATTATTTAGACTATGGACCAGCGGTTTCAGGGGACTTAACCTCCACAAATAGTAGCTTCTATTTGGGTTGACTTTTGTTGGGCCTAGGCCACTGGAGGTTGCTCCTTTAATCTTGTATGCCAGTCCAACAGAATCAGGGTCAGTAAAGATAATCTTGAGGCAAGCATGATGTACTCCTGAGGGTGCAGTCACACGTTGCAGTTTTGCAATCAGCTTTGAGGTGGTTTTAGAAACAGTTCTGTTAATTTAACAGGTGACAGACATTTGTGAAACAGGTTTCCCCTTCAAAATCAAATTCATCCAATCAGTTTATGTCTTTTGCCTGTCAAATTAACAGAGTTGCACCTAAAATCACCTAAAAACTGATTTCGATGCAAAACTGATTGCAATGTGACCTTAAAGGACACCTGTCATCAGGTCTGTGTCACTTGTCCTGTCACCTCTGCCTGTTGGAGCAGCTCACAAGGATCCCATCCCAACCTTTATCTAGTTATTTCATACATTAATCATTGTAAAATGATCTATTCTTTATTATGTAAATGAGGCTGGTCACATGGTCAGAGGCAGTGATGTCACCCCTGTTATCCCTCCCCTCTCCTCCCCCTGCTCATGTCTGTATGTAATGTATAGTAAAGCATTGCTAGTGTTTGTATGTCATCTGCTGACATGCTGCAACCTCCTAATACACAGGTGAGAGACACAGACATCAGATACACATGAATCTCACATGTTCTGCTGTAACATGGCTGCCTGGAGCTGCTGTATCTTTCCTATACACACACACATGCACACACAGGCTGCAGGGGGCGTGGCCACCAGCACCAGGAAGCACATCATTATACAGCCTCACATCATTATACAGGCTGTCAGTCATGCACGGTTTACACAGTCAAGTTTCAATATTTGCAGATGATACTAAGCTGTGTAAAGTAATAAATACTGAGGTCGATAGTTTAGCATTACAGAGGGATTTGTGGAAGCTTGAGGGATGGGCAGAGAAATGGTTGATGAGGTTTAATGTAGATAAATGTAAAGTTATGCACTTGGGCCATGGAAACAAAAAGTATAATTATGTTCTAAATGGTCAATTACTTAGTAAAACTGAAGCTGAAAAGGACTTGGGCGTATTGGTGGATGGTAAACTTAATTTTAGTGACCAGAGCCAGGCGGCTGCTGCTAAAGCAAATAAAATAATGGGATGTATCAAGAGAGGAATAGATTCTCATGATAAAGACATAGTTTTGCCCTTATACAAATCCCTGGTCAGACCACACATGGAATATTGTGTACAGTTTTGGGCACCAGTGTATAAAAAGGATATAGTAGAGCTGGAACGGGTGCAGAGGAGAGCAACCAGGATTATTAGGGGAATGGGGGGACTAGAATACAATGACAGATTACAAAATTTGGGATTATTCAGTTTAGAAAAAAGACGACTGAGGGGAGACCTCATTACAATGTACAAATACCTGAACGGACAGTACAAGGATCTCTCCAAAGATCTTTTTATACCTAGGCCTGTGACCAGGACAAGGGGGCATCCTCTACGCCTAGAGGAGAGGCGATTCTACCATCACCATAGACAAAGGTTCTTTACTGTAAGAGCAGTGAGACTGTGGAACTCTCTGCCGCAGGAGGTTGTTATGGCGGACTCTATGTACATGTTCAAGAGAGGCCTGGATGCCTTTCTGGAGACAAAAAATATCACGGGTTATGGGGATAAAACATTTATTTAATTCTTGAAGGTTGGACTTGATGGACTTGCGTCTCCTTCCAGCCTTATATACTATGATACTATGATACTATGATTCTTTATTATGTAAATGAGGCTGGTCACATGGTCAGAGGCAGTGATGTCACCCCTGTTATCCCTCCCCTCTCCTCCCCCTGCTCATGTCTGTGTGTAATGTATAGTAAAGCATGGCTAGTGTGTGTATGTCATCTGCTGACATGCTGCAACCTCCTAATACACAGGTGAGAGACACAGACATCAGATACACATGAATCTCACATGTTCTGCTGTAACATGGCTGCCTGGAGCTGCTGTATCCCTCCTAAACACACACACATGCACACACAGGCTGCAGGGGCCACCAGCACCAGGAAGCTCATCATTATACAGCCTCACATCATTATACAGGCTGTCAGTCATGCACTGGGGGTGTGGCTGTGCCTCCCACTCATGAATAGAGTGGACAGCACGAATATGCTAATGCTTCATTGGACATTTCACAGGTCATTTGCATACAGCTTTAGGACCTCATTGCTTAGGTTTACAGGCATGTAGAGGGACAATGAAGGGATAGAGACAATGCTCTCTAATGGCAGTTTATGAAAATATATTTAGTTTAGGGGGTTATTTTGCATGACGGGTTCTCTTTAAGGGTGCGGTCACACTTTGCAGTTACAACTGCATCGCAATCAGTTTTGAGATGGTGTTTTGTAAATTTAACAGGTGAAAGACATGAACTGAATGGGTGAATTTGATTTTAAAGGGGGAACCTGTTTATCATTCACCTGTTCAACAAATGTCAAAACCCCCTCAAAGCTGATTGCGATGCAGTTGTAACTGCAACGTGTGACTGCACCCTGAGGAATATAGTGTTTCACCTTAATAAGATGCCAATAAGACATCATTTAGGCAATTAATATGTTCAATATGTTTATGTTTTTATCTGGCTGTTTTCCAAGTTTATAGGTGTTTTAATATGTCTTTTATGTGAACATTTTGTATACAGTGGGTACGGAAAGTTTTTAGACTCCTTTAAATTTTTCACTCTTTTTTTCATTGCTGCCAATTTATATGATCAAAAAAGACAGGTATGTGCCTTTCCTATTCAAGTCCAATCAGTATACTTAAACACAACTAGACTCCAATAAAGGAGTAGAACCATCTCAAGGAGGATCAGAAGGAAATGGACAGCATGTGAGCAGTAGGGTAACTTGAAGCTTTCAGGCCCCAGTAAAAATGTGTTCTATGCCCCCAGTTATAATGTATGGTTTATAGCATCAGTATTCTTTATAGTTACACCATATGGGCCCCCTAAAACTTTTGGGCTTTGGGATTGTGACTGCACTCTCTGCACCCCCTCAAGATATATTTCAGTTTTTCTTGTTTAATAAATTAGTAAACATTTTTACATTTCTGTTTTCTTCTGTCAAGATGGGAGCAAAGTGTACATTAATGAGCAAAAAAAAAAAAGTTTGATCTTACCAATTGGCTGCAATGAAACAAATAGTGAAAAATTTGAAGAGGTCACTGTACAATAAAGTGTACTATAATTTTAAAACATTTTTGTCCACTGTCTTTTTATTTGTCTTCTTGATGACATTGTATTGAGAGTTTCCCGACACATGAGTAGCATTCTTTTCGAAAATTGGCAGAATTGATCACCGTGTTAACCTTTTTCACAGGGAGCTCAATGATTTTACATATAATTTTATTTTTTTAAAAAGACATTCATATCAATTATGATGAAAACTGGTGAATTTGGCAGGACAAGCAAACCATGTTATGTCAAGTGTCTCATCTATGCCAACATACCAGAGGTTGTGAAAAATAAAAGTGATCTGTTTTTAACATTACCCATGCATTTTGTACTTGGCACACAACATTTATCTGCCTTGCATACTTTTAGATAGTTGGTTTTGAACAAACTGCTCTCTGCAATTACTTTTAGTTTCTTTGAGTTTGATACCTAGTGGTCCAGAAAACGTGAAGATTGAGATTTTCTGGGTAATAGCCCATAAGTCAGTTTACTCCCCGATGGTACATAAATATGGATGCATTGGGAAACTATTGGAGGAGATAAGATAATATGGCACAATTACTTACCCGGCCGACAGAGTTCACCCAAAGTGCATTGTCCGACGACAATGCACTGTGCCGCAATTCACAAAGATCGTGCACCCGATTTCGTGCGCGTCTCTTCTCCGCTCAGGTCCGCCGGAGTTCACCATCTTCTTCCCGATGTATGTAAGTGCATTGGTTGCACCACAATGTGAATATTAAATCCTGCGCTCAGTCCGAATCAGTCGGATCCTCCAACGGCCTGCCCTCCCATTTCTGTCACATGAAAGCCTGCACTGATGCGCCAAAATCTGATTGATCACATGCAACACAATTCCCTTCTAAATAGCTGTCACAGCAGGGCAAATCCTGAAAATTTCAAAAATCCGACAAAAGTGCGTTCTGCAGACCCTTTGTAAATAAGCCAATGTCTTTCCAGCAGAAATCAGAGAATAAAACATATTTGAAGTTCCTAAAACAAATTAACTTAGATCTTAGATCAGGTTTCATCCTAATAAAACATTAACCTATTGTTATTTCACACAAAGTCTATGGTGTTTCTTTGCACTCAAACAATTGAGTGGTGTAACTTTTCACTCACTTGGAGTCCATGGCGTTACCTTGCACTCACTTGACACCCCGTACCCTTCTCCTCCACTCGGCGTATGCTGCACCTGGGGT